>OX388026.1:466400-1667203 GCA_947578705.1 Lacanobia wlatinum
AGACGCGTCTCGGCGCGGGCCAGCTAGCTATAGCGTTTTTAGAATTTAGCCAGGAACAAAAATGTGGCAATTTTTTGCAGTTCTATGCGAGCCAGACGCACGTTTGAGGCGTCTGGAGACGTGTCTCGGCGCGGGCCAGCTAGCTATAGCGTTTTTAGAATTTAGCCAGGAACAAAAATGTGCAATTTTTTGCAGTTCTATGCGAGCCAGACGCACGTTTGAGGCGTCTGGAGACGCGTCTCGGCGCGGGCCAGCTAGCTATAGCGTTATTAGAATTTAGCCAGGAACAAAAATGTGCATTTTTTGCAGTTCTATGCGAGCCAGACGCACGTTTGAGGCGTCTGGAGACGCGTCTCGGCGCGGGCCAGCTAGCTATAGCGTTTTTAGAATTTAGCCAGGAACAAAAATGTGCAATTTTT
Organism: Lacanobia wlatinum; assembly: GCA_947578705.1. Classification (NCBI taxonomy): domain Eukaryota; kingdom Metazoa; phylum Arthropoda; class Insecta; order Lepidoptera; family Noctuidae; genus Lacanobia; species Lacanobia wlatinum. The sequence goes on from OX388026.1 coordinate 466,820, forward strand.
TGCAGTTCTATGCGAGCCAGACGCACGTTTGAGGCGTCTGGAGACGCGTCTCGACGCGTGCCAGCTAGCTATAGCGTTTTTAGAATTTAGCCAGGAACAAAAATGTGCAATTTTTTTGGAGTTCTATGCGAGCCAGACGCACGTTTGAGGCGTCTGGAGACGCGTCTCGACGCGGGCCAGCAAGTTATAGCGTTTTTAGAATTTAGCCAGGAACAAAAATGTGCAATTTTTTGCAGTACTATGCGAGCCAGACGCACGTTTGAGGCGTCTGGAGACGCGTCTCGGCGCGGGCCAGCTAGCTATAGCGTTTCTAGAATTTAGCCAGGAACAAAAATGTGCAATTTTTTGCAGTTTCTATGCGAGCCAGACGCACGTTTGAGGCGTCTGGAGACGCGTCTCGGCGCGGGCCAGCTAGCTATAGCGTTTTTAGAATTTAGCCAGGAACAAAAATGTGCATTTTTTTGCAGTTCTATGCGAGCCAGACGCACGTTTGAGGCGTCTGGAGACGCGTCTCGGCGCGGGCCAGCTAGCTATAGCGTTTTTAGAATTTAGCCAGGAACAAAAATATACAATTTTTTGCAGTTCTATGCGAGCCAGACGCACGTTTGAGGCGTCTGGAGACGCGTCTCGGCGCGGGCCAGCTAGCTATAGCGTTTTTAGAATTTAGCCAGGAACAAAAATGTGCAATTTTTTGCAGTTCTATGCGAGCCAGACGCACGTTTGAGGCGTCTGGAGACGTGTCTCGGCGCGGGCCAGCTAGCTATAGCGTTTTTAGAATTTAGCCAGGAACAAAAATGTGCAATTTTTTGCAGTTCTATGCGAGCCAGACGCACGTTTGAGGCGTCTGGAGACGCGTCTCGGCGCGGGCCAGCTAGCTATAGCGTTATTAGAATTTAGCCAGGAACAAAAATGTGCATTTTTTGCAGTTCTATGCGAGCCAGACGCACGTTTGAGGCGTCTGGAGACGCGTCTCGGCGCGGGCCAGCTAGCTATAGCGTTTTTAGAATTTAGCCAGGAACAAAAATGTGCAATTTTTTGCAGTTCTATGCGAGCCAGACGCACGTTTGAGGCGTCTGGAGACGCGTCTCGACGCGTGCCAGCTAGCTATAGCGTTTTTAGAATTTAGCCAGGAACAAAAATGTGCATTTTTTGGAGTTCTATGCGAGCCAGACGCACGTTTGAGGCGTCTGGAGACGCGTCTCGACGCGGGCCAGCAAGTTATAGCGTTTTTAGAATTTAGCCAGGAACAAAAATGTGCAATTTTTTGCAGTACTATGCGAGCCAGACGCACGTTTGAGGCGTCTGGAGACGCGTCTCGGCGCGGGCCAGCTAGCTATAGCGTTTTTAGAATTTAGCCAGGAACAAAAATTTGTAATTTTATGCAGTTCTATGCGAGCCAGACGCACGTTTGAGGCGTCTGGAGACGCGTCTCGACGCGGGCCAGCAAGTTATAGCGTTTTTAGAATTTAGCCAGGAACAAAAATGTGCAATTTTTTGCAGTACTATGCGAGCCAGACGCACGTTTGAGGCGTCTGGAGACGCGTCTCGGCGCGGGCCAGCTAGCTATAGCGTTTTTAGAATTTAGCCAGGAACAAAAATGTGCAATTTTTTGTAGTTCTATGCGAGCCAGACGCACGTTTGAGGCGTCTGGAGACGCGTCTCGGCGCGGGCCAGCTAGCTATAGCGTTTTTAGAATTTAGCCAGGAACAAAAATGTGTAATTTTATGCAGTTCTATGCGAGCCAGACGCACGTTTGAGGCGTCTGGAGACGCGTCTCGACGCGGGCCAGCAAGTTATAGCGTTTTTAGAATTTAGCCAGGAACAAAAATGTGCAATTTTTTGCAGTACTATGCGAGCCAGACGCACGTTTGAGGCGTCTGGAGACGCGTCTCGGCGCGGGCCAGGTAGCTATAGCGTTTCTAGAATTTAGCCAGGAACAAAAATGTGCAATTTTTTGCAGTTCTATGCGAGCCAGACGCACGTTTGAGGCGTCTGGAGACGCGTCTCGGCGCGGGCCAGCTAGCTATAGCGTTTTTAGAATTTAGCCAGGAACAAAAATGTGTAATTTTATGCAGTTCTATGCGAGCCAGACGCACGTTTGAGGCGTCTGGAGACGCGTCTCGGCGCGGGCCAGCTAGCTATAGCGTTTTTAGAATTTAGCCAGGAACAAAAATGTGCATTTTTTTGCAGTTCTATGCGAGCCAGACGCACGTTTGAGGCGTCTGGAGACGCGTCTCGGCGCGGGCCAGCAAGTTATAGCGTTTTTAGAATTTAGCCAGGAACAAAAATGTGCAATTTTTTGCAGTACTATGCGAGCCAGACGCACGTTTGAGGCGTCTGGAGACGCGTCTCGACGCGGGCCAGCAAGTTATAGCGTTTTTAGAATTTAGCCAGGAACAAAAATGTGCAATTTTTTGCAGTACTATGCGAGCCAGACGCACGTTTGAGGCGTCTGGAGACGCGTCTCGGCGCGGGCCAGCTAGCTATAGCGTTTCTAGAATTTAGCCAGGAACAAAAATGTGCAATTTTTTGCAGTTCTATGCGAGCCAGACGCACGTTTGAGGCGTCTGGAGACGCGTCTCGGCGCGGACCGGCTAGCTAAAGCGTTTTAAGAATTTAGCCAGGAACAAAAATGTGCAATTTTTTGCAGTTCTATGCGAGCCAGACGCACGTTTGAGGCGTCTGGAGACGCGTCTCGGCGCGGGCCAGCTAGCTATAGCGTTTTTAGAATTTAGCCAGGAACAAAAATGTGCATTTTTTGCAGTTCTATGCGAGCCAGACGCACGTTTGAGGCGTCTGGAGACGCGTCTCGGCGCGGGCCAGCTAGCTATAGCGTTTTTAGAATTTAGCCAGGAACAAAAATGTGCAATTTTTTGCAGTACTATGCGAGCCAGACGCACGTTTGAGGCGTCTGGCGACGCGTCTCGGCGCGGGCCAGCTAGCTATAGCGTTTTTAAAATTTAGCCAGGAACAAAAATGTGCAATTTTTTGTAGTTCTATGCGAGCCAGACGAACGTTTGAGGCGTCTGGAGACGCGTCTCGGCGCGGGCCAGCTAGCTATAGCGTTTTTAGAATTTTGCCAGGAACAAAAATGTGCATTTTTTGCAGTACTATGCGAGCCAGACGCACGTTTGAGGCGTCTGGAGACGCGTCTCGGCGCGGGCCAGCTAGCTATAGCGTTTCTAGAATTGAGCCAGGAACAAAAATGTGCAATTTTTTGCAGTTCTATGCGAGCCAGACGCACGTTTGAGGCGTCTGGAGACGCGTCTCGGCGCCGGCCAGCTAGCTATAGCGTTTTTAGAATTTAGCCAGGAACAAAAATGTGCAATTTTTTGCAGTTCTATGCGAGCCAGACGCACGTTTGAGGCGTCTGGAGACGCGTCTCGGCGCGGGCCAGCTAGCTATAGCGTTTTAAGAATTTAGCCAGGAACAAAAATGTGCAATTTTTTGCAGTTCTATACGAGCCAGACGCACGTTTGAGGCGTCTGGAGACGCGTCTCGGCGCGGGCCAGCTAGCTATAGCGTTTTTAGAATTTAGCCAGGAACAAAAATGTGCAATTTTTTGCAGTTCTATGCGAGCCAGACGCACGTTTGAGGCGTCTGGAGACGCGTCTCGGCGCGGGCCAGCTAGCTATAGCGTTTTTAGAATTTAGCCAGGAACAAAAATGTGCATTTTTTGCAGTTCTATGCGAGCCAGACGCACGTTTGTGGCGTCTGGAGACGCGTCTCGGCGCGGGCCAGCTAGCTATAGCGTTTTTATAATTTAGCCAGGAACAAAAATGTGCAATTTTTTGCAGTTCTATGCGAGCCAGACGCACGTTTGAGGCGTCTGGAGACGCGTCTCGGCGCGGGCCAGCTAGCTATAGCGTTTCTAGAATTTAGCCAGGAACAAAAATGTGCAATTTTTTGCAGTTCTATGCGAGCCAGACGCACGTTTGAGGCGTCTGGAGACGCGTCTCGACGCGGGCCAGCAAGTTATAGCGTTTTTAGAATTTAGCCAGGAACAAAAATGTGCAATTTTTTGCAGTTCTATGCGAGCCAGACGCACGTTTGAGGCGTCTGGAGACGCGTCTCGGCGCGGGCCAGCTAGCTATAGCGTTTTTAGAATTTAGCCAGGAACAAAAATGTGTAATTTTATGCAGTTCTATGCGAGCCAGACGCACGTTTGAGGCGTCTGGAGACGCGTCTCGACGCGGGCCAGCAAGTTATAGCGTTTTTAGAATTTAGCCAGGAACAAAAATGTGCAATTTTTTGCAGTACTATGCGAGCCAGACGCACGTTTGAGGCGTCTGGAGACGCGTCTCGGCGCGGGCCAGCTAGCTATAGCGTTTTTAGAATTTAGCCAGGAACAAAAATGTGCATTTTTTTGCAGTTCTATGCGAGCCAGACGCACGTTTGAGGCGTCTGGAGACGCGTCTCGGCGCGGGCCAGCAAGTTATAGCGTTTTTAGAATTTAGCCAGGAACAAAAATGTGCAATTTTTTGCAGTTCTATGCGAGCCAGACGCACGTTTGAGGCGTCTGGAGACGCGTCTCGGCGCGGGCCAGCTAGCTATAGCGTTTTTAGAATTTAGCCAGGAACAAAAATGTGCATTTTTTTGCAGTTCTATGCGAGCCAGACGCACGTTTGAGGCGTCTGGAGACGCTTCTCGGCGCGGGCCAGCTAGCTATAGCGTTTTTAGAATTTAGCCAGGAACAAAAATTTGTAATTTTATGCAGTTCTATGCGAGCCAGACGCACATTTGAGGGATCTGGAGACGCGTCTCGACGCGGGCCAGCAAGTTATAGCGTTTTTAGAATTTAGCCAGGAACAAAAATGTGCAATTTTTTGTAGTTCTATGCGAGCCAGACGCACGTTTGAGGCGTCTGGAGACGCGTCTCGACGCGGGCCAGCAAGTTATAGCGTTTTTAGAATTTAGCCAGGAACAAAAATGTGCAATTTTTTGCAGTACTATGCGAGCCAGACGCACGTTTGAGGCGTCTGGAGACGCGTCTCGGCGCGGGCCAGCTAGCTATAGCGTTTTTAGAATTTAGCCAGGAACAAAAATGTGCAATTTTTTGTAGTTCTATGCGAGTCAGACGCACGTTTGAGGCGTCTGGAGACGCGTCTCGGCGCGGGCCAGCTAGCTATAGCGTTTCTAGAATTTAGCCAGGAACAAAAATGTGCAATTTTTTACAGTTCTATGCGAGCCAGACGCACGTTTGAGGCGTCTGGAGACGCGTCTCGGCGCGGGCCAGCTAGCTATAGCGTTTTTAGAATTTAGCCAGGAACAAAAATGTGCATTTTTTTGCAGTTCTATGCGAGCCAGACGCACGTTTGAGGCGTCTGGAGACGCGTCTCGGCGCGGGCCAGCTAGCTATAGCGTTTTTAGAATTTAGCCAGGAACAAAAATATGCAATTTTTTGCAGTTCTATGCGAGCCAGACGCACGTTTGAGGCGTCTGGAGACGCGTCTCGGCGCGGGCCAGCTAGCTATAGCGTTTTTAGAATTTAGCCAGGAACAAAAATGTGCAATTTTTTGCAGTTCTATGCGAGCCAGACGCACGTTTGAGGCGTCTGGAGACGTGTCTCGGCGCGGGCCAGCTAGCTATAGCGTTTTTAGAATTTAGCCAGGAACAAAAATGTGCAATTTTTTTGCAGTTCTATGCGAGCCAGACGCACGTTTGAGGCGTCTGGAGACGCGTCTCGGCGCGGGCCAGCTAGCTATAGCGTTATTAGAATTTAGCCAGGAACAAAAATGTGCATTTTTTGCAGTTCTATGCGAGCCAGACGCACGTTTGAGGCGTCTGGAGACGCGTCTCGGCGCGGGCCAGCTAGCTATAGCGTTTTTAGAATTTAGCCAGGAACAAAAATGTGCAATTTTTTGCAGTTCTATGCGAGCCAGACGCACGTTTGAGGCGTCTGGAGACGCGTCTCGACGCGTGCCAGCTAGCTATAGCGTTTTAGAATTTAGCCAGGAACAAAAATGTGCATTTTTTTGCAGTTCTATGCGAGCCAGACGCACGTTTGAGGCGTCTGGAGACGCGTCTCGACGCGGGCCAGCAAGTTATAGCGTTTTTAGAATTTAGCCAGGAACAAAAATGTGCAATTTTTTGCAGTACTATGCGAGCCAGACGCACGTTTGAGGCGTCTGGAGACGCGTCTCGGCGCGGGCCAGCTAGCTATAGCGTTTTTAGAATTTAGCCAGGAACAAAAATTTGTAATTTTATGCAGTTCTATGCGAGCCAGACGCACGTTTGAGGCGTCTGGAGACGCGTCTCGACGCGGGCCAGCAAGTTATAGCGTTTTTAGAATTTAGCCAGGAACAAAAATGTGCAATTTTTTGTAGTTCTATGCGAGCCAGACGCACGTTTGAGGCGTCTGGAGACGCGTCTCGACGCGGGCCAGCAAGTTATAGCGTTTTTAGAATTTAGCCAGGAACAAAAATGTGCAATTTTTTGCAGTACTATGCGAGCCAGACGCACGTTTGAGGCGTCTGGAGACGCGTCTCGGCGCGGGCCAGCTAGCTATAGCGTTTTTAGAATTTAGCCAGGAACAAAAATGTGCAATTTTTTGTAGTTCTATGCGAGTCAGACGCACGTTTGAGGCGTCTGGAGACGCGTCTCGGCGCGGGCCAGCTAGCTATAGCGTTTCTAGAATTTAGCCAGGAACAAAAATGTGCAATTTTTTGCAGTTCTATGCGAGCCAGACGCACGTTTGAGGCGTCTGGAGACGCGTCTCGGCGCGGGCCAGCTAGCTATAGCGTTTTTAGAATTTAGCCAGGAACAAAAATGTGCATTTTTTTGCAGTTCTATGCGAGCCAGACGCACGTTTGAGGCGTCTGGAGACGCGTCTCGGCGCGGGCCAGCTAGCTATAGCGTTTTTAGAATTTAGCCAGGAACAAAAATATGCAATTTTTTGCAGTTCTATGCGAGCCAGACGCACGTTTGAGGCGTCTGGAGACGCGTCTCGGCGCGGGCCAGCTAGCTATAGCGTTTTTAGAATTTAGCCAGGAACAAAAATGTGCAATTTTTTGCAGTTCTATGCGAGCCAGACGCACGTTTGAGGCGTCTGGAGACGTGTCTCGGCGCGGGCCAGCTAGCTATAGCGTTTTTAGAATTTAGCCAGGAACAAAAATGTGCAATTTTTTGCAGTTCTATGCGAGCCAGACGCACGTTTGAGGCGTCTGGAGACGCGTCTCGGCGCGGGCCAGCTAGCTATAGCGTTATTAGAATTTAGCCAGGAACAAAAATGTGCATTTTTTGCAGTTCTATGCGAGCCAGACGCACGTTTGAGGCGTCTGGAGACGCGTCTCGGCGCGGGCCAGCTAGCTATAGCGTTTTTAGAATTTAGCCAGGAACAAAAATGTGCAATTTTTTGCAGTTCTATGCGAGCCAGACGCACGTTTGAGGCGTCTGGAGACGCGTCTCGACGCGTGCCAGCTAGCTATAGCGTTTTTAGAATTTAGCCAGGAACAAAAATGTGCATTTTTTTGCAGTTCTATGCGAGCCAGACGCACGTTTGAGGCGTCTGGAGACGCGTCTCGGCGCGGGCCAGCTAGCTATAGCGTTTTTAGAATTTAGCCAGGAACAAAAATGTGCAATTTTTTGCAGTACTATGCGAGCCAGACGCACGTTTGAGGCGTCTGGAGACGCGTCTCGGCGCGGGCCAGCTAGCTATAGCGTTTTTAGAATTTAGCCAGGAACAAAAATTTGTAATTTTATGCAGTTCTATGCGAGCCAGACGCACGTTTGAGGCGTCTGGAGACGCGTCTCGACGCGGGCCAGCAAGTTATAGCGTTTTTAGAATTTAGCCAGGAACAAAAATGTGCAATTTTTTGCAGTACTATGCGAGCCAGACGCACGTTTGAGGCGTCTGGAGACGCGTCTCGGCGCGGGCCAGCTAGCTATAGCGTTTTTAGAATTTAGCCAGGAACAAAAATGTGCAATTTTTTGTAGTTCTATGCGAGCCAGACGCACGTTTGAGGCGTCTGGAGACGCGTCTCGGCGCGGGCCAGCTAGCTATAGCGTTTTTAGAATTTAGCCAGGAACAAAAATGTGTAATTTTATGCAGTTCTATGCGAGCCAGACGCACGTTTGAGGCGTCTGGAGACGCGTCTCGACGCGGGCCAGCAAGTTATAGCGTTTTTAGAATTTAGCCAGGAACAAAAATGTGCAATTTTTTGCAGTACTATGCGAGCCAGACGCACGTTTGAGGCGTCTGGAGACGCGTCTCGGCGCGGGCCAGGTAGCTATAGCGTTTCTAGAATTTAGCCAGGAACAAAAATGTGCAATTTTTTGCAGTTCTATGCGAGCCAGACGCACGTTTGAGGCGTCTGGAGACGCGTCTCGGCGCGGGCCAGCTAGCTATAGCGTTTTTAGAATTTAGCCAGGAACAAAAATGTGTAATTTTATGCAGTTCTATGCGAGCCAGACGCACGTTTGAGGCGTCTGGAGACGCGTCTCGGCGCGGGCCAGCTAGCTATAGCGTTTTTAGAATTTAGCCAGGAACAAAAATGTGCATTTTTTTGCAGTTCTATGCGAGCCAGACGCACGTTTGAGGCGTCTGGAGACGCGTCTCGGCGCGGGCCAGCAAGTTATAGCGTTTTTAGAATTTAGCCAGGAACAAAAATGTGCAATTTTTTGCAGTACTATGCGAGCCAGACGCACGTTTGAGGCGTCTGGAGACGCGTCTCGACGCGGGCCAGCAAGTTATAGCGTTTTTAGAATTTAGCCAGGAACAAAAATGTGCAATTTTTTGCAGTACTATGCGAGCCAGACGCACGTTTGAGGCGTCTGGAGACGCGTCTCGGCGCGGGCCAGCTAGCTATAGCGTTTCTAGAATTTAGCCAGGAACAAAAATGTGCAATTTTTTGCAGTTCTATGCGAGCCAGACGCACGTTTGAGGCGTCTGGAGACGCGTCTCGGCGCGGGCCGGCTAGCTAAAGCGTTTTAAGAATTTAGCCAGGAACAAAAATGTGCAATTTTTTGCAGTTCTATGCGAGCCAGACGCACGTTTGAGGCGTCTGGAGACGCGTCTCGGCGCGGGCCAGCTAGCTATAGCGTTTTTAGAATTTAGCCAGGAACAAAAATGTGCATTTTTTGCAGTTCTATGCGAGCCAGACGCACGTTTGAGGCGTCTGGAGACGCGTCTCGGCGCGGGCCAGCTAGCTATAGCGTTTTTAGAATTTAGCCAGGAACAAAAATGTGCAATTTTTTGCAGTACTATGCGAGCCAGACGCACGTTTGAGGCGTCTGGCGACGCGTCTCGGCGCGGGCCAGCTAGCTATAGCGTTTTTAGAATTTAGCCAGGAACAAAAATGTGCAATTTTTTGTAGTTCTATGCGAGCCAGACGAACGTTTGAGGCGTCTGGAGACGCGTCTCGGCGCGGGCCAGCTAGCTATAGCGTTTTTAGAATTTTGCCAGGAACAAAAATGTGCATTTTTTGCAGTACTATGCGAGCCAGACGCACGTTTGAGGCGTCTGGAGACGCGTCTCGGCGCGGGCCAGCTAGCTATAGCGTTTCTAGAATTGAGCCAGGAACAAAAATGTGCAATTTTTTGCAGTTCTATGCGAGCCAGACGCACGTTTGAGGCGTCTGGAGACGCGTCTCGGCGCCGGCCAGCTAGCTATAGCGTTTTTAGAATTTAGCCAGGAACAAAAATGTGCAATTTTTTGCAGTTCTATGCGAGCCAGACGCACGTTTGAGGCGTCTGGAGACGCGTCTCGGCGCGGGCCAGCTAGCTATAGCGTTTTAAGAATTTAGCCAGGAACAAAAATGTGCAATTTTTTGCAGTTCTATACGAGCCAGACGCACGTTTGAGGCGTCTGGAGACGCGTCTCGGCGCGGGCCAGCTAGCTATAGCGTTTTTAGAATTTAGCCAGGAACAAAAATGTGCAATTTTTTGCAGTTCTATGCGAGCCAGACGCACGTTTGAGGCGTCTGGAGACGCGTCTCGGCGCGGGCCAGCTAGCTATAGCGTTTTTAGAATTTAGCCAGGAACAAAAATGTGCATTTTTTGCAGTTCTATGCGAGCCAGACGCACGTTTGTGGCGTCTGGAGACGCGTCTCGGCGCGGGCCAGCTAGCTATAGCGTTTTTATAATTTAGCCAGGAACAAAAATGTGCAATTTTTTGCAGTTCTATGCGAGCCAGACGCACGTTTGAGGCGTCTGGAGACGCGTCTCGGCGCGGGCCAGCTAGCTATAGCGTTTTTAGAATTTAGCCAGGAACAAAAATGTGTAATTTTATGCAGTTCTATGCGAGCCAGACGCACGTTTGAGGCGTCTGGAGACGCGTCTCGACGCGGGCCAGCAAGTTATAGCGTTTTTAGAATTTAGCCAGGAACAAAAATGTGCAATTTTTTGCAGTACTATGCGAGCCAGACGCACGTTTGAGGCGTCTGGAGACGCGTCTCGGCGCGGGCCAGCTAGCTATAGCGTTTTTAGAATTTAGCCAGGAACAAAAATGTGCAATTTTTTGCAGTTCTATGCGAGCCAGACGCACGTTTGAGGCGTCTGGAGACGCGTCTTGGCGCGGGCCAGCTAGCTATAGCGTTTTTAGAATTTAGCCAGGAACAAAAATGTGTAATTTTATGCAGTTCTATGCGAGCCAGACGCACGTTTGAGGCGTCTGGAGACGCGTCTCGGCGCGGGCCAGCTAGCTATAGCGTTTTTAGAATTTAGCCAGGAACAAAAATGTGCATTTTTTTGCAGTTCTATGCGAGCCAGACGCACGTTTGAGGCGTCTGGAGACGCGTCTCGGCGCGGGCCAGCAAGTTATAGCGTTTTTAGAATTTAGCCAGGAACAAAAATGTGCAATTTTTTGCAGTACTATGCGAGCCAGACGCACGTTTGAGGCGTCTGGAGACGCGTCTCGGCGCGGGCCAGCTAGCTATAGCGTTTCTAGAATTTAGCCAGGAACAAAAATGTGCAATTTTTTGCAGTTCTATGCGAGCCAGACGCACGTTTGAGGCGTCTGGAGACGCGTCTCGACGCGGGCCAGCAAGTTATAGCGTTTTTAGAATTTAGCCAGGAACAAAAATGTGCAATTTTTTGCAGTACTATGCGAGCCAGACGCACGTTTGAGGCGTCTGGAGACGCGTCTCGGCGCGGGCCAGCTAGCTATAGCGTTTTTAGAATTTAGCCAGGAACAAAAATGTGCAATTTTTTGTAGTTCTATGCGAGCCAGACGCACGTTTGAGGCGTCTGGAGACGCGTCTCGGCGCGGGCCAGCTAGCTATAGCGTTTTTAGAATTTAGCCACGAACAAAAATGTGCAATTTTTTGCAGAACTATGCGAGCCAGACGCACGTTTGAGGCGTCTGGAGACGCGTCTCGACGCGGGCCAGCAAGTTATAACGTTTTTAGAATTTAGCCAGGAACAAAAATGTGCAATTTTTTGCAGTACTATGCGAGCCAGACGCACGTTTGAGGCGTCTGGAGACGCGTCTCGGCGCGGGCCAGCTAGCTATAGCGTTTTTAGAATTTAGCCAGGAACAAAAATGTGCAATTTTTTGTAGTTCTATGCGAGCCAGACGCACGTTTGAGGCGTCTGGAGACGCGTCTCGGCGCGGGCCAGCTAGCTATAGCGTTTTTAGAATTTAGCCAGGAACAAAAATGTGTAATTTTATGCAGTTCTATGCGAGCCAGACGCACGTTTGAGGCGTCTGGAGACGCGTCTCGACGCGGGCCAGCAAGTTATAGCGTTTTTAGAATTTAGCCAGGAACAAAAATGTGCAATTTTTTGCAGTACTATGCGAGCCAGACGCACGTTTGAGGCGTCTGGAGACGCGTCTCGGCGCGGGCCAGCTAGCTATAGCGTTTCTAGAATTTAGCCAGGAACAAAAATGTGCAATTTTTTGCAGTTCTATGCGAGCCAGACGCATGTTTGAGGCGTCTGGAGACGCGTCTCGGCGCGGGCCGGCTAGCTAAAGCGTTTTAAGAATTTAGCCAGGAACAAAAATGTGCAATTTTTTGCAGTTCTATGCGAGCCAGACGCACGTTTGAGGCGTCTGGAGACGCGTCTCGGCGCGGGCCAGCTAGCTATAGCGTTTTTAGAATTTAGCCAGGAACAAAAATGTGCATTTTTTGCAGTTCTATGCGAGCCAGACGCACGTTTGAGGCGTCTGGAGACGCGTCTCGGCGCGGGCCAGCTAGCTATAGCGTTTTTAGAATTTAGCCAGGAACAAAAATGTGCAATTTTTTGCAGTACTATGCGAGCCAGACGCACGTTTGAGGCGTCTGGCGACGCGTCTCGGCGCGGGCCAGCTAGCTATAGCGTTTTTAGAATTTAGCCAGGAACAAAAATGTGCAATTTTTTGTAGTTCTATGCGAGCCAGACGAACGTTTGAGGCGTCTGGAGACGCGTCTCGGCGCGGGCCAGCTAGCTATAGCGCTTTAAGAATTTAGCCAGGAACAAAAATGTGCAATTTTTTGCAGTTCTATGCGAGCCAGACGCACGTTTGAGGCGTCTGGAGACGCGTCTCGGCGCCGGCCAGCTAGCTATAGCGTTTTTAGAATTTAGCCAGGAACAAAAATGTGCAATTTTTTGCAGTTCTATGCGAGCCAGACGCACGTTTGAGGCGTCTGGAGACGCGTCTCGGCGCGGGCCAGCTAGCTATAGCGTTTCTAGAATTGAGCCAGGAACAAAAATGTGCAATTTTTTGCAGTTCTATGCGAGCCAGACGCACGTTTGAGGCGTCTGGAGACGCGTCTCGGCGCCGGCCAGCTAGCTATAGCGTTTTTAGAATTTAGCCAGGAACAAAAATGTGCAATTTTTTGCAGTTCTATGCGAGCCAGACGCACGTTTGAGGCGTCTGGAGACGCGTCTCGGCGCGGGCCAGCTAGCTATAGCGTTTTAAGAATTTAGCCAGGAACAAAAATGTGCAATTTTTTGCAGTTCTATGCGAGCCAGACGCACGTTTGAGGCGTCTGGAGACGCGTCTCGGCGCGGGCCAGCTAGCTATAGCGTTTTTAAAATTTAGCCAGGAACAAAAATGTGCAATTTTTTGCAGTTCTATGCGAGCGAGACGCACGTTTGAGGCGTCTGGAGACGCGTCTCGGCGCGGGCCAGCTAGCTATAGCGTTTTTAGAATTTAGCCAGGAACAAAAATGTGCATTTTTTGCAGTTCTATGCGAGCCAGACGCACGTTTGTGGCGTCTGGAGACGCGTCTCGGCGCGGGCCAGCTAGCTATAGCGTTTTTATAATTTAGCCAGGAACAAAAATGTGCAATTTTTTGCAGTTCTATGCGAGCCAGACGCACGTTTGAGGCGTCTGGAGACGCGTCTCGGCGCGGGCCAGCTAGCTATAGCGTTTCTAGAATTTAGCCAGGAACAAAAATGTGCAATTTTTTGCAGTTCTATGCGAGCCAGACGCACGTTTGAGGCGTCTGGAGACGCGTCTCGACGCGGGCCAGCAAGTTATAGCGTTTTAAGAATTAAGCCAGGAACAAAAATGTGTAATTTTATGCAGTTCTATGCGAGCCAGACGCACGTTTGAGGCGTCTGGAGACGCGTCTCGACGCGGGCCAGCAAGTTATAGCGTTTTTAGAATTTAGCCAGGAACAAAAATGTGCAATTTTTTGCAGTACTATGCGAGCCAGACGCACGTTTGAGGCGTCTGGAGACGCGTCTCGGCGCGGGCCAGCTAGCTATAGCGTTTTTAGAATTTAGCCAGGAACAAAAATGTGCAATTTTTTGTAGTTCTATGCGAGCCAGACGCACGTTTGAGGCGTCTGGAGACGCGTCTCGACGCGGGCCAGCAAGTTATAGCGTTTTTAGAATTTAGCCAGGAACAAAAATGTGCAATTTTTTGCAGTACTATGCGAGCCAGACGCACGTTTGAGGCGTCTGGAGACGCGTCTCGGCGCGGGCCAGCTAGCTATAGCGTTTCTAGAATTTAGCCAGGAACAAAAATGTGCAATTTTTTGCAGTTCTATGCGAGCCAGACGCACGTTTGAGGCGTCTGGAGACGCGTCTCGGCGCGGGCCAGCTAGCTATAGCGTTTTTAGAATTTAGCCAGGAACAAAAATGTGCAATTTTTTGCAGTACTATGCGAGCCAGACGCACGTTTGAGGCGTCTGGAGACGCGTCTCGGCGCGGGCCAGCTAGCTATAGCGTTTTTAGAATTTAGCCAGGAACAAAAATGTGCAATTTTTTGTAGTTCTATGCGAGCCAGACGCACGTTTGAGGCGTCTGGAGACGCGTCTCGGCGCGGGCCAGCTAGCTATAGCGTTTTTAGAATTTAGCCAGGAACAAAAATGTGTAATTTTATGCAGTTCTATGCGAGCCAGACGCACGTTTGAGGCGTCTGGAGACGCGTCTCGACGCGGGCCAGCAAGTTATAGCGTTTTTAGAATTTAGCCAGGAACAAAAATGTGCAATTTTTTGCAGTACTATGCGAGCCAGACGCACGTTTGAGGCGTCTGGAGACGCGTCTCGGCGCGGGCCAGCTAGCTATAGCGTTTCTAGAATTTAGCCAGGAACAAAAATGTGCAATTTTTTGCAGTTCTATGCGAGCCAGACGCACGTTTGAGGCGTCTGGAGACGCGTCTCGGCGCGGGCCAGCTAGCTATAGCGTTTTTAGAATTTAGCCAGGAACAAAAATGTGTAATTTTATGCAGTTCTATGCGAGCCAGACGCACGTTTGAGGCGTCTGGAGACGCGTCTCGGCGCGGGCCAGCTAGCTATAGCGTTTTTAGAATTTAGCCAGGAACAAAAATGTGCATTTTTTTGCAGTTCTATGCGAGCCAGACGCACGTTTGAGGCGTCTGGAGACGCGTCTCGGCGCGGGCCAGCAAGTTATAGCGTTTTTAGAATTTAGCCAGGAACAAAAATGTGCAATTTTTTGCAGTACTATGCGAGCCAGACGCACGTTTGAGGCGTCTGGAGACGCGTCTCGGCGCGGGCCAGCTAGCTATAGCGTTTCTAGAATTTAGCCAGGAACAAAAATGTGCAATTTTTTGCAGTTCTATGCGAGCCAGACGCACGTTTGAGGCGTCTGGAGACGCGTCTCGACGCGGGCCAGCAAGTTATAGCGTTTTTAGAATTTAGCCAGGAACAAAAATGTGCAATTTTTTGCAGTACTATGCGAGCCAGACGCACGTTTGAGGCGTCTGGAGACGCGTCTCGGCGCGGGCCAGCTAGCTATAGCGTTTTTAGAATTTAGCCAGGAACAAAAATGTGCAATTTTTTGTAGTTCTATGCGAGCCAGACGCACGTTTGAGGCGTCTGGAGACGCGTCTCGGCGCGGGCCAGCTAGCTATAGCGTTTTTAGAATTTAGCCACGAACAAAAATGTGCAATTTTTTGCAGAACTATGCGAGCCAGACGCACGTTTGAGGCGTCTGGAGACGCGTCTCGACGCGGGCCAGCAAGTTATAGCGTTTTTAGAATTTAGCCAGGAACAAAAATGTGCAATTTTTTGCAGTACTATGCGAGCCAGACGCACGTTTGAGGCGTCTGGAGACGCGTCTCGGTGCGGGCCAGCTAGCTATAGCGTTTTTAGAATTTAGCCAGGAACAAAAATGTGCAATTTTTTGTAGTTCTATGCGAGCCAGACGCACGTTTGAGGCGTCTGGAGACGCGTCTCGGCGCGGGCCAGCAAGTTATAGCGTTTTTAGAATTTAGCCAGGAACAAAAATGTGCAATTTTTTGCAGTACTATGCGAGCCAGACGCACGTTTGAGGCGTCTGGAGACGCGTCTCGGCGCGGGCCAGCTAGCTATAGCGTTTCTAGAATTTAGCCAGGAACAAAAATGTGCAATTTTTTGCAGTTCTATGCGAGCCAGACGCACGTTTGAGGCGTCTGGAGACGCGTCTCGGCGCGGGCCGGCTAGCTAAAGCGTTTTAAGAATTTAGCCAGGAACAAAAATGTGCAATTTTTTGCAGTTCTATGCGAGCCAGACGCACGTTTGAGGCGTCTGGAGACGCGTCTCGGCGCGGGCCAGCTAGCTATAGCGTTTTTAGAATTTAGCCAGGAACAAAAATGT
Organism: Lacanobia wlatinum; assembly: GCA_947578705.1. Lineage (NCBI taxonomy): Eukaryota > Metazoa > Arthropoda > Insecta > Lepidoptera > Noctuidae > Lacanobia > Lacanobia wlatinum. The sequence goes on from OX388026.1 coordinate 482,786, forward strand.
GCATTTTTTGCAGTACTATGCGAGCCAGACGCACGTTTGAGGCGTCTGGAGACGCGTCTCGGCGCGGGCCAGCTAGCTATAGCGTTTTTAGAATTTAGCCAGGAACAAAAATGTGCAATTTTTTGTAGTTCTATGCGAGCCAGACGCACGTTTGAGGCGTCTGGAGACGCGTCTCGGCGCGGGCCAGCTAGCTATAGCGTTTTTAGAATTAAGCCAGGAACAAAAATGTGTAATTTTATGCAGTTCTATGCGAGCCAGACGCACGTTTGAGGCGTCTGGAGACGCGTCTCGACGCGGGCCAGCAAGTTATAGCGTTTTTAGTATGTAGCCAGGAACAAAAATGTGCAATTTTTTGCAGTACTATGCGAGCCAGACGCACGTTTGAGGCGTCTGGAGACGCGTCTCGGCGCGGGCCAGCTAGCTATAGCGTTTCTAGAATTTAGCCAGGAACAAAAATGTGCAATTTTTTGCAGTTCTGTGCGAGCCAGACGCACGTTTGAGGCGTCTGGAGACGCGTCTCGGCGCGGGCCAGCTAGCTATAGCGTTTTTAGAATTTAGCCAGGAACAAAAATGTGCAATTTTTTGCAGTACTATGCGAGCCAGACGCACGTTTGAGGCGTCTGGAGACGCGTCTCGGCGCGGGCCAGCTAGCTATAGCGTTTCTAGAATTTAGCCAGGAACAAAAATGTGCAATTTTTTGTAGTTCTATGCGAGCCAGACGCACGTTTGAGGCGTCTGGAGACGCGTCTCGGCGCGGGCCAGCTAGCTATAGCGTTTCTAGAATTTAGCCAGGAACAAAAATGTGCAATTTTTTGTAGTTCTATGCGAGCCAGACGCACGTTTGAGGCGTCTGGAGACGCGTCTCGGCGCGGGCCAGCTAGCTATAGCGTTTCTAGAATTTAGCCAGGAACAAAAATGTGCAATTTTTTGCAGTTCTGTGCGAGCCAGACGCACGTTTGAGGCGTCTGGAGACGCGTCTCGGCGCGGGCCAGCTAGCTATAGCGTTTTTAGAATTTAGCCAGGAACAAAAATGTGCATTTTTTTGCAGTTCTATGCGAGCCAGACGCACGTTTGAGGCGTCTGGAGACGCGTCTCGGCGCGGGCCAGCTAGCTATAGCGTTTTTAGAATTTAGCCAGGAACAAAAATGTGCAATTTTTTGCAGTTCTATGCGAGCCAGACGCACGTTTGAGGCGCCTGGAGACGCGTCTCGGCGCGGGCCAGCTAGTTATAGCGTTTTTAGAATTTAGCCAGGAACAAAAATGTGTAATTTTATGCAGTTCTATGCGAGCCAGACGCACGTTTGAGGCGTCTGGAGACGCGTCTCGACGTGGGCCAGCAAGTTATAGCGTTTTTAGAATTTAGCCGGGAACAAAAATGTGCAATTTTTTGCAGTACTATGCGAGCCAGACGCACGTTTGAGGCGTCTGGCGACGCGTCTCGGCGCGGGCCAGCTAGCTATAGCGTTTTTAGAATTTAGCCAGGAACAAAAATGTGCAATTTTTTGTAGTTCTATGCGAGCCAGACGAACGTTTGAGGCGTCTGGAGACGCGTCTCGGCGCGGGCCAGCTAGCTATAGCGTTTTTAGAATTTAGCCAGGAACAAAAATGTGCAATTTTATGCAGTACTATGCGAGCCAGACGCACGTTTGAGGCGTCTGGAGACGCGTCTCTGCGCGGGCCAGCTAGCTATAGCGTTTCTAGAATTGAGCCAGGAACAAAAATGTGCAATTTTTTGCAGTACTATGCGAGCCAGACGCACGTTTGAGGCGTATGGAGACGCGTCTCTGCGCGGGCCAGCTAGCTATAGCGTTTCTAGAATTGAGCCAGGAACAAAAATGTGCAATTTTTTGCAGTTCTATGCGAGCCAGACGCACGTTTGAGGCGTCTGGAAACGCGTCTCGGCGCCGGCCAGCTAGCTATAGCGTTTTTAGAATTTAGCCAGGAACAAAAATGTGCAATTTTTTGCAGTTCTATGCGAGCCAGACGCACGTTTGAGGCGTCTGGAGACGCGTCTCGGCGCGGGCCAGCTAGCTATAGCGTTTTAAGAATTTAGCCAGGAACAAAAATGTGCAATTTTTTGCAGTTCTATGCGAGCCAGACGCACGTTTGAGGCGTCTGGAGACGCGTCTCGGCGCGGGCCAGCTAGCTATAGCGTTTTTAGAATTTAGCCAGGAACAAAAATGTGCAATTTTTTGCAGTTCTATGCGAGCCAGACGCACGTTTGAGGCGTCTGGAGACGCGTCTCGGCGCGGGCCAGCTAGCTATAGCGTTTTTAGAATTTAGCCATGAACAAAAATGTGTAATTTTATGCAGTTATATGCGAGCCAGACGCACGTTTGAGGCGTCTGGAGACGCGTCTCGACGCGGGCCAGCAAGTTATAGCGTTTTTAGAATTTAGCCAGGAACAAAAATGTGCAATTTTTTGCAGTACTATGCGAGCCAGACGCACGTTTGAGGCGTCTGGAGACGCGTCTCGGCGCGGGCCAGCTAGCTATAGCGTTTTTAGAATTTAGCCACGAACAAAAATGTGCAATTTTTTGCAGAACTATGCGAGCCAGACGCACGTTTGAGGCGTCTGGAGACGCGTCTCGGCGCGAGCCAGCTAGCTATAGCGTTTTTAGAATTTAGCCAGGAACAAAAATGTGCAATTTTTTGTAGTTCTATGCGAGCCAGACGCACGTTTGAGGCGTCTGGAGACGCGTCTCGGCGCGGGCCAGCTAGCTATAGCGTTTTTAGAATTTAGCCAGGAACAAAAATGTGTAATTTTATGCAGTTCTATGCGAGCCAGACGCACGTTTGAGGCGTCTGGAGACGCGTCTCGACACGGGCCAGCAAGTTATAGCGTTTTTAGAATTTAGCCAGGAACAAAAATATGCAATTTTTTGCAGTACTATGCGAGCCAGACGCACGTTTGAGGCGTCTGGAGACGCGTCTCGGCGCGGGCCAGCTAGCTATAGCGTTTCTAGAATTTAGCCAGGAACAAAAATGTGCAATTTTTTGCAGTTCTATGCGAGCCAGACGCACGTTTGAGGCGTCTGGAGACGCGTCTCGGCGCGGGCCAGCTAGCTATAGCGTTTTTAGAATTTAGCCAGGAACAAAAATGTGCATTTTTTTGCAGTTCTATGCGAGCCAGACGCACGTTTGAGGCGTCTGGAGACGCGTCTCGGCGCGGGCCAGCTAGCTATAGCGTTTTTAGAATTTAGCCAGGAACAAAAATGTGCAATTTTTTGCAGTTCTATGCGAGCCAGACGCACGTTTGAGGCGTCTGGAGACGCGTCTCGGCGCGGGCCAGCTAGCTATAGCGTTTTTAGAATTTACCCAGGAACAAAAATGTGCAATTTTTTGCAGTTCTTTGCGAGCCAGACGCACCTTTGAGGCGTCTGGAGACGCGTCTCGGCGCGGGCCAGCTAGCTATAGCGCTTTAAGAATTTAGCCAGGAACAAAAATGTGCAATTTTTTGCAGTTCTATGCGAGCCAGACGCACGTTTGAGGCGTCTGGAGACGCGTCTCGGCGCCGGCCAGCTAGCTATAGCGTTTTTAGAATTTAGCCAGGAACAAAAATGTGCAATTTTTTGCAGTTCTATGCGAGCCAGACGCACGTTTGAGGCGTCTGGAGACGCGTCTCGGCGCGGGCCAGCTAGCTATAGCGTTTTTAGAATTTAGCCATGAACAAAAATGTGTAATTTTATGCAGTTATATGCGAGCCAGACGCACGTTTGAGGCGTCTGGAGACGCGTCTCGACGCGGGCCAGCAAGTTATAGCGTTTTTAGAATTTAGCCAGGAACAAAAATGTGCAATTTTTTGCAGTACTATGCGAGCCAGACGCACGTTTGAGGCGTCTGGAGACGCGTCTCGGCGCGGGCCAGCTAGCTATAGCGTTTTTAGAATTTAGCCACGAACAAAAATGTGCAATTTTTTGCAGAACTATGCGAGCCAGACGCACGTTTGAGGCGTCTGGAGACGCGTCTCGGCGCGGGCCAGCTAGCTATAGCGTTTTTAGAATTTAGCCAGGAACAAAAATGTGCAATTTTTTGTAGTTCTATGCGAGCCAGACGCACGTTTGAGGCGTCTGGAGACGCGTCTCGGCGCGGGCCAGCTAGCTATAGCGTTTTTAGAATTTAGCCAGGAACAAAAATGTGTAATTTTATGCAGTTCTATGCGAGCCAGACGCACGTTTGAGGCGTCTGGAGACGCGTCTCGACACGGGCCAGCAAGTTATAGCGTTTTTAGAATTTAGCCAGGAACAAAAATGTGCAATTTTTTGCAGTACTATGCGAGCCAGACGCACGTTTGAGGCGTCTGGAGACGCGTCTCGGCGCGGGCCAGCTAGCTATAGCGTTTCTAGAATTTAGCCAGGAACAAAAATGTGCAATTTTTTGCAGTTCTATGCGAGCCAGACGCACGTTTGAGGCGTCTGGAGACGCGTCTCGGCGCGGGCCAGCTAGCTATAGCGTTTTTAGAATTTAGCCAGGAACAAAAATGTGCATTTTTTTGCAGTTCTATGCGAGCCAGACGCACGTTTGAGGCGTCTGGAGACGCGTCTCGGCGCGAGCCAGCTAGCTATAGCGTTTTTAGAATTTAGCCAGGAACAAAAATGTGCAATTTTTTGCAGTTCTATGCGAGCCAGACGCACGTTTGAGGCGTCTGGAGACGCGTCTCGGCGCGGGCCAGCTAGCTATAGCGTTTTTAGAATTTAGCCAGGAACAAAAATGTGCAATTTTTTGCAGTTCTTTGCGAGCCAGACGCACGTTTGAGGCGTCTGGAGACGCGTCTCGGCGCGGGCCAGCTAGCTATAGCGCTTTAAGAATTTAGCCAGGAACAAAAATGTGCAATTTTTTGCAGTTCTATGCGAGCCAGACGCACGTTTGAGGCGTCTGGAGACGCGTCTCGGCGCCGGCCAGCTAGCTATAGCGTTTTTAGAATTTAGCCAGGAACAAAAATGTGCAATTTTTTGCAGTTCTATGCGAGCCAGACGCACGTTTGAGGCGTCTGGAGACGCGTCTCGGCGCGGGCCAGCTAGCTATAGCGTTTTAAGAATTTAGCCAGGAACAAAAATTTGCAATTTTTTGCAGTTCTATGCGAGCCAGACGCACGTTTGAGGCGTCTGGAGACGCGTCTCGGCGCGGGCCAGCTAGCTTTAGCGTTTTTAGAATTTAGCCAGGAACAAAAATGTGCAATTTTTTGCAGTTCTATGCGAGCCAGACGCACGTTTGAGGCGTCTGGAGACGCGTCTCGGCGCGGGCCAGCTAGCTATAGCGTTTTTAGAATTTAGCCAGGAAGAAAAATGTGCATTTTTTGCAGTTCTATGCGAGCCAGACGCACGTTTGAGGCGTCTGGAGACGCGTCTCGGCGCGGGCCAGCTAGCTATAGCGTTTTTAGAATTTAGCCAGGAACAAAAATGTGCAATTTTTTGCAGTTCTATGCGAGCCAGACGCACGTTTGAGGCGTCTGGAGACGCGTCTCGGCGCGGGCCAGCTAGCTATAGCGTTTTTAGAATTTAGCCAGGAACAAAAATGTGCAATTTTTTGCAGTTCTATTCGAGCCAGACGCACGTTTGAGGCGTCTGGAGACGCGTCTCGACGCGTGCCAGCTAGCTATAGCGTTTTTAGAATTTAGCCAGGAACAAAAATGTGCAATTTTTTGCAGTTCTATGCGAGCCAGACGCACGTTTGAGGCGTCTGGAGACGCGTCTCGGCGCGGGCCAGCTAGCTATAGCGTTTTTAGAATTTAGCCAGGAACAAAAATGTGCAATTTTTTGCAGTTCTATGCGAGCCAGACGCACGTTTGAGGCGCCTGGAGACGCGTCTCGGCGCGGGCCAGCTAGTTATAGCGTTTTTAGAATTTAGCCAGGAACAAAAATGTGTAATTTTATGCAGTTCTATGCGAGCCAGACGCACGTTTGAGGCGTCTGGAGACGCGTCTCGACGTGGGCCAGCAAGTTATAGCGTTTTTAGAATTTAGCCGGGAACAAAAATGTGCAATTTTTTGCAGTACTATGCGAGCCAGACGCACGTTTGAGGCGTCTGGCGACGCGTCTCGGCGCGGGCCAGCTAGCTATAGCGTTTTTAGAATTTAGCCAGGAACAAAAATGTGCAATTTTTTGTAGTTCTATGCGAGCCAGACGAACGTTTGAGGCGTCTGGAGACGCGTCTCGGCGCGGGCCAGCTAGCTATAGCGTTTTTAGAATTTAGCCAGGAACAAAAATGTGCAATTTTATGCAGTACTATGCGAGCCAGACGCACGTTTGAGGCGTCTGGAGACGCGTCTCTGCGCGGGCCAGCTAGCTATAGCGTTTCTAGAATTGAGCCAGGAACAAAAATGTGCAATTTTTTGCAGTACTATGCGAGCCAGACGCACGTTTGAGGCGTATGGAGACGCGTCTCTGCGCGGGCCAGCTAGCTATAGCGTTTCTAGAATTGAGCCAGGAACAAAAATGTGCAATTTTTTGCAGTTCTATGCGAGCCAGACGCACGTTTGAGGCGTCTGGAAACGCGTCTCGGCGCCGGCCAGCTAGCTATAGCGTTTTTAGAATTTAGCCAGGAACAAAAATGTGCAATTTTTTGCAGTTATATGCGAGCCAGACGCACGTTTGAGGCGTCTGGAGACGCGTCTCGGCGCGGGCCAGCTAGCTATAGCGTTTTAAGAATTTAGCCAGGAACAAAAATGTGCAATTTTTTGCAGTTCTATGCGAGCCAGACGCACGTTTGAGGCGTCTGGAGACGCGTCTCGGCGCGGGCCAGCTAGCTATAGCGTTTTTAGAATTTAGCCAGGAACAAAAATGTGCAATTTTTTGCAGTTCTATGCGAGCCAGACGCACGTTTGAGGCGTCTGGAGACGCGTCTCGGCGCGGGCCAGCTAGCTATAGCGTTTTTAGAATTTAGCCATGAACAAAAATGTGTAATTTTATGCAGTTATATGCGAGCCAGACGCACGTTTGAGGCGTCTGGAGACGCGTCTCGACGCGGGCCAGCAAGTTATAGCGTTTTTAGAATTTAGCCAGGAACAAAAATGTGCAATTTTTTGCAGTACTATGCGAGCCAGACGCACGTTTGAGGCGTCTGGAGACGCGTCTCGGCGCGGGCCAGCTAGCTATAGCGTTTTTAGAATTTAGCCACGAACAAAAATGTGCAATTTTTTGCAGAACTATGCGAGCCAGACGCACGTTTGAGGCGTCTGGAGACGCGTCTCGGCGCGAGCCAGCTAGCTATAGCGTTTTTAGAATTTAGCCAGGAACAAAAATGTGCAATTTTTTGTAGTTCTATGCGAGCCAGACGCACGTTTGAGGCGTCTGGAGACGCGTCTCGGCGCGGGCCAGCTAGCTATAGCGTTTTTAGAATTTAGCCAGGAACAAAAATGTGTAATTTTATGCAGTTCTATGCGAGCCAGACGCACGTTTGAGGCGTCTGGAGACGCGTCTCGACACGGGCCAGCAAGTTATAGCGTTTTTAGAATTTAGCCAGGAACAAAAATATGCAATTTTTTGCAGTACTATGCGAGCCAGACGCACGTTTGAGGCGTCTGGAGACGCGTCTCGGCGCGGGCCAGCTAGCTATAGCGTTTCTAGAATTTAGCCAGGAACAAAAATGTGCAATTTTTTGCAGTTCTATGCGAGCCAGACGCACGTTTGAGGCGTCTGGAGACGCGTCTCGGCGCGGGCCAGCTAGCTATAGCGTTTTTAGAATTTAGCCAGGAACAAAAATGTGCATTTTTTTGCAGTTCTATGCGAGCCAGACGCACGTTTGAGGCGTCTGGAGACGCGTCTCGGCGCGGGCCAGCTAGCTATAGCGTTTTTAGAATTTAGCCAGGAACAAAAATGTGCAATTTTTTGCAGTTCTATGCGAGCCAGACGCACGTTTGAGGCGTCTGGAGACGCGTCTCGGCGCGGGCCAGCTAGCTATAGCGTTTTTAGAATTTACCCAGGAACAAAAATGTGCAATTTTTTGCAGTTCTTTGCGAGCCAGACGCACCTTTGAGGCGTCTGGAGACGCGTCTCGGCGCGGGCCAGCTAGCTATAGCGCTTTAAGAATTTAGCCAGGAACAAAAATGTGCAATTTTTTGCAGTTCTATGCGAGCCAGACGCACGTTTGAGGCGTCTGGAGACGCGTCTCGGCGCCGGCCAGCTAGCTATAGCGTTTTTAGAATTTAGCCAGGAACAAAAATGTGCAATTTTTTGCAGTTCTATGCGAGCCAGACGCACGTTTGAGGCGTCTGGAGACGCGTCTCGGCGCGGGCCAGCTAGCTATAGCGTTTTTAGAATTTAGCCATGAACAAAAATGTGTAATTTTATGCAGTTATATGCGAGCCAGACGCACGTTTGAGGCGTCTGGAGACGCGTCTCGACGCGGGCCAGCAAGTTATAGCGTTTTTAGAATTTAGCCAGGAACAAAAATGTGCAATTTTTTGCAGTACTATGCGAGCCAGACGCACGTTTGAGGCGTCTGGAGACGCGTCTCGGCGCGGGCCAGCTAGCTATAGCGTTTTTAGAATTTAGCCACGAACAAAAATGTGCAATTTTTTGCAGAACTATGCGAGCCAGACGCACGTTTGAGGCGTCTGGAGACGCGTCTCGGCGCGGGCCAGCTAGCTATAGCGTTTTTAGAATTTAGCCAGGAACAAAAATGTGCAATTTTTTGTAGTTCTATGCGAGCCAGACGCACGTTTGAGGCGTCTGGAGACGCGTCTCGGCGCGGGCCAGCTAGCTATAGCGTTTTTAGAATTTAGCCAGGAACAAAAATGTGTAATTTTATGCAGTTCTATGCGAGCCAGACGCACGTTTGAGGCGTCTGGAGACGCGTCTCGACACGGGCCAGCAAGTTATAGCGTTTTTAGAATTTAGCCAGGAACAAAAATGTGCAATTTTTTGCAGTACTATGCGAGCCAGACGCACGTTTGAGGCGTCTGGAGACGCGTCTCGGCGCGGGCCAGCTAGCTATAGCGTTTCTAGAATTTAGCCAGGAACAAAAATGTGCAATTTTTTGCAGTTCTATGCGAGCCAGACGCACGTTTGAGGCGTCTGGAGACGCGTCTCGGCGCGGGCCAGCTAGCTATAGCGTTTTTAGAATTTAGCCAGGAACAAAAATGTGCATTTTTTTGCAGTTCTATGCGAGCCAGACGCACGTTTGAGGCGTCTGGAGACGCGTCTCGGCGCGAGCCAGCTAGCTATAGCGTTTTTAGAATTTAGCCAGGAACAAAAATGTGCAATTTTTTGCAGTTCTATGCGAGCCAGACGCACGTTTGAGGCGTCTGGAGACGCGTCTCGGCGCGGGCCAGCTAGCTATAGCGTTTTTAGAATTTAGCCAGGAACAAAAATGTGCAATTTTTTGCAGTTCTTTGCGAGCCAGACGCACGTTTGAGGCGTCTGGAGACGCGTCTCGGCGCGGGCCAGCTAGCTATAGCGCTTTAAGAATTTAGCCAGGAACAAAAATGTGCAATTTTTTGCAGTTCTATGCGAGCCAGACGCACGTTTGAGGCGTCTGGAGACGCGTCTCGGCGCCGGCCAGCTAGCTATAGCGTTTTTAGAATTTAGCCAGGAACAAAAATGTGCAATTTTTTGCAGTTCTATGCGAGCCAGACGCACGTTTGAGGCGTCTGGAGACGCGTCTCGGCGCGGGCCAGCTAGCTATAGCGTTTTAAGAATTTAGCCAGGAACAAAAATTTGCAATTTTTTGCAGTTCTATGCGAGCCAGACGCACGTTTGAGGCGTCTGGAGACGCGTCTCGGCGCGGGCCAGCTAGCTTTAGCGTTTTTAGAATTTAGCCAGGAACAAAAATGTGCAATTTTTTGCAGTTCTATGCGAGCCAGACGCACGTTTGAGGCGTCTGGAGACGCGTCTCGGCGCGGGCCAGCTAGCTATAGCGTTTTTAGAATTTAGCCAGGAAGAAAAATGTGCATTTTTTGCAGTTCTATGCGAGCCAGACGCACGTTTGAGGCGTCTGGAGACGCGTCTCGGCGCGGGCCAGCTAGCTATAGCGTTTTTAGAATTTAGCCAGGAACAAAAATGTGCAATTTTTTGCAGTTCTATGCGAGCCAGACGCACGTTTGAGGCGTCTGGAGACGCGTCTCGGCGCGGGCCAGCTAGCTATAGCGTTTTTAGAATTTAGCCAGGAACAAAAATGTGCAATTTTTTGCAGTTCTATTCGAGCCAGACGCACGTTTGAGGCGTCTGGAGACGCGTCTCGACGCGTGCCAGCTAGCTATAGCGTTTTTAGAATTTAGCCAGGAACAAAAATGTGCAATTTTTTGCAGTTCTATGCGAGCCAGACGCACGTTTGAGGCGTCTGGAGACGCGTCTCGGCGCGGGCCAGCTAGCTATAGCGTTTTTAGAATTTAGCCATGAACAAAAATGTGTAATTTTATGCAGTTCTATGCGAGCCAGACGCACGTTTGAGGCGTCTGGAGACGCGTCTCGACGCGGGCCAGCAAGTTATAGCGTTTTTAGAATTTAGCCAGGAACAAAAATGTGCAATTTTTTGCAGTACTATGCGAGCCAGACGCACGTTTGAGAAGTCTGGAGACGCGTCTCGGCGCGGGCCAGCTAGCTATAGCGTTTTTAGAATTTAGCCAGGAACAAAAATGTGCAATTTTTTGTAGTTCTATGCGAGCCAGACGCACGTTTGAGGCGTCTGGAGACGCGTCTCGGCGCGGGCCAGCTAGCTATAGCGTTTTTAGAATTTAGCCAGGAACAAAAATGTGTAATTTTATGCAGTTCTATGCGAGCCAGACGCACGTTTGAGGCGTCTGGAGACGCGTCTCGACGCGGGCCAGCAAGTTATAGCGTTTTTAGAATTTAGCCAGGAACAAAAATGTGCAATTTTTTGCAGTACTATGCGAGCCAGACGCACGTTTGAGGCGTCTGGAGACGCGTCTCGGCGCGGGCCAGCTAGCTATAGCGTTTCTAGAATTTAGCCAGGAACAAAAATGTGCAATTTTTTGCAGTTCTATGCGAGCCAGACGCACGTTTGAGGCGTCTGGAGACGCGTCTCGGCGCGGGCCAGCTAGCTAAAGCGTTTTAAGAATTTAGCCAGGAACAAAAATGTGCAATTTTTTGCAGTTCTATGCGAGCCAGACGCACGTTTGAGGCGTCTGGAGACGCGTCTCGGCGCGGGCCAGCTAGCTATAGCGTTTTTAGAATTTAGCCAGGAACAAAAATGTGCATTTTTTGCAGTTCTATGCGAGCCAGACGCACGTTTGAGGCGTCTGGAGACGCGTCTCGGCGCGGGCCAGCTAGCTATAGCGTTTTTAGAATTTAGCCAGGAACAAAAATGTGCAATTTTTTGCAGTTCTATGCGAGCCAGACGCACGTTTGAGGCGTCTGGAGACGCGTCTCGGCGCGGGCCAGCTAGCTATATTGTTTTTAGAATTAAGCCAGGAACAAAAATGTGCAATTTTTTGCAGTTCTATGCGAGCCAGACGCACGTTTGAGGCGTCTGGAGACGCGTCTCGACGCGTGCCAGCTAGCTATAGCGTTTTTAGAATTTAGCCAGGAACAAAAATGTGCATTTTTTTGCAGTTCTATGCGAGCCAGACGCACGTTTGAGGCGTCTGGAGGCGCGTCTCGGCGCGGGCCAGCTAGCTATAGCGTTTTTAGAATTTAGCCATGAACAAAAATGTGTAATTTTATGCAGTTCTATGCGAGCCAGACGCACGTTTGAGGCGTCTGGAGACGCGTCTCGACGCGGGCCAGCAAGTTATAGCGTTTTTAGAATTTAGCCAGGAACAAAAATGTGCAATTTTTTGCAGTACTATGCGAGCCAGACGCACGTTTGAGGCGTCTGGAGACGCGTCTCGGCGCGGGCCAGCTAGCTATAGCGTTTTTAGAATTTAGCCAGGAACAAAAATGTGCAATTTTTTGTAGTTCTATGCGAGCCAGACGCACGTTTGAGGCGTCTGGAGACGCGTCTCGGCGCGGGCCAGCTAGCTATAGCGTTTTTAGAATTTAGCCAGGAACAAAAATGTGCAATTTTTTGCAGTTCTATGCGAGCCAGACGCACGTTTGAGGCGTCTGGAGACGCGTCTCGGCGCGGGCCAGCTAGCTATAGCGTTTTTAGAATTTAGCCAGAAACAAAAATGTGTAATTTTATGCAGTTCTATGCGAGCCAGACGCACGTTTGAGGCGTCTGGAGACGCGTCTCGACGCGGGCCAGCAAGTTATAGCGTTTTTAGAATTTAGCCAGGAACAAAAATGTGCAATTTTTTGCAGTACTATGCGAGCCAGACGCACGTTTGAGGCGTCTGGCGACGCGTCTCGGCGCGGGCCAGCTAGCTATAGCGTTTTTAGAATTTAGCCAGGAACAAAAATGTGCAATTTTTTGTAGTTCTATGCGAGCCAGACGAACGTTTGAGGCGTCTGGAGACGCGTCTCGGCGCGGGCCAGCTAGCTATAGCGTTTTTTGAATTTAGCCAGGAACAAAAATGTGTAATTTTATGCAGTTCTATGCGAGCCAGACGCATGTTTGAGGCGTCTGGAGACGCGTCTCGACGCGGGCCAGCAAGTTATAGCGTTTTTAGAATTTAGCCAGGAACAAAAATGTGCAATTTTTTGCAGTACTATGCGAGCCAGACGCACGTTTGAGGCGTCTGGAGACGCGTCTCGGCGCGGGCCAGCTAGCTATAGCGTTTCTAGAATTGAGCCAGGAACAAAAATGTGCAATTTTTTGCAGTTCTATGCGAGCCAGACGCACGTTTGAGGCGTCTGGAGACGCGTCTCGGCGCGGGCCAGCTAGCTATAGCGTTTTTAGAATTTAGCCAGGAACAAAAATGTGCATTTTTTGCAGTTCTATGCGAGCCAGACGCACGTTTGTGGCGTCTGGAGACGCGTCTCGGCGCGGGCCAGCTAGCTATAGCGTTTTTATAATTTAGCCAGGAACAAAAATGTGCAATTTTTTGCAGTTCTATGCGAGCCAGACGCACGTTTGAGGCGTCTGGAGACGCGTCTCGACGCGTGCCAGCTAGCTATAGCGTTTTTAGAATTTAGCCAGGAACAAAAATATGCATTTTTTTGCAGTTCTATGCGAGCCAGACGCACGTTTGAGGCGTCTGGAGACGCGTCTCGGCGCGGGCCAGCTAGCTATAGCGTTTTTAGAATTTAGCCAGGAACAAAAATGTGTAATTTTATGCAGTTCTATGCGAGCCAGACGCACGTTTGAGGCGTCTGGAGACGCGTCTCGACGCGGGCCAGCTAGCTATAGCGTTTTTAGAATTTAGCCAGGAACAAAAATGTGTAATTTTATGCAGTTCTATGCGAGCCAGACGCACGTTTGAGGCGTCTGGAGACGCGTCTCGACGCGGGCCAGCAAGTTATAGCGTTTTTAGAATTTAGCCAGGAACAAAAATGTGCAATTTTTTGCAGTACTATGCGAGCCAGACGCACGTTTGAGGCGTCTGGAGACGCGTCTCGGCGCGGGCCAGCTAGCTATAGCGTTTTTAGAATTTAGCCAGGAACAAAAATGTGCAATTTTTTGCAGTTCTATGCGAGCCAGACGCACGTTTGAGGCGTCTGGAGACGCGTCTCGGCGCGGGCCAGCTAGCTATAGCGTTTTTAGAATTAAGCCAGGAACAAAAATGTGCAATTTTTTGCAGTTCTATGCGAGCCAGACGCACGTTTGAGGCGTCTGGAGACGCGTCTCGACGCGTGCCAGCTAGCTATAGCGTTTTTAGAATTTAGCCAGGAACAAAAATGTGCATTTTTTTGCAGTTCTATGCGAGCCAGACGCACGTTTGAGGCGTCTGGAGACGCGTCTCGACGCGGGCCAGCAAGTTATAGCGTTTTTAGAATTTAGCCAGGAACAAAAATGTGCAATTTTTTGCAGTACTATGCGAGCCAGACGCACGTTTGAGGCGTCTGGCGACGCGTCTCGGCGCGGGCCAGCTAGCTATAGCGTTTTTAGAATTTAGCCAGGAACAAAAATGTGTAATTTTATGCAGTTCTATGCGAGCCAGACGCATGTTTGAGGCGTCTGGAGACGCGTCTCGACGCGGGCCAGCAAGTTATAGCGTTTTTAGAATTTAGCCAGGAACAAAAATGTGCAATTTTTTGCAGTACTATGCGAGCCAGACGCACGTTTGAGGCGTCTGGAGACGCGTCTCGGCGCGGGCCAGCTAGCTATAGCGTTTCTAGAATTGAGCCAGGAACAAAAATGTGCAATTTTTTGCAGTTCTATGCGAGCCAGACGCACGTTTGAGGCGTCTGGAGACGCGTCTCGGCGCGGGCCAGCTAGCTATAGCGTTTTTAGAATTTAGCCAGGAACAAAAATGTGCATTTTTTGCAGTTCTATGCGAGCCAGACGCACGTTTGTGGCGTCTGGAGACGCGTCTCGGCGCGGGCCAGCTAGCTATAGCGTTTTTATAATTTAGCCAGGAACAAAAATGTGCAATTTTTTGCAGTTCTATGCGAGCCAGACGCACGTTTGAGGCGTCTGGAGACGCGTCTCGACGCGTGCCAGCTAGCTATAGCGTTTTTAGAATTTAGCCAGGAACAAAAATATGCATTTTTTTGCAGTTCTATGCGAGCCAGACGCACGTTTGAGGCGTCTGGAGACGCGTCTCGGCGCGGGCCAGCTAGCTATAGCGTTTTTAGAATTTAGCCAGGAACAAAAATGTGTAATTTTATGCAGTTCTATGCGAGCCAGACGCACGTTTGAGGCGTCTGGAGACGCGTCTCGACGCGGGCCAGCAAGTTATAGCGTTTTTAGAATTTAGCCAGGAACAAAAATGTGCAATTTTTTGCAGTACTATGCGAGCCAGACGCACGTTTGAGGCGTCTGGAGACGCGTCTCGGCGCGGGCCAGCTAGCTATAGCGTTTTTAGAATTAAGCCAGGAACAAAAATGTGCAATTTTTTGCAGTTCTATGCGAGCCAGACGCACGTTTGAGGCGTCTGGAGACGCGTCTCGACGCGTGCCAGCTAGCTATAGCGTTTTTAGAATTTAGCCAGGAACAAATATGTGCATTTTTTTGCAGTTCTATGCGAGCCAGACGCACGTTTGAGGCGTCTGGAGACGCGTCTCGGCGCGGGCCAGCTAGCTATAGCGTTTTTAGAATTTAGCCATGAACAAAAATGTGTAATTTTATGCAGTTCTATGCGAGCCAGACGCACGTTTGAGGCGTCTGGAGACGCGTCTCGGCGCGGGCCAGCTAGCTATAGCGTTTTTAGAATTTAGCCAGGAACAAAAATGTGCAATTTTTTGCAGTTCTATGCGAGCCAGACGCACGTTTGAGGCGTCTGGAGACGCGTCTCGGCGCGGGCCAGCTAGCTATAGCGTTTTTAGAATTTAGCCAGAAACAAAAATGTGTAATTTTATGCAGTTCTATGCGAGCCAGACGCACGTTTGAGGCGTCTGGAGACGCGTCTCGACGCGGGCCAGCAAGTTATAGCGTTTTTAGAATTTAGCCAGGAACAAAAATGTGCAATTTTTTGCAGTACTATGCGAGCCAGACGCACGTTTGAGGCGTCTGGCGACGCGTCTCGGCGCGGGCCAGCTAGCTATAGCGTTTTTAGAATTTAGCCAGGAACAAAAATGTGCAATTTTTTGTAGTTCTATGCGAGCCAGACGAACGTTTGAGGCGTCTGGAGACGCGTCTCGGCGCGGGCCAGCTAGCTATAGCGTTTTTAGAATTTAGCCAGGAACAAAAATGTGTAATTTTATGCAGTTCTATGCGAGCCAGACGCATGTTTGAGGCGTCTGGAGACGCGTCTCGACGCGGGCCAGCAAGTTATAGCGTTTTTAGAATTTAGCCAGGAACAAAAATGTGCAATTTTTTGCAGTACTATGCGAGCCAGACGCACGTTTGAGGCGTCTGGAGACGCGTCTCGGCGCGGGCCAGCTAGCTATAGCGTTTCTAGAATTGAGCCAGGAACAAAAATGTGCAATTTTTTGCAGTTCTATGCGAGCCAGACGCACGTTTGAGGCGTCTGGAGACGCGTCTCGGCGCGGGCCAGCTAGCTATAGCGTTTTTAGAATTTAGCCAGGAACAAAAATGTGCATTTTTTGCAGTTCTATGCGAGCCAGACGCACGTTTGTGGCGTCTGGAGACGCGTCTCGGCGCGGGCCAGCTAGCTATAGCGTTTTTATAATTTAGCCAGGAACAAAAATGTGCAATTTTTTGCAGTTCTATGCGAGCCAGACGCACGTTTGAGGCGTCTGGAGACGCGTCTCGACGCGTGCCAGCTAGCTATAGCGTTTTTAGAATTTAGCCATGAACAAAAATGTGTAATTTTATGCAGTTATATGCGAGCCAGACGCACGTTTGAGGCGTCTGGAGACGCGTCTCGGCGCGGGCCAGCTAGCTATAGCGTTTTTAGAATTTAGCCAGGAACAAAAATGTGCAATTTTTTGCAGTTCTATGCGAGCCAGACGCACGTTTGAGGCGTCTGGAGACGCGTCTCGGCGCGGGCCAGCTAGCTATAGCGTTTCTAGAATTTAGCCAGGAACAAAAATGTGCAATTTTTTGCAGTTCTGTGCGAGCCAGACGCACGTTTGAGGCGTCTGGAGACGCGTCTCGGCGCGGGCCAGCTAGCTATAGCGTTTTTAGAATTTAGCCAGGAACAAAAATGTGCATTTTTTTGCAGTTCTATGCGAGCCAGACGCACGTTTGAGGCGTCTGGAGACGCGTCTCGGCGCGGGCCAGCTAGCTATAGCGTTTTTAGAATTTAGCCAGGAACAAAAATGTGCAATTTTTTGCAGTTCTATGCGAGCCAGACGCACGTTTGAGGCGCCTGGAGACGCGTCTCGGCGCGGGCCAGCTAGCTATAGCGTTTTTAGAATTTAGCCAGGAACAAAAATGTGTAATTTTATGCAGTTCTATGCGAGCCAGACGCACGTTTGAGGCGTCTGGAGACGCGTCTCGACGTGGGCCAGCAAGTTATAGCGTTTTTAGAATTTAGCCGGGAACAAAAATGTGCAATTTTTTGCAGTACTATGCGAGCCAGACGCACGTTTGAGGCGTCTGGCGACGCGTCTCGGCGCGGGCCAGCTAGCTATAGCGTTTTTAGAATTTAGCCAGGAACAAAAATGTGCAATTTTTTGTAGTTCTATGCGAGCCAGACGAACGTTTGAGGCGTCTGGAGACGCGTCTCGGCGCGGGCCAGCTAGCTATAGCGTTTTTAGAATTTAGCCAGGAACAAAAATGTGCAATTTTATGCAGTACTATGCGAGCCAGACGCACGTTTGAGGCGTCTGGAGACGCGTCTCTGCGCGGGCCAGCTAGCTATAGCGTTTCTAGAATTGAGCCAGGAACAAAAATGTGCAATTTTTTGCAGTACTATGCGAGCCAGACGCACGTTTGAGGCGTCTGGAGACGCGTCTCTGCGCGGGCCAGCTAGCTATAGCGTTTCTAGAATTGAGCCAGGAACAAAAATGTGCAATTTTTTGCAGTTCTATGCGAGCCAGACTCACGTTTGAGGCGTCTGGAAACGCGTCTCGGCGCCGGCCAGCTAGCTATAGCGTTTTTAGAATTTAGCCAGGAACAAAAATGTGCAATTTTTTGCAGTTCTATGCGAGCCAGACGCACGTTTGAGGCGTCTGGAGACGCGTCTCGGCGCGGGCCAGCTAGCTATAGCGTTTTTAGAATTTAGCCATGAACAAAAATGTGTAATTTTATGCAGTTATATGCGAGCCAGACGCACGTTTGAGGCGTCTGGAGACGCGTCTCGACGCGGGCCAGCAAGTTATAGCGTTTTTAGAATTTAGCCAGGAACAAAAATGTGCAATTTTTTGCAGTACTATGCGAGCCAGACGCACGTTTGAGGCGTCTGGAGACGCGTCTCGGCGCGGGCCAGCTAGCTATAGCGTTTTTAGAATTTAGCCACGAACAAAAATGTGCAATTTTTTGCAGAACTATGCGAGCCAGACGCACGTTTGAGGCGTCTGGAGACGCGTCTCGGCGCGAGCCAGCTAGCTATAGCGTTTTTAGAATTTAGCCAGGAACCAAAATGTGCAATTTTTTGTAGTTCTATGCGAGCCAGACGCACGTTTGAGGCGTCTGGAGACGCGTCTCGGCGCGGGCCAGCTAGCTATAGCGTTTTTAGAATTTAGCCAGGAACAAAAATGTGTAATTTTATGCAGTTCTATGCGAGCCAGACGCACGTTTGAGGCGTCTGGAGACGCGTCTCGACACGGGCCAGCAAGTTATAGCGTTTTTAGAATTTAGCCAGGAACAAAAATGTGCAATTTTTTGCAGTACTATGCGAGCCAGACGCACGTTTGAGGCGTCTGGAGACGCGTCTCGGCGCGGGCCAGCTAGCTATAGCGTTTCTAGAATTTAGCCAGGAACAAAAATGTGCAATTTTTTGCAGTTCTATGCGAGCCAGACGCACGTTTGAGGCGTCTGGAGACGCGTCTCGGCGCGGGCCAGCTAGCTATAGCGTTTTTAGAATTTAGCCAGGAACAAAAATGTGCAATTTTTTGCAGTTCTATGCGAGCCAGACGCACGTTTGAGGCGTCTGGAGACGCGTCTCGGCGCGGGCCAGCTAGCTATAGCGTTTTTAGAATTTAGCCAGGAACAAAAATGTGCAATTTTTTGCAGTTCTATGCGAGCCAGACGCACGTTTGAGGCGTCTGGAGACGCGTCTCGGCGCGGGCCAGCTAGCTATAGCGTTTTTAGAATTTAGCCAGGAACAAAAATGTGCAATTTTTTGTAGTTCTATGCGAGCCAGACGCACGTTTGAGGCGTCTGGAGACGCGTCTCGGCGCGAGCCAGCTAGCTATAGCGTTTTTAGAATTTAGCCAGGAACCAAAATGTGCAATTTTTTGTAGTTCTATGCGAGCCAGACGCACGTTTGAGGCGTCTGGAGACGCGTCTCGGCGCGGGCCAGCTAGCTATAGCGTTTTTAGAATTTAGCCAGGAACAAAAATGTGTAATTTTATGCAGTTCTATGCGAGCCAGACGCACGTTTGAGGCGTCTGGAGACGCGTCTCGACGCGGGCCAGCAAGTTATAGCGTTTTTAGAATTTAGCCAGGAACAAAAATGTGCAATTTTTTGCAGTACTATGCGAGCCAGACGCACGTTTGAGGCGTCTGGAGACGCGTCTCGGCGCGGGCCAGCTAGCTATAGCGTTTCTAGAATTTAGCCAGGAACAAAAATGTGCAATTTTTTGCAGTTCTATGCGAGCCAGACGCACGTTTGAGGCGTCTGGAGACGCGTCTCGGCGCGGGCCAGCTAGCTATAGCGTTTTTAGAATTTAGCCAGGAACAAAAATGTGCATTTTTTTGCAGTTCTATGCGAGCCAGACGCACGTTTGAGGCGTCTGGAGACGCGTCTCGGCGCGGGCCAGCTAGCTATAGCGTTTTTAGAATTTAGCCAGGAACAAAAATGTGCAATTTTTTGCAGTTCTATGCGAGCCAGACGCACGTTTGAGGCGTCTGGAGACGCGTCTCGGCGCGGGCCAGCTAGCTATAGCGTTTTTAGAATTTAGCCAGGAACAAAAATGTGCAATTTTTTGCAGTTCTTTGCGAGCCAGACGCACCTTTGAGGCGTCTGGAGACGCGTCTCGGCGCGGGCCAGCTAGCTATAGCGCTTTAAGAATTTAGCCAGGAACAAAAATGTGCAATTTTTTGCAGTTCTATGCGAGCCAGACGCACGTTTGAGGCGTCTGGAGACGCGTCTCGGCGCCGACCAGCTAGCTATAGCGTTTTTAGAATTTAGCCAGGAACAAAAATGTGCAATTTTTTGCAGTTCTATGCGAGCCAGACGCACGTTTGAGGCGTCTGGAGACGCGTCTCGGCGCGGGCCAGCTAGCTATAGCGTTTTTAGAATTTAGCCATGAACAAAAATGTGTAATTTTATGCAGTTATATGCGAGCCAGACGCACGTTTGAGGCGTCTGGAGACGCGTCTCGACGCGGGCCAGCAAGTTATAGCGTTTTTAGAATTTAGCCAGGAACAAAAATGTGCAATTTTTTGCAGTTCTATGCGAGCCAGACGCACGTTTGAGGCGTCTGGAGACGCGTCTCGGCGCGGGCCAGCTAGCTATAGCGTTTTTAGAATTTAGCCAGGAAGAAAAATGTGCATTTTTTGCAGTTCTATGCGAGCCAGACGCACGTTTGAGGCGTCTGGAGACGCGTCTCGGCGCGGGCCAGCTAGCTATAGCGTTTTTAGAATTTAGCCAGGAACAAAAATGTGCAATTTTTTGTAGTTCTATGCGAGCCAGACGCACGTTTGAGGCGTCTGGAGACGCGTCTCGGCGCGGGCCAGCTAGCTATAGCGTTTTTAGAATTTAGCCAGGAACAAAAATGTGTAATTTTATGCAGTTCTATGCGAGCCAGACGCACGTTTGAGGCGTTTGGAGACGCGTCTCGACACGGGCCAGCAAGTTATAGCGTTTTTAGAATTTAGCCAGGAACAAAAATGTGCAATTTTTTGCAGTACTATGCGAGCCAGACGCACGTTTGAGGCGTCTGGAGACGCGTCTCGGCGCGGGCCAGCTAGCTATAGCGTTTCTAGAATTTAGCCAGGAACAAAAATGTGCAATTTTTTGCAGTTCTATGCGAGCCAGACGCACGTTTGAGGCGTCTGGAGACGCGTCTCGGCGCGGGCCAGCTAGCTATAGCGTTTTTAGAATTTAGCCAGGAACAAAAATGTGCATTTTTTTGCAGTTCTATGCGAGCCAGACGCACGTTTGAGGCGTCTGGAGACGCGTCTCGGCGCGGGCCAGCTAGCTATAGCGTTTTTAGAATTTAGCCAGGAACAAAAATGTGCAATTTTTTGCAGTTCTATGCGAGCCAGACGCACGTTTGAGGCGTCTGGAGACGCGTCTCGGCGCGGGCCAGCTAGCTATAGCGTTTTTAGAATTTAGCCAGGAACAAAAATGTGCAATTTTTTGCAGTTCTATGCGAGCCAGACGCACGTTTGAGGCGTCTGGAGACGCGTCTCGGCGCGGGCCAGCTAGCTATAGCGTTTTTAGAATTTAGCCAGGAAGAAAAATGTGCATTTTTTGCAGTTCTATGCGAGCCAGACGCACGTTTGAGGCGTCTGGAGACGCGTCTCGACGCGGGCCAGCAAGTTATAGCGTTTTTAGAATTTAGCCAGGAACAAAAATGTGCAATTTTTTGCAGTACTATGCGAGCCAGACGCACGTTTGAGGCGTCTGGAGACGCGTCTCGGCGCGGGCCAGCTAGCTATAGCGTTTTTAGAATTTAGCCAGGAACAAAAATTGTGCAATTTTTTGTAGTTCTATGCGAGCCAGACGCACGTTTGATGCGTCTGGAGACGCGTCTCGACGCGGGCCAGCAAGTTATAGCGTTTTTAGAATTTAGCCAGGAACAAAAATGTGCAATTTTTTGCAGTACTATGCGAGCCAGACGCACGTTTGAGGCGTCTGGAGACGCGTCTCGGCGCGGGCCAGCTAGCTATAGCGTTTTTAGAATTTAGCCAGGAACAAAAATTGTGCAATTTTTTGTAGTTCTATGCGAGCCAGACGCACGTTTGAGGCGTCTGGAGACGCGTCTCGGCGCGGGCCAGCTAGCTATAGCGTTTTTAGAATTTAGCCAGGAACAAAAATGTGCAATTTTTTGCAGTTCTATGCGAGCCAGACGCACGTTTGAGGCGTCTGGAGACGCGTCTCGGCGCGGGCCAGCTAGCTATAGCGTTTTTAGAATTTAGCCAGGAACAAAAATGTGCAATTTTTTGCAGTTCTATTCGAGCCAGACGCACGTTTGAGGCGTCTGGAGACGCGTCTCGACGCGGGCCAGCAAGTTATAGCGTTTTTAGAATTTAGCCAGGAACAAAAATGTGCAATTTTTTGCAGTACTATGCGAGCCAGACGCACGTTTGAGAAGTCTGGAGACGCGTCTCGGCGCGGGCCAGCTAGCTATAGCGTTTTTAGAATTTAGCCAGGAACAAAAATGTGCAATTTTTTGTAGTTCTATGCGAGCCAGACGCACGTTTGAGGCGTCTGGAGACGCGTCTCGGCGCGGGCCAGCTAGCTATAGCGTTTTTAGAATTTAGCCAGGAACAAAAATGTGTAATTTTATGCAGTTCTATGCGAGCCAGACGCACGTTTGAGGCGTCTGGAGACGCGTCTCGACGCGGGCCAGCAAGTTATAGCGTTTTTAGAATTTAGCCAGGAACAAAAATGTGCAATTTTTTGCAGTACTATGCGAGCCAGACGCACGTTTGAGGCGTCTGGAGACGCGTCTCGACGCGTGCCAGCTAGCTATAGCGTTTTTAGAATTTAGCCAGGAACAAAAATATGCATTTTTTTGCAGTTCTATGCGAGCCAGACGCACGTTTGAGGCGTCTGGATACGCGTCTCGGCGCGGGCCAGCTAGCTATAGCGTTTTTAGAATTTAGCCAGGAACAAAAATGTGTAATTTTATGCAGTTCTATGCGAGCCAGACGCACGTTTGAGGCGTCTGGAGACGCGTCTCGACGCGGGCCAGCTAGCTATAGCGTTTTAAGAATTTAGCCAGGAACAAAAATGTGTAATTTTATGCAGTTCTATGCGAGCCGGACGCACGTTTGAGGCGTCTGGAGACGCGTCTCGACGCGGGCCAGCAAGTTATAGCGTTTTTAGAATTTAGCCAGGAACAAAAATGTGCAATTTTTTGCAGTACTATGCGAGCCAGACGCACGTTTGAGGCGTCTGGAGACGCGTCTCGGCGCGGGCCAGCTAGCTATAGCGTTTTTAGAATTTAGCCAGGAACAAAAATGTGCAATTTTTTGCAGTTCTATGCGAGCCAGACGCACGTTTGAGGCGTCTGGAGACGCGTCTCGGCGCGGGCCAGCTAGCTATAGCGTTTTTAGAATTAAGCCAGGAACAAAAATGTGCAATTTTTTGCAGTTCTATGCGAGCCAGACGCACGTTTGAGGCGTCTGGAGACGCGTCTCGACGCGTGCCAGCTAGCTATAGCGTTTTTAGAATTTAGCCAGGAACAAAAATGTGCATTTTTTTGCAGTTCTATGCGAGCCAGACGCACGTTTGAGGCGTCTGGAGACGCGTCTCGGCGCGGGCCAGCTAGCTATAGCGTTTTTAGAATTTAGCCATGAACAAAAATGTGTAATTTTATGCAGTTCTATGCGAGCCAGACGCACGTTTGAGGCGTCTGGAGACGCGTCCCGGCGCGGGCCAGCTAGCTATAGCGTTTTTAGAATTTAGCCAGGAACAAAAATGTGCAATTTTTTGCAGTTCTATGCGAGCCAGACGCACGTTTGAGGCGTCTGGAGACGCGTCTCGGCGCGGGCCAGCTAGCTATAGCGTTTTTAGAATTTAGCCAAAAACAAAAATGTGTAATTTTATGCAGTTCTATGCGAGCCAGACGCACGTTTGAGGCGTCTGGAGACGCGTCTCGACGCGGGCCAGCAAGTTATAGCGTTTTTAGAATTTAGCCAGGAACAAAAATGTGCAATTTTTTGCAGTACTATGCGAGCCAGACGCACGTTTGAGGCGTCTGGCGACGCGTCTCGGCGCGGGCCAGCTAGCTATAGCGTTTTTAGAATTTAGCCAGGAACAAAAATGTGTAATTTTATGCAGTTCTATGCGAGCCAGACGCATGTTTGAGGCGTCTGGAGACGCGTCTCGACGCGGGCCAGCAAGTTATAGCGTTTTTAGAATTTAGCCAGGAACAAAAATGTGCAATTTTTTGCAGTACTATGCGAGCCAGACGCACGTTTGAGGCGTCTGGAGACGCGTCTCGACGCGTGCCAGCTAGCTATAGCGTTTTTAGAATTTAGCCAGGAACAAAAATGTGCATTTTTTTGCAGTTCTATGCGAGCCAGACGCACGTTTGAGGCGTCTGGAGACGCGTCTCGGCGCGGGCCAGCTAGCTATAGCGTTTTTAGAATTTAGCCATGAACAAAAATGTGTAATTTTATGCAGTTCTATGCGAGCCAGACGCACGTTTGAGGCGTCTGGAGACGCGTCTCGGCGCGGGCCAGCTAGCTATAGCGTTTTAAGAATTTAGCCAGGAACAAAAATGTGCAATTTTTTGCAGTTCTATGCGAGCCAGACGCACGTTTGAGGCGTCTGGAGACGCGTCTCGGCGCGGGCCAGCTAGCTATAGCGTTTTTAGAATTTAGCCAAAAACAAAAATGTGTAATTTTATGCAGTTCTATGCGAGCCAGACGCACGTTTGAGGCGTCTGGAGACGCGTCTCGACGCGGGCCAGCAAGTTATAGCGTTTTTAGAATTTAGCCAGGAACAAAAATGTGCAATTTTTTGCAGTACTATGCGAGCCAGACGCACGTTTGAGGCGTCTGGCGACGCGTCTCGGCGCGGGCCAGCTAGCTATAGCGTTTTTAGAATTTAGCCAGGAACAAAAATGTGTAATTTTATGCAGTTCTATGCGAGCCAGACGCATGTTTGAGGCGTCTGGAGACGCGTCTCGACGCGGGCCAGCAAGTTATAGCGTTTTTAGAATTTAGCCAGGAACAAAAATGTGCAATTTTTTGCAGTACTATGCGAGCCAGACGCACGTTTGAGGCGTCTGGAGACGCGTCTCGGCGCGGGCCAGCTAGCTATAGCGTTTCTAGAATTGAGCCAGGAACAAAAATGTGCAATTTTTTGCAGTTCTATGCGAGCCAGACGCACGTTTGAGGCGTCTGGAGACGCGTCTCGGCGCGGGCCAGCTAGCTATAGCGTTTTTAGAATTTAGCCAGGAACAAAAATGTGCATTTTTTGCAGTTCTATGCGAGCCAGACGCACGTTTGTGGCGTCTGGAGACGCGTCTCGGCGCGGGCCAGCTAGCCATAGCGTTTTTATAATTTAGCCAGGAACAAAAATGTGCAATTTTTTGCAGTTCTATGCGAGCCAGACGCACGTTTGAGGCGTCTGGAGACGCGTCTCGACGCGTGCCAGCTAGCTATAGCGTTTTTAGAATTTAGCCAGGAACAAAAATATGCATTTTTTTGCAGTTCTATGCGAGCCAGACGCACGTTTGAGGCGTCTGGAGACGCGTCTCGGCGCGGGCCAGCTAGCTATAGCGTTTTTAGAATTTAGCCAGGAACAAAAATGTGTAATTTTATGCAGTTCTATGCGAGCCAGACGCACGTTTGAGGCGTCTGGAGACGCGTCTCGGCGCGGGCCAGCTAGCTATAGCGTTTTTAGAATTTAGCCAGGAACAAAAATGTGCAATTTTTTGCAGTTCTTTGCGAGCCAGACGCACGTTTGAGGCGTCTGGAGACGCGTCTCGGCGCGGGCCAGCTAGCTATAGCGTTTTTAGAATTTAGCCAAAAACAAAAATGTGTAATTTTATGCAGTTCTATGCGAGCCAGACGCACGTTTGAGGCGTCTGGAGACGCGTCTCGACGCGGGCCAGCAAGTTATAGCGTTTTTAGAATTTAGCCAGGAACAAAAATGTGCAATTTTTTGCAGTACTATGCGAGCCAGACGCACGTTTGAGGCGTCTGGCGACGCGTCTCGGCGCGGGCCAGCTAGCTATAGCGTTTTTAAAATTTAGCCAGGAACAAAAATGTGTAATTTTATGCAGTTCTATGCGAGCCAGACGCATGTTTGAGGCGTCTGGAGACGCGTCTCGACGCGGGCCAGCAAGTTATAGCGTTTTTAGAATTTAGCCAGGAACAAAAATGTGCAATTTTTTGCAGTACTATGCGAGCCAGACGCACGTTTGAGGCGTCTGGAGACGCGTCTCGACGCGTGCCAGCTAGCTATAGCGTTTTTAGAATTTAGCCAGGAACAAAAATGTGCATTTTTTTGCAGTTCTATGCGAGCCAGACGCACGTTTGAGGCGTCTGGAGACGCGTCTCGGCGCGGGCCAGCTAGCTATAGCGTTATTAGAATTTAGCCATGAACAAAAATGTGTAATTTTATGCAGTTCTATGCGAGCCAGACGCACGTTTGAGGCGTCTGGAGACGCGTCTCGGCGCGGGCCAGCTAGCTATAGCGTTTTTAGAATTTAGCCAGGAACAAAAATGTGCAATTTTTTGCAGTTCTATGCGAGCCAGACGCACGTTTGAGGCGTCTGGAGACGCGTCTCGGCGCGGGCCAGCTAGCTATAGCGTTTTTAGAATTTAGCCAAAAACAAAAATGTGTAATTTTATGCAGTTCTATGCGAGCCAGACGCACGTTTGAGGCGTCTGGAGACGCGTCTCGACGCGGGCCAGCAAGTTATAGCGTTTTTAGAATTTAGCCAGGAACAAAAATGTGCAATTTTTTGCAGTACTATGCGAGCCAGACGCACGTTTGAGGCGTCTGGCGACGCGTCTCGGCGCGGGCCAGCTAGCTATAGCGTTTTTAGAATTTAGCCAGGAACAAAAATGTGTAATTTTATGCAGTTCTATGCGAGCCAGACGCATGTTTGAGGCGTCTGGAGACGCGTCTCGACGCGGGCCAGCAAGTTATAGCGTTTTTAGAATTTAGCCAGGAACAAAAATGTGCAATTTTTTGCAGTACTATGCGAGCCAGACGCACGTTTGAGGCGTCTCGGCGCGGGCCAGCTAGCTATAGCGTTTTTAGAATTGAGCCAGGAACAAAAATGTGCAATTTTTTGCAGTTCTATGCGAGCCAGACGCACGTTTGAGGCGTCTGGAGACGCGTCTCGGCGCGGGCCAGCTAGCTATAGCGTTTTTAGAATTTAGCCAGGAACAAAAATGTGCATTTTTTGCAGTTCTATGCGAGCCAGACGCACGTTTGTGGCGTCTGGAGACGCGTCTCGGCGCGGGCCAGCTAGCTATAGCGTTTTTATAATTTAGCCAGGAACAAAAATGTGCAATTTTTTGCAGTTCTATGCGAGCCAGACGCACGTTTGAGGCGTCTGGAGACGCGTCTCGACGCGTGCCAGCTAGCTATAGCGTTTTTAGAATTTAGCCAGGAACAAAAATATGCATTTTTTTGCAGTTCTATGCGAGCCAGACGCACGTTTGAGGCGTCTGGAGACGCGTCTCGGCGCGGGCCAGCTAGCTATAGCGTTTTTAGAATTTAGCCAGGAACAAAAATGTGTAATTTTATGCAGTTCTATGCGAGCCAGACGCACGTTTGAGGCGTCTGGAGACGCGTCTCGACGCGGGCCAGCAAGTTATAGCGTTTTTAGAATTTAGCCAGGAACAAAAATGTGCAATTTTTTGCAGTACTATGCGAGCCAGACGCACGTTTGAGGCGTCTGGAGACGCGTCTCGGCGCGGGCCAGCTAGCTATAGCGTTTTTAGAATTTAGCCAGGAACAAAAATGTGCAATTTTTTGTAGTTCTATGCGAGCCAGACGCACGTTTGAGGCGTCTGGAGACGCGTCTCGGCGCGGGCCAGCTAGCTATAGCGTTTTTAGAATTTAGCCAGGAACAAAAATGTGTAATTTTATGCAGTTCTATGCGAGCCAGACGCACGTTTGAGGCGTCTGGAGACGCGTCTCGACGCGGGCCAGCAAGTTATAGCGTTTTTAGAATTTAGCCAGGAACAAAAATGTGCAATTTTTTGCAGTACTATGCGAGCCAGACGCACGTTTGAGGCGTCTGGAGACGCGTCTCGGCGCGGGCCAGCTAGCTATAGCGTTTCTAGAATTAAGCCAGGAACAAAAATGTGCAATTTTTTGCAGTTCTATGCGAGCCAGACGCACGTTTGAGGCGTCTGGAGACGCGTCTCGACGCGGGCCAGCAAGTTATAGCGTTTTTAGAATTTAGCCAGGAACAAAAATGTGTAATTTTATGCAGTTCTATGCGAGCCAGACGCACGTTTGAGGCGTCTGGAGACGCGTCTCGGCGCGGGCCAGCTAGCTATAGCGTTTTTAGAATTTAGCCAGGAACAAAAATTTGTAATTTTATGCAGTTCTATGCGAGCCAGACGCACGTTTGAGGCGTCTGGAGACGCGTCTCGACGCGGGCCAGCTAGCTATAGCGTTTTTAGAATTTAGCCAGGAACAAAAATGTGTAATTTTATGCAGTTCTATGCGAGCCAGACGCACGTTTGAGGCGTCTGGAGACGCGTCTCGACGCGGGCCAGCAAGTTATAGCGTTTTTAGAATTTAGCCAGGAACAAAAATGTGCAATTTTTTGCAGTACTATGCGAGCCAGACGCACGTTTGAGGCGTCTGGAGACGCGTCTCGGCGCGGGCCAGCTAGCTATAGCGTTTCTAGAATTTAGCCAGGAACAAAAATGTGCAATTTTTTGCAGTTCTATGCGAGCCAGACGAACGTTTGTGGCGTCTGGAGACGCGTCTCGGCGCGGGCCAGCTAGCTATAGCGTTTTTATAATTTAGCCAGGAACAAAAATGTGCAATTTTTTGCAGTTCTATGCGAGCCAGACGCACGTTTGAGGCGTCTGGAGACGCGTCTCGATGCGTGCCAGCTAGCTATAGCGTTTTTAGAATTTAGCCAGGAACAAAAATATGCATTTTTTTGCAGTTCTATGCGAGCCAGACGCACGTTTGAGGCGTCTGGAGACGCGTCTCGGCGCGGGCCAGCTAGCTATAGCGTTTTTAGAATTTAGCCAGGAACAAAAATGTGTAATTTTATGCAGTTCTATGCGAGCCAGACGCACGTTTGAAGCGTCTGGAGACGCGTCTCGACGCGGGCCAGCAAGTTATAGCGTTTTTAGAATTTAGCCAGGAACAAAAATGTGCAATTTTTTGCAGTACTATGCGAGCCAGACGCACGTTTGAGGCGTCTGGAGACGCGTCTCGGCGCGGGCCAGCTAGCTATAGCGTTTTTAGAATTTAGCCAGGAACAAAAATGTGCAATTTTTTGTAGTTCTATGCGAGCCAGACGCACGTTTGAGGCGTCTGGAGACGCGTCTCGGCGCGGGCCAGCTAGCTATAGCGTTTTTAGAATTTAGCCAGGAACAAAAATGTGTAATTTTATGCAGTTCTATGCGAGCCAGACGCACGTTTGAGGCGTCTGGAGACGCGTCTCGACGCGGGCCAGCAAGTTATAGCGTTTTTAGAATTTAGCCAGGAACAAAAATGTGCAATTTTTTGCAGTACTATGCGAGCCAGACGCACGTTTGAGGCGTCTGGAGACGCGTCTCGGCGCGGGCCAGCTAGCTATAGCGTTTCTAGAATTTAGCCAGGAACAAAAATGTGCAATTTTTTGCAGTTCTATGCGAGCCAGACGCACGTTTGAGGCGTCTGGAGACGCGTCTCGACGCGGGCCAGCAAGTTATAGCGTTTTTAGAATTTAGCCAGGAACAAAAATGTGCAATTTTTTGCAGTACTATGCGAGCCAGACGCACGTTTGAGGCGTCTGGAGACGCGTCTCGGCGCGGGCCAGCTAGCTATCGCGTTTCTAGAATTTAGCCAGGAACAAAAATGTGCAATTTTTTGCAGTTCTATGCGAGCCAGACGCACGTTTGAGGCGTCTGGAGACGCGTCTCGACGCGGGCCAGCAAGTTATAGCGTTTTTAGAATTTAGCCAGGAACAAAAATGTGCAATTTTTTGCAGTACTATGCGAGCCAGACGCACGTTTGAGGCGTCTGGAGACGCGTCTCGGCGCGGGCCAGCTAGCTATAGCGTTTCTAGAATTTAGCCAGGAACAAAAATGTGCAATTTTTTGCAGTTCTATGCGAGCCAGACGCACGTTTGAGGCGTCTGGAGACGCGTCTCGGCGCGGGCCAGCTAGCTATAGCGTTTTTAGAATTTAGCCAGGAACAAAAATTTGTAATTTTATGCAGTTCTATGCGAGCCAGACGCACGTTTGAGGCGTCTGGAGACGCGTCTCGACGCGGGCCAGCTAGCTATAGCGTTTTTAGAATTTAGCCAGGAACAAAAATGTGTAATTTTATGCAGTTCTATGCGAGCCAGACGCACGTTTGAGGCGTCTGGAGACGCGTCTCGACGCGGGCCAGCAAGTTATAGCGTTTTTAGAATTTAGCCAGGAACAAAAATGTGCAATTTTTTGCAGTACTATGCGAGCCAGACGCACGTTTGAGGCGTCTGGAGACGCGTCTCGGCGCGGGCCAGCTAGCTATAGCGTTTTTAGAATTTAGCCAGGAACAAAAATGTGCAATTTTTTGCAGTTCTATGCGAGCCAGACGCACGTTTGAGGCGTCTGGAGACGCGTCTCGGCGCGGGCCAGCTAGCTATAGCGGTTTTAGAATTAAGCCAGGAACAAAAATGTGCAATTTTTTGCAGTTCTATGCGAGCCAGATGCACGTTTGAGGCGTCTGGAGACGCGTCTCGACGCGTGCCAGCTAGCTATAGCGTTTTTAGAATTTAGCCAGGAACAAATATGTGCATTTTTTTGCAGTTCTATGCGAGCCAGACGCACGTTTGAGGCGTCTGGAGACGCGTCTCGGCGCGGGCCAGCTAGCTATAGCGTTTTTAGAATTTAGCCATGAACAAAAATGTGTAATTTTATGCAGTTCTATGCGAGCCAGACGCACGTTTGAGGCGTCTGGAGACGCGTCTCGGCGCGGGCCAGCTAGCTATAGCGTTTTTAGAATTTAGCCAGGAACAAAAATGTGCAATTTTTTGCAGTTCTATGCGAGCCAGACGCACGTTTGAGGCGTCTGAAGACGCGTCTCGGCGCGGGCCAGCTAGCTATAGCGTTTTTAGAATTTAGCCAGAAACAAAAATGTGTAATTTTATGCAGTTCTATGCGAGCCAGACGCACGTTTGAGGCGTCTGGAGACGCGTCTCGACGCGGGCCAGCAAGTTATAGCGTTTTTAGAATTTAGCCAGGAACAAAAATGTGCAATTTTTTGCAGTACTATGCGAGCCAGACGCACGTTTGAGGCGTCTGGCGACGCGTCTCGGCGCGGGCCAGCTAGCTATAGCGTTTTTAGAATTTAGCCAGGAACAAAAATGTGCAATTTTTTGTAGTTCTATGCGAGCCAGACGAACGTTTGAGGCGTCTGGAGACGCGTCTCGGCGCGGGCCAGCTAGCTATAGCGTTTTTAGAATTTAGCCAGGAACAAAAATGTGTAATTTTATGCAGTTCTATGCGAGCCAGACGCATGTTTGAGGCGTCTGGAGACGCGTCTCGACGCGGGCCAGCAAGTTATAGCGTTTTTAGAATTTAGCCAGGAACAAAAATGTGCAATTTTTTGCAGTACTATGCGAGCCAGACGCACGTTTGAGGCGTCTGGAGACGCGTCTCGGCGCGGGCCAGCTAGCTATAGCGTTTCTAGAATTGAGCCAGGAACAAAAATGTGCAATTTTTTGCAGTTCTATGCGAGCCAGACGCACGTTTGAGGCGTCTGGAGACGCGTCTCGGCGCGGGCCAGCTAGCTATAGCGTTTTTAGAATTAAGCCATGAACAAAAATGTGTAATTTTATGCAGTTCTATGCGAGCCAGACGCACGTTTGAGGCGTCTGGAGACGCGTCTCGACGCGGGCCAGCAAGTTATAGCGTTTTTAGAATTTAGCCAGGAACAAAAATGTGCAATTTTTTGCAGTACTATGCGAGCCAGACGCACGTTTGAGGCGTCTAGCGACGCGTCTCGGCGCGGGCCAGCTAGCTATAGCGTTTTTAGAATTTAGCCAGGAACAAAAATGTGCAATTTTTTGTAGTTCTATGCGAGCCAGACGCACGTTTGAGGCGTCTGGAGACGCGTCTCGGCGCGGGCAAGCTAGCTATAGCGTTTTTAGAATTTAGCCAGGAACAAAAATGTGTAATTTTATGCAGTTCTATGCGAGCCAGACGCACGTTTGAGGCGTCTGGAGACGCGTCTCGACGCGGGCCAGCAAGTTATAGCGTTTTTAGAATTTAGCCAGGAACAAAAATGTGCAATTTTTTGCAGTACTATGCGAGCCAGACGCACGTTTGAGGCGTCTGGAGACGCGTCTCGGCGCGGGCCAGCTAGCTATAGCGTTTCTAGAATTTAGCCAGGAACAAAAATGTGCAATTTTTTGCAGTTCTATGCTAGCCAGACGCACGTTTGAGGCGTCTGGAGACGCGTCTCGGCGCCGGCCAGCTAGCTATAGCGTTTTTAGAATTTAGCCAGGAACAAAAATGTGCAATTTTTTGCAGTTCTATGCGAGCCAGACGCACGTTTGAGGCGTCTGGAGACGCGTCTCGGCGCGGGCCAGCTAGCTATAGCGTTTTAAGAATTTAGCCAGGAACAAAAATGTGCAATTTTTTGCAGTTCTATGCGAGCCAGACGCACGTTTGAGGCGTCTGGAGACGCGTCTCGGCGCGGGCCAGCTAGCTATAGCGTTTTTAGAATTTAGCCAGGAACAAAAATGTGCAATTTTTTGCACTTCTATGCGAGCCAGACGCACGTTTGAGGCGTCTGGAGACGCGTCTCGGCGCGGGCCAGCTAGCTATAGCGTTTTTAGAATTTAGCCAGGAACAAAAATGTGCATTTTTTGCAGTTCTATGCGAGCCAGACGCACGTTTGTGGCGTCTGGAGACGCGTCTCGGCGCGGGCCAGCTAGCTATAGCGTTTTTAGAATTTAGCCAGGAACAAAAATGTGCAATTTTTTGCAGTTCTATGCGAGCCAGACGCACGTTTGAGGCGTCTGGAGACGCGTCTCGACGCGTGCCAGCTAGCTATAGCGTTTTTAGAATTTAGCCAGGAACAAAAATATGCATTTTTTTGCAGTTCTATGCGAGCCAGACGCACGTTTGAGGCGTCTGGAGACGCGTCTCGGCGCGGGCCAGCTAGCTATAGCGTTTTTAGAATTTAGCCAGGAACAAAAATGTGTAATTTTATGCAGTTCTATGCGAGCCAGACGCACGTTTGAGGCGTCTGGAGACGCGTCTCGACGCGGGCCAGCAAGTTATAGCGTTTTTAGAATTTAGCCAGGAACAAAAATGTGCAATTTTTTGCAGTACTATGCGAGCCAGACGCACGTTTGAGGCGTCTCGGCGCGGGCCAGCTAGCTATAGCGTTTTTAGAATTTAGCCAGGAACAAAAATATGCATTTTTTTGCAGTTCTATGCGAGCCAGACGCACGTTTGAGGCGTCTGGAGACGCGTCTCGGCGCGGGCCAGCTAGCTATAGCGTTTTTAGAATTTAGCCAGGAACAAAAATGTGTTATTTTATGCAGTTCTATGCGAGCCAGACGCACGTTTGAGGCGTCTGGAGACGCGTCTCGACGCGGGCCAGCAAGTTATAGCGTTTTTAGAATTTAGCCAGGAACAAAAATGTGCAATTTTTTGCAGTACTATGCGAGCCAGACGCACGTTTGAGGCGTCTCGGCGCGGGCCAGCTAGCTATAGCGTTTTTAGAATTTAGCCAGGAACAAAAATGTGCAATTTTATGCAGTTCTATGCGAGCCAGACGCACGTTTGAGGCGTCTGGAGACGCGTCTCGGCGCGGGCCAGCTAGCTATAGCGTTATTAGAAATTTAGCCAGGAACAAAAATGTGCATTTTTTGCAGTTCTATGCGAGCCAGACGCACGTTTGAGGCGTCTGGAGACGCGTCTCGGCGCGGGCCAGCTAGCTATAGCGTTTTTAGAATTTAGCCAGGAACAAAAATGTGCAATTTTTTGCAGTTCTATGCGAGCCAGACGCACGTTTGAGGCGTCTAGAGACGCGTCTCGACGCGTGCCAGCTAGCTATAGCGTTTTTAGAATTTAGCCAGGAACAAAAATGTGCATTTTTTGCAGTTCTATGCGAGCCAGACGCACGTTTGAGGCGTCTGGAGACGCGTCTCGACGCGGGCCAGCAAGTTATAGCGTTTTTAGAATTTAGCCAGGAACAAAAATGTGCAATTTTTTGCAGTACTATGCGAGCCAGACGCACGTTTGAGGCGTCTGGAGACGCGTCTCGGCGCGGGCCAGCTAGATATAGCGTTTTTAGAATTTAGCCAGGAACAAAAATGTGCAATTTTTTGTAGTTCTATGCGAGCCAGATGCACTATGCGAGCCAGACGCACGTTTGAGGCGTCTGGAGACGCGTCTCGGCGCGGGCCAGCTAGCTATAGCGTTTTTAGAATTTAGCCAGGAACAAAAATGTGTAATTTTATGCAGTTCTATGCGAGCCAGACGCACGTTTGAGGCGTCTGGAGACGCGTCTCGACGCGGGCCAGCAATTTATAGCGTTTTTAGAATTTAGCCAGGAACAAAAATGTGCAATTTTTTGCAGTACTATGCGAGCCAGACGCACGTTTGAGGCGTCTGGAGACGCGTCTCGGCGCGGGCCAGCTAGCTATAGCGTTTCTAGAATTTAGCCAGGAACAAAAATGTGCAATTTTTTGCAGTTCTATGCGAGCCAGACGAACGTTTGAGGCGTCTGGAGACGCGTCTCGGCGCGGGCCAGCTAGCTATAGCGTTTTTAGAATTTAGCCAGGAACAAAAATGTGTAATTTTATGCAGTTCTATGCGAGCCTGAGGCACGTTTGAGGCGTCTGGAGACGCGTCTCGACGCGGGCCAGCAAGTTATAGCGTTTTTAGAATTTAGCCAGGAACAAAAATGTGCAATTTTTTGCAGTACTATGCGAGCTAGACGCACGTTTGAGGCGTCTGGAGACGCGTCTCGGCGCGGGCCAGCTAACTATAGCGTTTTTAGAATTTAGCCAGGAACAAAAATGTGTAATTTTATGCAGTTCTATGCGAGTCAGACGCACGTTTGAGGCGTCTGGA
This sequence comes from Lacanobia wlatinum, assembly GCA_947578705.1. Classification (NCBI taxonomy): domain Eukaryota; kingdom Metazoa; phylum Arthropoda; class Insecta; order Lepidoptera; family Noctuidae; genus Lacanobia; species Lacanobia wlatinum. The sequence goes on from OX388026.1 coordinate 517,193, forward strand.
GACGCGTCTCGATGCAGGCCAGCTAGCTAAAGCGTTTTTAAAATGAAGCCCGGAACAAAAATGTGCATTTTTTGCAGTTCTATGCGATCCAGACGCACGTTTGAGGCGTCTGGAGACGCGTCTCGACGCGGGCCAGCAAGTTATAGCGTTTTTAGTATTTAGCCAGGAACAAAAATGTGCAATTTTTTGCAGTTCTATGCGGGCCAGACGCACGTTTGAGGCGTCTGGAGACGCGTCTCGGCGCGGGCCAGCTAACTATAGCGTTTTTAGAATTTAGCCAGGAACAAAAATGTGCAATTTTTTGCAGTTCTATGCGAGCCAGACGCACGTTTGAGGCGTCTGGAGACGCGTCTCGACGCGGGCCAGCTAGCTATAGCGTTTTTAGAATTTAGCCAGGAACAAAAATGTGCAATTTTTTGCAGTTCTATGCGAGCCAGACGCACGTTTGAGGCGTCTGGAGACGCGTCTCGACGCGGGCCAGCAAGTTATAGCGTTTTTAGTATTTAGCCAGGAACAAAAATGTGCAATTTTTTGCAGTTCTATGCGAGCCAGACGCACGTTTGAGGCGTCTGGAGACGCGTCTCGGCGCGGGCCAGCTAGCTATAGCGTTTTTAGAATTTAGCCAGGAACAAAAATGTGCAATTTTTTGCAGTTCTATGCGAGCCAGACGCACGTTTGAGGCGTCTGGAGACGCGTCTCGGCGCGGGCCAGCTAGCTATAGCGTTTTTAGAATTTAGCCAGGAACAAAAATGTGCAATTTTTTGCAGTTCTATGCGAGCCAGACGCACGTTTGAGGCATCTGGAGACGCGTCTAGGCGCGGGCCAGCTAGCTATAGCGTTCCCTCCCCACTCGCGCGCACTGCGGTGTTTATTATATCGCTGCGTATTGTAAATTAGGAATTCGCGTTGTGTGTTTATTTTAAGGCTTGTGAATTGTTCCTAGCGCTGCTATAGTGTAGTAAGTGCGTGTTTTGTAAGTTTTTCAAAGTGTCTGTTCATTTATTTACAGGTAATTAGTCAATTTCTCCAGCTTTCGGTAAGTGCATTTATTTTTCTTGTGTGTGGGTAACGCGAAATAACTTAATCGATTGATATCTATTTGTTTAGTTCTTTTGATATTTTTAATTCATCCGTGTTGTTATAAAGTAATTCATGATGTCAACAAATGATGACCCTCCAGATCGTGGCGGAGATATATTTCGTCGAAATACAAAAACCCAAAGGTCGCCCGTGGCGACCTCCGCTAATTCGAAACGCTTGTTCAGCGAAATGTCTCCATCATACATTTCGCCCGATGATAGGTCAAAACGGGTTCATCCAACTTTCGAAACCGTGGAAAAATCCTCGCCGATTTTAAATATCAGTAATGTGAGCAATACCGATTACTGCGACTTAGTTTCCGAGGCGTCAGCCTACCTGTCAAAAATTAACGACTTAGTCAATGATCAGGGCTCTCGCATTAACGTAGCAAATAAATCTGCCATTATGGATATGACACAGCGTGTCACGGCCATCGTTTCTATGCTGGCCATAAAATCATCATGCAACGAAACGAAGTTAGCCAATACGGAACGCGAATTAGAAAAAATCAAGTCGAATAACTATGTCAATCCCAATCCTGTCAATAATAATAATAACAATTGTAAAATTTCGTATGCGGACTCGTTGAAACTACGCTTGCCAAAAGTAGCTCCAGCAATTATGGAATCCCGTCCACCATTGCCGTGTGTGGTGGCTTATCCGACCGCAGCTCGATCAGCTGATTATAGCACTTCGTCCGCGACAAAACAAGCGCTTATGAAAGCAATTAAGCCCTGTGATGACGGTTTTCAAATTGTAGGCGTGAAAAAAACCGCGAAATCAGGTGTTGTTCTACGTGTCGCTAGTGAACATCAGCTTAAAAAATTGGAATCCGTGGACGCAATTAAGGCCGCTGGTTAACGACTAGAAAAACCAAAAGGTAGACGCCCTCGAGTATTAGTTAAGGATGTACCATCTTCAATGGATGATGGCGCTTTTCTGATCGCGCTATACCGCCAAAATATTAAAGATGAGCTTCAAATGAAAGAGGATGACTTTATTAAGTCTACTAAAATTATCCGTAGGCGCTCGTTAGACAACGGTCGTAAGTGGATAGGCATCGAGTTAGATTCCGCAGTACGTAAACACTTAGTTTCTACCAAGGATAAATTATTTATTGATTGGGCTACCTGCCGCTTTATTGACGATGTTGAAGTCGTTCGGTGCTTACATTGTCAACAGTTCGGTCACGTTAAGAAACACTGCGTTAATAAAGAACCGACTTGTGACTGACACGTTTGAGGCGTCTGGAGACGCGTCTCGGCGCGGGCCAGCTAGCTATAGCGTTTTTAGAATTTAGCCAGGAACAAAAATGTGCAATTTTTTGCAGTTCTATGCGAGCCAGACGCACGTTTGAGGCGTCTGGAGACGCGTCTCGGCGCGGGCCAGCTAGCTATAGCGTTTTTAGAATTTAGCCAGGAACAAAAATGTGCATTTTTTTGCAGTTCTATGCGAGCCAGACGCACGTTTGAGGCGTCTGGAGACGCGTCTCGGCGCGGGCCAGCAAGTTATAGCGTTTTTAGAATTTAGCCAGGAACAAAAATGTGCAATTTTTTGCAGTTCTATGCGAGCCAGACGCACGTTTGAGGCGTCTGGAGACGCGTCTCGACGCGGGCCAGCAAGTTATAGCGTTTTTAGAATTTAGCCAGGAACAAAAATGTGCAATTTTTTGCAGTACTATGCGAGCCAGACGCACGTTTGAGGCGTCTGGAGACGCGTCTCGGCGCGGGCCAGCTAGCTATAGCGTTTCTAGAATTTAGCCAGGAACAAAAATGTGCAATTTTTTGCAGTTCTATGCGAGCCAGACGCACGTTTGAGGCGTCTGGAGACGCGTCTCGACGCGGGCCAGCTAGCTATAGCGTTTTTAAAATTAAGCCAGGAACAAAAATGTGCATTTTTTGCAGTTCTATGCGAGCCAGACGCACGTTTGAGGCGTCTGGAGACGCGTCTCGGCGCGGGCCAGCTAGCTATAGCGTTTTTAGAATTTAGCCAGGAACAAAAATGTGCAATTTTTTGCAGTTCTATGCGAGCCAGACGCACGTTTGAGGCGTCTGGAGACGCGTCTCGACGCGTGCCAGCTAGCTATAGCGTTTTTAGAATTTAGCCAGGAACAAAAATGTGCATTTTTTTGCAGTTCTATGCGAGCCAGACGCACGTTTGAGGCGTCTGGAGACGCGTCTCGGCGCGGGCCAGCTAGCTATAGCGTTTTTAGAATTTAGCCAGGAACAAAAATGTGCAATTTTTTGCAGTTCTATGCGAGCCAGACGCACGTTTGAGGCGTCTGGAGACGCGTCTCGACGCGTGCCAGCTAGCTATAGCGTTTTTAGAATTTAGCCAGGAACAAAAATGTGCAATTTTTTGCAGTTCTTTGCGAACCAGACGCACGTTTGAGGCGTCTGGAGACGCGTCTCGACGCGTGCCAGCTAGCTATAGCGATTTTAGAATTTAGCCAGGAACAAAAATGTGCAATTTTTTGCAGTTCTATGCGGGCCAGACGCACGTTTGAGGCGTCTGGAGACGCGTCTCGGCGCGGGCCAGCTAACTATAGCGTTTTTAGAATTTAGCCAGGAACAAAAATGTGCAATTTTTTGCAGTTCTATGCGAGCCAGACGCACGTTTGAGGCGTCTGGAGACGCGTCTCGACGCGGGCCAGCTAGCTATAGCGTTTTTAGAATTTAGCCAGGAACAAAAATGTGCAATTTTTTGCAGTTCTATGCGGGCCAGACGCACGTTTGAGGCGTCTGGAGACGCGTCTCGGCGCGGGCCAGCTAACTATAGCGTTTTTAGAATTTAGCCAGGAACAAAAATGTGCAATTTTTTGCAGTTCTATGCAAGCCAGACGCACGTTTGAGGCGTCTGGAGACGCGTCTCGACGCGGGCCAGCAAGTTATAGCGTTTTTAGAATTTAGCCAGGAACAAAAATGTGCAATTTTTTGCAGTACTATGCGAGCCAGACGCACGTTTGAGGCGTCTGGAGACGCGTCTCGGCGCGGGCCAGCTAGCTATAGCGTTTCTAGAATTTAGCCAGGAACAAAAATGTGCAATTTTTTGCAGTTCTATGCGAGCCAGACGCACGTTTGAGGCGTCTGGAGACGCGTCTCGGCGCGGGCCAGCTAGCTATAGCGTTTTTAGAATTTAGCCAGGAACAAAAATGTGTAATTTTATGCAGTTCTATGCGAGCCAGACGCACGTTTGAGGCGTCTGGAGACGCGTCTCGGCGCGGGCCAGCTAGCTATAGCGTTTCTAGAATTTAGCCAGGAACAAAAATGTGCAACTTTTTGCAGTTCTATGCGAGCCAGACGCACGTTTGAGGCGTCTGGAGACGCGTCTCGGCGCGGGCCAGCAAGTTATAGCGTTTTTAGAATTTAGCCAGGAACAAAAATGTGCAATTTTTTGCAGTACTATGCGAGCCAGACGCACGTTTGAGGCGTCTGGAGACGCGTCTCGACGCGTGCCAGCTAGCTATAGCGTTTTTAGAATTTAGCCAGGAACAAAAATGTGCATTTTTTTGCAGTTCTATGCGAGCCAGACGCACGTTTGAGGCGTCTGGAGACGCGTCTCGACGCGGGCCAGCTAGCTATAGCGTTTTTAAAATTTAGCCAGGAACAAAAATGTGCATTTTTTGCAGTTCTATGCGAGCCAGACGCACGTTTGAGGCGTCTGGAGACGCGTCTCGGCGCGGGCCAGCTAGCTATAGCGTTTTTAGAATTTAGCCAGGAACAAAAATGTGCAATTTTTTGCAGTTCTATGCGAGCCAGACGCACGTTTGAGGCGTCTGGAGACGCGTCTCGACGCGTGCCAGCTAGCTATAGCGTTTTTAGAATTTAGCCAGGAACAAAAATGTGCATTTTTTTGCAGTTCTATGCGAGCCAGACGCACGTTTGAGGCGTCTGGAGACGCGTCTCGGCGCGGGCCAGCTAGCTATAGCGTTTTTAGAATTTAGCCAGGAACAAAAATGTGCAATTTTTTGCAGTTCTATGCGAGCCAGACGCACGTTTGAGGCGTCTTGAGACGCGTCTCGACGCGTGCCAGCTAGCTATAGCGTTTTTAGAATTTAGCCAGGAACAAAAATGTGCAATTTTTTGCAGTTCTTTGCGAACCAGACGCACGTTTGAGGCGTCTGGAGACGCGTCTCGACGCGTGCCAGCTAGCTATAGCGATTTTAGAATTTAGCCAGGAACAAAAATGTGCAATTTTTTGCAGTTCTATGCGGGCCAGACGCACGTTTGAGGCGTCTGGAGACGCGTCTCGGCGCGGGCCAGCTAACTATAGCGTTTTTAGAATTTAGCCAGGAACAAAAATGTGCAATTTTTTGCAGTTCTATGCGAGCCAGACGCACGTTTGAGGCGTCTGGAGACGCGTCTCGACGCGGGCCAGCTAGCTATAGCGTTTTTAGAATTTAGCCAGGAACAAAAATGTGCAATTTTTTGCAGTTCTATGCGAGCCAGACGCACGTTTGAGGCGTCTGGAGACGCGTCTCGACGCGGGCCAGCAAGTTATAGCGTTTTTAGAATTTAGCCAGGAACAAAAATGTGCAATTTTTTGCAGTACTATGCGAGCCAGACGCACGTTTGAGGCGTCTGGAGACGCGTCTCGGCGCGGGCCAGCTAGCTATAGCGTTTTTAGAATTTAGCCAGGAACAAAAATTGTGCAATTTTTTGTAGTTCTATGCGAGCCAGACGCACGTTTGAGGCGTCTGGAGACGCGTCTCGGCGCGGGCCAGCTAGCTATAGCGTTTTTAGAATTTAGCCAGGAACAAAAATGTGTAATTTTGTGCAGTTCTATGCGAGCCAGACGCACGTTTGAGGCGTCTGGAGACGCGTATCGACGCGGGCCAGCAAGTTATAGCGTTTTTAGAATTTAGCCAGGAACAAAAATGTGCAATTTTTTGCAGTACTATGCGAGCCAGACGCACGTTTGAGGCGTCTGGAGACGCGTCTCGGCGCGGGCCAGCTAGCTATAGCGTTTCTAGAATTTAGCCAGGAACAAAAATGTGTAATTTTATGCAGTTCTATGCGAGCCAGACGCACGTTTGAGGCGTCTGGAGACGCGTCTCGGCGCGGGCCAGCTAACTATAGCGTTTTTAGAATTTAGCCAGGAACAAAAATGTGCAATTTTTTGCAGTTCTATGCGAGCCAGACGCACGTTTGAGGCGTCTGGAGACGCGTCTCGACGCGGGCCAGCTAGCTATAGCGTTTTTAGAATTTAGCCAGGAACAAAAATGTGCAATTTTTTGCAGTTCTATGCGAGCCAGACGCACGTTTGAGGCGTCTGGAGACGCGTCTCGACGCGGGCCAGCAAGTTATAGCGTTTTTAGAATTTAGCCAGGAACAAAAATGTGCAATTTTTTGCAGTACTATGCGAGCCAGACGCACGTTTGAGGCGTCTGGAGACGCGTCTCGGCGCGGGCCAGCTAGCTATAGCGTTTTTAGAATTTAGCCAGGAACAAAAATGTGCAATTTTTTGCAGTTCTATGCGAGCCAGACGCACGTTTGAGGCGTCTTGAGACGCGTCTCGACGCGTGCCAGCTAGCTATAGCGTTTTTAGAATTTAGCCAGGAACAAAAATGTGCAATTTTTTGCAGTTCTTTGCGAACCAGACGCACGTTTGAGGCGTCTGGAGACGCGTCTCGACGCGTGCCAGCTAGCTATAGCGATTTTAGAATTTAGCCAGGAACAAAAATGTGCAATTTTTTGCAGTTCTATGCGGGCCAGACGCACGTTTGAGGCGTCTGGAGACGCGTCTCGGCGCGGGCCAGCTAACTATAGCGTTTTTAGAATTTAGCCAGGAACAAAAATGTGCAATTTTTTGCAGTTCTATGCGAGCCAGACGCACGTTTGAGGCGTCTGGAGACGCGTCTCGACGCGGGCCAGCTAGCTATAGCGTTTTTAGAATTTAGCCAGGAACAAAAATGTGCAATTTTTTGCAGTTCTATGCGAGCCAGACGCACGTTTGAGGCGTCTGGAGACGCGTCTCGACGCGGGCCAGCAAGTTATAGCGTTTTTAGAATTTAGCCAGGAACAAAAATGTGCAATTTTTTGCAGTACTATGCGAGCCAGACGCACGTTTGAGGCGTCTGGAGACGCGTCTCGGCGCGGGCCAGCTAGCTATAGCGTTTTTAGAATTTAGCCAGGAACAAAAATTGTGCAATTTTTTGTAGTTCTATGCGAGCCAGACGCACGTTTGAGGCGTCTGGAGACGCGTCTCGGCGCGGGCCAGCTAGCTATAGCGTTTTTAGAATTTAGCCAGGAACAAAAATGTGTAATTTTATGCAGTTCTATGCGAGCCAGACGCACGTTTGAGGCGTCTGGAGACGCGTATCGACGCGGGCCAGCAAGTTATAGCGTTTTTAGAATTTAGCCAGGAACAAAAATGTGCAATTTTTTGCAGTACTATGCGAGCCAGACGCACGTTTGAGGCGTCTGGAGACGCGTCTCGGCGCGGGCCAGCTAGCTATAGCGTTTCTAGAATTTAGCCAGGAACAAAAATGTGTAATTTTATGCAGTTCTATGCGAGCCAGACGCACGTTTGAGGCGTCTGGAGACGCGTCTCGGCGCGGGCCAGCTAACTATAGCGTTTTTAGAATTTAGCCAGGAACAAAAATGTGCAATTTTTTGCAGTTCTATGCGAGCCAGACGCACGTTTGAGGCGTCTGGAGACGCGTCTCGACGCGGGCCAGCTAGCTATAGCGTTTTTAGAATTTAGCCAGGAACAAAAATGTGCAATTTTTTGCAGTTCTATGCGAGCCAGACGCACGTTTGAGGCGTCTGGAGACGCGTCTCGACGCGGGCCAGCAAGTTATAGCGTTTTTAGAATTTAGCCAGGAACAAAAATGTGCAATTTTTTGCAGTACTATGCGAGCCAGACGCACGTTTGAGGCGTCTGGAGACGCGTCTCGGCGCGGGCCAGCTAGCTATAGCGTTTTTAGAATTTAGCCAGGAACAAAAATTGTGCAATTTTTTGTAGTTCTATGCGAGCCAGACGCACGTTTGAGGCGTCTGGAGACGCGTCTCGGCGCGGGCCAGCTAGCTATAGCGTTTTTAGAATTTAGCCAGGAACAAAAATGTGTAATTTTATGCAGTTCTATGCGAGCCAGACGCACGTTTGAGGCGTCTGGAGACGCGTATCGACGCGGGCCAGCAAGTTATAGCGTTTTTAGAATTTAGCCAGGAACAAAAATGTGCAATTTTTTGCAGTACTATGCGAGCCAGACGCACGTTTGAGGCGTCTGGAGACGCGTCTCGGCGCGGGCCAGCTAGCTATAGCGTTTCTAGAATTTAGCCAGGAACAAAAATGTGTAATTTTTTGCAGTTCTATGCGAGCCAGACGCACGTTTGAGGCGTCTGGAGACGCGTCTCGGCGCGGGCCAGCTAGCTATAGCGTTTTTAGAATTTAGCCAGGAACAAAAATGTGCAATTTTTTGCAGTTCTATGCGAGCCAGACGCACGTTTGAGGCGTCTGGAGACGCGTCTCGGCGCGGGCCAGCTAGCTATAGCGTTTTTAGAATTTAGCCAGGAACAAAAATGTGTAATTTTATGCAGTTCTATGCGAGCCAGACGCACGTTTGAGGCGTCTGGAGACGCGTCTCGGCGCGGGCCAGCTAGCTATAGCGTTTTTAGATTTTAGCCAGGAACAAAAATGTGCAATTTTTTGTAGTTCTATGCGAGCAAGACGCACGTTTGAGGCGTCTGGAGACGCGTCTCGGCGCGGGCCAGCTAGCTATAGCGTTTTTAGAATTTAGCCAGGAACAAAAATGTGTAATTTTATGCAGTTCTATGCGAGCCAGACGCACGTTTGAGGCGTCTGGAGACGCGTCTTGACGCGGGCCAGCAATTTATAGCGTTTTTAGAATTTAGCCAGGAACAAAAATGTGCAATTTTTTGCAGTACTATGCGAGCCAGACGCACGTTTGAGGCGTCTGGAGACGCGTCTCGGCGCGGGCCAGCTAGCTATAGCGTTTCTAGAATTTAGCCAGGAACAAAAATGTGCAATTTTTTGCAGTTCTATGCGAGCCAGACGAACGTTTGAGGCGTCTGGAGACGCGTCTCGGCGCGGGCCAGCTAGCTATAGCGTTTTTAGAATTTAGCCAGGAACAAAAATGTGTAATTTTATGCAGTTCTATGCGAGCCTGACGCACGTTTGAGGCGTCTGGAGACGCGTCTCGACGCGGGCCAGCAAGTTATAGCGTTTTTAGAATTTAGCCAGGAACAAAAATGTGCAATTTTTTGCAGTACTATGCGAGCTAGACGCACGTTTGAGGCGTCTGGAGACGCGTCTCGGCGCGGGCCAGCTAGCTATAGCGTTTTTAGAATTTAGCCAGGAACAAAAATGTGCATTTTTTTGCAGTTCTATGCGAGCCAGACGCACGTTTGAGGCGTCTGGAGACGCGTCTTTGCGCGGGCCAGCTAGCTATAGCGTTCCCTCCCCACTCGCGCGCACTGCGGTGTTTATTATATCGCTGCGTATTGTAAATTCGGAATTCGCGTTGTGTGTTTATTTTAAGGCTTGTGAATTGTTCCTAGCGGTGCTATAGTGTAGTAAGTGCGTGTTTTGTAAGTTTTTCAAAGTGTCTGTTCATTTATTTACAGGTAATTAGTCAATTTCTCCAGCTTTCGGTAAGTGCATTTATTTTTCTTGTGTGTGGGTAACGCGAAATAACTTAATCGATTGATATCTATTTGTTTAGTTCTTTTGATATTTTTAATTCATCCGTGTTGTTATAAAGTAATTCATGATGTCAACAAATGATGACCCTCCAGATCGTGGCGGAGATATATTTCGTCGAAATACAAAAACCCAAAGGTCGCCCGTGGCGACCTCCGCTAATTCGAAACGCTTGTTCAGCGAAATGTCTCCATCATACATTTCGCCCGATGATAGGTCAAAACGGGTTCATCCAACTTTCGAAACCGTGGAAAAATCCTCGCCGATTTTAAATATCAGTAATGTGAGCAATACCGATTACTGCGACTTAGTTTCCGAGGCGTCAGCCTACCTGTCAAAAATTAACGACTGAGTCAATGATCAGGGCTCTCGCATTAACGTAGCAAATAAATCTGCCATTATGGATATGACACAGCGTGTCACGGCCATCGTTTCTATGCTGGCCATAAAATCATCATGCAACGAAACGAAGTTAGCCAATACGGAACGCGAATTAGAAAAAATCAAGTCGAATAACTATGTCAATCCCAATCCTGTCAATAATAATAATAACAATTGTAAAATTTCGTATGCGGACTCGTTGAAACTACGCTTGCCAAAAGTAGCTCCAGCAATTATGGAATCCCGTCCACCATTGCCGTGTGTGGTGGCTTATCCGACCGCAGCTCGATCAGCTGATTATAGCACTTCGTCCGCGACAAAACAAGCGCTTATGAAAGCAATTAAGCCCTGTGATGACGGTTTTCAAATTGTAGGCGTGAAAAAAACCGCGAAATCAGGTGTTGTTCTACGTGTCGCTAGTGAACATCAGCTTAAAAAATTGGAATCCGTGGACGCAATTAAGGCCGCTGGTTAACGACTAGAAAAACCAAAAGGTAGACGCCCTCGAGTATTAGTTAAGGATGTACCATCTTCAATGGATGATGGCGCTTTTCTGATCGCGCTATACCGCCAAAATAATAAAGATGAGCTTCAAATGAAAGAGGATGACTTTATTAAGTCTACTAAAATTATCCGTAGGCGCTCGTTAGACAACGGTCGTAAGTGGATAGGCATCGAGTTAGATTCCGCAGTACGTAAACACTTAGTTTCTACCAAGGATAAATTATTTATTGATTGGGCTACCTGCCGCTTTATTGACGATGTTGAAGTCGTTCGGTGCTTACATTGTCAACAGTTCGGTCACGTTAAGAAACACTGCGTTAATAAAGAACCGACTTGTGACTGACACGTTTGAGGCGTCTGGAGACGCGTCTCGGCGCGGGCCAGCTAGCTATAGCGTTTTTAGAATTTAGCCAGGAACAAAAATGTGCAATTTTTTGCAGTTCTATGCGAGCCAGACGCACGTTTGAGGCGTCTGGAGACGCGTCTCGGCGCGGGCCAGCTAGCTATAGCGTTTTTAGAATTTAGCCAGGAACAAAAATGTGCATTTTTTTGCAGTTCTATGCGAGCCAGACGCACGTTTGAGGCGTCTGGAGACGCGTCTCGGCGCGGGCCAGCAAGTTATAGCGTTTTTAGAATTTAGCCAGGAACAAAAATGTGCAATTTTTTGCAGTTCTATGCGAGCCAGACGCACGTTTGAGGCGTCTGGAGACGCGTCTCGACGCGGGCCAGCAAGTTATAGCGTTTTTAGAATTTAGCCAGGAACAAAAATGTGCAATTTTTTGCAGTACTATGCGAGCCAGACGCACGTTTGAGGCGTCTGGAGACGCGTCTCGGCGCGGGCCAGCTAGCTATAGCGTTTCTAGAATTTAGCCAGGAACAAAAATGTGCAATTTTTTGCAGTTCTATGCGAGCCAGACGCACGTTTGAGGCGTCTGGAGACGCGTCTCGACGCGGGCCAGCTAGCTATAGCGTTTTTAAAATTAAGCCAGGAACAAAAATGTGCATTTTTTGCAGTTCTATGCGAGCCAGACGAACGTTTGAGGCGTCTGGAGACGCGTCTCGGCGCGGGCCAGCTAGCTATAGCGTTTTTAGAATTTAGCCAGGAACAAAAATGTGTAATTTTATGCAGTTATATGCGAGCCTGACGCACGTTTGAGGCGTCTGGAGACGCGTCTCGACGCGGGCCAGCAAGTTATAGCGTTTTTAGAATTTAGCCAGGAACAAAAATGTGCAATTTTTTGCAGTACTATGCGAGCTAGACGCACGTTTGAGGCGTCTGGAGACGCGTCTCGGCGCGGGCCAGCTAGCTATAGCGTTTTTAGAATTTAGCCAGGAACAAAAATGTGCATTTTTTTGCAGTTCTATGCGAGCCAGACGCACGTTTGAGGCGTCTGGAGACGCGTCTCGGCGCGGGCCAGCTAGCTATAGCGTTTTTAGAATTTAGCCAGGAACAAAAATGTGCAATTTTTTGCAGTTCTATGCGAGCCAGACGCACGTTTGCGGCGTCTGGAGACGCGCCTCGACGCGTGCCAGCTAGCTATAGCGTTTTTAGAATTTAGCCAGGAACAAAAATGTGCAATTTTTTGCAGTTCTTTGCGAACCAGACGCACGTTTGAGGCGTCTGGAGACGCGTCTCGACGCGTGCCAGCTAGCTATAGCGATTTTAGAATTTAGCCAGGAACAAAAATGTGCAATTTTTTGCAGTTCTATGCGGGCCAGACGCACGTTTGAGGCGTCTGGAGACGCGTCTCGTTGCGGGCCAGCTAACTATAGCGTTTTTAGAATTTAGCCAGGAACAAAAATGTGCAATTTTTTGCAGTTCTATGCGAGCCAGACGCACGTTTGAGGCGTCTGGAGACGCGTCTCGACGCGGGCCAGCTAGCTATAGCGTTTTTAGAATTTAGCCAGGAACAAAAATGTGCAATTTTTTGCAGTTCTATGCGAGCCAGACGCACGTTTGAGGCGTCTGGAGACGCGTCTCGACGCGGGCCAGCAAGTTATAGCGTTTTTAGAATTTAGCCAGGAACAAAAATGTGCAATTTTTTGCAGTACTATGCGAGCCAGACGCACGTTTGAGGCGTCTGGAGACGCGTCTCGGCGCGGGCCAGCTAGTTATAGCGTTTTTAGAATTTAGCCAGAAACAAAAATTGTGCAATTTTTTGTAGTTCTATGCGAGCCAGACGCACGTTTGAGGCGTCTGGAGACGCGTCTCGGCGCGGGCCAGCTAGCTATAGCGTTTTTAGAATTTAGCCAGGAACAAAAATGTGTAATTTTATGCAGTTCTATGCGAGCCAGACGCACGTTTGAGGCGTCTGGAGACGCGTCTCGACGCGGGCCAGCAAGTTATAGCGTTTTTAGAATTTAGCCAGGAACAAAAATGTGCAATTTTTTGCAGTACTATGCGAGCCAGACGCACGTTTGAGGCGTCTGGAGACGCGTCTCGGCGCGGGCCAGCTAGCTATAGCGTTTCTAGAATTTAGCCAGGAACAAAAATGTGCAATTTTTTGCAGTACTATGCGAGCCAGACGCACGTTTGAGGCGTCTGGAGACGCGTCTCGGCGCGGGCCAGCTAGCTATAGCGTTTCTAGAATTTAGCCAGGAACAAAAATGTGCAATTTTTTGCAGTTCTATGCGAGCCAGACGCACGTTTGAGGCGTCTGGAGACGCGTCTTGGCGCGGGCCAGCTAGCTATAGCGTTTTTAGAATTTAGCCAGGAACAAAAATGTGCAATTTTTTGCAGTTCTATGCGAGCCAGACGCACGTTTGAGGCGTCTGGAGACGCGTCTCGACGCGTGCCAGCTAGCTATAGCGTTTTTAGAATTTAGCCAGGAACAAAAATGTGCAATTTTTTGCAGTTCTTTGCGAACCAGACGCACGTTTGAGGCGTCTGGAGACGCGTCTCGACGCGTGCCAGCTAGCTATAGCGATTTTAGAATTTAGCCAGGAACAAAAATGTGCAATTTTTTGCAGTTCTATGCGGGCCAGACGCACGTTTGAGGCGTCTGGAGACGCGCCTCGGCGCGGGCCAGCTAACTATAGCGTTTTTAGAATTTAGCCAGGAACAAAAATGTGCAATTTTTTGCAGTTCTATGCGAGCCAGACGCACGTTTGAGGCGTCTGGAGACGCGTCTCGACGCGGGCCAGCTAGCAATAGCGTTTTTAGAATTTAGCCAGGAACAAAAATGTGCAATTTTTTGCAGTTCTATGCGAGCCAGACGCACGTTTGAGGCGTCTGCAGACGCGTCTCGACGCGGGCCAGCAAGTTATAGCGTTTTTAGAATTTAGCCAGGAACAAAAATGTGCAATTTTTTGCAGTACTATGCGAGCCAGACGCACGTTTGAGGCGTCTGGAGATGCGTCTCGGCGCGGGCCAGCTAGCTATAGCGTTTTTAGAATTTAGCCAGGAACAAAAATTGTGCAATTTTTTGTAGTTCTATGCGAGCCAGACGCACGTTTGAGGCGTCTGGAGACGCGTCTCGGCGCGGGCCAGCTAGCTATAGCGTTTTTAGAATTTAGCCAGGAACAAAAATGTGTAATTTTATGCAGTTCTATGCGAGCCAGACGCACGTTTGAGGCGTCTGGAGACGCGTCTCGACGCGGGCCAGCAAGTTATAGCGTTTTTAGAATTTAGCCAGGAACAAAAATGTGCAATTTTTTGCAGTACTATGCGAGCCAGATGCACGTTTGAGGCGTCTGGAGACGCGTCTCGGCGCGGGCCAGCTAGCTATAGCGTTTCTAGAATTTAGCCAGGAACAAAAATGTGCAATTTTTTGCAGTTCTATGCGAGCCAGACGCACGTTTGAGGCGTCTGGAGACGCGTCTCGGCGCGGGCCAGCTAGCTATAGCGTTTTTAGAATTTAGCCAGGAACAAAAATGTGCAATTTTTTGCAGTTCTATGCGAGCCAGACGCACGTTTGAGGCGTCTGGAGACGCGTCTTGGCGCGGGCCAGCTAGCTATAGCGTTTTTAGAATTTAGCCAGGAACAAAAATGTGCAATTTTTTGCAGTTCTATGCGAGCCAGACGCACGTTTGAGGCGTCTGGAGACGCGTCTCGGCGCGGGCCAGCTAGCTATAGCGTTTTTAGAATTTAGCCAGGAACAAAAATGTGCAATTTTTTGCAGTTCTATGCGAGCCAGACGCACGTTTGAGGCGTCTGGAGACGCGTCTCGGCGCGGGCCAGCTAGCTATAGCGTTCCCTCCCCACTCGCGCGCACTGCGGTGTTTATTATATCGCTGCGTATTGTAAATTCGGAATTCGCGTTGTGTGTTTATTTTAAGGCTTGTGAATTGTTCCTAGCGGTGCTATAGTGTAGTAAGTGCGTGTTTTGTAAGTTTTTCAAAGTGTCTGTTCATTTATTTACAGGTAATTAGTCAATTTCTCCAGCTTTCGGTAAGTGCATTTATTTTTCTTGTGTGTGGGTAACGCGAAATAACTTAATCGATTGATATCTATTTGTTTAGTTCTTTTGATATTTTTAATTCATCCGTGTTGTTATAAAGTAATTCATGATGTCAACAAATGATGACCCTCCAGATCGTGGCGGAGATATATTTCGTCGAAATACAAAAACCCAAAGGTCGCCCGTGGCGACCTCCGCTAATTCGAAACGCTTGTTCAGCGAAATGTCTCCATCATACATTTCGCCCGATGATAGGTCAAAACGGGTTCATCCAACTTTCGAAACCGTGGAAAAATCCTCGCCGATTTTAAATATCAGTAATGTGAGCAATACCGATTACTGCGACTTAGTTTCCGAGGCGTCAGCCTACCTGTCAAAAATTAACGACTTAGTCAATGATCAGGGCTCTCGCATTAACGTAGCAAATAAATCTGCCATTATGGATATGACACAGCGTGTCACGGCCATCGTTTCTATGCTGGCCATAAAATCATCATGCAACGAAACGAAGTTAGCCAATACGGAACGCGAATTAGAAAAAATCAAGTCGAATAACTATGTCAATCCCAATCCTGTCAATAATAATAATAACAATTGTAAAATTTCGTATGCGGACTCGTTGAAACTACGCTTGCCAAAAGTAGCTCCAGCAATTATGGAATCCCGTCCACCATTGCCGTGTGTGGTGGCTTATCCGACCGCAGCTCGATCAGCTGATTATAGCACTTCGTCCGCGACAAAACAAGCGCTTATGAAAGCAATTAAGCCCTGTGATGACGGTTTTCAAATTGTAGGCGTGAAAAAAACCGCGAAATCAGGTGTTGTTCTACGTGTCGCTAGTGAACATCAGCTTAAAAAATTGGAATCCGTGGACGCAATTAAGGCCGCTGGTTAACGACTAGAAAAACCAAAAGGTAGACGCCCTCGAGTATTAGTTAAGGATGTACCATCTTCAATGGATGATGGCGCTTTTCTGATCGCGCTATACCGCCAAAATATTAAAGATGAGCTTCAAATGAAAGAGGATGACTTTATTAAGTCTACTAAAATTATCCGTAGGCGCTCGTTAGACAACGGTCGTAAGTGGATAGGCATCGAGTTAGATTCCGCAGTACGTAAACACTTAGTTTCTACCAAGGATAAATTATTTATTGATTGGGCTACCTGCCGCTTTATTGACGATGTTGAAGTCGTTCGGTGCTTACATTGTCAACAGTTCGGTCACGTTAAGAAACACTGCGTTAATAAAGAACCGACTTGTGACTGACACGTTTGAGGCGTCTGGAGACGCGTCTCGGCGCGGGCCAGCTAGCTATAGCGTTTTTAGAATTTAGCCAGGAACAAAAATGTGCAATTTTTTGCAGTTACATGCGAGCCAGACGCACGTTTGAGGCGTCTGGAGACGCGTCTCGGCGCGGGCCAGCTAGCTATAGCGTTTTTAGAATTTAGCCAGGAACAAAAATGTGCAATTTTTTGCAGTTCTATGCGAGCCAGACGCACGTTTGAGGCGTCTGGAGACGCGTCTCGGCGCGGGCCAGCAAGTTATAGCGTTTTTAGAATTTAGCCAGGAACAAAAATGTGCAATTTTTTGCAGTTCTATGCGAGCCAGACGCACGTTTGAGGCGTCTGGAGACGCGTCTCGACGCGGGCCAGCAAGTTATAGCGTTTTTAGAATTTAGCCAGGAACAAAAATGTGCAATTTTTTGCAGTACTATGCGAGCCAGACGCACGTTTGAGGCGTCTGGAGACGCGTCTCGGCGCGGGCCAGCTAGCTATAGCGTTTCTAGAATTTAGCCAGGAACAAAAATGTGCAATTTTTTGCAGTTCTATGCGGGCCAGACGCACGTTTGAGGCGTCTGGAGACGCGTCTCGGCGCGGGCCAGCTAACTATAGCGTTTTTAGAATTTAGCCAGGAACAAAAATGTGCAATTTTTTGCAGTTCTATGCGAGCCAGACGCACGTTTGAGGCGTCTGGAGACGCATCTCGACGCGGGCCAGCTAGCTATAGCGTTTTTAGAATTTAGCCAGGAACAAAAATGTGCAATTTTTTGGAGTTCTATGCGAGCCAGACGCACGTTTGAGGCGTCTGGAGACGCGTCTCGACGCGGGCCAGCAAGTTATAGCGTTTTTAGAATTTAGCCAGGAACAAAAATGTGCAATTTTTTGCAGTACTATGCGAGCCAGACGCACGTTTGAGGCGTCTGGAGACGCGTCTCGGCGCGGGCCAGCTAGCTATAGCGTTTTTAGAATTTAGCCAGGAACAAAAATTGTGCAATTTTTTGTAGTTCTATGCGAGCCAGACGCACGTTTGAGGCGTCTGGAGACGCGTCTCGGCGCGGGCCAGCTAGCTATAGCGTTTTTAGAATTTAGCCAGGAACAAAAATGTGTAATTTTATGCAGTTCTATGCGAGCCAGACGCACGTTTGAGGCGTCTGGAGACGCGTCTCGACGCGGGCCAGCAAGTTATAGCGTTTTTAGAATTTAGCCAGGAACAAAAATGTGCAATTTTTTGCAGTACTATGCGAGCCAGACGCACGTTTGAGGCGTCTGGAGACGCGTCTCGGCGCGGGCCAGCTAGCTATAGCGTTTCTAGAATTTAGCCAGGAACAAAAATGTGTAATTTTATGCAGTTCTATGCGAGCCAGACGCACGTTTGAGGCGTCTGGAGACGCGTCTCGGCGCGGGCCAGCTAGCTATAGCGTTTTTAGAATTTAGCCAGGAACAAAAATGTGCAATTTTTTGCAGTTCTATGCGAGCCAGACGCACGTTTGAGGCGTCTGGAGACGCGTCTCGGCGCGGGCCAGCTAGCTATAGCGTTTTTAGAATTTAGCCAGGAACAAAAATGTGCATTTTTTTGCAGTTCTATGCGAGCCAGACGCACGTTTGAGGCGTCTGGAGACGCGTCTCGGCGCGGGCCAGCAAGTTATAGCGTTTTTAGAATTTAGCCAGGAACAAAAATGTGCAATTTTTTGCAGTTCTATGCGAGCCAGACGCACGTTTGAGGCGTCTGGAGACGCGTCTCGACGCGGGCCAGCAAGTTATAGCGTTTTTAGAATTTAGCCAGGAACAAAAATGTGCAATTTTTTGCAGTACTATGCGAGCCAGACGCACGTTTGAGGCGTCTGGAGACGCGTCTCGGCGCGGGCCAGCTAGCTATAGCGTTTCTAGAATTTAGCCAGGAACAAAAATGTGCAATTTTTTGCAGTTCTATGCGAGCCAGACGCACGTTTGAGGCGTCTGGAGACGCGTCTCGACGCGGACCAGCTAGCTATAGCGTTTTTAAAATTAAGCCAGGAACAAAAATGTGCATTTTTTGCAGTTCTATGCGAGCCAGACGCACGTTTGAGGCGTCTGGAGACGCGTCTCGGCGCGGGCCAGCTAGCTATAGCGTTTTTAGAATTTAGCCAGGAACAAAAATGTGCAATTTTTTGCAGTTCTATGCGAGCCAGACGCACGTTTGAGGCGTCTGGAGACGCGTCTCGACGCGTGCCAGCTAGCTATAGCGTTTTTAGAATTTAGCCAGGAACAAAAATGTGCATTTTTTTGCAGTTCTATGCGAGCCAGACGCACGTTTGAGGCGTCTGGAGACGCGTCTCGGCGCGGGCCAGCTAGCTATAGCGTTTTTAGAATTTAGCCAGGAACAAAAATGTGCAATTTTTTGCAGTTCTATGCGAGCCAGACGCACGTTTGAGGCGTCTGGAGACGCGTCTCGGCGCGGGCCAGCTAACTATAGCGTTTTTAGAATTTAGCCAGGAACAAAAATGTGCAATTTTTTGCAGTTCTATGCGAGCCAGACGCACGTTTGAGGCGTCTGGAGACGCGTCTCGACGCGGGCCAGCTAGCTATAGCGTTTTTAGAATTTAGCCAGGAACAAAAATGTGCAATTTTTTACAGTTCTATGCGAGCCAGACGCACGTTTGAGGCGTCTGGAGACGCGTCTCGACGCGGGCCAGCAAGTTATAGCGTTTTTAGAATTTAGCCAGGAACAAAAATGTGCAATTTTTTGCAGTACTATGCGAGCCAGACGCACGTTTGAGGCGTCTGGAGACGCGTCTCGGCGCGGGCCAGCTAGCTATAGCGTTTTTAGAATTTAGCCAGGAACAAAAATTGTGCAATGTTTTGTAGTTCTATGCGAGCCAGACGCACGTTTGAGGCGTCTGGAGACGCGTCTCGGCGCGGGCCAGCTAGCTATAGCGTTTTTAGAATTTAGCCAGGAACAAAAATGTGTAATTTTATGCAGTTCTATGCGAGCCAGACGCACGTTTGAGGCGTCTGGAGACGCGTCTCGACGCGGGCCAGCAAGTTATAGCGTTTTTAGAATTTAGCCAGGAACAAAAATGTGCAATTTTTTGCAGTACTATGCGAGCCAGACGCACGTTTGAGGCGTCTGGAGACGCGTCTCGGCGCGGGCCAGCTAGCTATAGCGTTTCTAGAATTTAGCCAGGAACAAAAATGTGTAATTTTATGCAGTTCTATGCGAGCCAGACGCACGTTTGAGGCGTCTGGAGACGCGTCTCGGCGCGGGCCAGCTAGCTATAGCGTTTTTAGAATTTAGCCAGGAAAAAAAATGTGCAATTTTTTGCAGTACTATGCGAGCCAGACGCACGTTTGAGGCGTCTGGAGACGCGTCTCGACGCGTGCCAGCTAGCTATAGCGTTTTTAGAATTTAGCCAGGAACAAAAATGTGCATTTTTTTGCAGTTCTATGCGAGCCAGACGCACGTTTGAGGCGTCTGGAGACGCGTCTCGGCGCGGGCCAGCTAGCTATAGCGTTTTTAGAATTTAGCCAGGAACAAAAATGTGTAATTTTATGCAGTTCTATGCGAGCCAGACGCACGTTTGAGGCGTCTGGAGACGCGTCTCGACGCGGGCCAGCAAGTTATAGCGGTTTTAGAATTTAGCCAGGAACAAAAATGTGCAATTTTTTGCAGTACTATGCGAGCCAGACGCACGTTTGAGGCGTCTGGAGACGCGTCTCGGCGCGGGCCAGCTAGCTATAGCGTTTCTAGAATTTAGCCAGGAACAAAAATGTGCAATTTTTTGCAGTTCTATGCGAGCCAGACGCACGTTTGAGGCGTCTGGAGACGCGTCTCGGCGCGGGCCAGCTAGCTATAGCGTTTTTAGAATTTAGCCAGGAACAAAAATGTGTAATTTTATGCAGTTCTATGCGAGCCAGACGCACGTTTGAGGCGTCTCGAGACGCGTCTCGGCGCGGGCCAGCTAGCTATAGCGTTTCTAGAATTTAGCCAGGAACAAAAATGTGCAACTTTTTGCAGTTCTATGCGAGCCAGACGCACGTTTGAGGCGTCTGGAGACGCGTCTCGGCGCGGGCCAGCAAGTTATAGCGTTTTTAGAATTTAGCCAGGAACAAAAATGTGCAATTTTTTGCAGTACTATGCGAGCCAGACGCACGTTTGAGGCGTCTGGAGACGCGTCTCGACGCGTGCCAGCTAGCTATAGCGTTTTTAGAATTTAGCCAGGAACAAAAATGTGCATTTTTTTGCAGTTCTATGCGAGCCAGACGCACGTTTGAGGCGTCTGGAGACGCGTCTCGACGCGGGCCAGCTAGCTATAGCGTTTTTAAAATTAAGCCAGGAACAAAAATGTGCATTTTTTGCAGTTCTATGCGAGCCAGACGCACGTTTGAGGCGTCTGGAGACGCGTCTCGGCGCGGGCCAGCTAGCTATAGCGTTTTTAGAATTTAGCCAGGAACAAAAATGTGCAATTTTTTGCAGTTCTATGCGAGCCAGACGCACGTTTGAGGCGTCTGGAGACGCGTCTCGACGCGTGCCAGCTAGCTATAGCGTTTTTAGAATTTAGCCAGGAACAAAAATGTGCATTTTTTTGCAGTTCTATGCGAGCCAGACGCACGTTTGAGGCGTCTGGAGACGCGTCTCGGCGCGGGCCAGCTAGCTATAGCGTTTTTAGAATTTAGCCAGGAACAAAAATGTGCAATTTTTTGCAGTTCTATGCGAGCCAGACGCACGTTTGAGGCGTCTGGAGACGCGTCTCGACGCGTGCCAGCTAGCTATAGCGTTTTTAGAATTTAGCCAGGAACAAAAATGTGCAATTTTTTGCAGTTCTTTGCGAACCAGACGCACGTTTGAGGCGTCTGGAGACGCGTCTCGACGCGTGCCAGCTAGCTATAGCGATTTTAGAATTTAGCCAGGAACAAAAATGTGCAATTTTTTGCAGTTCTATGCGGGCCAGACGCACGTTTGAGGCGTCTGGAGACGCGTCTCGGCGCGGGCCAGCTAACTATAGCGTTTTTAGAATTTAGCCAGGAACAAAAATGTGCAATTTTTTGCAGTTCTATGCGAGCCAGACGCACGTTTGAGGCGTCTGGAGACGCGTCTCGACGCGGGCCAGCTAGCTATAGCGTTTTTAGAATTTAGCCAGGAACAAAAATGTGCAATTTTTTGCAGTTCTATGCGAGCCAGACGCACGTTTGAGGCGTCTGGAGACGCGTCTCGACGCGGGCCAGCAAGTTATAGCGTTTTTAGAATTTAGCCAGGAACAAAAATGTGCAATTTTTTGCAGTACTATGCGAGCCAGACGCACGTTTGAGGCGTCTGGAGACGCGTCTCGGCGCGGGCCAGCTAGCTATAGCGTTTTTAGAATTTAGCCAGGAACAAAAATGTGCAATTTTTTGCAGTACTATGCGAGCCAGACGCACGTTTGAGGCGTCTGGAGACGCGTCTCGGCGCGGGCCAGCTAGCTATAGCGTTTTTAGAATTTAGCCAGGAACAAAAATTGTGCAATTTTTTGTAGTTCTATGCGAGCCAGACGCACGTTTGAGGCGTCTGGAGACGCGTCTCGGCGCGGGCCAGCTAGCTATAGCGTTTTTAGAATTTAGCCAGGAACAAAAATGTGTAATTTTATGCAGTTCTATGCGAGCCAGACGCACGTTTGAGGCGTCTGGAGACGCGTCTCGGCGCGGGCCAGCTAGCTATAGCGTTTTTAGAATTTAGCCAGGAACAAAAATGTGCAATTTTTTGCAGTACTATGCGAGCCAGACGCACGTTTGAGGCGTCTGGAGACGCGTCTCGGCGCGGGCCAGCTAGCTATAGCGTTTTTAGAATTTAGCCAGGAACAAAAATGTGCAATTTTTTGCAGTTCTATGCGAGCCAGACGCACGTTTGAGGCGTCTGGAGACGCGTCTCGACGCGTGCCAGCTAGCTATAGCGTTTTTAGAATTTAGCCAGGAACAAAAATGTGCAATTTTTTGCAGTTCTATGCGAGCCAGACGCACGTTTGAGGCGTCTGGAGACGCGTCTCGGCGCGGGCCAGCTAGCTATAGCGTTTTTAGAATTTAGCCAGGAACAAAAATGTGCAATTTTTTGCAGTTCTATGCGAGCCAGACGCACGTTTGAGGCGTCTGGAGACGCGTCTCGACGCGTGCCAGCTAGCTATAGCGTTTTTAGAATTTAGCCAGGAACAAAAATGTGCAATTTTTTGCAGTTCTTTGCGAACCAGACGCACGTTTGAGGCGTCTGGAGACGCGTCTCGACGCGTGCCAGCTAGCTATAGCGATTTTAGAATTTAGCCAGGAACAAAAATGTGCAATTTTTTGCAGTTCTATGCGGGCCAGACGCACGTTTGAGGCGTCTGGAGACGCGTCTCGGCGCGGGCCAGCTAACTATAGCGTTTTTAGAATTTAGCCAGGAACAAAAATGTGCAATTTTTTGCAGTTCTATGCGAGCCAGACGCACGTTTGAGGCGTCTGGAGACGCGTCTCGACGCGGGCCAGCTAGCTATAGCGTTTTTAGAATTTAGCCAGGAACAAAAATGTGCAATTTTTTGCAGTTCTATGCGAGCCAGACGCACGTTTGAGGCGTCTGGAGACGCGTCTCGACGCGGGCCAGCAAGTTATAGCGTTTTTAGAATTTAGCCAGGAACAAAAATGTGCAATTTTTTGCAGTACTATGCGAGCCAGACGCACGTTTGAGGCGTCTGGAGACGCGTCTCGGCGCGGGCCAGCTAGCTATAGCGTTTTTAGAATTTAGCCAGGAACAAAAATTGTGCAATTTTTTGTAGTTCTATGCGAGCCAGACGCACGTTTGAGGCGTCTGGAGACGCGTCTCGGCGCGGGCCAGCTAGCTATAGCGTTTTTAGAATTTAGCCAGGAACAAAAATGTGTAATTTTATGCAGTTCTATGCGAGCCAGACGCACGTTTGAGGCGTCTGGAGACGCGTCTCGGCGCGGGCCAGCTAGCTATAGCGTTTTTAGAATTTAGCCAGGAACAAAAATGTGCAATTTTTTGCAGTACTATGCGAGCCAGACGCACGTTTGAGGCGTCTGGAGACGCGTCTCGGCGCGGGCCAGCTAGCTATAGCGTTTCTAGAATTTAGCCAGGAACAAAAATGTGTAATTTTATGCAGTTCTATGCGAGCCAGACGCACGTTTGAGGCGTCTGGAGACGCGTCTCGGCGCGGGCCAGCTAGCTATAGCGTTTTTAGAATTTAGCCAGGAACAAAAATGTGCAATTTTTTGCAGTTCTATGCGAGCCAGACGCACGTTTGAGGCGTCTGGAGACGCGTCTCGGCGCGGGCCAGCTAGCTATAGCGTTTTTAGAATTTAGCCAGGAACAAAAATGTGTAATTTTATGCAGTTCTATGCGAGCCAGACGCACGTTTGAGGCGTCTGGAGACGCGTCTCGACGCGGGCCAGCAAGTTATAGCGTTTTTAGAATTTAGCCAGGAACAAAAATGTGCAATTTTTTGCAGTACTATGCGAGCCAGACGCACATTTGAGGCGTCTGGAGACGCGTCTCGGCGCGGGCCAGCTAGCTATAGCGTTTTAAGAATTTAGCCAGGAACAAAAATGTGCAATTTTTTGTAGTTCTATGCGAGCCAGACGCACGTTTGAGGCGTCTGGAGACGCGTCTCGGCGCGGGCCAGCTAGCTATAGCGTTTTTAGAATTTAGCCAGGAACAAAAATGTGCAATTTTTTGCAGTTCTATGCGAGCCAGACGCACGTTTGAGGCGTCTGGAGACGCGTCTCGGCGCGGGCCAGCTAGCTATAGCGTTTTTAGAATTTAGCCAGGAACAAAAATGTGTAATTTTATGCAGTTCTATGCGAGCCAGACGCACGTTTGAGGCGTCTGGAGACGCGTCTCGACGCGGGCCAGCAAGTTATAGCGTTTTTAGAATTTAGCCAGGAACAAAAATGTGCAATTTTTTGCAGTACTATGCGAGCCAGACGCACATTTGAGGCGTCTGGAGACGCTTCTCGGCGCGGGCCAGCTAGCTATAGCGTTTTAAGAATTTAGCCAGGAACAAAAATGTGCAATTTTTTGTAGTTCTATGCGAGCCAGACGCACGTTTGAGGCGTCTGGAGACGCGTCTCGGCGCGGGCCAGCTAGCTATAGCGTTTTTAGAATTTAGCCAGGAACAAAAATGTGCAATTTTTTGTAGTTCTATGCGAGCCAGACGCACGTTTGAGGCGTCTGGAGACGCGTCTCGGCGCGGGCCAGCTAGCTATAGCGTTTTTAGAATTTAGCCAGGAACAAAAATGTGCAATTTTTTGCAGTTCTATGCGAGCCAGACGCACGTTTGAGGCGTCTGGAGACGCGTCTCGGCGCGGGCCAGCTAGCTATAGCGTTTCTAGAATTTAGCCAGGAACAAAAATGTGCAATTTTTTGCAGTTCTATGCGAGCCAGACGCACGTTTGAGGCGTCTGGAGACGCGTCTCGGCGCGGGCCAGCTAGCTATAGCGTTTTTAGAATTTAGCCAGGAACAAAAATGTGTAATTTTATGCAGTTCTATGCGAGCCAGACGCACGTTTGAGGCGTCTGGAGACGCGTCTCGGCGCGGGCCAGCTAGCTATAGCGTTTCTAGAATTTAGCCAGGAACAAAAATGTGCAACTTTTTGCAGTTCTATGCGAGCCAGACGCACGTTTGAGGCGTCTGGAGACGCGTCTCGGCGCGGGCCAGCAAGTTATAGCGTTTTTAGAATTTAGCCAGGAACAAAAATGTGCAATTTTTTGCAGTACTATGCGAGCCAGACGCACGTTTGAGGCGTCTGGAGACGCGTCTCGACGCGTGCCAGCTAGCTATAGCGTTTTTAGAATTTAGCCAGGAACAAAAATGTGCATTTTTTTGCAGTTCTATGCGAGCCAGACGCACGTTTGAGGCGTCTGGAGACGCGTCTCGACGCGGACCAGCTAGCTATAGCGTTTTTAAAATTAAGCCAGGAACAAAAATGTGCATTTTTTGCAGTTCTATGCGAGCCAGACGCACGTTTGAGGCGTCTGGAGACGCGTCTCGGCGCGGGCCAGCTAGCTATAGCGTTTTTAGAATTTAGCCAGGAACAAAAATGTGCAATTTTTTGCAGTTCTATGCGAGCCAGACGCACGTTTGAGGCGTCTGGAGACGCGTCTCGACGCGTGCCAGCTAGCTATAGCGTTTTTAGAATTTAGCCAGGAACAAAAATGTGCATTTTTTTGCAGTTCTATGCGAGCCAGACGCACGTTTGAGGCGTCTGGAGACGCGTCTCGGCGCGGGCCAGCTAGCTATAGCGTTTTTAGAATTTAGCCAGGAACAAAAATGTGCAATTTTTTGCAGTTCTATGCGAGCCAGACGCACGTTTGAGGCGTCTGGAGACGCGTCTCGACGCGTGCCAGCTAGCTATAGCGTTTTTAGAATTTAGCCAGGAACAAAAATGTGCAATTTTTTGCAGTTCTTTGCGAACCAGACGCACGTTTGAGGCGTCTGGAGACGCGTCTCGACGCGTGCCAGCTAGCTATAGCGATTTTAGAATTTAGCCAGGAACAAAAATGTGCAATTTTTTGCAGTTCTATGCGGGCCAGACGCACGTTTGAGGCGTCTGGAGACGCGTCTCGGCGCGGGCCAGCTAACTATAGCGTTTTTAGAATTTAGCCAGGAACAAAAATGTGCAATTTTTTGCAGTTCTATGCGAGCCAGACGCACGTTTGAGGCGTCTGGAGACGCGTCTCGACGCGGGCCAGCTAGCTATAGCGTTTTTAGAATTTAGCCAGGAACAAAAATGTGCAATTTTTTGCAGTTCTATGCGAGCCAGACGCACGTTTGAGGCGTCTGGAGACGCGTCTCGACGCGGGCCAGCAAGTTATAGCGTTTTTAGAATTTAGCCAGGAACAAAAATGTGCAATTTTTTGCAGTACTATGCGAGCCAGACGCACGTTTGAGGCGTCTGGAGACGCGTCTCGGCGCGGGCCAGCTAGCTATAGTGTTTTTAGAATTTAGCCAGGAACAAAAATTGTGCAATTTTTTGTAGTTCTATGCGAGCCAGACGCACGTTTGAGGCGTCTGGAGACGCGTCTCGGCGCGGGCCAGCTAGCTATAGCGTTTTTAGAATTTAGCCAGGAACAAAAATGTGTAATTTTATGCAGTTCTATGCGAGCCAGACGCACGTTTGAGGCGTCTGGAGACGCGTCTCGGCGCGGGCCAGCTAGCTATAGCGTTTTTAGAATTTAGCCAGGAACAAAAATGTGCAATTTTTTGCAGTACTATGCGAGCCAGACGCACGTTTGAGGCGTCTGGAGACGCGTCTCGGCGCGGGCCAGCTAGCTATAGCGTTTCTAGAATTTAGCCAGGAACAAAAATGTGTAATTTTATGCAATTCTATGCGAGCCAGACGCACGTTTGAGGCGTCTGGAGACGCGTCTCGGCGCGGGCCAGCTAGCTATAGCGTTTTTAGAATTTAGCCAGGAACAAAAATGTGCAATTTTTTGCAGTTCTATGCGAGCCAGACGCACGTTTGAGGCGTCTGGAGACGCGTCTCGGCGCGGGCCAGCTAGCTATAGCGTTTTTAGAATTTAGCCAGGAACAAAAATGTGTAATTTTATGCAGTTCTATGCGAGCCAGACGCACGTTTGAGGCGTCTGGAGACGCGTCTCGACGCGGGCCAGCAAGTTATAGCGTTTTTAGAATTTAGCCAGGAACAAAAATGTGCAATTTTTTGCAGTACTATGCGAGCCAGACGCACGTTTGAGGCGTCTGGAGACGCGTCTCGGCGCGGGCCAGCTAGCTATAGCGTTTTAAGAATTTAGCCAGGAACAAAAATGTGCAATTTTTTGTAGTTCTATGCGAGCCAGACGCACGTTTGAGGCGTCTGGAGACGCGTCTCGGCGCGGGCCAGCTAGCTATAGCATTTTTAGAATTTAGCCAGGAACAAAAATGTGCAATTTTTTGTAGTTCTATGCGAGCCAGACGCACGTTTGAGGCGTCTGGAGACGCGTCTCGGCGCGGGCCAGCTAGCTATAGCGTTTTTAGAATTTAGCCAGGAACAAAAATGTGCAATTTTTTGCAGTTCTATGCGAGCCAGACGCACGTTTGAGGCGTCTGGAGACGCGTCTCGACGCGGGCCAGCAAGTTATAGCGTTTTTAGAATTTAGCCAGGAACAAAAATGTGCAATTTTTTGCAGTACTATGCGAGCCAGACGCACGTTTGAGGCGTCTGGAGACGCGTCTCGGCGCGGGCCAGCTAGCTATAGCGTTTTTAGAATTTAGCCAGGAACAAAAATTGTGCAATTTTTTGTAGTTCTATGCGAGCCAGACGCACGTTTGAGGCGTCTGGAGACGCGTCTCGGCGCGGGCCAGCTAGCTATAGCGTTTTTAGAATTTAGCCAGGAACAAAAATGTGTAATTTTATGCAGTTCTATGCGAGCCAGACGCACGTTTGAGGCGTCTGGAGACGCGTATCGACGCGGGCCAGCAAGTTATAGCGTTTTTAGAATTTAGCCAGGAACAAAAATGTGCAATTTTTTGCAGTACTATGCGAGCCAGACGCACGTTTGAGGCGTCTGGAGACGCGTCTCGGCGCGGGCCAGCTAGCTATAGCGTTTCTAGAATTTAGCCAGGAACAAAAATGTGCAATTTTTTGCAGTACTATGCGAGCCAGACGCACGTTTGAGGCGTCTGGAGACGCGTCTCGGCGCGGGCCAGCTAGCTATAGCGTTTTTAGAATTTAGCCAGGAACAAAAATGTGCAATTTTTTGTAGTTCTATGCGAGCCAGACGCACGTTTGAGGCGTCTGGAGACGCGTCTCGGCGCGGGCCAGCTAGCTATAGCGTTTTTAGAATTTAGCCAGGAACAAAAATGTGCAATTTTTTGTAGTTCTATGCGAGCCAGACGCACGTTTGAGGCGTCTGGAGACGCGTCTCGGCGCGGGCCAGCTAGCTATAGCGTTTTTAGAATTTAGCCAGGAACAAAAATGTGTAATTTTATGCAGTTCTATGCGAGCCAGACGCACGTTTGAGGCGTCTGGAGACGCGTCTCGGCGCGGGCCAGCTAGCTATAGCGTTTTTAGATTTTAGCCAGGAACAAAAATGTGCAATTTTTTGTAGTTCTATGCGAGCAAGACGCACGTTTGAGGCGTCTGGAGACGCGTCTCGGCGCGGGCCAGCTAGCTATAGCGTTTTTAGAATTTAGCCAGGAACAACAATGTGTAATTTTATGCAGTTCTATGCGAGCCAGACGCACGTTTGAGGCGTCTGGAGACGCGTCTTGACGCGGGCCAGCAATTTATAGCGTTTTTAGAATTTAGCCAGGAACAAAAATGTGCAATTTTTTGCAGTACTATGCGAGCCAGACGCACGTTTGAGGCGTCTGGAGACGCGTCTCGGCGCGGGCCAGCTAGCTATAGCGTTTCTAGAATTTAGCCAGGAACAAAAATGTGCAATGTTTTGCAGTTCTATGCGAGCCAGACGAACGTTTGAGGCGTCTGGAGACGCGTCTCGGCGCGGGCCAGCT
Organism: Lacanobia wlatinum; assembly: GCA_947578705.1. Lineage (NCBI taxonomy): Eukaryota > Metazoa > Arthropoda > Insecta > Lepidoptera > Noctuidae > Lacanobia > Lacanobia wlatinum. The sequence goes on from OX388026.1 coordinate 545,955, forward strand.
AGCTATAGCGTTTTTAGAATTTAGCCAGGAACAAAAATGTGTAATTTTATGCAGTTCTATGCGAGCCTGACGCACGTTTGAGGCGTCTGGAGACGCGTCTCGACGCGGGCCAGCAAGTTATAGCGTTTTTAGAATTTAGCCAGGAACAAAAATGTGCAATTTTTTGCAGTACTATGCGAGCTAGACGCACGTTTGAGGCGTCTGGAGACGCGTCTCGGCGCGGGCCAGCTAGCTATAGCGTTTTTAGAATTTAGCCAGGAACAAAAATGTGCATTTTTTTGCAGTTCTATGCGAGCCAGACGCACGTTTGAGGCGTCTGGAGACGCGTCTCGGCGCGGGCCAGCTAGCTATAGCGTTCCCTCCCCACTCGCGCGCACTGCGGTGTTTATTATATCGCTGCGTATTGTAAATTCGGAATTCGCGTTGTTTGTTTATTTTAAGGCTTGTGAATTGTTCCTAGCGGTGCTATAGTGTAGTAAGTGCGTGTTTTGTAAGTTTTTCAAAGTGTCTGTTCATTTATTTACAGGTAATTAGTCAATTTCTCCAGCTTTCGGTAAGTGCATTTATTTTTCTTGTGTGTGGGTAACGCGAAATAACTTAATCGATTGATATCTATTTGTTTAGTTCTTTTGATATTTTTAATTCATCCGTGTTGTTATAAAGTAATTCATGATGTCAACAAATGATGACCCTCCAGATCGTGGCGGAGATATATTTCGTCGAAATACAAAAACCCAAAGGTCGCCCGTGGCGACCTCCGCTAATTCGAAACGCTTGTTCAGCGAAATGTCTCCATCATACATTTCGCCCGATGATAGGTCAAAACGGGTTCATCCAACTTTCGAAACCGTGGAAAAATCCTCGCCGATTTTAAATATCAGTAATGTGAGCAATACCGATTACTGCGACTTAGTTTCCGAGGCGTCAGCCTACCTGTCAAAAATTAACGACTTAGTCAATGATCAGGGCTCTCGCATTAACGTAGCAAATAAATCTGCCATTATGGATATGACACAGCGTGTCACGGCCATCGTTTCTATGCTGGCCATAAAATCATCATGCAACGAAACGAAGTTAGCCAATACGGAACGCGAATTAGAAAAAATCAAGTCGAATAACTATGTCAATCCCAATCCTGTCAATAATAATAATAACAATTGTAAAATTTCGTATGCGGACTCGTTGAAACTACGCTTGCCAAAAGTAGCTCCAGCAATTATGGAATCCCGTCCACCATTGCCGTGTGTGGTGGCTTATCCGACCGCAGCTCGATCAGCTGATTATAGCACTTCGTCCGCGACAAAACAAGCGCTTATGAAAGCAATTAAGCCCTGTGATGACGGTTTTCAAATTGTAGGCGTGAAAAAAACCGCGAAATCAGGTGTTGTTCTACGTGTCGCTAGTGAACATCAGCTTAAAAAATTAGAATCCGTGGACGCAATTAAGGCCGCTGGTTAACGACTAGAAAAACCAAAAGGTAGACGCCCTCGAGTATTAGTTAAGGATGTACCATCTTCAATGGATGATGGCGCTTTTCTGATCGCGCTATACCGCCAAAATATTAAAGATGAGCTTCAAATGAAAGAGGATGACTTTATTAAGTCTACTAAAATTATCCGTAGGCGCTCGTTAGACAACGGTCGTAAGTGGATAGGCATCGAGTTAGATTCCGCAGTACGTAAACACTTAGTTTCTACCAAGGATAAATTATTTATTGATTGGGCTACCTGCCGCTTTATTGACGATGTTGAAGTCGTTCGGTGCTTACATTGTCAACAGTTCGGTCACGTTAAGAAACACTGCGTTAATAAAGAACCGACTTGTGACTGACACGTTTGAGGCGTCTGGAGACGCGTCTCGGCGCGGGCCAGCTAGCTATAGCGTTTTTAGAATTTAGCCAGGAACAAAAATGTGCAATTTTTTGCAGTTCTATGCGAGCCAGACGCACGTTTGAGGCGTCTGGAGACGCGTCTCGGCGCGGGCCAGCTAGCTATAGCGTTTTTAGAATTTAGCCAGGAACAAAAATGTGCATTTTTTTGCAGTTCTATGCGAGCCAGACGCACGTTTGAGGCGTCTGGAGACGCGTCTCGGCGCGGGCCAGCAAGTTATAGCGTTTTTAGAATTTAGCCAGGAACAAAAATGTGCAATTTTTTGCAGTACTATGCGAGCCAGACGCACGTTTGAGGCGTCTGGAGACGCGTCTCGGCGCGGGCCAGCTAGCTATAGCGTTTCTAGAATTTAGCCAGGAACAAAAATGTGCAATTTTTTGCAGTTCTATGCGAGCCAGACGCACGTTTGAGGCGTCTGGAGACGCGTCTCGGCGCGGGCCAGCTAGCTATAGCGTTTTTAGAATTTAGCCAGGAACAAAAATGTGTAATTTTATGCAGTTCTATGCGAGCCAGACGCACGTTTGAGGCGTCTGGAGACGCGTCTCGGCGCGGGCCAGCTAGCTATAGCGTTTTTAGAATTTAGCCAGGAACAAAAATGTGCAACTTTTTGCAGTTCTATGCGAGCCAGACGCACGTTTGAGGCGTCTGGAGACGCGTCTCGGCGCGGGCCAGCAAGTTATAGCGTTTTTAGAATTTAGCCAGGAACAAAAATGTGCAATTTTTTGCAGTACTATGCGAGCCAGACGCACGTTTGAGGCGTCTGGAGACGCGTCTCGACGCGGGCCAGCTAGCTATAGCGTTTTTAGAATTTAGCCAGGAACAAAAATGTGCATTTTTTTGCAGTTCTATGCGAGCCAGACGCACGTTTGAGGCGTCTGGAGACGCGTCTCGACGCGGGCCAGCAAGTTATAGCGTTTTTAGAATTTAGCCAGGAACAAAAATGTGCAATTTTTTGCAGTACTATGCGAGCCAGACGCACGTTTGAGGCGTCTGGAGACGCGTCTCGGCGCGGGCCAGCTAGCTATAGCGTTTTTAGAATTTAGCCAGGAACAAAAATGTGTAATTTTATGCAGTTCTATGCGAGCCAGACGCACGTTTGAGGCGTCTGGAGACGCGTCTCGACGCGGGCCAGCAAGTTATAGCGTTTTTAGAATTTAGCCAGGAACAAAAATGTGCAATTTTTTGCAGTACTATGCGAGCCAGACGCACGTTTGAGGCGTCTGGAGACGCGTCTCGGTGCGGGCTTGCTAGCTATAGCGTTTTTAGAATCTAGCCAGGAACAAAAATGTGCAATTTTTTGTAGTTCTATGCGAGCCAGACGCACGTTTGAGGCGTCTGGAGACGCGTCTCGGCGCGGGCCAGCTAGCTATAGCGTTTTTAGAATTTAGCCAGGAACAAAAATGTGCAATTTTTTGCAGTACTATGCGAGCCAGACGCACGTTTGAGGCGTCTGGAGACGCGTCTCGGCGCGGGCTTGCTAGCTATAGCGTTTTTAGAATTTAGCCAGGAACAAAAATGTGCAATTTTTTGTAGTTCTATGCGAGCCAGACGCACGTTTGAGGCGTCTGGAGACGCGTCTCGGCGCGGGCCAGCTAGCTATAGCGTTTTTAGAATTTAGCCAGGAACAAAAATGTGTAATTTTATGCAGTTCTATGCGAGCCAGACGCACGTTTGAGGCGTCTGGAGACGCGTCTCGACCCGGGCCAGCAAGTTATAGCGTTTTTAGAATTTAGCCAGGAACAAAAATGTGCAATTTTTTGCAGTACTATGCGAGCCAGACGCTCGTTTGAGGCGTCTGGAGACGCGTCTCGGCGCGGGCCAGCTAGCTATAGCGTTTCTAGAATTTAGCCAGGAACAAAAATGTGCAATTTTTTGCAGTTCTATGCGAGCCAGACGCACGTTTGAGGCGTCTGGAGACGCGTCTCGGCGCGGGCCAGCTAGCTATAGCGTTTTTAGAATTTAGCCAGGAACAAAAATGTGTAATTTTATGCAGTTCTATGCGAGCCAGACGCACGTTTGAGGCGTCTGGAGACGCGTCTCGGCGCGGGCCAGCTAGCTATAGCGTTTTTAGAATTTAGCCAGGAACAAAAATGTGCATTTTTTTGCAGTTCTATGCGAGCCAGACGCACGTTTGAGGCGTCTGGAGACGCGTCTCGGCGCGGGCCAGCAAGTTATAGCGTTTTTAGAATTTAGCCAGGAACAAAAATGTGCAATTTTTTGCAGTACTATGCGAGCCAGACGCACGTTTGAGGCTTCTGGAGACGCGTCTCGGCGCGGGCCAGCTAGCTATAGCGTTTCTAGAATTTAGCCAGGAACAAAAATGTGCAATTTTTTGCAGTTCTATGCGAGCCAGACGCACGTTTGAGGCGTCTGGAGACGCGTCTCGGCGCGGGCCAGCTAGCTATAGCGTTTTTAGAATTTGGCCAGGAACAAAAATGTGTAATTTTATGCAGTTCTATGCGAGTCAGACGCACGTTTGAGGCGTCTGGAGACGCGTCTCGATGCAGGCCAGCTAGCCAAAGCGTTTTTAAAATGAAGCCCGGAACAAAAATGTGCATTTTTTGCAGTTCTATGCGAGCCAGACGCACGTTTGAGGCGTCTGGAGACGCGTCTCGACGCGGGCCAGCAAGTTATAGCGTTTTTAGTATTTAGCCAGGAACAAAAATGTGCAATTTTTTGCAGTTCTATGCGGGCCAGACGCACGTTTGAGGCGTCTGGAGACGCGTCTCGGCGCGGGCCAGCTAACTATAGCGTTTTTAGAATTTAGCCAGGAACAAAAATGTGCAATTTTTTGCAGTTCTATGCGAGCCAGACGCACGTTTGAGGCGTCTGGAGACGCGTCTCGACGCGGGCCAGCTAGCTATAGCGTTTTTAGAATTTAGCCAGGAACAAAAATGTGCAATTTTTTGCAGTTCTATGCGAGCCAGACGCACGTTTGAGGCGTCTGGAGACGCGTCTCGACGCGGGCCAGCAAGTTATGGCGTTTTTAGAATTTAGCCAGGAACAAAAATGTGCAATTTTTTGCAGTACTATGCGAGCCAGACGCACGTTTGAGGCGTCTGGAGACGCGTCTCGGCGCGGGCCAGCTAGCTATAGCGTTTCTAGAATTTAGCCAGGAACAAAAATGTGCAATTTTTTGCAGTTCTATGCGAGCCAGACGCACGTTTGAGGCGTCTGGAGACGCGTCTAGGCGCGGGCCAGCTAGCTATAGCGTTCCCTCCCCACTCGCGCGCACTGCGGTGTTTATTATATCGCTGCGTATTGTAAATTCGGAATTCGCGTTGTGTGTTTATTTTAAGGCTTGTGAATTGTTCCTAGCGCTGCTATAGTGTAGTAAGTGCGTGTTTTGTAAGTTTTTCAAAGTGTCTGTTCATTTATTTACAGGTAATTAGTCAATTTCTCCAGCTTTCGGTAAGTGCATTTATTTTTCTTGTGTGTGGGTAACGCGAAATAACTTAATCGATTGATGTCTATTTGTTTAGTTCTTTTGATATTTTTTATTCATCCGTGTTGTTATAAAGTAATTCATGATGTCAACAAATGATGACCCTCCAGATCGTGGCGGAGATATATTTCGTCGAAATACAAAAACCCAAAGGTCGCCCGTTGCGACCTCCGCTAATTCGAAACGCTTGTTCAGCGAAATGTCTCCATCATACATTTCGCCCGATGATAGGTCAAAACGGGTTCATCCAACTTTCGAAACCGTGGAAAAATCCTCGCCGATTTTAAATATCAGTAATGTGAGCAATACCGATTACTGCGACTTAGTTTCCGAGGCGTCAGCCTACCTGTCAAAAATTAACGACTTAGTCAATGATCAGGGCTCTCGCATTAACGTAGCAAATAAATCTGCCATTATGGATATGACACAGCGTGTCACGGCCATCGTTTCTATGCTGGCCATAAAATCATCATGCAACGAAACGAAGTTAGCCAATACGGAACGCGAATTAGAAAAAATCAAGTCGAATAACTATGTCAATCCCAATCCTGTCAATAATAATAATAACAATTGTAAAATTTCGTATGCGGACTCGTTGAAACTACGCTTGCCAAAAGTAGCTCCAGCAATTATGGAATCCCGTCCACCATTGCCGTGTGTGGTGGCTTATCCGACCGCAGCTCGATCAGCTGATTATAGCACTTCGTCCGCGACAAAACAAGCGCTTATGAAAGCAATTAAGCCCTGTGATGACGGTTTTCAAATTGTAGGCGTGAAAAAAACCGCGAAATCAGGTGTTGTTCTACGTGTCGCTAGTGAACATCAGCTTAAAAAATTGGAATCCGTGGACGCAATTAAGGCCGCTGGTTAACGACTAGAAAAACCAAAAGGTAGACGCCCTCGAGTATTAGTTAAGGATGTACCATCTTCAATGGATGATGGCGCTTTTCTGATCGCGCTATACCGCCAAAATATTAAAGATGAGCTTCAAATGAAAGAGGATGACTTTATTAAGTCTACTAAAATTATCCGTAGGCGCTCGTTAGACAACGGTCGTAAGTGGATAGGCATCGAGTTAGATTCCGCAGTACGTAAACACTTAGTTTCTACCAAGGATAAATTATTTATTGATTGGGCTACCTGCCGCTTTATTGACGATGTTGAAGTCGTTCGGTGCTTACATTGTCAACAGTTCGGTCACGTTAAGAAACACTGCGTTAATAAAGAACCGACTTGTGACTGACACGTTTGAGGCGTCTGGAGACGCGTCTCGGCGCGGGCCAGCTAGCTATAGCGTTTTTAGAATTTAGCCAGGAACAAAAATGTGCAATTTTTTGCAGTTCTATGCGAGCCAGACGCACGTTTGAGGCGTCTGGAGACGCGTCTCGGCGCGGGCCAGCTAGCTATAGCGTTTTTAGAATTTAGCCAGGAACAAAAATGTGCATTTTTTTGCAGTTCTATGCGAGCCAGACGCACGTTTGAGGCGTCTGGAGACGCGTCTCGGCGCGGGCCAGCAAGTTATAGCGTTTTTAGAATTTAGCCAGGAACAAAAATGTGCAATTTTTTGCAGTACTATGCGAGCCAGACGCACGTTTGAGGCGTCTGGAGACGCGTCTCGGCGCGGGCCAGCTAGCTATAGCGTTTCTAGAATTTAGCCAGGAACAAAAATGTGCAATTTTTTGCAGTTCTATGCGAGCCAGACGCACGTTTGAGGCGTCTGGAGACGCGTCTCGGCGCGGGCCAGCTAGCTATAGCGTTTCTAGAATTTAGCCAGGAACAAAAATGTGCAATTTTTTGCAGTTCTATGCGAGCCAGACGCACGTTTGAGGCGTCTGGAGACGCGTCTCGGCGCGGGCCAGCTAGCTATAGCGTTTTTAGAATTAAGCCAGGAACAAAAATGTGCAATTTTTTGCAGTTCTATGCGAGCCAGACGCACGTTTGAGGCGTCTGGAGACGCGTCTCGACGCGTGCCAGCTAGCTATAGCGTTTTTAGAATTTAGCCAGGAACAAAAATGTGCATTTTTTTGCAGTTCTATGCGAGCCAGACGCACGTTTGAGGCGTCTGGAGACGCGTCTCGGCGCGGGCCAGCTAGCTATAGCGTTTTTAGAATTTAGCCATGAACAAAAATGTGTAATTTTATGCAGTTCTATGCGAGCCAGACGCACGTTTGAGGCGTCTGGAGACGCGTCTCGACGCGGGCCAGCAAGTTATAGCGTTTTTAGAATTTAGCCAGGAACAAAAATGTGCAATTTTTTGCAGTACTATGCGAGCCAGACGCACGTTTGAGGCGTCTGGAGACGCGTCTCGGCGCGGGCCAGCTAGCTATAGCGTTTTTAGAATTTAGCCAGGAACAAAAATGTGCAATTTTTTGTAGTTCTATGCGAGCCAGACGCACGTTTGAGGCGTCTGGAGACGCGTCTCGGCGCGGGCCAGCTAGCTATAGCGTTTTTAGAATTTAGCCAGGAACAAAAATGTGTAATTTTATGCAGTTCTATGCGAGCCAGACGCACGTTTGAGGCGTCTGGAGACGCGTCTCGACGCGGGCCAGCAAGTTATAGCGTTTTTAGTATTTAGCCAGGAACAAAAATGCGCAATTTTTTGCAGTACTATGCGAGCCAGACGCACGTTTGAGGCGTCTGGAGACGCGTCTAGGCGCGGGCCAGCTAGCTATAGCGTTCCCTCCCCACTCGCGCGCACTGCGGTGTTTATTATATCGCTGCGTATTGTAAATTCGGAATTCGCGTTGTGTGTTTATTTTAAGGCTTGTGAATTGTTCCTAGCGCTGCTATAGTGTAGTAAGTGCGTGTTTTGTAAGTTTTTCAAAGTGTCTGTTCATTTATTTACAGGTAATTAGTCAATTTCTCCAGCTTTCGGTAAGTGCATTTATTTTTCTTGTGTGTGGGTAACGCGAAATAACTTAATCGATTGATGTCTATTTGTTTAGTTCTTTTGATATTTTTTATTCATCCGTGTTGTTATAAAGTAATTCATGATGTCAACAAATGATGACCCTCCAGATCGTGGCGGAGATATATTTCGTCGAAATACAAAAACCCAAAGGTCGCCCGTTGCGACCTCCGCTAATTCGAAACGCTTGTTCAGCGAAATGTCTCCATCATACATTTCGCCCGATGATAGGTCAAAACGGGTTCATCCAACTTTCGAAACCGTGGAAAAATCCTCGCCGATTTTAAATATCAGTAATGTGAGCAATACCGATTACTGCGACTTAGTTTCCGAGGCGTCAGCCTACCTGTCAAAAATTAACGACTTAGTCAATGATCAGGGCTCTCGCATTAACGTAGCAAATAAATCTGCCATTATGGATATGACACAGCGTGTCACGGCCATCGTTTCTATGCTGGCCATAAAATCATCATGCAACGAAACGAAGTTAGCCAATACGGAACGCGAATTAGAAAAAATCAAGTCGAATAACTATGTCAATCCCAATCCTGTCAATAATAATAATAACAATTGTAAAATTTCGTATGCGGACTCGTTGAAACTACGCTTGCCAAAAGTAGCTCCAGCAATTATGGAATCCCGTCCACCATTGCCGTGTGTGGTGGCTTATCCGACCGCAGCTCGATCAGCTGATTATAGCACTTCGTCCGCGACAAAACAAGCGCTTATGAAAGCAATTAAGCCCTGTGATGACGGTTTTCAAATTGTAGGCGTGAAAAAAACCGCGAAATCAGGTGTTGTTCTACGTGTCGCTAGTGAACATCAGCTTAAAAAATTGGAATCCGTGGACGCAATTAAGGCCGCTGGTTAACGACTAGAAAAACCAAAAGGTAGACGCCCTCGAGTATTAGTTAAGGATGTACCATCTTCAATGGATGATGGCGCTTTTCTGATCGCGCTATACCGCCAAAATATTAAAGATGAGCTTCAAATGAAAGAGGATGACTTTATTAAGTCTACTAAAATTATCCGTAGGCGCTCGTTAGACAACGGTCGTAAGTGGATAGGCATCGAGTTAGATTCCGCAGTACGTAAACACTTAGTTTCTACCAAGGATAAATTATTTATTGATTGGGCTACCTGCCGCTTTATTGACGATGTTGAAGTCGTTCGGTGCTTACATTGTCAACAGTTCGGTCACGTTAAGAAACACTGCGTTAATAAAGAACCGACTTGTGACTGACACGTTTGAGGCGTCTGGAGACGCGTCTCGGCGCGGGCCAGCTAGCTATAGCGTTTTTAGAATTTAGCCAGGAACAAAAATGTGCAATTTTTTGCAGTTCTATGCGAGCCAGACGCACGTTTGAGGCGTCTGGAGACGCGTCTCGGCGCGGGCCAGCTAGCTATAGCGTTTTTAGAATTTAGCCAGGAACAAAAATGTGCAATTTTTTGCAGTTCTATGCGAGCCAGACGCACGTTTGAGGCGTCTGGAGACGCGTCTCGGCGCGGGCCAGCTAGCTATAGCGTTTTTAGAATTAAGCCAGGAACAAAAATGTGCAATTTTTTGCAGTTCTATGCGAGCCAGACGCACGTTTGAGGCGCCTGGAGACGCGTCTCGGCGCGGGCCAGCTAGCTATAGCGTTTTTAGAATTTAGCCAGGAACAAAAATGTGCATTTTTTTGCAGTTCTATGCGAGCCAGACGCACGTTTGAGGCGTCTGGAGACGCGTCTCGGCGCGGGCCAGCTAGCTATAGCGTTTTTAGAATTTAGCCAGGAACAAAAATGTGCAATTTTTTGCAGTTCTATGCGAGCCAGACGCACGTTTGAGGCGTCTGGAGACGCGTCTCGACGCGGGCCAGCAAGTTATAGCGTTTTTAGAATTTAGCCAGGAACAAAAATGTGCAATTTTTTGTAGTTCTATGCGAGCCAGACGCACGTTTGAGGCGTCTGGAGACGCGTCTCGGCGCGGGCCAGCTAGCTATAGCGTTTTTAGAATTTAGCCAGGAACAAAAATGTGTAATTTTATGCAGTTCTATGCGAGCCAGACGCACGTTTGAGGCGTCTGGAGACGCGTCTCGACGCGGGCCAGCAAGTTATAGCGTTTTTAGAATTTAGCCAGGAACAAAAATGTGCAATTTTTTGCAGTACTATGCGAGCCAGACGCACGTTTGAGGCGTCTGGAGACGCGTCTCGGCGCGGGCCAGCTAGCTATAGCGTTTCTAGAATTTAGCCAGGAACAAAAATGTGCAATTTTTTGCAGTTCTATGCGAGCCAGACGCACGTTTGAGGCGTCTGGAGACGCGTCTCGACGCGGGCCAGCTAGCTATAGCGTTTTTAGAATTTAGCCCGGAACAAAAATGTGCAATTTTTTGCAGTTCTATGCGAGCCAGACGCACGTTTGAGGCGTCTGGAGACGCGTCTCGACGCGGGCCAGCAAGTTATAGCGTTTTTAGAATTTAGCCAGGAACAAAAATGTGCAATTTTTTGCAGTACTATGCGAGCCAGACGCACGTTTGAGGCGTCTGGAGACGCGTCTCGGCGCGGGCCAGCTAGCTATAGCGTTTTTAGAATTTAGCCAGGAACAAAAATTGACCAATTTTTTGTAGTTCTATGCGAGCCAGACGCACGTTTGAGGCGTCTGGAGACGCGTCTCGGCGCGGGCCAGCTAGCTATAGCGTTTTTAGAATTTAGCCAGGAACAAAAATGTGTAATTTTATGCAGTTCTATGCGAGCCAGACGCACGTTTGAGGCGTCTGGAGACGCGTCTCGACGCGGGCCAGCAAGTTATAGCGTTTTTAGAATTTAGCCAGGAACAAAAATGTGCAATTTTTTGCAGTACTATGCGAGCCAGACGCACGTTTGAGGCGTCTGGAGGCGCGTCTCGGCGCGGGCCAGCTAGCTATAGCGTTTCTAGAATTTAGCCAGGAACAAAAATGTGTAATTTTATGCAGTTCTATGCGAGCCAGACGCACGTTTGAGGCGTCTGGAGACGCGTCTCGGCGCGGGCCAGCTAGCTATAGCGTTTTTAGAATTTAGCCAGGAACAAAAATGTGCAATTTTTTGCAGTTCTATGCGAGCCAGACGCACGTTTGAGGCGTCTGGAGACGCGTCTCGGCGCGGGCCAGCTAGCTATAGCGTTTTTAGAATTTAGCCAGGAACAAAAATGTGTAATTTTATGCAGTTCTATGCGAGCCAGACGCACGTTTGAGGCGTATGGAGACGCGTCTCGACGCGGGCCAGCAAGTTATAGCGTTTTTAGAATTTAGCCAGGAACAAAAATGTGCAATTTTTTGCAGTACTATGCGAGCCAGACGCACGTTTGAGGCGTCTGGAGACGCGTCTCGGCGCGGGCCAGCTAGCTATAGCGTTTTTAGAATTTAGCCAGGAACAAAAATGTGCAATTTTTTGTAGTTCTATGCGAGCCAGACGCACGTTTGAGGCGTCTGGAGACGCGTCTCGACGCGGGCCAGCAAGTTATAGCGTTTTTAGAATTTAGCCAGGAACAAAAATGTGCAATTTTTTGCAGTACTATGCGAGCCAGACGCACGTTTGAGGCGTCTGGAGACGCGTCTCGGCGCGGGCCAGCTAGCTATAGCGTTTCTAGAATTTAGCCAGGAACAAAAATGTGTAATTTTTTGCAGTTCTATGCGAGCCAGACGCACGTTTGAGGCGTCTGGAGACGCGTCTCGGCGCGGGCCAGCTAGCTATAGCGTTTTTAGCCAGGAACAAAAATGTGCAATTTTTTGCAGTACTATGCGAGCCAGACGCACGTTTGAGGCGTCTGGAGACGCGTCTCGGCGCGGGCCAGCTAGCTATAGCGTTTCTAGAATTTAGCCAGGAACAAAAATGTGTAATTTTTTGCAGTTCTATGCGAGCCAGACGCACGTTTGAGGCGTCTGGAGACGCGTCTCGGCGCGGGCCAGCTAGCTATAGCGTTTTTAGAATTTAGCCAGGAACAAAAATGTGCAATTTTTTGCAGTTCTATGCGAGCCAGACGCACGTTTGAGGCGTCTGGAGACGCGTCTCGGCGCGGGCCAGCTAGCTATAGCGTTTTTAGAATTTAGCCAGGAACAAAAATGTGCAATTTTTTGCAGTTCTATGCGAGCCAGACGCACGTTTGAGGCGTCTGGAGACGCGTCTCGACGCGTGCCAGCTAGCTATAGCGTTTTTAGAATTTAGCCAGGAACAAAAATGTGCAATTTTTTGCAGTTCTATGCGAGCCAGACGCACGTTTGAGGCGTCTGGAGACGCGTCTCGACGCGGGCCAGCAAGTTATAGCGTTTTTAGAATTTAGCCAGGAACAAAAATGTGCAATTTTTTGCAGTTCTATGCGAGCCAGACGCACGTTTGAGGCGTCTGGAGACGCGTCTCGACGCGTGCCAGCTAGCTATAGCGTTTTTAGAATTTAGCCAGGAACAAAAATGTGCATTTTTTTGCAGTTCTATGCGAGCCAGACGCACGTTTGAGGCGTCTGGAGACGCGTCTCGACGCGGGCCAGCAAGTTATAGCGTTTTTAGTATTTAGCCAGGAACAAAAATGTGCAATTTTTTGCAGTACTATGCGAGCCAGACGCACGTTTGAGGCGTCTGGAGACGCGTCTCGACGCGGGCCAGCTAGCTATAGCGTTTTTAGAATTTAGCCAGGAACAAAATTTGTAATTTTATGCAGTTCTATGCGAGCCAGACGCACGTTTGAGGCGTCTGGAGACGCGTCTCGACGCGGGCCAGCAAGTTATAGCGTTTTTAGAATTTAGCCAGGAACAAAAATGTGCATTTTTTTGCAGTTCTATGCGAGCCAGACGCACGTTTGAGGCGTCTGGAGACGCGTCTCGACGCGGGCCAGCAAGTTATAGCGTTTTTAGAATTTAGCCAGGAACAAAAATGTGCAATTTTTTGCAGTTCTATGCGAGCCAGACGCACGTTTGAGGCGTCTGGAGACGCGTCTCGACGCGTGCCAGCTAGCTATAGCGTTTTTAGAAATTAGCCAGGAACAAAAATGTGCATTTTTTTGCAGTTCTATGCGAGCCAGACGCACGTTTGAGGCGTCTGGAGACGCGTCTCGACGCGGGCCAGCAAGTTATAGCGTTTTTAGTATTTAGCCAGGAACAAAAATGTGCAATTTTTTGCAGTACTATGCGAGCCAGACGCAAATTTGAGGCGTCTGGAGACGCGTCTCGACGCGGGCCAGCTAGCTATAGCGTTTTTAGAATTTAGCCAGGAACAAAATTTGTAATTTTATGCAGTTCTATGCGAGCCAGACGAACGTTTGAGGCGTCTGGAGACGCGTCTCGACGCGGGCCAGCAAGTTATAGCGTTTTTAGAATTTAGCCAGGAACAAAAATGTGCAATTTTTTGCAGTACTATGCGAGCCAGACGCACGTTTGAGGCGTCTGGAGACGCGTCTCGGCGCGGGCCAGCTAGCTATAGCGTTTTTAGAATTTAGCCAGGAACAAAAGTGTGCAATTTTTTGTAGTTCTATGCGAGCCAGACGCACGTTTGAGGCGTCTGGAGACGCGTCTCGGCGCGGGCCAGCTAGCTATAGCGTTTTTAGAATTTAGCCAGGAACAAAAATGTGTAATTTTATGCAGTTCTATGCGAGCCAGACGCACGTTTGAGGCGTCTGGAGACGCGTCTCGGCGCGGGCCAGCTAGCTATAGCGTTTTTAGAATTTAGCCAGGAACAAAAATGTGCAATTTTTTGCAGTACTATGCGAGCCAGACGCACGTTTGAGGCGTCTGGAGACGCGTCTCGACGCGGGCCAGCAAGTTATAGCGTTTTTAGAATTTAGCCAGGAACAAAAATGTGCAATTTTTTGCAGTACTATGCGAGCCAGACGCACGTTTGAGGCGTCTGGAGACGCGTCTCGGCGCGGGCCAGCTAGCTATAGCGTTTTTAGAATTTAGCCAGGAACAAAAATGTGCAATTTTTTGCAGTTCTATGCGAGCCAGACGCACGTTTGAGGCGTCTGGAGACGCGTCTCGACACGTGCCAGCTAGCTATAGCGTTTTTAGAATTTAGCCAGGAACAAAAATGTGCAATTTTTTGCAGTTCTTCTCGAACCAGACGCACGTTTGAGGCGTCTGGAGACGCGTCTCGGCGCGGGCCAGCTAGCTATAGCGTTTTTAGAATTTAGCCAGGAACAAAAATGTGCAATTTTATGCAGTTCTATGCGAGCCAGACGCACGTTTGAGGCGTCTGGAGACGCGTCTCGGCGCGGGCCAGCTAGCTATAGCGTTTTTAGAATTTAGCCAGGAACAAAATTTGTAATTTTATGCAGTTCTATGCGAGCCAGACGCACGTTTGAGGCGTCTGGAGACGCGTCTCGGCGCGGGCCAGCTAGCTATAGCGTTTTTAGAATTTAGCCAGGAACAAAAATGTGTAATTTTTTGTAGTTCTTTGCGAGCCAGATGCACGTTTGAGGCGTCTGGAGACGCGTCTCGACGCGGGCCAGCTAGCTATAGCGTTTTTAGAATTTAGCCAGGAACAAAAGTGTGCAATTTTTTGTAGTTCTATGCGAGCCAGACGCACGTTTGAGGCGTCTGGAGACGCGTCTCGGCGCGGGCCAGCTAGCTATAGCGTTTTTAGAATTTAGCCAGGAACAAAAATGTGTAATTTTATGCAGTTCTATGCGAGCCAGACGCACGTTTGAGGCGTCTGGAGACGCGTCTCGACGCGGGCCAGCAAGTTATAGCGTTTTTAGAATTTAGCCAGGAACAAAAATGTGCATTTTTTTGCAGTTCTATGCGAGCCAGACGCACGTTTGAGGCGTCTGGAGACGCGTCTCGACGCGGGCCAGCAAGTTATAGCGTTTTTAGAATTTAGCCAGGAACAAAAATGTGCAATTTTTTGCAGTTCTATGCGAGCCAGACGCACGTTTGAGGCGTCTGGAGACGCGTCTCGACGCGTGCCAGCTAGCTATAGCGTTTTTAGAAATTAGCCAGGAACAAAAATGTGCATTTTTTTGCAGTTCTATGCGAGCCAGACGCACGTTTGAGGCGTCTGGAGACGCGTCTCGACGCGGGCCAGCAAGTTATAGCGTTTTTAGTATTTAGCCAGGAACAAAAATGTGCAATTTTTTGCAGTACTATGCGAGCCAGACGCACGTTTGAGGCGTCTGGAGACGCGTCTCGACGCGGGCCAGCTAGCTATAGCGTTTTTAGAATTTAGCCAGGAACAAAATTTGTAATTTTATGCAGTTCTATGCGAGCCAGACGAACGTTTGAGGCGTCTGGAGACGCGTCTCGACGCGGGCCAGCAAGTTATAGCGTTTTTAGAATTTAGCCAGGAACAAAAATGTGCAATTTTTTGCAGTACTATGCGAGCCAGACGCACGTTTGAGGCGTCTGGAGACGCGTCTCGGCGCGGGCCAGCTAGCTATAGCGTTTTTAGAATTTAGCCAGGAACAAAAATGTGCAATTTTATGCAGTTCTATGCGAGCCAGACGCACGTTTGAGGCGTCTGGAGACGCGTCTCGGCGCGGGCCAGCTAGCTATAGCGTTTTTAGAATTTAGCCAGGAACAAAAATGTGTAATTTTTTGTAGTTCTATGCGAGCCAGATGCACGTTTGAGGCGTCTGGAGACGCGTCTCGACGCGGGCCAGCAAGTTATAGCGTTTTTAGAATTTAGCCAGGAACAAAAATTTGCAATTTTTTGCAGTACTATGCGAGCCAGACGCACGTTTGAGGCGTCTGGAGACGCGTCTCGGCGCGGGCCAGCTAGCTATAGCGTTTTTAGAATTTAGCCAGGAACAAAAATGTGCAATTTTTTGCAGTACTATGCGAGCCAGACGCACGTTTGAGGCGTCTGGAGACGCGTCTCGGCGCGGGCCAGCTAGCTATAGCGTTTTAAGAATTTAGCCAGGAACAAAAATGTGCAATTTTTTGCATTTCTATGCGAGCCAGACGCACGTTTGAGGCGTCTGGAGACGCGTCTCGGCGCGGGACAGCTAGCTATAGCGTTTTTAGAATTTAGCCAGGAACAAAAATGTGCATTTTTTGCAGTTCTATGCGAGCCAGACGCTCGTTTGAGGCGTCTGGAGACGCGTCTCGGCGCGGGCCAGCTAGCTATAGCGTTTTTAGAATTTAGCCAGGAACAAAAATGTGCAATTTTTTGCAGTTCTATGCGAGCCAGATGCACGTTTGAGGCGTCTGGAGACGCGTCTCGACGCGTGCCAGCTAGCTATAGCGTTTTTAGAATTTAGCCAGGAACAAAAATGTGCATTTTTTTGGAGTTCTATGCGAGCCAGACGCACGTTTGAGGCGTCTGGAGACGCGTCTCGACGCGGGCCAGCAAGTTATAGCGTTTTTAGAATTTAGCCAGGAACAAAAATGTGCAATTTTTTGCAGTTCTATGCGAGCCAGACGCACGTTTGAGGCGTCTGGAGACGCGTCTCGACGCGTGCCAGCTAGCTATAGCGTTTTTAGAATTTAGCCAGGAACAAAAATGTGCAATTTTTTGCAGTTCTATGCGAGCCAGACGCACGTTTGAGGCGTCTGGAGACGCGTCTCGACACGTGCCAGCAAGTTATAGCGTTTTTAGTATTTAGCCAGGAACAAAAATGTGCAATTTTTTGCAGTACTATGCGAGCCAGACTCACGTTTGAGGCGTCTGGAGACGCGTCTCGACGCGGGCCAGCTAGCTATAGCGTTTTTAGAATTTAGCCAGGAACAAAAATTTGTAATTTTATGCAGTTCTATGCGAGCCAGACGCACGTTTGAGGCGTCTGGAGACGCGTCTCGACGCGGGCCAGCAAGTTATAGCGTTTTTAGAATTTAGCCAGGAACAAAAATGTGCAATTTTTTGCAGTACTATGCGAGCCAGACGCACGTTTGAGGCGTCTGGAGACGCGTCTCGGCGCGGGCCAGCTAGCTATAGCGTTTCTAGAATTTAGCCAGGAACAAAAATGTGCAATTTTTTGCAGTTCTATGCGAGCCAGACGCACGTTTGAGGCGTCTGGAGACGCGTCTCGGCGCGGGCCAGCTAGCTATAGCGTTTTTAGAATTTAGCCAGGAACAAAAATGTGTAATTTTATGCAGTTTTATGCGAGCCAGACGCACGTTTGAGGCGTCTGGAGACGCGTCTCGACGCGGGCCAGCAAGTTATAGCGTTTTTAGAATTTAGCCAGGAACAAAAATGTGCAATTTTTTGCAGTACTATGCGAGCCAGACGCACGTTTGAGGCGTCTGGAGACGCGTCTCGGCGCGGGCCAGCCAGCTATAGCGTTTTTAGAATTTAGCCAGGAACAAAAATGTGCAATTTTTTGCAGTTCTATGCGAGCCAGACGCACGTTTGAGGCGTCTGGAGACGCGTCTCGACGCGTGCCAGCTAGCTATAGCGTTTTTAGAATTTAGCCAGGAACAAAAATGTGCAATTTTTTGCAGTTCTTCTCGAACCAGACGCACGTTTGAGGCGTCTGGAGACGCGTCTCGGCGCGGGCCAGCTAGCTATAGCGTTTTTAGAATTTAGCCAGGAACAAAAATGTGCAATTTTATGCAGTTCTATGCGAGCCAGACGCACGTTTGAGGCGTCTGGAGACGCGTCTCGGCGCGGGCCAGCTAGCTATAGCGTTTCTAGAATTTAGCCAGGAAAAAAATGTGCAATTTTTTGCAGTTCTATGCGAGCCAGACGCACGTTTGAGGCGTCTGGAGACGCGTCTCGGCGCGGGCCAGCTAGCTATAGCGTTTTTAGAATTTAGCCAGGAACAAAAATGTGTAATTTTATGCAGTTCTATGCGAGCCAGACGCACGTTTGATCCGTCTGGAGACGCGTCTCGACGCGGGCCAGCAAGTTATAGCGTTTTTAGAATTTAGCCAGGAACAAAAATGTGCATTTTTTTGCAGTTCTATGCGAGCCAGACGCAAGTTTGAGGCGTCTGGAGACGCGTCTCGGCGCGGGCCAGCTAGCTATAGCGTTTTTAGAATTTAGCCAGGAACAAAAATGTGCAATTTTTTGCAGTTCTATGCGAGCCAGACGCACGTTTGAGGCGTCTGGAGACGCGTCTCGGCGCGGGCCAGCTAGCTATAGCGTTTTTAGAATTTAGCCAGGAACAAAAATGTGTAATTTTATGCAGTTCTATGCGAGCCAGACGCACGTTTGAGGCGTCTGGAGACGCGTCTCGACGCGGGCCAGCAAGTTATAGCGTTTTTAGTATTTAGCCAGGAACAAAAATGTGCAATTTTTTGCAGTACTATGCGAGCCAGACGCACGTTTGAGGCGTCTGGAGACGCGTCTCGACGCGGGCCAGCTAGCTATAGCGTTTTTAGAATTTAGCCAGGAACAAAAATTTGTAATTTTATGCAGTTCTATGCGAGCCAGACGCACGTTTGAGGCGTCTGGAGACGCGTCTCGACGCGGGCCAGCAAGTTATAGCGTTTTTAGAATTTAGCCAGGAACAAAAATGTGCAATTTTTTGCAGTACTATGCGAGCCAGACGCACGTTTGAGGCGTCTGGAGACGCGTCTCGGCGCGGGCCAGCTAGCTATAGCGTTTTTAGAATTTAGCCATGAACAAAAGTGTGCAATTTTTTGTAATTCTATGCGAGCCAGACGCACGTTTGAGGCGTCTGGAGACGCGTCTCGGCGCGGGCCAGCTAGCTATAGCGTTTTTAGAATTTAGCCAGGAACAAAAATGTGTAATTTTATGCAGTTCTATGCGAGCCAGACGCACGTTTGAGGCGTCTGGAGACGCGTCTCGGCGCGGGCCAGCTAGCTATAGCGTTTTTAGAATTTAGCCAGGAACAAAAATGTGCAATTTTTTGCAGTACTATGCGAGCCAGACGCACGTTTGAGGCGTCTGGAGACGCGTCTCGGCGCGGGCCAGCTAGCTATAGCGTTTCTAGAATTTAGCCAGGAACAAAAATGTGCAATTTTATGCAGTTCTATGCGAGCCAGACGCACGTTTGAGGCGTCTGGAGACGCGTCTCGGCGCGGGCCAGCTAGCTATAGCGTTTTTAGAATTTAGCCAGGAACAAAAATGTGTAATTTTATGCAGTTCTATGCGAGCCAGACGCACGTTTGAGGCGTCTGGAGACGCGTCTCGGCGCGGGCCAGCTAGCTATAGCGTTTTTAGAATTTAGCCAGGAACAAAAATGTGTAATTTTATGCAGTTCTATGCGAGCCAGACGCACGTTTGAGGCGTCTGGAGACGCGTCTCGACGCGGGCCAGCAAGTTATAGCGTTTTTAGAATTTAGCCAGGAACAAAAATGTGCATTTTTTTGCAGTTCTATGCGAGCCAGACGCAAGTTTGAGGCGTCTGGAGACGCGTCTCGGCGCGGGCCAGCTAGCTATAGCGTTTTTAGAATTTAGCCAGGAACAAAAATGTGCAATTTTTTGCAGTTCTATGCGAGCCAGACGCACGTTTGAGGCGTCTGGAGACGCGTCTCGGCGCGGGCCAGTTAGCTATAGCGTTTTTAGAATTTAGCCAGGAACAAAAATGTGTAATTTTATGCAGTTCTATGCGAGCCAGACGCACGTTTGAGGCGTCTGGAGACGCGTCTCGACGCGGGCCAGCAAGTTATAGCGTTTTTAGAATTTAGCCAGGAACAAAAATGTGCAATTTTTAGCAGTTCTATGCGAGCCAGACGCACGTTTGAGGCGTCTGGAGACGCGTCTCGGCGCGGGCCAGCTAGCTAAAGCGTTTTTAGAATTTAGCCAGGAACAAAAATGTGCAATTTTTTGTAGTTCTATGCGAGCCAGACGCACGTTTGAGGCGTCTGGAGACGCGTCTCGGCGCGGGCCAGCTAGCTATAGCGTTTTTAGAATTTAGCCAGGAACAAAAATGTGTAATTTTATGCAGTTATATGCGAGCCAGACGCACGTTTGAGGCGTCTGGAGACGCGTCTCGACGCGGGCCAGCAATTTATAGCGTTTTTAGAATTTAGCCAGGAACAAAAAATTTGCAATTTTTTGCAGTACTATGCGAGCCAGACGCACGTTTGAGGCGTCTGGAGACGCGTCTCGGCGCGGGCCAGCTAGCTATAGCGTTTCTAGAATTTAGCCAGGAACAAAAATGTGCAATTTTTTGCAATTCTATGCGAGCCAGACGCACGTTTGAGGCGTCTGGAGACGCGTCTCGACGCGTGCCAGCTAGCTATAGCGTTTTTAGAATTTAGCCAGGAACAAAAATGTGCAATTTTTTGCAGTACTATGCGAGCCAGACGCACGTTTGAGGCGTCTGGAGACGCGTCTCGGCGCGGGCCAGCTAGCTATAGCGTTTTTAGAATTTAGCCAGGAACAAAAATGTACAATTTTTTGTAGTTCTATGCGAGCCAGACGCACGTTTGAGGCGTCTGGAGACGCGTCTCGGCGCGGGCCAGCTAGCTATAGCGTTTTTAGAATTTAGCCAGGAACAAAAATGTGTAATTTTATGCAGTTCTATGCGAGCCAGACAAACGTTTGAGGCGTCTGGAGACGCGTCTCGACGCGGGCCAGCAAGTTATAGCGTTTTTAGAATTTAGCCAGGAACAAAAATGTGCAATTTTTTGCAGTACTATGCGAGCCAGACGCACGTTTGAGGCGTCTGGAGACGCGTCTCGGCGCGGGCCAGCTAGCTATAGCGTTTCTAGAATTTAGCCAGGAACAAAAATGTGTAATTTTTTGCAGTTCTATGCGAGCCAGACGCACGTTTGAGGCGTCTGGAGACGCGTCTCGGCGCGGGCCAGCTAGCTATAGCGTTTTTAGAATTTAGCCAGGAACAAAAATGTGCAATTTTTTGCAGTACTATGCGAGCCAGACGCACGTTTGAGGCGTCTGGAGACGCGTCTCGGCGCGGGCCAGCTAGCTATAGCGTTTTTAGAATTTAGCCAGGAACAAAAATGTGCAATTTTTTGCAGTTCTATGCGAGCCAGACGCACGTTTGAGGCGTCTGGAGACGCGTCTCGGCGCGGGCCAGCTAGCTATAGCGTTTTTAGAATTTAGCCAGGAACAATAATGTGCAATTTTTTGCAGTACTATGCGAGCCAGACGCACGTTTGAGGCGTCTGGAGACGCGTCTCGGCGCGGGCCAGCTAGCTATAGCGTTTCTAGAATTTAGCCAGGAACAAAAATGTGCAATTTTTTGCAGTTCTATGCGAGCCAGACGCACGTTTGAGGCGTCTGGAGACGCGTCTCGGCGCGGGCCAGCTAGCTATAGCGTTTCTAGAATTTAGCCAGGAACAAAAATGTGCAATTTTTTGCAGTTCTATGCGAGCCAGACGCACGTTTGAGGCGTCTGGAGACGCGTCTCGGCGCGGGCCAGCTAGCTATAGCGTTTTTAGAATTTAGCCAGGAACAAAAATGTGCATTTTTTTGCAGTTCTATGCGAGCCAGACGCACGTTTGAGGCGTCTGGAGACGCGTCTCGACGCGGGCCAGCAAGTTATAGCGTTTTTAGAATTTAGCCAGGAACAAAAATGTGCAATTTTTTGCAGTACTATGCGAGCCAGACGCACGTTTGAGGCGTCTGGAGACGCGTCTCGGCGCGGGCCAGCTAGCTATAGCGTTTTTAGAATTTAGCCAGGAACAAAAATGTGTAATTTTATGCAGTTCTATGCGAGCCAGACGCACGTTTGAGGCGTCTGGAGACGCGTCTCGACGCGGGCCAGCAAGTTATAGCGTTTTTAGAATTTAGCCAGGAACAAAAATGTGCAATTTTTTGCAGTACTATGCGAGCCAGACGCACGTTTGAGGCGTCTGGAGACGCGTCTCGGTGCGGGCTTGCTAGCTATAGCGTTTTTAGAATCTAGCCAGGAACAAAAATGTGCAATTTTTTGTAGTTCTATGCGAGCCAGACGCACGTTTGAGGCGTCTGGAGACGCGTCTCGGCGCGGGCCAGCTAGCTATAGCGTTTTTAGAATTTAGCCAGGAACAAAAATGTGTAATTTTATGCAGTTCTATGCGAGCCAGACGCACGTTTGAGGCGTCTGGAGACGCGTCTCGACGCGGGCCAGCAAGTTATAGCGTTTTTAGAATTTAGCCAGGAACAAAAATGTGCAATTTTTTGCAGTACTATGCGAGCCAGACGCACGTTTGAGGCGTCTGGAGACGCGTCTCGGCGCGGGCCAGCAAGTTATAGCGTTTTTAGAATTTAGCCAGGAACAAAAATGTGCAATTTTTTGCAGAACTATGCGAGCCAGACGCACGTTTGAGGCGTCTGGAGACGCGTCTCGGCGCGGGCCAGCTAGCTATAGCGTTTTTAGAATTTAGCCAGGAACAAAAATTTGTAATTTTATGCAGTTCTATGCGAGCCAGACGCACGTTTGAGGCGTCTGGAGACGCGTCTCGGCGCGGGCCAGCAAGTTATAGCGTTTTTAGAATTTAGCCAGGAACAAAAATGTGCATTTTTTTGCAGTTCTATGCGAGCCAGACGCACGTTTGAGGCGTCTGGAGACGCGTCTCGACGCGGGCCAGCAAGTTATAGCGTTTTTAGAATTTAGCCAGGAACAAAAATGTGCAATTTTTTGCAGTACTATGCGAGCCAGACGCACGTTTGAGGCGTCTGGAGACGCGTCTCGGCGCGGGCCAGCTAGCTATAGCGTTTTTAGAATTTAGCCAGGAACAAAAATGTGTAATTTTATGCAGTTCTATGCGAGCCAGACGCACGTTTGAGGCGTCTGGAGACGCGTCTCGACGCGGGCCAGCAAGTTATAGCGTTTTTAGAATTTAGCCAGGAACAAAAATGTGCAATTTTTTGCAGTACTATGCGAGCCAGACGCACGTTTGAGGCGTCTGGAGACGCGTCTCGGTGCGGGCTTGCTAGCTATAGCGTTTTTAGAATCTAGCCAGGAACAAAAATGTGCAATTTTTTGTAGTTCTATGCGAGCCAGACGCACGTTTGAGGCGTCTGGAGACGCGTCTCGGCGCGGGCCAGCTAGCTATAGCGTTTTTAGAATTTAGCCAGGAACAAAAATGTGTAATTTTATGCAGTTCTATGCGAGCCAGACGCACGTTTGAGGCGTATGGAGACGCGTCTCGACGCGGGCCAGCAAGTTATAGCGTTTTTAGAATTTAGCCAGGAACAAAAATGTGCAATTTTTTGCAGTACTATGCGAGCCAGACGCACGTTTGAGGCGTCTGGAGACGCGTCTCGGCGCGGGCCAGCAAGTTATAGCGTTTTTAGAATTTAGCCAGGAACAAAAATGTGCAATTTTTTGCAGTACTATGCGAGCCAGACGCACGTTTGAGGCGTCTGGAGACGCGTCTCGGCGCGGGCCAGCTAGCTATAGCGTTTTTAGAATTTAGCCAGGAACAAAATTGTGTAATTTTATGCAGTTCTATGCGAGCCAGACGCACGTTTGAGGCGTCTGGAGACGCGTCTCGACGCGTGCCAGCTAGCTATAGCGTTTTTAGAATTTAGCCAGGAACAAAAATGTGCAATTTTTTGCAGTACTATGCGAGCCAGACGCACGTTTGAGGCGTCTGGAGACGCGTCTCGGCGCGGGCCAGCTAGCTATAGCGTTTTTAGAATTTAGCCAGGAACAAAAATTTGTAATTTTATGCAGTTCTATGCGAGCCAGACGCACGTTTGAGGCGTCTGGAGACGCGTCTCGACGCGGGCCAGCAAGTTATAGCGTTTTTAGAATTTAGCCAGGAACAAAAATGTGCAATTTTTTGCAGTACTATGCGAGCCAGACGCACGTTTGAGGCGTCTGGAGACGCGTCTCGGTGCGGGCCAGCTAGCTATAACGTTTTTAGAATTTAGCCAGGAACAAAAATGTGCAATTTTTTGTAGTTCTATGCGAGCCAGACGCACGTTTGAGGCGTCTGGAGACGCGTCTCGGCGCGGGCCAGCTAGCTATAGCGTTTTTAGAATTTAGCCAGGAACAAAAATGTGTAATTTTATGCAGTTCTATGCGAGCCAGACGCACGTTTGAGGCGTCTGGAGACGCGTCTCGACGCGGGCCAGCAAGTTATAGCGTTTTTAGAATTTAGCCAGGAACAAAAATGTGCAATTTTTTGCAGTACTATGCGAGCCAGACGCACGTTTGAGGCGTCTGGAGACGCGTCTCGACGCGGGCCAGCTAGCTATAGCGTTTTTAGAATTTAGCCAGGAACAAAAATGTGCAATTTTTTGCAGTTCTATGCGAGCCAGACGCACGTTTGAGGCGTCTGGAGACGCGTCTCGACGCGGGCCAGCAAGTTATAGCGTTTTTAGAATTTAGCCAGGAACAAAAATGTGCAAAATTTTTTGCAGTACTATGCGAGCCAGACGCACGTTTGAGGCGTCTGGAGACGCGTCTCGGCGCGGGCTTGCTAGCTATAGCGTTTTTAGAATTTAGCCAGGAACAAAAATGTGCAATTTTTTGTAGTTCTATGCGAGCCAGACGCACGTTTGAGGCGTCTGGAGACGCGTCTCGGCGCGGGCCAGCTAGCTATAGCGTTTTTAGAATTTAGCCAGGAACAAAAATGTGTAATTTTATGCAGTTCTATGCGAGCCAGACGCACGTTTGAGGCGTCTGGAGACGCGTCTCGACCCGGGCCAGCAAGTTATAGCGTTTTTAGAATTTAGCCAGGAACAAAAATGTGCAATTTTTTGCAGTACTATGCGAGCCAGACGCTCGTTTGAGGCGTCTGGAGACGCGTCTCGGCGCGGGCCAGCTAGCTATAGCGTTTCTAGAATTTAGCCAGGAACAAAAATGTGCAATTTTTTGCAGTTCTATGCGAGCCAGACGCACGTTTGAGGCGTCTGGAGACGCGTCTCGGCGCGGGCCAGCTAGCTATAGCGTTTTTAGAATTTAGCCAGGAACAAAAATGTGTAATTTTATGCAGTTCTATGCGAGCCAGACGCACGTTTGAGGCGTCTGGAGACGCGTCTCGGCGCGGGCCAGCTAGCTATAGCGTTTTTAGAATTTAGCCAGGAACAAAAATGTGCATTTTTTTGCAGTTCTATGCGAGCCAGACGCACGTTTGAGGCGTCTGGAGACGCGTCTCGGCGCGGGCCAGCAAGTTATAGCGTTTTTAGAATTTAGCCAGGAACAAAAATGTGCAATTTTTTGCAGTACTATGCGAGCCAGACGCACGTTTGAGGCTTCTGGAGACGCGTCTCGGCGCGGGCCAGCTAGCTATAGCGTTTCTAGAATTTAGCCAGGAACAAAAATGTGCAATTTTTTGCAGTTCTATGCGAGCCAGACGCACGTTTGAGGCGTCTGGAGACGCGTCTCGGCGCGGGCCAGCTAGCTATAGCGTTTTTAGAATTTAGCCAGGAACAAAAATGTGTAATTTTATGCAGTTCTATGCGAGTCAGACGCACGTTTGAGGCGTCTGGAGACGCGTCTCGATGCAGGCCAGCTAGCTAAAGCGTTTTTAAAATGAAGCCCGGAACAAAAATGTGCATTTTTTGCAGTTCTATGCGAGCCAGACGCACGTTTGAGGCGTCTGGAGACGCGTCTCGACGCGGGCCAGCAAGTTATAGCGTTTTTAGTATTTAGCCAGGAACAAAAATGTGCAATTTTTTGCAGTTCTATGCGGGCCAGACGCACGTTTGAGGCGTCTGGAGACGCGTCTCGGCGCGGGCCAGCTAACTATAGCGTTTTTAGAATTTAGCCAGGAACAAAAATGTGCAATTTTTTGCAGTTCTATGCGAGCCAGACGCACGTTTGAGGCGTCTGGAGACGCGTCTCGGCGCGGGCCAGCAAGTTATAGCGTTTTTAGAATTTAGCCAGGAACAAAAATGTGCAATTTTTTGCAGTACTATGCGAGCCAGACGCACGTTTGAGGCGTCTGGAGACGCGTCTCGGCGCGGGCCAGCTAGCTATAGCGTTTTTAGAATTTAGCCAGGAACAAAAATGTGTAATTTTATGCAGTTCTATGCGAGCCAGACGCACGTTTGAGGCGTCTGGAGACGCGTCTCGACGCGTGCCAGCTAGCTATAGCGTTTTTAGAATTTAGCCAGGAACAAAAATGTGCAAGTTTTTGCAGTACTATGCGAGCCAGACGCACGTTTGAGGCGTCTGGAGACGCGTCTCGGCGCGGGCCAGCTAGCTATAGCGTTTTTAGAATTTAGCCAGGAACAAAAATTTGTAATTTTAAATCAGTTCTATGCGAGCCAGACGCACGTTTGAGGCGTCTGGAGACGCGTCTCGACGCGGGCCAGCAAGTTATAGCGTTTTTAGAATTTAGCCAGGAACAAAAATGTGCAATTTTTTGCAGTACTATGCGAGCCAGACGCACGTTTGAGGCGTCTGGAGACGCGTCTCGGTGCGGGCCAGCTAGCTATAACGTTTTTAGAATTTAGCCAGAAACAAAAATGTGCAATTTTTTGTAGTTCTATGCGAGCCAGACGCACGTTTGAGGCGTCTGGAGACGCGTCTCGGCGCGGGCCAGCTAGCTATAGCGTTTTTAGAATTTAGCCAGGAACAAAAATGTGTAATTTTATGCAGTTCTATGCGAGCCAGACGCACGTTTGAGGCGTCTGGAGACGCGTCTCGACGCGGGCCAGCAAGTTATAGCGTTTTTAGAATTTAGCCAGGAACAAAAATGTGCAATTTTTTGCAGTACTATGCGAGCCAGACGCACGTTTGAGGCGTCTGGAGACGCGTCTCGACGCGGGCCAGCAAGTTATAGCGTTTTTAGAATTTAGCCAGGAACAAAAATGTGCAATTTTTTGCAGTACTATGCGAGCCAGACGCACGTTTGAGGCGTCTGGAGACGCGTCTCGGCGCGGGCTTGCTAGCTATAGCGTTTTTAGAATTTAGCCAGGAACAAAAATGTGCAATTTTTTGTAGTTCTATGCGAGCCAGACGCACGTTTGAGGCGTCTGGAGACGCGTCTCGGCGCGGGCCAGCTAGCTATAGCGTTTTTAGAATTTAGCCAGGAACAAAAATGTGTAATTTTATGCAGTTCTATGCGAGCCAGACGCACGTTTGAGGCGTCTGGAGACGCGTCTCGACCCGGGCCAGCAAGTTATAGCGTTTTTAGAATTTAGCCAGGAACAAAAATGTGCAATTTTTTGCAGTACTATGCGAGCCAGACGCTCGTTTGAGGCGTCTGGAGACGCGTCTCGGCGCGGGCCAGCTAGCTATAGCGTTTCTAGAATTTAGCCAGGAACAAAAATGTGCAATTTCTTGCAGTTCTATGCGAGCCAGACGCACGTTTGAGGCGTCTGGAGACGCGTCTCGGCGCGGGCCAGCTAGCTATAGCGTTTTTAGAATTTAGCCAGGAACAAAAATGTGTAATTTTATGCAGTTCTATGCGAGCCAGACGCACGTTTGAGGCGTCTGGAGACGCGTCTCGGCGCGGGCCAGCTAGCTATAGCGTTTTTAGAATTTAGCCAGGAACAAAAATGTGCATTTTTTTGCAGTTCTATGCGAGCCAGACGCACGTTTGAGGCGTCTGGAGACGCGTCTCGGCGCGGGCCAGCAAGTTATAGCGTTTTTAGAATTTAGCCAGGAACAAAAATGTGCAATTTTTTGCAGTACTATGCGAGCCAGACGCACGTTTGAGGCTTCTGGAGACGCGTCTCGGCGCGGGCCAGCTAGCTATAGCGTTTCTAGAATTTAGCCAGGAACAAAAATGTGCAATTTTTTGCAGTTCTATGCGAGCCAGACGCACGTTTGAGGCGTCTGGAGACGCGTCTCGGCGCGGGCCAGCTAGCTATAGCGTTTTTAGAATTTAGCCAGGAACAAAAATGTGTAATTTTATGCAGTTATATGCGAGTCAGACGCACGTTTGAGGCGTCTGGAGACGCGTCTCGATGCAGGCCAGCTAGCTAAAGCGTTTTTAAAATGAAGCCCGGAACAAAAATGTGCATTTTTTGCAGTTCTATGCGAGCCAGACGCACGTTTGAGGCGTCTGGAGACGCGTCTCGACGCGGGCCAGCAAGTTATAGCGTTTTTAGTATTTAGCCAGGAACAAAAATGTGCAATTTTTTGCAGTTCTATGCGGGCCAGACGCACGTTTGAGGCGTCTGGAGACGCGTCTCGGCGCGGGCCAGCTAACTATAGCGTTTTTAGAATTTAGCCAGGAACAAAAATGTGCAATTTTTTGCAGTTCTATGCGAGCCAGACGCACGTTTGAGGCGTCTGGAGACGCGTCTCGACGCGGGCCAGCTAGCTATAGCGTTTTTAGAATTTAGCCAGGAACAAAAATGTGCAATTTTTTGCAGTTCTATGCGAGCCAGACGCACGTTTGAGGCGTCTGGAGACGCGTCTCGACGCGGGCCAGCAAGTTATAGCGTTTTTAGAATTTAGCCAGGAACAAAAATGTGCAATTTTTTGCAGTACTATGCGAGCCAGACGCACGTTTGAGGCGTCTGGAGACGCGTCTCGGCGCGGGCCAGCTAGCTATAGCGTTTCTAGAATTTAGCCAGGAACAAAAATGTGCAATTTTTTGCAGTTCTATGCGAGCCAGACGCACGTTTGAGGCGTCTGGAGACGCGTCTCGGCGCGGGCCAGCTAGCTATAGCGTTTTTAGAATTTAGCCAGGAACAAAAATGTGCAATTTTTTGCAGTTCTATGCGAGCCAGACGCACGTTTGAGGCGTCTGGAGACGCGTCTCGGCGCGGGCCAGCTAGCTATAGCGTTTTTAGAATTTAGCCAGGAACAAAAATGTGCAATTTTTTGCAGTTCTATGCGAGCCAGACGCACGTTTGAGGCGTCTGGAGACGCGTCTCGGCGCGGGCCAGCTAGCTATAGCGTTTTTAGAATTTAGCCAGGAACAAAAATGTGCAATTTTTTGCAGTTCTATGCGAGCCAGACGCACGTTTGAGGCGTCTGGAGACGCGTCTAGGCGCGGGCCAGCTAGCTATAGCGTTCCCTCCCCACTCGCGCGCACTGCGGTGTTTATTATATCGCTGCGTATTGTAAATTCGGAATTCGCGTTGTGTGTTTATTTTAAGGCTTGTGAATTGTTCCTAGCGCTGCTATAGTGTAGTAAGTGCGTGTTTTGTAAGTTTTTCAAAGTGTGTGTTCATTTATTTACAGGTAATTAGTCAATTTCTCCAGCTTTCGGTAAGTGCATTTATTTTTCTTGTGTGTGGGTAACGCGAAATAACTTAATCGATTGATATCTATTTGTTTAGTTCTTTTGATATTTTTTATTCATCCCTGTTGTTATAAAGTAATTCATGATGTCAACAAATGATGACCCTCCAGATCGTGGCGGAGATATATTTCGTCGAAATACAAAAACCCAAAGGTCGCCCGTGGCGACCTCCGCTAATTCGAAACGCTTGTTCAGCGAAATGTCTCCATCATACATTTCGCCCGATGATAGGTCAAAACGGGTTCATCCAACTTTCGAAACCGTGGAAAAATCCTCGCCGATTTTAAATATCAGTAATGTGAGCAATACCGATTACTGCGACTTAGTTTCCGAGGCGTCAGCCTACCTGTCAAAAATTAACGACTTAGTCAATGATCAGGGCTCTCGCATTAACGTAGCAAATAAATCTGCCATTATGGATATGACACAGCGTGTCACGGCCATCGTTTCTATGCTGGCCATAAAATCATCATGCAACGAAACGAAGTTAGCCAATACGGAACGCGAATTAGAAAAAATCAAGTCGAATAACTATGTCAATCCCAATCCTGTCAATAATAATAATAACAATTGTAAAATTTCGTATGCGGACTCGTTGAAACTACGCTTGCCAAAAGTAGCTCCAGCAATTATGGAATCCCGTCCACCATTGCCGTGTGTGGTGGCTTATCCGACCGCAGCTCGATCAGCTGATTATAGCACTTCGTCCGCGACAAAACAAGCGCTTATGAAAGCAATTAAGCCCTGTGATGACGGTTTTCAAATTGTAGGCGTGAAAAAAACCGCGAAATCAGGTGTTGTTCTACGTGTCGCTAGTGAACATCAGCTTAAAAAATTGGAATCCGTGGACGCAATTAAGGCCGCTGGTTAACGACTAGAAAAACCAAAAGGTAGACGCCCTCGAGTATTAGTTAAGGATGTACCATCTTCAATGGATGATGGCGCTTTTCTGATCGCGCTATACCGCCAAAATATTAAAGATGAGCTTCAAATGAAAGAGGATGACTTTATTAAGTCTACTAAAATTATCCGTAGGCGCTCGTTAGACAACGGTCGTAAGTGGATAGGCATCGAGTTAGATTCCGCAGTACGTAAACACTTAGTTTCTACCAAGGATAAATTATTTATTGATTGGGCTACCTGCCGCTTTATTGACGATGTTGAAGTCGTTCGGTGCTTACATTGTCAACAGTTCGGTCACGTTAAGAAACACTGCGTTAATAAAGAACCGACTTGTGACTGACACGTTTGAGGCGTCTGGAGACGCGTCTCGGCGCGGGCCAGCTAGCTATAGCGTTTTTAGAATTTAGCCAGGAACAAAAATGTGCAATTTTTTGCAGTTCTATGCGAGCCAGACGCACGTTTGAGGCGTCTGGAGACGCGTCTCGGCGCGGGCCAGCTAGCTATAGCGTTTTTAGAATTTAGCCAGGAACAAAAATGTGCATTTTTTTGCAGTTCTATGCGAGCCAGACGCACGTTTGAGGCGTCTGGAGACGCGTCTCGGCGCGGGCCAGCAAGTTATAGCGTTTTTAGAATTTAGCCAGGAACAAAAATGTGCAATTTTTTGCAGTTCTATGCGAGCCAGACGCACGTTTGAGGCGTCTGGAGACGCGTCTCGACGCGGGCCAGCAAGTTATAGCGTTTTTAGAATTTAGCCAGGAACAAAAATGTGCAATTTTTTGCAGTACTATGCGAGCCAGACGCACGTTTGAGGCGTCTGGAGACGCGTCTCGGCGCGGGCCAGCTAGCTATAGCGTTTCTAGAATTTAGCCAGGAACAAAAATGTGCAATTTTTTGCAGTTCTATGCGAGCCAGACGCACGTTTGAGGCGTCTGGAGACGCGTCTCGGCGCGGGCCAGCTAGCTATAGCGTTTTTAGAATTTAGCCAGGAACAAAAATGTGTAATTTTATGCAGTTCTATGCGAGTCAGACGCACGTTTGAGGCGTCTGGAGACGCGTCTCGATGCAGGCCAGCTAGCTAAAGCGTTTTTAAAATGAAGCCCGGAACAAAAATGTGCATTTTTTGCAGTTCTATGCGAGCCAGACGCACGTTTGAGGCGTCTGGAGACGCGTCTCGACGCGGGCCAGCAAGTTATAGCGTTTTTAGTATTTAGCCAGGAACAAAAATGTGCAATTTTTTGCAGTTCTATGCGGGCCAGACGCACGTTTGAGGCGTCTGGAGACGCGTCTCGGCGCGGGCCAGCTAACTATAGCGTTTTTAGAATTTAGCCAGGAACAAAAATGTGCAATTTTTTGCAGTTCTATGCGAGCCAGACGCACGTTTGAGGCGTCTGGAGACGCGTCTCGGCGCGGGCCAGCAAGTTATAGCGTTTTTAGAATTTAGCCAGGAACAAAAATGTGCAATTTTTTGCAGTACTATGCGAGCCAGACGCACGTTTGAGGCGTCTGGAGACGCGTCTCGGCGCGGGCCAGCTAGCTATAGCGTTTTTAGAATTTAGCCAGGAACAAAAATGTGTAATTTTATGCAGTTCTATGCGAGCCAGACGCACGTTTGAGGCGTCTGGAGACGCGTCTCGACGCGTGCCAGCTAGCTATAGCGTTTTTAGAATTTAGCCAGGAACAAAAATGTGCAATTTTTTGCAGTACTATGCGAGCCAGACGCACGTTTGAGGCGTCTGGAGACGCGTCTCGGCGCGGGCCAGCTAGCTATAGCGTTTTTAGAATTTAGCCAGGAACAAAAATTTGTAATTTTATGCAGTTCTATGCGAGCCAGACGCACGTTTGAGGCGTCTGGAGACGCGTCTCGACGCGGGCCAGCAAGTTATAGCGTTTTTAGAATTTAGCCAGGAACAAAAATGTGCAATTTTTTGCAGTACTATGCGAGCCAGACGCACGTTTGAGGCGTCTGGAGACGCGTCTCGGTGCGGGCCAGCTAGCTATAACGTTTTTAGAATTTAGCCAGGAACAAAAATGTGCAATTTTTTGTAGTTCTATGCGAGCCAGACGCACGTTTGAGGCGTCTGGAGACGCGTCTCGGCGCGGGCCAGCTAGCTATAGCGTTTTTAGAATTTAGCCAGGAACAAAAATGTGTAATTTTATGCAGTTCTATGCGAGCCAGACGCACGTTTGAGGCGTCTGGAGACGCGTCTCGACGCGGGCCAGCAAGTTATAGCGTTTTTAGAATTTAGCCAGGAACAAAAATGTGCAATTTTTTGCAGTACTATGCGAGCCAGACGCACGTTTGAGGCGTCTGGAGACGCGTCTCGACGCGGGCCAGCAAGTTATAGCGTTTTTAGAATTTAGCCAGGAACAAAAATGTGCAATTTTTTGCAGTACTATGCGAGCCAGACGCACGTTTGAGGCGTCTGGAGACGCGTCTCGGCGCGGGCTTGCTAGCTATAGCGTTTTTAGAATTTAGCCAGGAACAAAAATGTGCAATTTTTTGTAGTTCTATGCGAGCCAGACGCACGTTTGAGGCGTCTGGAGACGCGTCTCGGCGCGGGCCAGCTAGCTATAGCGTTTTTAGAATTTAGCCAGGAACAAAAATGTGTAATTTTATGCAGTTCTATGCGAGCCAGACGCACGTTTGAGGCGTCTGGAGACGCGTCTCGACCCGGGCCAGCAAGTTATAGCGTTTTTAGAATTTAGCCAGGAACAAAAATGTGCAATTTTTTGCAGTACTATGCGAGCCAGACGCTCGTTTGAGGCGTCTGGAGACGCGTCTCGGCGCGGGCCAGCTAGCTATAGCGTTTCTAGAATTTAGCCAGGAACAAAAATGTGCAATTTTTTGCAGTTCTATGCGAGCCAGACGCACGTTTGAGGCGTCTGGAGACGCGTCTCGGCGCGGGCCAGCTAGCTATAGCGTTTTTAGAATTTAGCCAGGAACAAAAATGTGTAATTTTATGCAGTTCTATGCGAGCCAGACGCACGTTTGAGGCGTCTGGAGACGCGTCTCGGCGCGGGCCAGCTAGCTATAGCGTTTTTAGAATTTAGCCAGGAACAAAAATGTGCATTTTTTTGCAGTTCTATGCGAGCCAGACGCACGTTTGAGGCGTCTGGAGACGCGTCTCGGCGCGGGCCAGCTAGCTATAGCGTTTTTAGAATTTAGCCAGGAACAAAAATGTGTAATTTTATGCAGTTATATGCGAGTCAGACGCACGTTTGAGGCGTCTGGAGACGCGTCTCGATGCAGGCCAGCTAGCTAAAGCGTTTTTAAAATGAAGCCCGGAACAAAAATGTGCATTTTTTGCAGTTCTATGCGAGCCAGACGCACGTTTGAGGCGTCTGGAGACGCGTCTCGACGCGGGCCAGCAAGTTATAGCGTTTTTAGTATTTAGCCAGGAACAAAAATGTGCAATTTTTTGCAGTTCTATGCGGGCCAGACGCACGTTTGAGGCGTCTGGAGACGCGTCTCGGCGCGGGCCAGCGAACTATAGCGTTTTTAGAATTTAGCCAGGAACAAAAATGTGCAATTTTTTGCAGTTCTATGCGAGCCAGACGCACGTTTGAGGCGTCTGGAGACGCGTCTCGACGCGGGCCAGCTAGCTATAGCGTTTTTAGAATTTAGCCAGGAACAAAAATGTGCAATTTTTTGCAGTTCTATGCGAGCCAGACGCACGTTTGAGGCGTCTGGAGACGCGTCTCGACGCGGGCCAGCAAGTTATAGCGTTTTTAGAATTTAGCCAGGAACAAAAATGTGCAATTTTTTGCAGTACTATGCGAGCCAGACGCACGTTTGAGGCGTCTGGAGACGCGTCTCGGCGCGGGCCAGCTAGCTATAGCGTTTCTAGAATTTAGCCAGGAACAAAAATGTGCAATTTTTTGCAGTTCTATGCGAGCCAGACGCACGTTTGAGGCGTCTGGAGACGCGTCTCGGCGCGGGCCAGCTAGCTATAGCGTTTTTAGAATTTAGCCAGGAACAAAAATGTGCAATTTTTTGCAGTTCTATGCGAGCCAGACGCACGTTTGAGGCGTCTGGAGACGCGTCTCGGCGCGGGCCAGCTAGCTATAGCGTTTTTAGAATTTAGCCAGGAACAAAAATGTGCAATTTTTTGCAGTTCTATGCGAGCCAGACGCACGTTTGAGGCGTCTGGAGACGCGTCTAGGCGCGGGCCAGCTAGCTATAGCGTTCCCTCCCCACTCGCGCGCACTGCGGTGTTTATTATATCGCTGCGTATTGTAAATTCGGAATTCGCGTTGTGTGTTTATTTTAAGGCTTGTGAATTGTTCCTAGCGCTGCTATAGTGTAGTAAGTGCGTGTTTTGTAAGTTTTTCAAAGTGTCTGTTCATTTATTTACAGGTAATTAGTCAATTTCTCCAGCTTTCGGTAAGTGCATTTATTTTTCTTGTGTGTGGGTAACGCGAAATAACTTAATCGATTGATATCTATTTGTTTAGTTCTTTTGATATTTTTTATTCATCCCTGTTGTTATAAAGTAATTCATGATGTCAACAAATGATGACCCTCCAGATCGTGGCGGAGATATATTTCGTCGAAATACAAAAACCCAAAGGTCGCCCGTGGCGACCTCCGCTAATTCGAAACGCTTGTTCAGCGAAATGTCTCCATCATACATTTCGCCCGATGATAGGTCAAAACGGGTTCATCCAACTTTCGAAACCGTGGAAAAATCCTCGCCGATTTTAAATATCAGTAATGTGAGCAATACCGATTACTGCGACTTAGTTTCCGAGGCGTCAGCCTACCTGTCAAAAATTAACGACTTAGTCAATGATCAGGGCTCTCGCATTAACGTAGCAAATAAATCTGCCATTATGGATATGACACAGCGTGTCACGGCCATCGTTTCTATGCTGGCCATAAAATCATCATGCAACGAAACGAAGTTAGCCAATACGGAACGCGAATTAGAAAAAATCAAGTCGAATAACTATGTCAATCCCAATCCTGTCAATAATAATAATAACAATTGTAAAATTTCGTATGCGGACTCGTTGAAACTACGCTTGCCAAAAGTAGCTCCAGCAATTATGGAATCCCGTCCACCATTGCCGTGTGTGGTGGCTTATCCGACCGCAGCTCGATCAGCTGATTATAGCACTTCGTCCGCGACAAAACAAGCGCTTATGAAAGCAATTAAGCCCTGTGATGACGGTTTTCAAATTGTAGGCGTGAAAAAAACCGCGAAATCAGGTGTTGTTCTACGTGTCGCTAGTGAACATCAGCTTAAAAAATTGGAATCCGTGGACGCAATTAAGGCCGCTGGTTAACGACTAGAAAAACCAAAAGGTAGACGCCCTCGAGTATTAGTTAAGGATGTACCATCTTCAATGGATGATGGCGCTTTTCTGATCGCGCTATACCGCCAAAATATTAAAGATGAGCTTCAAATGAAAGAGGATGACTTTATTAAGTCTACTAAAATTATCCGTAGGCGCTCGTTAGACAACGGTCGTAAGTGGATAGGCATCGAGTTAGATTCCGCAGTACGTAAACACTTAGTTTCTACCAAGGATAAATTATTTATTGATTGGGCTACCTGCCGCTTTATTGACGATGTTGAAGTCGTTCGGTGCTTACATTGTCAACAGTTCGGTCACGTTAAGAAACACTGCGTTAATAAAGAACCGACTTGTGACTGACACGTTTGAGGCGTCTGGAGACGCGTCTCGGCGCGGGCCAGCTAGCTATAGCGTTTTTAGAATTTAGCCAGGAACAAAAATGTGCAATTTTTTGCAGTTCTATGCGAGCCAGACGCACGTTTGAGGCGTCTGGAGACGCGTCTCGGCGCGGGCCAGCTAGCTATAGCGTTTTTAGAATTAAGCCAGGAACAAAAATGTGCAATTTTTTGCAGTTCTATGCGAGCCAGACGCACGTTTGAGGCGTCTGGAGACGCGTCTCGACGCGGGCCAGCAAGTTATAGCGTTTTTAGTATTTAGCCAGGAACAAAAATGTGCAATTTTTTGCAGTTCTATGCGGGCCAGACGCACGTTTGAGGCGTCTGGAGACGCGTCTCGGCGCGGGCCAGCTAACTATAGCGTTTTTAGAATTTAGCCAGGAACAAAAATGTGCAATTTTTTGCAGTTCTATGCGAGCCAGACGCACGTTTGAGGCGTCTGGAGACGCGTCTCGACGCGGGCCAGCTAGCTATAGCGTTTTTAGAATTTAGCCAGGAACAAAAATGTGCAATTTTTTGCAGTTCTATGCGAGCCAGACGCACGTTTGAGGCGTCTGGAGACGCGTCTCGACGCGGGCCAGCAAGTTATAGCGTTTTTAGAATTTAGCCAGGAACAAAAATGTGCAATTTTTTGCAGTACTATGCGAGCCAGACGCACGTTTGAGGCGTCTGGAGACGCGTCTCGGCGCGGGCCAGCTAGCTATAGCGTTTTTAGAATTTAGCCAGGAACAAAAATTGTGCAATTTTTTGTAGTTCTATGCGAGCCAGACGCACGTTTGAGGCGTCTGGAGACGCGTCTCGGCGCGGGCCAGCTAGCTATAGCGTTCCCTCCCCACTCGCGCGCACTGCGGTGTTTATTATATCGCTGCGTATTGTAAATTCGGAATTCGCGTTGTGTGTTTATTTTAAGGCTTGTGAATTGTTCCTAGCGGTGCTATAGTGTAGTAAGTGCGTGTTTTGTAAGTTTTTCAAAGTGTCTGTTCATTTATTTACAGGTAATTAGTCAATTTCTCCAGCTTTCGGTAAGTGCATTTATTTTTCTTGTGTGTGGGTAACGCGAAATAACTTAATCGATTGATATCTATTTGTTTAGTTCTTTTGATATTTTTAATTCATCCGTGTTGTTATAAAGTAATTCATGATGTCAACAAATGATGACCCTCCAGATCGTGGCGGAGATATATTTCGTCGAAATACAAAAACCCAAAGGTCGCCCGTGGCGACCTCCGCTAATTCGAAACGCTTGTTCAGCGAAATGTCTCCATCATACATTTCGCCCGATGATAGGTCAAAACGGGTTCATCCAACTTTCGAAACCGTGGAAAAATCCTCGCCGATTTTAAATATCAGTAATGTGAGCAATACCGATTACTGCGACTTAGTTTCCGAGGCGTCAGCCTACCTGTCAAAAATTAACGACTTAGTCAATGATCAGGGCTCTCGCATTAACGTAGCAAATAAATCTGCCATTATGGATATGACACAGCGTGTCACGGCCATCGTTTCTATGCTGGCCATAAAATCATCATGCAACGAAACGAAGTTAGCCAATACGGAACGCGAATTAGAAAAAATCAAGTCGAATAACTATGTCAATCCCAATCCTGTCAATAATAATAATAACAATTGTAAAATTTCGTATGCGGACTCGTTGAAACTACGCTTGCCAAAAGTAGCTCCAGCAATTATGGAATCCCGTCCACCATTGCCGTGTGTGGTGGCTTATCCGACCGCAGCTCGATCAGCTGATTATAGCACTTCGTCCGCGACAAAACAAGCGCTTATGAAAGCAATTAAGCCCTGTGATGACGGTTTTCAAATTGTAGGCGTGAAAAAAACCGCGAAATCAGGTGTTGTTCTACGTGTCGCTAGTGAACATCAGCTTAAAAAATTGGAATCCGTGGACGCAATTAAGGCCGCTGGTTAACGACTAGAAAAACCAAAAGGTAGACGCCCTCGAGTATTAGTTAAGGATGTACCATCTTCAATGGATGATGGCGCTTTTCTGATCGCGCTATACCGCCAAAATATTAAAGATGAGCTTCAAATGAAAGAGGATGACTTTATTAAGTCTACTAAAATTATCCGTAGGCGCTCGTTAGACAACGGTCGTAAGTGGATAGGCATCGAGTTAGATTCCGCAGTACGTAAACACTTAGTTTCTACCAAGGATAAATTATTTATTGATTGGGCTACCTGCCGCTTTATTGACGATGTTGAAGTCGTTCGGTGCTTACATTGTCAACAGTTCGGTCACGTTAAGAAACACTGCGTTAATAAAGAACCGACTTGTGACTGACACGTTTGAGGCGTCTGGAGACGCGTCTCGGCGCGGGCCAGCTAGCTATAGCGTTTTTAGAATTTAGCCAGGAACAAAAATGTGCAATTTTTTGCAGTTCTATGCGAGCCAGACGCACGTTTGAGGCGTCTGGAGACGCGTCTCGGCGCGGGCCAGCTAGCTATAGCGTTTTTAGTATTTAGCCAGGAACAAAAATGTGCAATTTTTTGCAGTTCTATGCGGGCCAGACGCACGTTTGAGGCGTCTGGAGACGCGTCTCGGCGCGGGCCAGCTAACTATAGCGTTTTTAGAATTTAGCCAGGAACAAAAATGTGCAATTTTTTGCAGTTCTATGCGAGCCAGACGCACGTTTGAGGCGTCTGGAGACGCGTCTCGGTGCGGGCCAGCAAGTTATAGCGTTTTTAGAATTTAGCCAGGAACAAAAATGTGCAATTTTTTGCAGTACTATGCGAGCCAGACGCACGTTTGAGGCGTCTGGAGACGCGTCTCGGCGCGGGCCAGCTAGCTATAGCGTTTTTAGAATTTAGCCAGGAACAAAAATGT
This sequence comes from Lacanobia wlatinum, assembly GCA_947578705.1. Lineage (NCBI taxonomy): Eukaryota > Metazoa > Arthropoda > Insecta > Lepidoptera > Noctuidae > Lacanobia > Lacanobia wlatinum. Next base: position 584,591 of record OX388026.1, read on the forward strand.
GTAATTTTATGCAGTTCTATGCGAGCCAGACGCACGTTTGAGGCGTCTGGAGACGCGTCTCGACGCGTGCCAGCTAGCTATAGCGTTTTTAGAATTTAGCCAGGAACAAAAATGTGCAATTTTTTGCAGTACTATGCGAGCCAGACGCACGTTTGAGGCGTCTGGAGACGCGTCTCGGCGCGGGCCAGCTAGCTATAGCGTTTTTAGAATTTAGCCAGGAACAAAAATTTGTAATTTTATGCAGTTCTATGCGAGCCAGACGCACGTTTGAGGCGTCTGGAGACGCGTCTCGACGCGGGCCAGCAAGTTATAGCGTTTTTAGAATTTAGCCAGGAACAAAAATGTGCAATTTTTTGCAGTTCTATGCGAGCCAGACGCACGTTTGAGGCGTCTGGAGACGCGTCTCGACGCGGGCCAGCAAGTTATAGCGTTTTTAGTATTTAGCCAGGAACAAAAATGTGCAATTTTTTGCAGTTCTATGCGGGTCAGACGCACGTTTGAGGCGTCTGGAGACGCGTCTCGGCGCGGGCCAGCTAACTATAGCATTTTTAGAATTTAGCCAGGAACAAAAATGTGCAATTTTTTGCAGTTCTATGCGAGCCAGACGCACGTTTGAGGCGTCTGGAGACGCGTCTCGACGCGGGCCAGCTAGCTATAGCGTTTTTAGAATTTAGCCAGGAACAAAAATGTGCAATTTTTTGCAGTTCTATGCGAGCCAGACGCACGTTTGAGGCGTCTGGAGACGCGTCTCGGCGCGGGCCAGCTAGCTATAGCGTTTTTAGAATTTAGCCAGGAACAAAAATTGTGCAATTTTTTGTAGTTCTATGCGAGCCAGACGCACGTTTGAGGCGTCTGGAGACGCGTCTCGACGCGGGCCAGCAAGTTATAGCGTTTTTAGAATTTAGCCAGGAACAAAAATGTGCAATTTTTTGCAGTACTATGCGAGCCAGACGCACGTTTGAGGCGTCTGGAGACGCGTCTCGGCGCGGGCCAGCAAGTTATAGCGTTTTTAGAATTTAGCCAGGAACAAAAATGTGCAATTTTTTGCAGTACTATGCGAGCCAGACGCACGTTTGAGGCGTCTGGAGACGCGTCTCGGCGCGGGCCAGCTAGCTATAGCGTTTTTAGAATTTAGCCAGGAACAAAAATTTGTAATTTTATGCAGTTCTATGCGAGCCAGACGCACGTTTGAGGCGTCTGGAGACGCGTCTCGGCGCGGGCCAGCTAGCTATAGCGTTTTTAGAATTTAGCCAGGAACAAAAATGTGCATTTTTTTGCAGTTCTATGCGAGCCAGACGCACGTTTGAGGCGTCTGGAGACGCGTCTCGACGCGGGCCAGCAAGTTATAGCGTTTTTAGAATTTAGCCAGGAACAAAAATGTGCAATTTTTTGCAGTACTATGCGAGCCAGACGCACGTTTGAGGCGTCTGGAGACGCGTCTCGGCGCGGGCCAGCTAGCTATAGCGTTTTTAGAATTTAGCCAGGAACAAAAATGTGTAATTTTATGCAGTTCTATGCGAGCCAGACGCACGTTTGAGGCGTCTGGAGACGCGTCTCGACGCGGGCCAGCAAGTTATAGCGTTTTTAGAATTTAGCCAGGAACAAAAATGTGCAATTTTTTGCAGTACTATGCGAGCCAGACGCACGTTTGAGGCGTCTGGAGACGCGTCTCGGTGCGGGCTTGCTAGCTATAGCGTTTTTAGAATCTAGCCAGGAACAAAAATGTGCAATTTTTTGTAGTTCTATGCGAGCCAGACGCACGTTTGAGGCGTCTGGAGACGCGTCTCGGCGCGGGCCAGCTAGCTATAGCGTTTTTAGAATTTAGCCAGGAACAAAAATGTGTAATTTTATGCAGTTCTATGCGAGCCAGACGCACGTTTGAGGCGTATGGAGACGCGTCTCGACGCGGGCCAGCAAGTTATAGCGTTTTTAGAATTTAGCCAGGAACAAAAATGTGCAATTTTTTGCAGTACTATGCGAGCCAGACGCACGTTTGAGGCGTCTGGAGACGCGTCTCGGCGCGGGCCAGCTAGCTATAGCGTTTTTAGAATTTAGCCAGGAACAAAAATGTGCAATTTTTTGCAGTACTATGCGAGCCAGACGCACGTTTGAGGCGTCTGGAGACGCGTCTCGGCGCGGGCCAGCTAGCTATAGCGTTTTTAGAATTAAGCCAGGAACAAAAATGTGTAATTTTATGCAGTTCTATGCGAGCCAGACGCACGTTTGAGGCGTCTGGAGACGCGTCTCGACGCGTGCCAGCTAGCTATAGCGTTTTTATAATTTAGCCAGGAACAAAAATGTGCAATTTTTTGCAGTACTATGCGAGCCAGACGCACGTTTGAGGCGTCTGGAGACGCGTCTCGGCGCGGGCCAGCTAGCTATAGCGTTTTTAGAATTTAGCCAGGAACAAAAATTTGTAATTTTATGCAGTTCTATGCGAGCCAGACGCACGTTTGAGGCGTCTGGAGACGCGTCTCGACGCGGGCCAGCAAGTTATAGCGTTTTTAGAATTTAGCCAGGAACAAAAATGTGCAATTTTTTGCAGTACTATGCGAGCCAGACGCACGTTTGAGGCGTCTGGAGACGCGTCTCGGTGCGGGCCAGCTAGCTATAACGTTTATAGAATTTAGCCAGGAACAAAAATGTGCAATTTTTTGTAGTTCTATGCGAGCCAGACGCACGTTTGAGGCGTCTGGAGACGCGTCTCGGCGCGGGCCAGCTAGCTATAGCGTTTTTAGAATTTAGCCAGGAACAAAAATGTGTAATTTTATGCAGTTCTATGCGAGCCAGACGCACGTTTGAGGCGTCTGGAGACGCGTCTCGACGCGGGCCAGCAAGTTATAGCGTTTTTAGAATTTAGCCAGGAACAAAAATGTGCAATTTTTTGCAGTACTATGCGAGCCAGACGCACGTTTGAGGCGTCTGGAGACGCGTCTCGACGCGGGCCAGCAAGTTATAGCGTTTTTAGAATTTAGCCAGGAACAAAAATGTGCAATTTTTTGCAGTACTATGCGAGCCAGACGCACGTTTGAGGCGTCTGGAGACGCGTCTCGGCGCGGGCTTGCTAGCTATAGCGTTTTTAGAATTTAGCCAGGAACAAAAATGTGCAATTTTTTGTAGTTCTATGCGAGCCAGACGCACGTTTGAGGCGTCTGGAGACGCGTCTCGGCGCGGGCCAGCTAGCTATAGCGTTTTTAGAATTTAGCCAGGAACAAAAATGTGTAATTTTATGCAGTTCTATGCGAGCCAGACGCACGTTTGAGGCGTCTGGAGACGCGTCTCGACCCGGGCCAGCAAGTTATAGCGTTTTTAGAATTTAGCCAGGAACAAAAATGTGCAATTTTTTGCAGTACTATGCGAGCCAGACGCTCGTTTGAGGCGTCTGGAGACGCGTCTCGGCGCGGGCCAGCTAGCTATAGCGTTTCTAGAATTTAGCCAGGAACAAAAATGTGCAATTTTTTGCAGTTCTATGCGAGCCAGACGCACGTTTGAGGCGTCTGGAGACGCGTCTCGGCGCGGGCCAGCTAGCTATAGCGTTTTTAGAATTTAGCCAGGAACAAAAATGTGTAATTTTATGCAGTTCTATGCGAGCCAGACGCACGTTTGAGGCGTCTGGAGACGCGTCTCGGCGCGGGCCAGCTAGCTATAGCGTTTTTAGAATTTAGCCAGGAACAAAAATGTGCATTTTTTTGCAGTTCTATGCGAGCCAGACGCACGTTTGAGGCGTCTGGAGACGCGTCTCGGCGCGGGCCAGCAAGTTATAGCGTTTTTAGAATTTAGCCAGGAACAAAAATGTGCAATTTTTTGCAGTACTATGCGAGCCAGACGCACGTTTGAGGCTTCTGGAGACGCGTCTCGGCGCGGGCCAGCTAGCTATAGCGTTTCTAGAATTTAGCCAGGAACAAAAATGTGCAATTTTTTGCAGTTCTATGCGAGCCAGACGCACGTTTGAGGCGTCTGGAGACGCGTCTCGGCGCGGGCCAGCTAGCTATAGCGTTTTTAGAATTTAGCCAGGAACAAAAATGTGTAATTTTATGCAGTTTTATGCGAGTCAGACGCACGTTTGAGGCGTCTGGAGACGCGTCTCGATGCAGGCCAGCTAGCTAAAGCGTTTTTAAAATGAAGCCCGGAACAAAAATGTGCATTTTGTGCAGTTCTATGCGAGCCAGACGCACGTTTGAGGCGTCTGGAGACGCGTCTCGACGCGGGCCAGCAAGTTATAGCGTTTTTAGTATTTAGCCAGGAACAAAAATGTGCAATTTTTTGCAGTTCTATGCGGGCCAGACGCACGTTTGAGGCGTCTGGAGACGCGTCTCGGCGCGGGCCAGCTAACTATAGCGTTTTTAGAATTTAGCCAGGAACAAAAATGTGCAATTTTTTGCAGTTCTATGCGAGCCAGACGCACGTTTGAGGCGTCTGGAGACGCGTCTCGGTGCGGGCCAGCAAGTTATAGCGTTTTTAGAATTTAGCCAGGAACAAAAATGTGCAATTTTTTGCAGTACTATGCGAGCCAGACGCACGTTTGAGGCGTCTGGAGACGCGTCTCGGCGCGGGCCAGCTAGCTATAGCGTTTTTAGAATTTAGCCAGGAACAAAAATGTGTAATTTTATGCAGTTCTATGCGAGCCAGACGCACGTTTGAGGCGTCTGGAGACGCGTCTCGACGCGTGCCAGCTAGCTATAGCGTTTTTAGAATTTAGCCAGGAACAAAAATGTGCAATTTTTTGCAGTACTATGCGAGCCAGACGCACGTTTGAGGCGTCTGGAGACGCGTCTCGGCGCGGGCCAGCTAGCTATAGCGTTTTTAGAATTTAGCCAGGAACAAAAATTTGTAATTTTATGCAGTTCTATGCGAGCCAGACGCACGTTTGAGGCGTCTGGAGACGCGTCTCGACGCGGGCCAGCAAGTTATAGCGTTTTTAGAATTTAGCCAGGAACAAAAATGTGCAATTTTTTGCAGTACTATGCGAGCCAGACGCACGTTTGAGGCGTCTGGAGACGCGTCTCGGTGCGGGCCAGCTAGCTATAACGTTTTTAGAATTTAGCCAGGAACAAAAATGTGCAATTTTTTGTAGTTCTATGCGAGCCAGACGCACGTTTGAGGCGTCTGGAGACGCGTCTCGGCGCGGGCCAGCTAGCTATAGCGTTTTTAGAATTTAGCCAGGAACAAAAATGTGTAATTTTATGCAGTTCTATGCGAGCCAGACGCACGTTTGAGGCGTCTGGAGACGCGTCTCGACGCGGGCCAGCAAGTTATAGCGTTTTTAGAATTTAGCCAGGAACAAAAATGTGCAATTTTTTGCAGTACTATGCGAGCCAGACGCACGTTTGAGGCGTCTGGAGACGCGTCTCGACGCGGGCCAGCAAGTTATAGCGTTTTTAGAATTTAGCCAGGAACAAAAATGTGCAATTTTTTGCAGTACTATGCGAGCCAGACGCACGTTTGAGGCGTCTGGAGACGCGTCTCGGCGCGGGCTTGCTAGCTATAGCGTTTTTAGAATTTAGCCAGGAACAAAAATGTGCAATTTTTTGTAGTTCTATGCGAGCCAGACGCACGTTTGAGGCGTCTGGAGACGCGTCTCGGCGCGGGCCAGCTAGCTATAGCGTTTTTAGAATTTAGCCAGGAACAAAAATGTGTAATTTTATGCAGTTCTATGCGAGCCAGACGCACGTTTGAGGCGTCTGGAGACGCGTCTCGACCCGGGCCAGCAAGTTATAGCGTTTTTAGAATTTAGCCAGGAACAAAAATGTGCAATTTTTTGCAGTACTATGCGAGCCAGACGCTCGTTTGAGGCGTCTGGAGACGCGTCTCGGCGCGGGCCAGCTAGCTATAGCGTTTCTAGAATTTAGCCAGGAACAAAAATGTGCAATTTTTTGCAGTTCTATGCGAGCCAGACGCACGTTTGAGGCGTCTGGAGACGCGTCTCGGCGCGGGCCAGCTAGCTATAGCGTTTTTAGAATTTAGCCAGGAACAAAAATGTGTAATTTTATGCAGTTCTATGCGAGCCAGACGCACGTTTGAGGCGTCTGGAGACGCGTCTCGGCGCGGGCCAGCTAGCTATAGCGTTTTTAGAATTTAGCCAGGAACAAAAATGTGCATTTTTTTGCAGTTCTATGCGAGCCAGACGCACGTTTGAGGCGTCTGGAGACGCGTCTCGGCGCGGGCCAGCAAGTTATAGCGTTTTTAGAATTTAGCCAGGAACAAAAATGTGCAATTTTTTGCAGTACTATGCGAGCCAGACGCACGTTTAAGGCTTCTGGAGACGCGTCTCGGCGCGGGCCAGCTAGCTATAGCGTTTCTAGAATTTAGCCAGGAACAAAAATGTGCAATTTTTTGCAGTTCTATGCGAGCCAGACGCACGTTTGAGGCGTCTGGAGACGCGTCTCGGCGCGGGCCAGCTAGCTATAGCGTTTTCAGAATTTAGCCAGGAACAAAAATGTGTAATTTTATGCAGTTATATGCGAGTCAGACGCACGTTTGAGGCGTCTGGAGACGCGTCTCGATGCAGGCCAGCTAGCTAAAGCGTTTTTAAAATGAAGCCCGGAACAAAAATGTGCATTTTTTGCAGTTCTATGCGAGCCAGACGCACGTTTGAGGCGTCTGGAGACGCGTCTCGACGCGGGCCAGCAAGTTATAGCGTTTTTAGTATTTAGCCAGGAACAAAAATGTGCAATTTTTTGCAGTTCTATGCGGGCCAGACGCACGTTTGAGGCGTCTGGAGACGCGTCTCGGCGCGGGCCAGCTAGCTATAGCGTTTTTAGAATTTAGCCAGGAACAAAAATGTGCAATTTTTTTGCAGTTCTATGCGAGCCAGACGCACGTTTGAGGCGTCTGGAGACGCGTCTCGACGCGGGCCAGCTAGCTATAGCGTTTTTAGAATTTAGCCAGGAACAAAAATGTGCAATTTTTTGCAGTTCTATGCGAGCCAGACGCACGTTTGAGGCGTCTGGAGACGCGTCTCGACGCGGGCCAGCAAGTTATAGCGTTTTTAGAATTTAGCCAGGAACAAAAATGTGCAATTTTTTGCAGTACTATGCGAGCCAGACGCACGTTTGAGGCGTCTGGAGACGCGTCTCGGCGCGGGCCAGCTAGCTATAGCGTTTCTAGAATTTAGCCAGGAACAAAAATGTGCAATTTTTTGCAGTTCTATGCGAGCCAGACGCACGTTTGAGGCGTCTGGAGACGCGTCTCGGCGCGGGCCAGCTAGCTATAGCGTTTTTAGAATTTAGCCAGGAACAAAAATGTGCAATTTTTTGCAGTTCTATGCGAGCCAGACGCACGTTTGAGGCGTCTGGAGACGCGTCTCGGCGCGGGCCAGCTAGCTATAGCGTTTTTAGAATTTAGCCAGGAACAAAAATGTGCAATTTTTTGCAGTTCTATGCGAGCCAGACGCACGTTTGAGGCGTCTGGAGACGCGTCTCGGCGCGGGCCAGCTAGCTATAGCGTTTTTAGAATTTAGCCAGGAACAAAAATGTGCAATTTTTTGCAGTTCTATGCGAGCCAGATGCACGTTTGAGGCGTCTGGAGACGCGTCTAGGCGCGGGCCAGCTAGCTATAGCGTTCCCTCCCCACTCGCGCGCACTGCGGTGTTTATTATATCGCTGCGTATTGTAAATTCGGAATTCGCGTTGTGTGTTTATTTTAAGGCTTGTGAATTGTTCCTAGCGCTGCTATAGTGTAGTAAGTGCGTGTTTTGTAAGTTTTTCAAAGTGTCTGTTCATTTATTTACAGGTAATTAGTCAATTTCTCCAGCTTTCGGTAAGTGCATTTATTTTTCTTGTGTGTGGGTAACGCGAAATAACTTAATCGATTGATATCTATTTGTTTAGTTCTTTTGATATTTTTTATTCATCCCTGTTGTTATAAAGTAATTCATGATGTCAACAAATGATGACCCTCCAGATCGTGGCGGAGATATATTTCGTCGAAATACAAAAACCCAAAGGTCGCCCGTGGCGACCTCCGCTAATTCGAAACGCTTGTTCAGCGAAATGTCTCCATCATACATTTCGCCCGATGATAGGTCAAAACGGGTTCATCCAACTTTCGAAACCGTGGAAAAATCCTCGCCGATTTTAAATATCAGTAATGTGAGCAATACCGATTACTGCGACTTAGTTTCCGAGGCGTCAGCCTACCTGTCAAAAATTAACGACTTAGTCAATGATCAGGGCTCTCGCATTAACGTAGCAAATAAATCTGCCATTATGGATATGACACAGCGTGTCACGGCCATCGTTTCTATGCTGGCCATAAAATCATCATGCAACGAAACGAAGTTAGCCAATACGGAACGCGAATTAGAAAAAATCAAGTCGAATAACTATGTCAATCCCAATCCTGTCAATAATAATAATAACAATTGTAAAATTTCGTATGCGGACTCGTTGAAACTACGCTTGCCAAAAGTAGCTCCAGCAATTATGGAATCCCGTCCACCATTGCCGTGTGTGGTGGCTTATCCGACCGCAGCTCGATCAGCTGATTATAGCACTTCGTCCGCGACAAAACAAGCGCTTATGAAAGCAATTAAGCCCTGTGATGACGGTTTTCAAATTGTAGGCGTGAAAAAAACCGCGAAATCAGGTGTTGTTCTACGTGTCGCTAGTGAACATCAGCTTAAAAAATTGGAATCCGTGGACGCAATTAAGGCCGCTGGTTAACGACTAGAAAAACCAAAAGGTAGACGCCCTCGAGTATTAGTTAAGGATGTACCATCTTCAATGGATGATGGCGCTTTTCTGATCGCGCTATACCGCCAAAATATTAAAGATGAGCTTCAAATGAAAGAGGATGACTTTATTAAGTCTACTAAAATTATCCGTAGGCGCTCGTTAGACAACGGTCGTAAGTGGATAGGCATCGAGTTAGATTCCGCAGTACGTAAACACTTAGTTTCTACCAAGGATAAATTATTTATTGATTGGGCTACCTGCCGCTTTATTGACGATGTTGAAGTCGTTCGGTGCTTACATTGTCAACAGTTCGGTCACGTTAAGAAACACTGCGTTAATAAAGAACCGACTTGTGACTGACACGTTTGAGGCGTCTGGAGACGCGTCTCGGCGCGGGCCAGCTAGCTATAGCGTTTTTAGAATTTAGCCAGGAACAAAAATGTGCAATTTTTTGCAGTTCTATGCGAGCCAGACGCACGTTTGAGGCGTCTGGAGACGCGTCTCGGCGCGGGCCAGCTAGCTATAGCGTTTTTAGAATTTAGCCAGGAACAAAAATGTGCATTTTTTTGCAGTTCTATGCGAGCCAGACGCACGTTTGAGGCGTCTGGAGACGCGTCTCGGCGCGGGCCAGCAAGTTATAGCGTTTTTAGAATTTAGCCAGGAACAAAAATGTGCAATTTTTTGCAGTTCTATGCGAGCCAGACGCACGTTTGAGGCGTCTGGAGACGCGTCTCGACGCGGGCCAGCAAGTTATAGCGTTTTTAGAATTTAGCCAGGAACAAAAATGTGCAATTTTTTGCAGTACTATGCGAGCCAGACGCACGTTTGAGGCGTCTGGAGACGCGTCTCGGCGCGGGCCAGCTAGCTATAGCGTTTCTAGAATTTAGCCAGGAACAAAAATGTGCAATTTTTTGCAGTTCTATGCGAGCCAGACGCACGTTTGAGGCGTCTGGAGACGCGTCTCGGCGCGGGCCAGCTAGCTATAGCGTTTTTAGAATTTAGCCAGGAACAAAAATGTGTAATTTTATGCAGTTCTATGCGAGTCAGACGCACGTTTGAGGCGTCTGGAGACGCGTCTCGATGCAGGCCAGCTAGCTAAAGCGTTTTTAAAATGAAGCCCGGAACAAAAATGTGCATTTTTTGCAGTTCTTTGCGAGCCAGACGCACGTTTGAGGCGTCTGGAGACGCGTCTCGACGCGGGCCAGCAAGTTATAGCGTTTTTAGTATTTAGCCAGGAACAAAAATGTGCAATTTTTTGCAGTTCTATGCGGGCCAGACGCACGTTTGAGGCGTCTGGAGACGCGTCTCGGCGCGGGCTTGCTAGCTATAGCGTTTTTAGAATTTAGCCAGGAACAAAAATGTGCAATTTTTTGCAGTTCTATGCGAGCCAGACGCACGTTTGAGGCGTCTGGAGACGCGTCTCGGCGCGGGCCAGCAAGTTATAGCGTTTTTAGAATTTAGCCAGGAACAAAAATGTGCAATTTTTTGCAGTACTATGCGAGCCAGACGCACGTTTGAGGCGTCTGGAGACGCGTCTCGGCGCGGGCCAGCTAGCTATAGCGTTTTTAGAATTTAGCCAGGAACAAAAATGTGTAATTTTATGCAGTTCTATGCGAGCCAGACGCACGTTTGAGGCGTCTGGAGACGCGTCTCGACGCGTGCCAGCTAGCTATAGCGTTTTTAGAATTTAGCCAGGAACAAAAATGCGCAATTTTTTGCAGTACTATGCGAGCCAGACGCACGTTTGAGGCGTCTGGAGACGCGTCTCGGCGCGGGCCAGCTAGCTATAGCGTTTTTAGAATTTAGCCAGGAACAAAAATTTGTAATTTTATGCAGTTCTATGCGAGCCAGACGCACGTTTGAGGCGTCTGGAGACGCGTCTCGACGCGGGCCAGCAAGTTATAGCGTTTTTAGAATTTAGCCAGGAACAAAAATGTGCAATTTTTTGCAGTACTATGCGAGCCAGACGCACGTTTGAGGCGTCTGGAGACGCGTCTCGGTGCGGGCCAGCTAGCTATAACGTTTTAAGAATTTAGCCAGGAACAAAAATGTGCAATTTTTTGTAGTTCTATGCGAGCCAGACGCACGTTTGAGGCGTCTGGAGACGCGTCTCGGCGCGGGCCAGCTAGCTATAGCGTTTTTAGAATTTAGCCAGGAACAAAAATGTGTAATTTTATGCAGTTCTATGCGAGCCAGACGCACGTTTGAGGCGTCTGGAGACGCGTCTCGACGCGGGCCAGCAAGTTATAGCGTTTTTAGAATTTAGCCAGGAACAAAAATGTGCAATTTTTTGCAGTACTATGCGAGCCAGACGCACGTTTGAGGCGTCTGGAGACGCGTCTCGACGCGGGCCAGCAAGTTATAGCGTTTTTAGAATTTAGCCAGGAACAAAAATGTGCAATTTTTTGCAGTACTATGCGAGCCAGACGCACGTTTGAGGCGTCTGGAGACGCGTCTCGGCGCGGGCTTGCTAGCTATAGCGTTTTTAGAATTTAGCCAGGAACAAAAATGTGCAATTTTTTGTAGTTCTATGCGAGCCAGACGCACGTTTGAGGCGTCTGGAGACGCGTCTCGGCGCGGGCCAGCTAGCTATAGCGTTTTTAGAATTTAGCCAGGAACAAAAATGTGTAATTTTATGCAGTTCTATGCGAGCCAGACGCACGTTTGAGGCGTCTGGAGACGCGTCTCGACCCGGGCCAGCAAGTTATAGCGTTTTTAGAATTTAGCCAGGAACAAAAATGTGCAATTTTTTGCAGTTCTATGCGAGCCAGACGCACGTTTGAGGCGTCTGGAGACGCGTCTAGGCGCGGGCCAGCTAGCTATAGCGTTCCCTCCCCACTCGCGCGCACTGCGGTGTTTATTATATCGCTGCGTATTGTAAATTCGGAATTCGCGTTGTGTGTTTATTTTAAGGCTTGTGAATTGTTCCTAGCGCTGCTATAGTGTAGTAAGTGCGTGTTTTGTAAGTTTTTCAAAGTGTCTGTTCATTTATTTACAGGTAATTAGTCAATTTCTCCAGCTTTCGGTAAGTGCATTTATTTTTCTTGTGTGTGGGTAACGCGAAATAACTTAATCGATTGATATCTATTTGTTTAGTTCTTTTGATATTTTTCATTCATCCCTGTTGTTATAAAGTAATTCATGATGTCAACAAATGATGACCCTCCAGATCGTGGCGGAGATATATTTCGTCGAAATACAAAAACCCAAAGGTCGCCCGTGGCGACCTCCGCTAATTCGAAACGCTTGTTCAGCGAAATGTCTCCATCATACATTTCGCCCGATGATAGGTCAAAACGGGTTCATCCAACTTTCGAAACCGTGGAAAAATCCTCGCCGATTTTAAATATCAGTAATGTGAGCAATACCGATTACTGCGACTTAGTTTCCGAGGCGTCAGCCTACCTGTCAAAAATTAACGACTTAGTCAATGATCAGGGCTCTCGCATTAACGTAGCAAATAAATCTGCCATTATGGATATGACACAGCGTGTCACGGCCATCGTTTCTATGCTGGCCATAAAATCATCATGCAACGAAACGAAGTTAGCCAATACGGAACGCGAATTAGAAAAAATCAAGTCGAATAACTATGTCAATCCCAATCCTGTCAATAATAATAATAACAATTGTAAAATTTCGTATGCGGACTCGTTGAAACTACGCTTGCCAAAAGTAGCTCCAGCAATTATGGAATCCCGTCCACCATTGCCGTGTGTGGTGGCTTATCCGACCGCAGCTCGATCAGCTGATTATAGCACTTCGTCCGCGACAAAACAAGCGCTTATGAAAGCAATTAAGCCCTGTGATGACGGTTTTCAAATTGTAGGCGTGAAAAAAACCGCGAAATCAGGTGTTGTTCTACGTGTCGCTAGTGAACATCAGCTTAAAAAATTGAAATCCGTGGACGCAATTAAGGCCGCTGGTTAACGACTAGAAAAACCAAAAGGTAGACGCCCTCGAGTATTAGTTAAGGATGTACCATCTTCAATGGATGATGGCGCTTTTCTGATCGCGCTATACCGCCAAAATATTAAAGATGAGCTTCAAATGAAAGAGGATGACTTTATTAAGTCTACTAAAATTATCCGTAGGCGCTCGTTAGACAACGGTCGTAAGTGGATAGGCATCGAGTTAGATTCCGCAGTACGTAAACACTTAGTTTCTACCAAGGATAAATTATTTATTGATTGGGCTACCTGCCGCTTTATTGACGATGTTGAAGTCGTTCGGTGCTTACATTGTCAACAGTTCGGTCACGTTAAGAAACACTGCGTTAATAAAGAACCGACTTGTGACTGACACGTTTGAGGCGTCTGGAGACGCGTCTCGGCGCGGGCCAGCTAGCTATAGCGTTTTTAGAATTTAGCCAGGAACAAAAATGTGCAATTTTTTGCAGTTCTATGCGAGCCAGACGCACGTTTGAGGCGTCTGGAGACGCGTCTCGGCGCGGGCCAGCTAGCTATAGCGTTTTTAGAATTAAGCCAGGAACAAAAATGTGCAATTTTTTGCAGTTCTATGCGAGCCAGACGCACGTTTGAGGCGTCTGGAGACGCGTCTCGACGCGGGCCAGCAAGTTATAGCGTTTTTAGTATTTAGCCAGGAACAAAAATGTGCAATTTTTTGCAGTTCTATGCGGGTCAGACGCACGTTTGAGGCGTCTAGAGACGCGTCTCGGCGCGGGCCAGCTAACTATAGCGTTTTTAGAATTTAGCCAGGAACAAAAATGTGCAATTTTTTGCAGTTCTATGCGAGCCAGACGCACGTTTGAGGCGTCTGGAGACGCGTCTCGACGCGGGCCAGCTAGCTATAGCGTTTTTAGAATTTAGCCAGGAACAAAAATGTGCAATTTTTTGCAGTTCTATGCGAGCCAGACGCACGTTTGAGGCGTCTGGAGACGCGTCTCGACGCGGGCCAGCAAGTTATAGCGTTTTTAGAATTAAGCCAGGAACAAAAATGTGCAATTTTTTGCAGTACTATGCGAGCCAGACGCACGTTTGAGGCGTCTGGAGACGCGTCTCGGCGCGGGCCAGCTAGCTATAGCGTTTTTAGAATTTAGCCAGGAACAAAAATTGTGCAATTTTTTGTAGTTCTATGCGAGCCAGACGCACGTTTGAGGCGTCTGGAGACGCGTCTCGGCGCGGGCCAGCTAGCTATAGCGTTTTTAGAATTTAGCCAGGAACAAAAATGTGTAATTTTATGCAGTTCTATGCGAGCCAGACGCACGTTTGAGGCGTCTGGAGACGCGTCTCGACGCGGGCCAGCAAGTTATAGCGTTTTTAGAATTTAGCCAGGAACAAAAATGTGCAATTTTTTGCAGTACTATGCGAGCCAGACGCACGTTTGAGGCGTCTGGAGACGCGTCTCGGCGCGGGCCAGCTAGCTATAGCGTTTCTAGAATTTAGCCAGGAACAAAAATGTGTAATTTTATGCAGTTCTATGCGAGCCAGACGCACGTTTGAGGCGTCTGGAGACGCGTCTCGGCGCGGGCCAGCTAGCTATAGCGTTTTTAGAATTTAGCCAGGAACAAAAATGTGCAATTTTTTGCAGTTCTATGCGAGCCAGACGCACGTTTGAGGCGTCTGGAGACGCGTCTCGGCGCGGGCCAGCTAGCTATAGCGTTTTTAGAATTTAGCCAGGAACAAAAATGTGTAATTTTATGCAGTTCTATGCGAGCCAGACGCACGTTTGAGGCGTCTGGAGACGCGTCTCGGCGCGGGCCAGCTAGCTATAGCGTTTTTAGAATTTAGCCAGGAACAAAAATGTGTAATTTTATGCAGTTCTATGCGAGCCTAACGCACGTTTGAGGCGTCTGGAGACGCGTCTCGACGCGGGCCAGCAATTTATAGCGTTTTTAGAATTTAGCCAGGAACAAAAATGTGCAATTTTTTGCAGTACTATGCGAGCCTAACGCACGTTTGAGGCGTCTGGAGACGCGTCTCGACGCGGGCCAGCAAGTTATAGCGTTTTTAGAATTTAGCCAGGAACAAAAATGTGCAATTTTTTGCAGTACTATGCGAGCTAGACGCACGTTTGAGGCGTCTGGAGACGCGTCTCGGCGCGGGCCAGCTAGCTATAGCGTTATTAGAATTTAGCCAGGAACAAAAATGTGCATTTTTTTGCAGTTCTATGCGAGCCAGACGCACGTTTGAGGCGTCTGGAGACGCGTCTCGGCGCGGGCCAGCTAGCTATAGCGTTCCCTCCCCACTCGCGCGCACTGCGGTGTTTATTATATCGCTGCGTATTGTAAATTCGGAATTCGCGTTGTGTGTTTATTTTAAGGCTTGTGAATTGTTCCTAGCGGTGCTATAGTGTAGTAAGTGCGTGTTTTGTAAGTTTTTCAAAGTGTCTGTTCATTTATTTACAGGTAATTAGTCAATTTCTCCAGCTTTCGGTAAGTGCATTTATTTTTCTTGTGTGTGGGTAACGCGAAATAACTTAATCGATTGATATCTATTTGTTTAGTTCTTTTGATATTTTTAATTCATCCGTGTTGTTATAAAGTAATTCATGATGTCAGCAAATGATGACCCTCCAGATCGTGGCGGAGATATATTTCGTCGAAATACAAAAACCCAAAGGTCGCCCGTGGCGACCTCCGCTAATTCGAAACGCTTGTTCAGCGAAATATCTCCATCATACATTTCGCCCGATGATAGGTCAAAACGGGTTCATCCAACTTTCGAAACCGTGGAAAAATCCTCGCCGATTTTAAATATCAGTAATGTGAGCAATACCGATTACTGCGACTTAGTTTCCGAGGCGTCAGCCTACCTGTCAAAAATTAACGACTTAGTCAATGATCAGGGCTCTCGCATTAACGTAGCAAATAAATCTGCCATTATGGATATGACACAGCGTGTCACGGCCATCGTTTCTATGCTGGCCATAAAATCATCATGCAACGAAACGAAGTTAGCCAATACGGAACGCAAATTAGAAAAAATCAAGTCGAATAACTATGTCAATCCCAATCCTGTCAATAATAATAATAACAATTGTAAAATTTCGTATGCGGACTCGTTGAAACTACGCTTGCCAAAAGTAGCTCCAGCAATTATGGAATCCCGTCCACCATTGCCGTGTGTGGTGGCTTATCCGACCGCAGCTCGATCAGCTGATTATAGCACTTCGTCCGCGACAAAACAAGCGCTTATGAAAGCAATTAAGCCCTGTGATGACGGTTTTCAAATTGTAGGCGTGAAAAAAACCGCGAAATCAGGTGTTGTTCTACGTGTCGCTAGTGAACATCAGCTTAAAAAATTGGAATCCGTGGACGCAATTAAGGCCGCTGGTTAACGACTAGAAAAACCAAAAGGTAGACGCCCTCGAGTATTAGTTAAGGATGTACCATCTTCAATGGATGATGGCGCTTTTCTGATCGCGCTATACCGCCAAAATATTAAAGATGAGCTTCAAATGAAAGAGGATGACTTTATTAAGTCTACTAAAATTATCCGTAGGCGCTCGTTAGACAACGGTCGTAAGTGGATAGGCATCGAGTTAGATTCCGCAGTACGTAAACACTTAGTTTCTACCAAGGATAAATTATTTATTGATTGGGCTACCTGCCGCTTTATTGACGATGTTGAAGTCGTTCGGTGCTTACATTGTCAACAGTTCGGTCACGTTAAGAAACACTGCGTTAATAAAGAACCGACTTGTGACTGACACGTTTGAGGCGTCTGGAGACGCGTCTCGGCGCGGGCCAGCTAGCTATAGCGTTTTTAGAATTTAGCCAGGAACAAAAATGTGCAATTTTTTGCAGTTCTATGCGAGCCAGACGCACGTTTGAGGCGTCTGGAGACGCGTCTCGGCGCGGGCCAGCTAGCTATAGCGTTTTTAGAATTAAGCCAGGAACAAAAATGTGCAATTTTTTGCAGTTCTATGCGAGCCAGACGCACGTTTGAGGCGTCTGGAGACGCGTCTCGACGCGGGCCAGCAAGTTATAGCGTTTTTAGTATTTAGCCAGGAACAAAAATGTGCAATTTTTTGCAGTTCTATGCGAGCCAGACGCACGTTTGAGGCGTCTGGAGACGCGTCTCGGCGCGGGCCAGCTAGCTATAGCGTTTTTAGAATTTAGCCAGGAACAAAAATGTGCAATTTTTTGCAGTTCTATGCGAGCCAGACGCACGTTTGAGGCGCCTGGAGACGCGTCTCGGCGCGGGCCAGCTAGCTATAGCGTTTTTAGAATTTAGCCAGGAACAAAAATGTGCATTTTTTTGCAGTTCTATGCGAGCCAGACGCACGTTTGAGGCGTCTGGAGACGCGTCTCGGCGCGGGCCAGCTAGCTATAGCGTTTTTAGAATTTAGCCAGGAACAAAAATGTGCAATTTTTTGCAGTTCTATGCGAGCCAGACGCACGTTTGAGGCGTCTGGAGACGCGTCTCGACGCGGGCCAGCAAGTTATAGCGTTTTTAGAATTTAGCCAGGAACAAAAATGTGCAATTTTTTGTAGTTCTATGCGAGCCAGACGCACGTTTGAGGCGTCTGGAGACGCGTCTCGGCGCGGGCCAGCTAGCTATAGCGTTTTTAGAATTTAGCCAGGAACAAAAATGTGTAATTTTATGCAGTTCTATGCGAGCCAGACGCACGTTTGAGGCGTCTGGAGACGCGTCTCGACGCGGGCCAGCAAGTTATAGCGTTTTTAGAATTTAGCCAGGAACAAAAATGTGCAATTTTTTGCAGTACTATGCGAGCCAGACGCACGTTTGAGGCGTCTGGAGACGCGTCTCGGCGCGGGCCAGCTAGCTATAGCGTTTCTAGAATTTAGCCAGGAACAAAAATGTGCAATTTTTTGCAGTTCTATGCGAGCCAGACGCACGTTTGAGGCGTCTGGAGACGCGTCTCGACGCGGGCCAGCTAGCTATAGCGTTTTTAGAATTTAGCCCGGAACAAAAATGTGCAATTTTTTGCAGTTCTATGCGAGCCAGACGCACGTTTGAGGCGTCTGGAGACGCGTCTCGACGCGGGCCAGCAAGTTATAGCGTTTTTAGAATTTAGCCAGGAACAAAAATGTGCAATTTTTTGCAGTACTATGCGAGCCAGACGCACGTTTGAGGCGTCTGGAGACGCGTCTCGGCGCGGGCCAGCTAGCTATAGCGTTTTTAGAATTTAGCCAGGAACAAAAATTGTGCAATTTTTTGTAGTTCTATGCGAGCCAGACGCACGTTTGAGGCGTCTGGAGACGCGTCTCGGCGCGGGCCAGCTAGCTATAGCGTTTTTAGAATTTAGCCAGGAACAAAAATGTGTAATTTTATGCAGTTCTATGCGAGCCAGACGCACGTTTGAGGCGTCTGGAGACGCGTCTCGACGCGGGCCAGCAAGTTATAGCGTTTTTAGAATTTAGCCAGGAACAAAAATGTGCAATTTTTTGCAGTACTATGCGAGCCAGACGCACGTTTGAGGCGTCTGGAGGCGCGTCTCGGCGCGGGCCAGCTAGCTATAGCGTTTCTAGAATTTAGCCAGGAACAAAAATGTGTAATTTTATGCAGTTCTATGCGAGCCAGACGCACGTTTGAGGCGTCTGGAGACGCGTCTCGGCGCGGGCCAGCTAGCTATAGCGTTTTTAGAATTTAGCCAGGAACAAAAATGTGCAATTTTTTGCAGTTCTATGCGAGCCAGACGCACGTTTGAGGCGTCTGGAGACGCGTCTCGGCGCGGGCCAGCTAGCTATAGCGTTTTTAGAATTTAGCCAGGAACAAAAATGTGTAATTTTATGCAGTTCTATGCGAGCCAGACGCACGTTTGAGGCGTATGGAGACGCGTCTCGACGCGGGCCAGCAAGTTATAGCGTTTTTAGAATTTAGCCAGGAACAAAAATGTGCAATTTTTTGCAGTACTATGCGAGCCAGACGCACGTTTGAGGCGTCTGGAGACGCGTCTCGGCGCGGGCCAGCTAGCTATAGCATTTTTAGAATTTAGCCAGGAACAAAAATGTGCAATTTTTTGTAGTTCTATGCGAGCCAGACGCACGTTTGAGGCGTCTGGAGACGCGTCTCGACGCGGGCCAGCAAGTTATAGCGTTTTTAGAATTTAGCCAGGAACAAAAATGTGCAATTTTTTGCAGTACTATGCGAGCCAGACGCACGTTTGAGGCGTCTGGAGACGCGTCTCGGCGCGGGCCAGCTAGCTATAGCGTTTCTAGAATTTAGCCAGGAACAAAAATGTGTAATTTTTTGCAGTTCTATGCGAGCCAGACGCACGTTTGAGGCGTCTGGAGACGCGTCTCGGCGCGGGCCAGCTAGCTATAGCGTTTTTAGAATTTAGCCAGGAACAAAAATGTGAAATTTTTTGCAGTACTATGCGAGCCAGACGCACGTTTGAGGCGTCTGGAGACGCGTCTCGGCGCGGGCCAGCTAGCTATAGCGTTTCTAGAATTTAGCCAGGAACAAAAATGTGTAATTTTTTGCAGTTCTATGCGAGCCAGACGCACGTTTGAGGCGTCTGGAGACGCGTCTCGGCGCGGGCCAGCTAGCTATAGCGTTTTTAGAATTTAGCCAGGAACAAAAATGTGCAATTTTTTGCAGTTCTATGCGAGCCAGACGCACGTTTGAGGCGTCTGGAGACGCGTCTCGGCGCGGGCCAGCTAGCTATAGCGTTTTTAGAATTTAGCCAGGAACAAAAATGTGCAATTTTTTGCAGTTCTATGCGAGCCAGACGCACGTTTGAGGCGTCTGGAGACGCGTCTCGACGCGTGCCAGCTAGCTATAGCGTTTTTAGAATTTAGCCAGGAACAAAAATGTGCATTTTTTTGCAGTTCTATGCGAGCCAGACGCACGTTTGAGGCGTCTGGAGACGCGTCTCGACGCGGGCCAGCAAGTTATAGCGTTTTTAGAATTTAGCCAGGAACAAAAATGTGCAATTTTTTGCAGTTCTATGCGAGCCAGACGCACGTTTGAGGCGTCTGGAGACGCGTCTCGACGCGTGCCAGCTAGCTATAGCGTTTTTAGAATTTAGCCAGGAACAAAAATGTGCATTTTTTTGCAGTTCTATGCGAGCCAGACGCACGTTTGAGGCGTCTGGAGACGCGTCTCGACGCGGGCCAGCAAGTTATAGCGTTTTTAGTATTTAGCCAGGAACAAAAATGTGCAATTTTTTGCAGTACTATGCGAGCCAGACGCACGTTTGAGGCGTCTGGAGACGCGTCTCGACGCGGGCCAGCTAGCTATAGCGTTTTTAGAATTTAGCCAGGAACAAAATTTGTAATTTTATGCAGTTCTATGCGAGCCAGACGCACGTTTGAGGCGTCTGGAGACGCGTCTCGACGCGGGCCAGCAAGTTATAGCATTTTTAGAATTTAGCCAGGAACAAAAATGTGCATTTTTTTGCAGTTCTATGCGAGCCAGACGCACGTTTGAGGCGTCTGGAGACGCGTCTCGACGCGGGCCAGCAAGTTATAGCGTTTTTAGAATTTAGCCAGGAACAAAAATGTGCAATTTTTTGCAGTTCTATGCGAGCCAGACGCACGTTTGAGGCGTCTGGAGACGCGTCTCGACGCGTGCCAGCTAGCTATAGCGTTTTTAGAAATTAGCCAGGAACAAAAATGTGCATTTTTTTGCAGTTCTATGCGAGCCAGACGCACGTTTGAGGCGTCTGGAGACGCGTCTCGACGCGGGCCAGCAAGTTATAGCGTTTTTAGTATTTAGCCAGGAACAAAAATGTGCAATTTTTTGCAGTACTATGCGAGCCAGACGCACGTTTGAGGCGTCTGGAGACGCGTCTCGACGCGGGCCAGCTAGCTATAGCGTTTTTAGAATTTAGCCAGGAACAAAATTTGTAATTTTATGCAGTTCTATGCGAGCCAGACGAACGTTTGAGGCGTCTGGAGACGCGTCTCGACGCGGGCCAGCAAGTTATAGCGTTTTTAGAATTTAGCCAGGAACAAAAATGTGCAATTTTTTGCAGTACTATGCGAGCCAGACGCACGTTTGAGGCGTCTGGAGACGCGTCTCGGCGCGGGCCAGCTAGCTATAGCGTTTTTAGAATTTAGCCAGGAACAAAAGTGTGCAATTTTTTGTAGTTCTATGCGAGCCAGACGCACGTTTGAGGCGTCTGGAGACGCGTCTCGGCGCGGGCCAGCTAGCTATAGCGTTTTTAGAATTTAGCCAGGAACAAAAATGTGTAATTTTATGCAGTTCTATGCGAGCCAGACGCACGTTTGAGGCGTCTGGAGACGCGTCTCGGCGCGGGCCAGCTAGCTATAGCGTTTTTAGAATTTAGCCAGGAACAAAAATGTGCAATTTTTTGCAGTACTATGCGAGCCAGACGCACGTTTGAGGCGTCTGGAGACGCGTCTCGACGCGGGCCAGCAAGTTATAGCGTTTTTAGAATTTAGCCAGGAACAAAAATGTGCAATTTTTTGCAGTACTATGCGAGCCAGACGCACGTTTGAGGCGTCTGGAGACGCGTCTCGGCGCGGGCCAGCTAGCTATAGCGTTTTTAGAATTTAGCCAGGAACAAAAATGTGCAATTTTTTGCAGTTCTATGCGAGCCAGACGCACGTTTGAGGCGTCTGGAGACGCGTCTCGACACGTGCCAGCTAGCTATAGCGTTTTTAGAATTTAGCCAGGAACAAAAATGTGCAATTTTTTGCAGTTCTATGCGAGCCAGACGCACGTTTGAGGCGTCTGGAGACGCGTCTCGGCGCGGGCCAGCTAGCTATAGCGTTTTTAGAATTTAGCCAGGAACAAAAATGTGCAATTTTATGCAGTTCTATGCGAGCCAGACGCACGTTTGAGGCGTCTGGAGACGCGTCTCGGCGCGGGCCAGCTAGCTATAGCGTTTTTAGAATTTAGCCAGGAACAAAATTTGTAATTTTATGCAGTTCTATGCGAGCCAGACGCACGTTTGAGGCGTCTGGAGACGCGTCTCGGCGCGGGCCAGCTAGCTATAGCGTTTTTAGAATTTAGCCAGGAACAAAAATGTGTAATTTTTTGTAGTTCTTTGCGAGCCAGATGCACGTTTGAGGCGTCTGGAGACGCGTCTCGACGCGGGCCAGCTAGCTATAGCGTTTTTAGAATTTAGCCAGGAACAAAAGTGTGCAATTTTTTGTAGTTCTATGCGAGCCAGACGCACGTTTGAGGCGTCTGGAGACGCGTCTCGGCGCGGGCCAGCTAGCTATAGCGTTTTTAGAATTTAGCCAGGAACAAAAATGTGTAATTTTATGCAGTTCTATGCGAGCCAGACGCACGTTTGAGGCGTCTGGAGACGCGTCTCGACGCGGGCCAGCAAGTTATAGCGTTTTTAGAATTTAGCCAGGAACAAAAATGTGCATTTTTTTGCAGTTCTATGCGAGCCAGACGCACGTTTGAGGCGTCTGGAGACGCGTCTCGACGCGGGCCAGC
Source organism: Lacanobia wlatinum (assembly GCA_947578705.1). Taxonomy (NCBI): domain Eukaryota; kingdom Metazoa; phylum Arthropoda; class Insecta; order Lepidoptera; family Noctuidae; genus Lacanobia; species Lacanobia wlatinum. Next base: position 606,612 of record OX388026.1, read on the forward strand.
AAGTTATAGCGTTTTTAGAATTTAGCCAGGAACAAAAATGTGCAATTTTTTGCAGTTCTATGCGAGCCAGACGCACGTTTGAGGCGTCTGGAGACGCGTCTCGACGCGTGCCAGCTAGCTATAGCGTTTTTAGAAATTAGCCAGGAACAAAAATGTGCATTTTTTTGCAGTTCTATGCGAGCCAGACGCACGTTTGAGGCGTCTGGAGACGCGTCTCGACGCGGGCCAGCAAGTTATAGCGTTTTTAGTATTTAGCCAGGAACAAAAATGTGCAATTTTTTGCAGTACTATGCGAGCCAGACGCACGTTTGAGGCGTCTAGAGACGCGTCTCGACGCGGGCCAGCTAGCTATAGCGTTTTTAGAATTTAGCCAGGAACAAAATTTGTAATTTTATGCAGTTCTATGCGAGCCAGACGAACGTTTGAGGCGTCTGGAGACGCGTCTCGACGCGGGCCAGCAAGTTATAGCGTTTTTAGAATTTAGCCAGGAACAAAAATGTGCAATTTTTTGCAGTACTATGCGAGCCAGACGCACGTTTGAGGCGTCTGGAGACGCGTCTCGGCGCGGGCCAGCTAGCTATAGCGTTTTTAGAATTTAGCCAGGAACAAAAATGTGCAATTTTATGCAGTTCTATGCGAGCCAGACGCACGTTTGAGGCGTCTGGAGACGCGTCTCGGCGCGGGCCAGCTAGCTATAGCGTTTTTAGAATTTAGCCAGGAACAAAAATGTGTAATTTTTTGTAGTTCTATGCGAGCCAGATGCACGTTTGAGGCGTCTGGAGACGCGTCTCGACGCGGGCCAGCAAGTTATAGCGTTTTTAGAATTTAGCCAGGAACAAAAATTTGCAATTTTTTGCAGTACTATGCGAGCCAGACGCACGTTTGAGGCGTCTGGAGACGCGTCTCGGCGCGGGCCAGCTAGCTATAGCGTTTTTAGAATTTAGCCAGGAACAAAAATGTGCAATTTTTTGCAGTACTATGCGAGCCAGACGCACGTTTGAGGCGTCTGGAGACGCGTCTCGGCGCGGGCCAGCTAGCTATAGCGTTTTAAGAATTTAGCCAGGAACAAAAATGTGCAATTTTTTGCATTTCTATGCGAGCCAGACGCACGTTTGAGGCGTCTGGAGACGCGTCTCGGCGCGGGACAGCTAGCTATAGCGTTTTTAGAATTTAGCCAGGAACAAAAATGTGCATTTTTTGCAGTTCTATGCGAGCCAGACGCTCGTTTGAGGCGTCTGGAGACGCGTCTCGGCGCGGGCCAGCTAGCTATAGCGTTTTTAGAATTTAGCCAGGAATAAAAATGTGCAATTTTTTGCAGTTCTATGCGAGCCAGATGCACGTTTGAGGCGTCTGGAGACGCGTCTCGACGCGTGCCAGCTAGCTATAGCGTTTTTAGAATTTAGCCAGGAACAAAAATGTGCATTTTTTTGGAGTTCTATGCGAGCCAGATGCACGTTTGAGGCGTCTGGAGACGCGTCTCGACGCGTGCCAGCTAGCTATAGCGTTTTTAGAATTTAGCCAGGAACAAAAATGTGCATTTTTTTGGAGTTCTATGCGAGCCAGACGCACGTTTGAGGCGTCTGGAGACGCGTCTCGACGCGGGCCAGCAAGTTATAGCGTTTTTAGAATTTAGCCAGGAACAAAAATGTGCAATTTTTTGCAGTTCTATGCGAGCCAGACGCACGTTTGAGGCGTCTGGAGACGCGTCTCGACGCGTGCCAGCTAGCTATAGCGTTTTTAGAATTTAGCCAGGAACAAAAATGTGCAATTTTTTGCAGTTCTATGCGAGCCAGACGCACGTTTGAGGCGTCTGGAGACGCGTCTCGACACGTGCCAGCAAGTTATAGCGTTTTTAGTATTTAGCCAGGAACAAAAATGTGCAATTTTTTGCAGTACTATGCGAGCCAGACGCACGTTTGAGGCGTCTGGAGACGCGTCTCGACGCGGGCCAGCTAGCTATAGCGTTTTTAGAATTTAGCCAGGAACAAAAATTTGTAATTTTATGCAGTTCTATGCGAGCCAGACGCACGTTTGAGGCGTCTGGAGACGCGTCTCGACGCGGGCCAGCAAGTTATAGCGTTTTTAGAATTTAGCCAGGAACAAAAATGTGCAATTTTTTGCAGTACTATGCGAGCCAGACGCACGTTTGAGGCGTCTGGAGACGCGTCTCGGCGCGGGCCAGCTAGCTATAGCGTTTCTAGAATTTAGCCAGGAACAAAAATGTGCAATTTTTTGCAGTTCTATGCGAGCCAGACGCACGTTTGAGGCGTCTGGAGACGCGTCTCGGCGCGGGCCAGCTAGCTATAGCGTTTTTAGAATTTAGCCAGGAACAAAAATGTGTAATTTTATGCAGTTTTATGCGAGCCAGACGCACGTTTGAGGCGTCTGGAGACGCGTCTCGACGCGGGCCAGCAAGTTATAGCGTTTTTAGAATTTAGCCAGGAACAAAAATGTGCAATTTTTTGCAGTACTATGCGAGCCAGACGCACGTTTGAGGCGTCTGGAGACGCGTCTCGGCGCGGGCCAGCCAGCTATAGCGTTTTTAGAATTTAGCCAGGAACAAAAATGTGCAATTTTTTGCAGTTCTATGCGAGCCAGACGCACGTTTGAGGCGTCTGGAGACGCGTCTCGACGCGTGCCAGCTAGCTATAGCGTTTTTAGAATTTAGCCAGGAACAAAAATGTGCAATTTTTTGCAGTTCTTCTCGAACCAGACGCACGTTTGAGGCGTCTGGAGACGCGTCTCGGCGCGGGCCAGCTAGCTATAGCGTTTTTAGAATTTAGCCAGGAACAAAAATGTGCAATTTTATGCAGTTCTATGCGAGCCAGACGCACGTTTGAGGCGTCTGGAGACGCGTCTCGGCGCGGGCCAGCTAGCTATAGCGTTTCTAGAATTTAGCCAGGAAAAAAATGTGCAATTTTTTGCAGTTCTATGCGAGCCAGACGCACGTTTGAGGCGTCTGGAGACGCGTCTCGGCGCGGGCCAGCTAGCTATAGCGTTTTTAGAATTTACCTAGGAACAAAAATGTGTAATTTTATGCAGTTCTATGCGAGCCAGACGCACGTTTGATCCGTCTGGAGACGCGTCTCGACGCGGGCCAGCAAGTTATAGCGTTTTTAGAATTTAGCCAGGAACAAAAATGTGCATTTTTTTGCAGTTCTATGCGAGCCAGACGCAAGTTTGAGGCGTCTGGAGACGCGTCTCGGCGCGGGCCAGCTAGCTATAGCGTTTTTAGAATTTAGCCAGGAACAAAAATGTGCAATTTTTTGCAGTTCTATGCGAGCCAGACGCACGTTTGAGGCGTCTGGAGACGCGTCTCGGCGCGGGCCAGCTAGCTATAGCGTTTTTAGAATTTAGCCAGGAACAAAAATGTGTAATTTTATGCAGTTCTATGCGAGCCAGACGCACGTTTGAGGCGTCTGGAGACGCGTCTCGACGCGGGCCAGCAAGTTATAGCGTTTTTAGTATTTAGCCAGGAACAAAAATGTGCAATTTTTTGCAGTACTATGCGAGCCAGACGCACGTTTGAGGCGTCTGGAGACGCGTCTCGACGCGGGCCAGCTAGCTATAGCGTTTTTAGAATTTAGCCAGGAACAAAAATTTGTAATTTTATGCAGTTCTATGCGAGCCAGACGCACGTTTGAGGCGTCTGGAGACGCGTCTCGACGCGGGCCAGCAAGTTATAGCGTTTTTAGAATTTAGCCAGGAACAAAAATGTGCAATTTTTTGCAGTACTATGCGAGCCAGACGCACGTTTGAGGCGTCTGGAGACGCGTCTCGGCGCGGGCCAGCTAGCTATAGCGTTTTTAGAATTTAGCCATGAACTTAAGTGTGCAATTTTTTGTAGTTCTATGCGAGCCAGACGCACGTTTGAGGCGTCTGGAGACGCGTCTCGGCGCGGGCCAGCTAGCTATAGCGTTTTTAGAATTTAGCCAGGAACAAAAATGTGTAATTTTATGCAGTTCTATGCGAGCCAGACGCACGTTTGAGGCGTCTGGAGACGCGTCTCGGCGCGGGCCAGCTAGCTATAGCGTTTTTAGAATTTAGCCAGGAACAAAAATGTGCAATTTTTTGCAGTACTATGCGAGCCAGACGCACGTTTGAGGCGTCTGGAGACGCGTCTCGGCGCGGGCCAGCTAGCTATAGCGTTTCTAGAATTTAGCCAGGAACAAAAATGTGCAATTTTATGCAGTTCTATGCGAGCCAGACGCACGTTTGAGGCGTCTGGAGACGCGTCTCGGCGCGGGCCAGCTAGCTATAGCGTTTTTAGAATTTAGCCAGGAACAAAAATGTGTAATTTTATGCAGTTCTATGCGAGCCAGACGCACGTTTGAGGCGTCTGGAGACGCGTCTCGGCGCGGGCCAGCTAGCTATAGCGTTTTTAGAATTTAGCCAGGAACAAAAATGTGTAATTTTATGCAGTTCTATGCGAGCCAGACGCACGTTTGAGGCGTCTGGAGACGCGTCTCGACGCGGGCCAGCAAGTTATAGCGTTTTTAGAATTTAGCCAGGAACAAAAATGTGCATTTTTTTGCAGTTCTATGCGAGCCAGACGCAAGTTTGAGGCGTCTGGAGACGCGTCTCGGCGCGGGCCAGCTAGCTATAGCGTTTTTAGAATTTAGCCAGGAACAAAAATGTGCAATTTTTTGCAGTTCTATGCGAGCCAGACGCACGTTTGAGGCGTCTGGAGACGCGTCTCGGCGCGGGCCAGTTAGCTATAGCGTTTTTAGAATTTAGCCAGGAACAAAAATGTGTAATTTTATGCAGTTCTATGCGAGCCAGACGCACGTTTGAGGCGTCTGGAGACGCGTCTCGACGCGGGCCAGCAAGTTATAGCGTTTTTAGAATTTAGCCAGGAACAAAAATGTGCAATTTTTAGCAGTTCTATGCGAGCCAGACGCACGTTTGAGGCGTCTGGAGACGCGTCTCGGCGCGGGCCAGCTAGCTAAAGCGTTTTTAGAATTTAGCCAGGAACAAAAATGTGCAATTTTTTGTAGTTCTATGCGAGCCAGACGCACGTTTGAGGCGTCTGGAGACGCGTCTCGGCGCGGGCCAGCTAGCTATAGCGTTTTTAGAATTTAGCCAGGAACAAAAATGTGTAATTTTATGCAGTTATATGCGAGCCAGACGCACGTTTGAGGCGTCTGGAGACGCGTCTCGACGCGTGCCAGCAATTTATAGCGTTTTTAGAATTTAGCCAGGAACAAAAAATTTGCAATTTTTTGCAGTACTATGCGAGCCAGACGCACGTTTGAGGCGTCTGGAGACGCGTCTCGGCGCGGGCCAGCTAGCTATAGCGTTTCTAGAATTTAGCCAGGAACAAAAATGTGCAATTTTTTGCAATTCTATGCGAGCCAGACGCACGTTTGAGGCGTCTGGAGACGCGTCTCGACGCGTGCCAGCTAGCTATAGCGTTTTTAGAATTTAGCCAGGAACAAAAATGTGCTATTTTTTGCAGTACTATGCGAGCCAGACGCACGTTTGAGGCGTCTGGAGACGCGTCTCGGCGCGGGCCAGCTAGCTATAGCGTTTTTAGAATTTAGCCAGGAACAAAAATGTACAATTTTTTGTAGTTCTATGCGAGCCAGACGCACGTTTGAGGCGTCTGGAGACGCGTCTCGGCGCGGGCCAGCTAGCTATAGCGTTTTTAGAATTTAGCCAGGAACAAAAATGTGTAATTTTATGCAGTTCTATGCGAGCCAGACAAACGTTTGAGGCGTCTGGAGACGCGTCTCGACGCGGGCCAGCAAGTTATAGCGTTTTTAGAATTTAGCCAGGAACAAAAATGTGCAATTTTTTGCAGTACTATGCGAGCCAGACGCACGTTTGAGGCGTCTGGAGACGCGTCTCGGCGCGGGCCAGCTAGCTATAGCGTTTCTAGAATTTAGCCAGGAACAAAAATGTGTAATTTTTTGCAGTTCTATGCGAGCCAGACGCACGTTTGAGGCGTCTGGAGACGCGTCTCGGCGCGGGCCAGCTAGCTATAGCGTTTTTAGAATTTAGCCAGGAACAAAAATGTGCAATTTTTTGCAGTACTATGCGAGCCAGACGCACGTTTGAGGCGTCTGGAGACGCGTCTCGGCGCGGGCCAGCTAGCTATAGCGTTTTTAGAATTTAGCCAGGAACAAAAATGTGCAATTTTTTGCAGTTCTATGCGAGCCAGACGCACGTTTGAGGCGTCTGGAGACGCGTCTCGGCGCGGGCCAGCTAGCTATAGCGTTTTTAGAATTTAGCCAGGAACAATAATGTGCAATTTTTTGCAGTACTATGCGAGCCAGACGCACGTTTGAGGCGTCTGGAGACGCGTCTCGGCGCGGGCCAGCTAGCTATAGCGTTTCTAGAATTTAGCCAGGAACAAAAATGTGCAATTTTTTGCAGTTCTATGCGAGCCAGACGCACGTTTGAGGCGTCTGGAGACGCGTCTCGGCGCGGGCCAGCTAGCTTTAGCGTTTTTAGAATTTAGCCAGGAACAAAAATGTGTAATTTTATGCAGTTCTATGCGAGCCAGACGCACGTTTGAGGCGTCTGGAGACGCGTCTCGACGCGGGCCAGCAAGTTATAGCGTTTTTAGAATTTAGCCAGGAACAAAAATGTGCAATTTTTTGTAGTTCTATTCGAGCCAGACGCACGTTTGAGGCGTCTGGAGACGCGTCTCGGCGCGGGCCAGCTAGCTATAGCGTTTTTAGAATTTAGCCAGGAACAAAAATGTGTAATTTTATGCAGTTCTATGCGAGCCAGACGCACGTTTGAGGCGTCTGGAGACGCGTCTCGACGCGGGCCAGCAATTTATAGCGTTTTTAGAATTTAGCCAGGAACAAAAAATGTGCAATTTTTTGCAGTACTATGCGAGCCAGACGCACGTTTGAGGCGTCTGGAGACGCGTCTCGGCGCGGGCCAGCTAGCTATAGCGTTTTTAGAATTTAGCCAGGAACAAAAATGTGCAATTTTTTGCAATTCTATGCGAGCCAGACGCACGTTTGAGGCGTCTGGAGACGCGTCTCGACGCGTGCCAGCTAGCTATAGCGTTTTTAGAATTTAGCCAGGAACAAAAATGTGCAATTTTTTGCAGTACTATGCGAGCCAGACGCACGTTTGAGGCGTCTGGAGACGCGTCTCGGCGCGGGCCAGCTAGCTATAGCGTTTTTAGAAATTAGCCAGGAACAAAAATGTACAATTTTTTGTAGTTCTATGCGAGCCAGACGCACGTTTGAGGCGTCTGGAGACGCGTCTCGGCGCGGGCCAGCTAGCTATAGCGTTTTTAGAATTTAGCCAGGAATAAAAATGTGTAATTTTATGCAGTTCTATGCGAGCCAGACGCACGTTTGAGGCGTCTGGAGACGCGTCTCGACGCGGGCCAGCAAGTTATAGCGTTTTTAGAATTTAGCCAGGAACAAAAATGTGCAATTTTTTGCAGTACTATGCGAGCCAGACGCACGTTTGAGGCGTCTGGAGACGCGTCTCGGCGCGGGCCAGCTAGCTATAGCGTTTCTAGAATTTAGCCAGGAACAAAAATGTGTAATTTTTTGCAGTTCTATGCGAGCCAGACGCACGTTTGAGGCGTCTGGAGACGCGTCTCGGCGCGGGCCAGCTAGCTATAGCGTTTTTAGAATTTAGCCAGGAACAAAAATGTGCAATTTTTTGCAGTACTATGCGAGCCAGACGCACGTTTGAGGCGTCTGGAGACGCGTCTCGGCGCGGGCCAGCTAGCTATAGCGTTTTTAGAATTTAGCCAGGAACAAAAATGTGCAATTTTTTGCAGTTCTATGCGAGCCAGACGCACGTTTGAGGCGTCTGGAGACGCGTCTCGACGCGTGCCAGCTAGCTATAGCGTTTTTAGAATTTAGCCAGGAACAAAAATGTGCAATTTTTTGCAGTTCTTTGCGAACCAGACGCACGTTTGAGGCGTCTGGAGACGCGTCTCGGCGCGGGCCAGCTAGCTATAGCGTTTTTAGAATTTAGCCAGGAACAAAAATGTGCAATTTTATGCAGTTCTATGCGAGCCAGACGCACGTTTGAGGCGTCTGGAGACGCGTCTCGGCGCGGGCCAGCTAGCTATAGCGTTTTTAGAATTTAGCCAGGAACAAAAATGTGCAATTTTTTGCAGTACTATGCGAGCCAGACGCACGTTTGAGGCGTCTGGAGACGCGTCTCGGCGCGGGCCAGCTAGCTATAGCGTTTCTAGAATTTAGCCAGGAACAAAAATGTGCAATTTTTTGCAGTTCTATGCGAGCCAGACGCACGTTTGAGGCGTCTGGAGACGCGTCTCGGCGCGGGCCAGCTAGCTTTAGCGTTTTTAGAATTTAGCCAGGAACAAAAATGTGTAATTTTATGCAGTTCTATGCGAGCCAGACGCACGTTTGAGGCGTCTGGAGACGCGTCTCGACGCGGGCCAGCAAGTTATAGCGTTTTTAGAATTTAGCCAGGAACAAAAATGTGCAATTTTTTGCAGTACTATGCGAGCCAGACGCACGTTTGAGGCGTCTGGAGACGCGTCTCGGCGCGGGCCAGCTAGCTATAGCGTTTTTAGAATTTAGCCAGGAACAAAAATGTGCAATTTTTTGTAGTTCTATGCGAGCCAGACGCACGTTTGAGGCGTCTGGAGACGCGTCTCGGCGCGGGCCAGCTAGCTATAGCGTTATTAGAATTTAGCCAGGAACAAAAATGTGCATTTTTTGCAGTTCTATGCGAGCCAGACGCACGTTTGAGGCGTCTGGAGACGCGTCTCGGCGCGGGCCAGCTAGCTATAGCGTTTTTAGAATTTAGCCAGGAACAAAAATGTACAATGTTTTGCAGTTCTATGCGAGCCAGACGCACGTTTGAGGCGTCTGGAGACGCGTCTCGACGCGTGCCAGCTAGCTATAGCGTTTTTAGAATTTAGCCAGGAACAAAAATGTGCATTTTTTTGCAGTTCTATGCGAGCCAAACGCACGTTTGAGGCGTCTGGAGACGCGTTTCGACGCGGGCCAGCAAGTTATAGCGTTATTAGAATTTAGCCAGGAACAAAAATGTGCATTTTTTGCAGTTCTATGCGAGCCAGACGCACGTTTGAGGCGTCTGGAGACGCGTCTCGGCGCGGGCCAGCTAGCTATAGCGTTTTTAGAATTTAGCCAGGAACAAAAATGTACAATGTGTTGCAGTTCTATGCGAGCCAGACGCACGTTTGAGGCGTCTGGAGACGCGTCTCGACGCGTGCCAGCTAGCTATAGCGTTTTTAGAATTTAGCCAGGAACAAAAATGTGCAATTTTTTGCAGTACTATGCGAGCCAGACGCACGTTTGAGGCGTCTGGAGACGCGTCTCGGCGCGGGCCAGCTAGCTATAGCGTTTTTAGAATTTAGCCAGGAACAAAAATGTACAATTTTTTGTAGTTCTATGCGAGCCAGACGCACGTTTGAGGCGTCTGGAGACGCGTCTCGGCGCGGGCCAGCTAGCTATAGCGTTTTTAGAATTTAGCCAGGAACAAAAATGTGTAATTTTATGCAGTTCTATGCGAGCCAGACAAACGTTTGAGGCGTCTGGAGACGCGTCTCGACGCGGGCCAGCAAGTTATAGCGTTTTTAGAATTTAGCCAGGAACAAAAATGTGCAATTTTTTGCAGTACTATGCGAGCCAGACGCACGTTTGAGGCGTCTGGAGACGCGTCTCGGCGCGGGCCAGCTAGCTATAGCGTTTCTAGAATTTAGCCAGGAACAAAAATGTGTAATTTTTTGCAGTTCTATGCGAGCCAGACGCACGTTTGAGGCGTCTGGAGACGCGTCTCGGCGCGGGCCAGCTAGCTATAGCGTTTTTAGAATTTAGCCAGGAACAAAAATGTGCAATTTTTTGCAGTACTATGCGAGCCAGACGCACGTTTGAGGCGTCTGGAGACGCGTCTCGGCGCGGGCCAGCTAGCTATAGCGTTTTTAGAATTTAGCCAGGAACAAAAATGTGCAATTTTTTGCAGTTCTATGCGAGCCAGACGCACGTTTGAGGCGTCTGGAGACGCGTCTCGGCGCGGGCCAGCTAGCTATAGCGTTTTTAGAATTTAGCCAGGAACAATAATGTGCAATTTTTTGCAGTACTATGCGAGCCAGACGCACGTTTGAGGCGTCTGGAGACGCGTCTCGGCGCGGGCCAGCTAGCTATAGCGTTTCTAGAATTTAGCCAGGAACAAAAATGTGCAATTTTTTGCAGTTCTATGCGAGCCAGACGCACGTTTGAGGCGTCTGGAGACGCGTCTCGGCGCGGGCCAGCTAGCTTTAGCGTTTTTAGAATTTAGCCAGGAACAAAAATGTGTAATTTTATGCAGTTCTATGCGAGCCAGACGCACGTTTGAGGCGTCTGGAGACGCGTCTCGACGCGGGCCAGCAAGTTATAGCGTTTTTAGAATTTAGCCAGGAACAAAAATGTGCAATTTTTTGTAGTTCTATTCGAGCCAGACGCACGTTTGAGGCGTCTGGAGACGCGTCTCGGCGCGGGCCAGCTAGCTATAGCGTTTTTAGAATTTAGCCAGGAACAAAAATGTGTAATTTTATGCAGTTCTATGCGAGCCAGACGCACGTTTGAGGCGTCTGGAGACGCGTCTCGACGCGGGCCAGCAATTTATAGCGTTTTTAGAATTTAGCCAGGAACAAAAAATGTGCAATTTTTTGCAGTACTATGCGAGCCAGACGCACGTTTGAGGCGTCTGGAGACGCGTCTCGGCGCGGGCCAGCTAGCTATAGCGTTTCTAGAATTTAGCCAGGAACAAAAATGTGCAATTTTTTGCAATTCTATGCGAGCCAGACGCACGTTTGAGGCGTCTGGAGACGCGTCTCGACGCGTGCCAGCTAGCTATAGCGTTTTTAGAATTTAGCCAGGAACAAAAATGTGCAATTTTTTGCAGTACTATGCGAGCCAGACGCACGTTTGAGGCGTCTGGAGACGCGTCTCGGCGCGGGCCAGCTAGCTATAGCGTTTTTAGAATTTAGCCAGGAACAAAAATGTACAATTTTTTGTAGTTCTATGCGAGCCAGACGCACGTTTGAGGCGTCTGGAGACGCGTCTCGGCGCGGGCCAGCTAGCTATAGCGTTTTTAGAATTTAGCCAGGAATAAAAATGTGTAATTTTATGCAGTTCTATGCGAGCCAGACGCACGTTTGAGGCGTCTGGAGACGCGTCTCGACGCGGGCCAGCAAGTTATAGCGTTTTTAGAATTTAGCCAGGAACAAAAATGTGCAATTTTTTGCAGTACTATGCGAGCCAGACGCACGTTTGAGGCGTCTGGAGACGCGTCTCGGCGCGGGCCAGCTAGCTATAGCGTTTCTAGAATTTAGCCAGGAACAAAAATGTGTAATTTTTTGCAGTTCTATGCGAGCCAGACGCACGTTTGAGGCGTCTGGAGACGCGTCTCGGCGCGGGCCAGCTAGCTATAGCGTTTTTAGAATTTAGCCAGGAACAAAAATGTGCAATTTTTTGCAGTACTATGCGAGCCAGACGCACGTTTGAGGCGTCTGGAGACGCGTCTCGGCGCGGGCCAGCTAGCTATAGCGTTTTTAGAATTTAGCCAGGAACAAAAATGTGCAATTTTTTGCAGTTCTATGCGAGCCAGACGCACGTTTGAGGCGTCTGGAGACGCGTCTCGACGCGTGCCAGCTAGCTATAGCGTTTTTAGAATTTAGCCAGGAACAAAAATGTGCAATTTTTTGCAGTTCTTTGCGAACCAGACGCACGTTTGAGGCGTCTGGAGACGCGTCTCGGCGCGGGCCAGCTAGCTATAGCGTTTTTAGAATTTAGCCAGGAACAAAAATGTGCAATTTTATGCAGTTCTATGCGAGCCAGACGCACGTTTGAGGCGTCTGGAGACGCGTCTCGGCGCGGGCCAGCTAGCTATAGCGTTTTTAGAATTTAGCCAGGAACAAAAATGTGCAATTTTTTGCAGTACTATGCGAGCCAGACGCACGTTTGAGGCGTCTGGAGACGCGTCTCGGCGCGGGCCAGCTAGCTATAGCGTTTCTAGAATTTAGCCAGGAACAAAAATGTGCAATTTTTTGCAGTTCTATGCGAGCCAGACGCACGTTTGAGGCGTCTGGAGACGCGTCTCGGCGCGGGCCAGCTAGCTTTAGCGTTTTTAGAATTTAGCCAGGAACAAAAATGTGTAATTTTATGCAGTTCTATGCGAGCCAGACGCACGTTTGAGGCGTCTGGAGACGCGTCTCGACGCGGGCCAGCAAGTTATAGCGTTTTTAGAATTTAGCCAGGAACAAAAATGTGCAATTTTTTGCAGTACTATGCGAGCCAGACGCACGTTTGAGGCGTCTGGAGACGCGTCTCGGCGCGGGCCAGCTAGCTATAGCGTTTTTAGAATTTAGCCAGGAACAAAAATGTGCAATTTTTTGTAGTTCTATGCGAGCCAGACGCACGTTTGAGGCGTCTGGAGACGCGTCTCGGCGCGGGCCAGCTAGCTATAGCGTTATTAGAATTTAGCCAGGAACAAAAATGTGCATTTTTTGCAGTTCTATGCGAGCCAGACGCACGTTTGAGGCGTCTGGAGACGCGTCTCGGCGCGGGCCAGCTAGCTATAGCGTTTTTAGAATTTAGCCAGGAACAAAAATGTACAATGTTTTGCAGTTCTATGCGAGCCAGACGCACGTTTGAGGCGTCTGGAGACGCGTCTCGACGCGTGCCAGCTAGCTATAGCGTTTTTAGAATTTAGCCAGGAACAAAAATGTGCATTTTTTTGCAGTTCTATGCGAGCCAAACGCACGTTTGAGGCGTCTGGAGACGCGTTTCGACGCGGGCCAGCAAGTTATAGCGTTATTAGAATTTAGCCAGGAACAAAAATGTGCATTTTTTGCAGTTCTATGCGAGCCAGACGCACGTTTGAGGCGTCTGGAGACGCGTCTCGGCGCGGGCCAGCTAGCTATAGCGTTTTTAGAATTTAGCCAGGAACAAAAATGTACAATGTGTTGCAGTTCTATGTGAGCCAGACGCACGTTTGAGGCGTCTGGAGACGCGTCTCGACGCGTGCCAGCTAGCTATAGCGTTTTTAGAATTTAGCCAGGAACAAAAATGTGCATTTTTTTGCAGTTCTATGCGAGCCAGACGCACGTTTGAGGCGTCTGGAGACGCGTCTCGGCGCGGGCCAGCTAGCTATAGCGTTTTTAGAATTTAGCCAGGAACAAAAATGTGTAATATTATGCAGTTCTATGCGAGCCAGACGCACGTTTGAGGCGTCTGGAGACGCGTCTCGACGCGGGCCAGCAAGTTATAGCGTTTTTAGAATTTAGCCAGGAACAAAAATGTGCAATTTTTTGCAGTACTATGCGAGCCAGACGCACGTTTGAGGCGTCTGGAGACGCGTCTCGGCGCGGGCCAGCTAGCTATAGCGTTTCTAGAATTTAGCCAGGAACAAAAATGTGCAATTTTTTGCAGTTCTATGCGAGCCAGACGCACGTTTGAGGCGTCTGGAGACGCGTCTCGGCGCGGGCCAGCTAGCTATAGCGTTTTTAGAATTTAGCCAGGAACAAAAATGTGCAATTTTTTGCAGTTCTATGCGAGCCAGACGCACGTTTGAGGCGTCTGGAGACGCGTCTCGGCGCGGGCCAGCTAGCTATAGCGTTTTTAGAATTTAGCCAGGAACAAAAATGTGCAATTTTTTGCAGTTCTATGCGAGCCAGACGCACGTTTGAGGCGTCTGGAGACGCGTCTCGGCGCGGGCCAGCTAGCTATAGCGTTCCCTCCCCACTCGCGCGCACTGCGGTGTTTATTATATCGCTGCGTATTGTAAATTCGGAATTCGCGTTGTGTGTTTATTTTAAGGCTTGTGAATTGTTCCTAGCGGTGCTATAGTGTAGTAAGTGCGTGTTTTGTAAGTTTTTCAAAGTGTCTGTTCATTTATTTACAGGTAATTAGTCAATTTCTCCAGCTTTCGGTAAGTGCATTTATTTTTCTTGTGTGTGGGTAACGCGAAATAACTTAATCGATTGATATCTATTTGTTTAGTTCTTTTGATATTTTTAATTCATCCGTGTTGTTATAAAGTAATTCATGATGTCAACAAATGATGACCCTCCAGATCGTGGCGGAGATATATTTCGTCGAAATACAAAAACCCAAAGGTCGCCCGTGGCGACCTCCGCTAATTCGAAGCGCTTGTTCAGCGAAATGTCTCCATCATACATTTCGCCCGATGATAGGTCAAAACGGGTCCATCCAACTTTCGAAACCGTGGAAAAATCCTCGCCGATTTTAAATATCAGTAATGTGAGCAATACCGATTACTGCGACTTAGTTTCCGAGGCGTCAGCCTACCTGTCAAAAATTAACGACTTAGTCAATGATCAGGGCTCTCGCATTAACGTAGCAAATAAATCTGCCATTATGGATATGACACAGCGTGTCACGGCCATCGTTTCTATGCTGGCCATAAAATCATCATGCAACGAAACGAAGTTAGCCAATACGGAACGCGAATTAGAAAAAATCAAGTCGAATAACTATGTCAATCCCAATCCTGTCAATAATAATAATAACAATTGTAAAATTTCGTATGCGGACTCGTTGAAACTACGCTTGCCAAAAGTAGCTCCAGCAATTATGGAATCCCGTCCACCATTGCCGTGTGTGGTGGCTTATCCGACCGCAGCTCGATCAGCTGATTATAGCACTTCGTCCGCGACAAAACAAGCGCTTATGAAAGCAATTAAGCCCTGTGATGACGGTTTTCAAATTGTAGGCGTGAAAAAAACCGCGAAATCAGGTGTTGTTCTACGTGTCGCTAGTGAACATCAGCTTAAAAAATTGGAATCCGTGGACGCAATTAAGGCCGCTGGTTAACGACTAGAAAAACCAAAAGGTAGACGCCCTCGAGTATTAGTTAAGGATGTACCATCTTCAATGGATGATGGCGCTTTTCTGATCGCGCTATACCGCCAAAATATTAAAGATGAGCTTCAAATGAAAGAGGATGACTTTATTAAGTCTACTAAAATAATCCGTAGGCGCTCGTTAGACAACGGTCGTAAGTGGATAGGCATCGAGTTAGATTCCGCAGTACGTAAACACTTAGTTTCTACCAAGGATAAATTATTTATTGATTGGGCTACCTGCCGCTTTATTGACGATGTTGAAGTCGTTCGGTGCTTACATTGTCAACAGTTCGGTCACGTTAAGAAACACTGCGCTAATAAAGAACCGACTTGTGACTGACACGTTTGAGGCGTCTGGAGACGCGTCTCGGCGCGGGCCAGCTAGCTATAGCGTTTTTAGAATTTAGCCAGGAACAAAAATGTGCAATTTTTTGCAGTTCTATGCGAGCCAGACGCACGTTTGAGGCGTCTGGAGACGCGTCTCGGCGCGGGCCAGCTAGCTATAGCGTTATTAGAATTTAGCCAGGAACAAAAATGTGCATTTTTTGCAGTTCTATGCGAGCCAGACGCACGTTTGAGGCGTCTGGAGACGCGTCTCGGCGCGGGCCAGCTAGCTATAGCGTTTTTAGAATTTAGCCAGGAACAAAAATGTACAATGTTTTGCAGTTCTATGCGAGCCAGACGCACGTTTGAGGCGTCTGGAGACGCGTCTCGACGCGTGCCAGCTAGCTATAGCGTTTTTAGAATTTAGCCAGGAACAAAAATGTGCATTTTTTTGCAGTTCTATGCGAGCCAAACGCACGTTTGAGGCGTCTGGAGACGCGTTTCGACGCGGGCCAGCAAGTTATAGCGTTTTTAGAATTTAGCCAGGAACAAAAATGTGCAATTTTTTGCAGTACTATGCGAGCCAGACGCACGTTTGAGGCGTCTGGAGACGCGTCTCGGCGCGGGCCAGCTAGCTATAGCGTTTTTAGAATTTAGCCAGGAACAAAAATTTGTAATTTTATGCAGTTCTATGCGAGCCAGACGCACGTTTGAGGCGTCTGGAGACGCGTCTCGACGCGGGCCAGCAAGTTATAGCGTTTTTAGAATTTAGCCAGGAACAAAAATGTGCAATTTTTTGCAGTACTATGCGAGCCAGACGCACGTTTGAGGCGTCTGGAGACGCGTCTCGGCGCGGGCCAGCTAGCTATAGCGTTTTTAGAATTTAGCCAGGAACAAAAATGTGCAATTTTTTGCAGTACTATGCGAGCCAGACGCACGTTTGAGGCGTCTGGAGACGCGTCTCGGCGCGGGCCAGCTAGCTATAGCGTTTCTAGAATTTAGCCAGGAACAAAAATGTGCAATTTTATGCAGTTCTATGCGAGCCAGACGCACGTTTGAGGCGTCTGGAGACGCGTCTCGGCGCGGGCCAGCTAGCTATAGCGTTTTTAGAATTTAGCCAGGAACAAAAATGTGCAATTTTTTGCAGTTCTATGCGAGCCAGACGCACGTTTGAGGCGTCTGGAGACGCGTCTAGGCGCGGGCCAGCTAGCTATAGCGTTTTTAGAATTTAGCCAGGAACAAAAATGTGCAATTTTTTGCAGTTCTATGCGAGCCAGACGCACGTTTGAGGCGTCTGGAGACGCGTCTCGACGCGTGCCAGCTAGCTATAGCGTTTTTAGAATTTAGCCAGGAACAAAAATGTGCAATTTTTTGCAGTACTATGCGAGCCAGACGCACGTTTGAGGCGTCTGGAGACGCGTCTCGGCGCGGGCCAGCTAGCTATAGCGTTTTTAGAATTTAGGCAGGAACAAAAATGTGCAATTTTTTGCAGTACTATGCGAGCCAGACGCACGTTTGAGGCGTCTGGAGACGCGTCTCGGCGCGGGCCAGCTAGCTATAGCGTTTCTAGAATTTAGCCAGGAACAAAAATGTGCAATTTTTTGCAGTTCTATGCGAGCCAGACGCACGTTTGAGGCGTCTGGAGACGCGTCTCGGCGCGGGCCAGCTAGCTATAGCGTTTTTAGAATTTAGCCAGGAACAAAAATGTGTAATTTTATGCAGTTCTATGCGAGCCAGACGCACGTTTGAGGCGTCTGGAGACGCGTCTCGACGCGGGCCAGCAAGTTATAGCGTTTTTAGAATTTAGCCAGGAACAAAAATGTGCAATTTTTTGCAGTACTATGCGAGCCAGACGCACGTTTGAGGCGTCTGGAGACGCGTCTCGGCGCGGGCCAGCTAGCTATAGCGTTTTTAGAATTTAGCCAGGAACAAAAATGTGCAATTTTTTGCAGTTCTATGCGAGCCAGACGCACGTTTGAGGCGTCTGGAGACGCGTCTCGGCGCGGGCCAGCTAGCTATAGCGTTTCTAAAATTTAGCCAGGAACAAAAATGTGCAATTTTATGCAGTTCTATGCGAGCCAGACGCACGTTTGAGGCGTCTGGAGACGCGTCTCGGCGCGGGCCAGCTAGCTATAGCGTTTTTAGAATTTAGCCAGGAACAAAAATGTGCAATTTTTTGCAGTACTATGCGAGCCAGACGCACGTTTGAGGCGTCTGGAGACGCGTCTCGGCGCGGGCCAGCTAGCTATAGCGTTATTAGAATTTAGCCAGGAACAAAAATGTGCAATTTTTTGTAGTTCTATGCGAGCCAGACGCACGTTTGAGGCGTCTGGAGACGCGTCTCGGCGCGGGCCAGCTAGCTATAGCGTTTTTAGAATTTAGCCAGGAACAAAAATGTGCAATTTTTTGCAGTTCTATGCGAGCCAGACGCACGTTTGAGGCGTCTGGAGACGCGTCTCGACGCGGGCCAGCAAGTTATAGCGTTTTTAGAATTTAGCCAGGAACAAAAATGTGCAATTTTTTGCAGTACTATGCGAGCCAGACGCACGTTTGAGGCGTCTGGAGACGCGTCTCGGCGCGGGCCAGCTAGCTATAGCGTTTTTAGAATTTAGCCAGGAACAAAAATGTGCAATTTTTTGTAGTTCTATGCGAGCCAGACGCACGTTTGAGGCGTCTGGAGACGCGTCTCGGCGCGGGCCAGCTAGCTATAGCGTTTTTAGAATTTAGCCAGGAACAAAAATGTGCAATTTTTTGCAGTTCTATGCGAGCCAGACGCACGTTTGAGGCGTCTGGAGACGCGTCTCGTCGCGGGCCAGCTAGCTATAGCGTTTTTAGAATTTAGCCAGGAACAAAAATGTGCATTTTTTTGCAGTTCTATGCGAGCCAGACGCACGTTTGAGGCGTCTGGAGACGCGTCTCGGCGCGGGCCAGCTAGCTATAGCGTTTTTAGAATTTAGCCAGGAACAAAAATGTGTAATATTATGCAGTTCTATGCGAGCCAGACGCACGTTTGAGGCGTCTGGAGACGCGTCTCGACGCGGGCCAGCAAGTTATAGCGTTTTTAGAATTTAGCCAGGAACAAAAATGTGCAATTTTTTGCAGTACTATGCGAGCCAGACGCACGTTTGAGGCGTCTGGAGACGCGTCTCGGCGCGGGCCAGCTAGCTATAGCGTTTCTAGAATTTAGCCAGGAACAAAAATGTGCAATTTTTTGCAGTTCTATGCGAGCCAGACGCACGTTTGAGGCGTCTGGAGACGCGTCTCGGCGCGGGCCAGCTAGCTATAGCGTTTTTAGAATTTAGCCAGGAACAAAAATGTGCAATTTTTTGCAGTTCTATGCGAGCCAGACGCACGTTTGAGGCGTCTGGAGACGCGTCTCGGCGCGGGCCAGCTAGCTATAGCGTTTTTAGAATTTAGCCAGGAACAAAAATGTGCAATTTTTTGCAGTTCTATGCGAGCCAGACGCACGTTTGAGGCGTCTGGAGACGCGTCTCGGCGCGGGCCAGCTAGCTATAGCGTTCCCTCCCCACTCGCGCGCACTGCGGTGTTTATTATATCGCTGCGTATTGTAAATTCGGAATTCGCGTTGTGTGTTTATTTTAAGGCTTGTGAATTGTTCCTAGCGGTGCTATAGTGTAGTAAGTGCGTGTTTTGTAAGTTTTTCAAAGTGTCTGTTCATTTATTTACAGGTAATTAGTCAATTTCTCCAGCTTTCGGTAAGTGCATTTATTTTTCTTGTGTGTGGGTAACGCGAAATAACTTAATCGATTGATATCTATTTGTTTAGTTCTTTTGATATTTTTAATTCATCCGTGTTGTTATAAAGTAATTCATGATGTCAACAAATGATGACCCTCCAGATCGTGGCGGAGATATATTTCGTCGAAATACAAAAACCCAAAGGTCGCCCGTGGCGACCTCCGCTAATTCGAAGCGCTTGTTCAGCGAAATGTCTCCATCATACATTTCGCCCGATGATAGGTCAAAACGGGTCCATCCAACTTTCGAAACCGTGGAAAAATCCTCGCCGATTTTAAATATCAGTAATGTGAGCAATACCGATTACTGCGACTTAGTTTCCGAGGCGTCAGCCTACCTGTCAAAAATTAACGACTTAGTCAATGATCAGGGCTCTCGCATTAACGTAGCAAATAAATCTGCCATTATGGATATGACACAGCGTGTCACGGCCATCGTTTCTATGCTGGCCATAAAATCATCATGCAACGAAACGAAGTTAGCCAATACGGAACGCGAATTAGAAAAAATCAAGTCGAATAACTATGTCAATCCCAATCCTGTCAATAATAATAATAACAATTGTAAAATTTCGTATGCGGACTCGTTGAAACTACGCTTGCCAAAAGTAGCTCCAGCAATTATGGAATCCCGTCCACCATTGCCGTGTGTGGTGGCTTATCCGACCGCAGCTCGATCAGCTGATTATAGCACTTCGTCCGCGACAAAACAAGCGCTTATGAAAGCAATTAAGCCCTGTGATGACGGTTTTCAAATTGTAGGCGTGAAAAAAACCGCGAAATCAGGTGTTGTTCTACGTGTCGCTAGTGAACATCAGCTTAAAAAATTGGAATCCGTGGACGCAATTAAGGCCGCTGGTTAACGACTAGAAAAACCAAAAGGTAGACGCCCTCGAGTATTAGTTAAGGATGTACCATCTTCAATGGATGATGGCGCTTTTCTGATCGCGCTATACCGCCAAAATATTAAAGATGAGCTTCAAATGAAAGAGGATGACTTTATTAAGTCTACTAAAATAATCCGTAGGCGCTCGTTAGACAACGGTCGTAAGTGGATAGGCATCGAGTTAGATTCCGCAGTACGTAAACACTTAGTTTCTACCAAGGATAAATTATTTATTGATTGGGCTACCTGCCGCTTTATTGACGATGTTGAAGTCGTTCGGTGCTTACATTGTCAACAGTTCGGTCACGTTAAGAAACACTGCGCTAATAAAGAACCGACTTGTGACTGACACGTTTGAGGCGTCTGGAGACGCGTCTCGGCGCGGGCCAGCTAGCTATAGCGTTTTTAGAATTTAGCCAGGAACAAAAATGTGCAATTTTTTGCAGTTCTATGCGAGCCAGACGCACGTTTGAGGCGTCTGGAGACGCGTCTCGGCGCGGGCCAGCTAGCTATAGCGTTATTAGAATTTAGCCAGGAACAAAAATGTGCATTTTTTGCAGTTCTATGCGAGCCAGACGCACGTTTGAGGCGTCTGGAGACGCGTCTCGGCGCGGGCCAGCTAGCTATAGCGTTTTTAGAATTTAGCCAGGAACAAAAATGTACAATGTTTTGCAGTTCTATGCGAGCCAGACGCACGTTTGAGGCGTCTGGAGACGCGTCTCGACGCGTGCCAGCTAGCTATAGCGTTTTTAGAATTTAGCCAGGAACAAAAATGTGCATTTTTTTGCAGTTCTATGCGAGCCAAACGCACGTTTGAGGCGTCTGGAGACGCGTTTCGACGCGGGCCAGCAAGTTATAGCGTTTTTAGAATTTAGCCAGGAACAAAAATGTGCAATTTTTTGCAGTACTATGCGAGCCAGACGCACGTTTGAGGCGTCTGGAGACGCGTCTCGGCGCGGGCCAGCTAGCTATAGCGTTTTTAGAATTTAGCCAGGAACAAAAATTTGTAATTTTATGCAGTTCTATGCGAGCCAGACGCACGTTTGAGGCGTCTGGAGACGCGTCTCGACGCGGGCCAGCAAGTTATAGCGTTTTTAGAATTTAGCCAGGAACAAAAATGTGCAATTTTTTGCAGTACTATGCGAGCCAGACGCACGTTTGAGGCGTCTGGAGACGCGTCTCGGCGCGGGCCAGCTAGCTATAGCGTTTTTAGAATTTAGCCAGGAACAAAAATGTGCAATTTTTTGCAGTACTATGCGAGCCAGACGCACGTTTGAGGCGTCTGGAGACGCGTCTCGGCGCGGGCCAGCTAGCTATAGCGTTTCTAGAATTTAGCCAGGAACAAAAATGTGCAATTTTATGCAGTTCTATGCGAGCCAGACGCACGTTTGAGGCGTCTGGAGACGCGTCTCGGCGCGGGCCAGCTAGCTATAGCGTTTTTAGAATTTAGCCAGGAACAAAAATGTGCAATTTTTTGCAGTTCTATGCGAGCCAGACGCACGTTTGAGGCGTCTGGAGACGCGTCTAGGCGCGGGCCAGCTAGCTATAGCGTTTTTAGAATTTAGCCAGGAACAAAAATGTGCAATTTTTTGCAGTTCTATGCGAGCCAGACGCACGTTTGAGGCGTCTGGAGACGCGTCTCGACGCGTGCCAGCTAGCTATAGCGTTTTTAGAATTTAGCCAGGAACAAAAATGTGCAATTTTTTGCAGTACTATGCGAGCCAGACGCACGTTTGAGGCGTCTGGAGACGCGTCTCGGCGCGGGCCAGCTAGCTATAGCGTTTTTAGAATTTAGGCAGGAACAAAAATGTGCAATTTTTTGCAGTACTATGCGAGCCAGACGCACGTTTGAGGCGTCTGGAGACGCGTCTCGGCGCGGGCCAGCTAGCTATAGCGTTTCTAGAATTTAGCCAGGAACAAAAATGTGCAATTTTTTGCAGTTCTATGCGAGCCAGACGCACGTTTGAGGCGTCTGGAGACGCGTCTCGGCGCGGGCCAGCTAGCTATAGCGTTTTTAGAATTTAGCCAGGAACAAAAATGTGTAATTTTATGCAGTTCTATGCGAGCCAGACGCACGTTTGAGGCGTCTGGAGACGCGTCTCGACGCGGGCCAGCAAGTTATAGCGTTTTTAGAATTTAGCCAGGAACAAAAATGTGCAATTTTTTGCAGTACTATGCGAGCCAGACGCACGTTTGAGGCGTCTGGAGACGCGTCTCGGCGCGGGCCAGCTAGCTATAGCGTTTTTAGAATTTAGCCAGGAACAAAAATGTGCAATTTTTTGCAGTTCTATGCGAGCCAGACGCACGTTTGAGGCGTCTGGAGACGCGTCTCGGCGCGGGCCAGCTAGCTATAGCGTTTCTAAAATTTAGCCAGGAACAAAAATGTGCAATTTTATGCAGTTCTATGCGAGCCAGACGCACGTTTGAGGCGTCTGGAGACGCGTCTCGGCGCGGGCCAGCTAGCTATAGCGTTTTTAGAATTTAGCCAGGAACAAAAATGTGCAATTTTTTGCAGTACTATGCGAGCCAGACGCACGTTTGAGGCGTCTGGAGACGCGTCTCGGCGCGGGCCAGCTAGCTATAGCGTTATTAGAATTTAGCCAGGAACAAAAATGTGCAATTTTTTGTAGTTCTATGCGAGCCAGACGCACGTTTGAGGCGTCTGGAGACGCGTCTCGGCGCGGGCCAGCTAGCTATAGCGTTTTTAGAATTTAGCCAGGAACAAAAATGTGCAATTTTTTGCAGTTCTATGCGAGCCAGACGCACGTTTGAGGCGTCTGGAGACGCGTCTCGACGCGGGCCAGCAAGTTATAGCGTTTTTAGAATTTAGCCAGGAACAAAAATGTGCAATTTTTTGCAGTACTATGCGAGCCAGACGCACGTTTGAGGCGTCTGGAGACGCGTCTCGGCGCGGGCCAGCTAGCTATAGCGTTTTTAGAATTTAGCCAGGAACAAAAATGTGCAATTTTTTGTAGTTCTATGCGAGCCAGACGCACGTTTGAGGCGTCTGGAGACGCGTCTCGGCGCGGGCCAGCTAGCTATAGCGTTTTTAGAATTTAGCCAGGAACAAAAATGTGCAATTTTTTGCAGTTCTATGCGAGCCAGACGCACGTTTGAGGCGTCTGGAGACGCGTCTCGTCGCGGGCCAGCTAGCTATAGCGTTATTAGAATTTAGCCAGGAACAAAAATGTGCATTTTTTGCAGTTCTATGCGAGCCAGACGCACGTTTGAGGCGTCTGGAGACGCGTCTCGGCGCGGGCCAGCTAGCTATAGCGTTTTTAGAATTTAGCCAGGAACAAAAATGTACAATGTTTTGCAGTTCTATGCGAGCCAGACGCACGTTTGAGGCGTCTGGAGACGCGTCTCGACGCGTGCCAGCTAGCTATAGCGTTTTTAGAATTTAGCCAGGAACAAAAATGTGCATTTTTTTACAGTTCTATGCGAGCCAGACGCACGTTTGAGGCGTCTGGAGACGCGTCTCGGCGCGGGCCAGCTAGCTATAGCGTTTTTAGAATTTAGCCAGGAACAAAAATGTGTAATTTTATGCAGTTCTATGCGAGCCAGACGCACGTTTGAGGCGTCTGGAGACGCGTCTCGACGCGGGCCAGCAAGTTATAGCGTTTTTAGAATTTAGCCAGGAACAAAAATGTGCAATTTTTTGCAGTACTATGCGAGCCAGACGCACGTTTGAGGCGTCTGGAGACGCGTCTCGGCGCGGGCCAGCTAGCTATAGCGTTTCTAGAATTTAGCCAGGAACAAAAATGTGCAAGTTTTTGCAGTTCTATGCGAGCCAGACGCACGTTTGAGGCGTCTGGAGACGCGTCTCGGCGCGGGCCAGCTAGCTATAGCGTTTTTAGAATTTAGCCAGGAACAAAAATGTGCAATTTTTTGCAGTACTATGCGAGCCAGACGCACGTTTGAGGCGTCTGGAGACGCGTCTCGGCGCGGGCCAGCTAGCTATAGCGTTTTTAGAATTTAGCCAGGAACAAAAATGTGCAATTTTTTGCAGTTCTATGCGAGCCAGACGCACGTTTGAGGCGTCTGGAGACGCGTCTCGGCGCGGGCCAGCTAGCTATAGCGTTTTTAGAATTAAGCCAGGAACAAAAATGTGCAATTTTTTGCAGTTCTATGCGAGCCAGACGCACGTTTGAGGCGTCTGGAGACGCGTCTCGGCGCGGGCCAGCTAGCTGTAGCGTTTTTAGAATTTAGCCAGGAATAAAAATGTGCAATTTTTTGCAGTTCTATGCGAGCCAGACGCACGTTTGAGGCGTCTGGAGACGCGTCTCGGTGCGGGCCAGCTAGCTATAGCGTTTTTAGAATTTAGCCAGGAACAAAAATGTGCAATTTTTTGCAGTTCTATGCGAGCCAGACGCACGTTTGAGGCGTCTGGAGACGCGTCTCGGCGCGGGCCAGCTAGCTATAGCGTTTTTAGAATTTAGCCAGGAACGAAAATGTGCAATTTTTTGCAGTTCTATGCGAGCCAGACGCACGTTTGAGGCGTCTGGAGACGCGTCTCGGCGCGGGCCAGCTAGCTATAGCGTTTTCAGAATTTAGCCAGGAACAAAAATGTGCAATTTTTTGCAGTTCTATGCGAGCCAGACGCACGTTTGAGGCGTCTGGAGACGCGTCTCGGCGCGGGCCAGCTAGCTATGGCGTTTTTAGAATTTAGCCAGGAACAAAAATGTGCAATTTTTTGCAGTTCTATGCGAGCCAGACGCACGTTTGAGGCGTCTGGAGACGCGTCTCGGCGCGGGCCAGCTAGCTATAGCGTTTTAAGAATTTAGCCAGGGAAAAAATGTGCAATTTTTTGCAGTTCTATGCGAGCCAAACGCACGTTTGAGGCGTCTGGAGACGCGTCTCGGCGCGGGCCAGCTAGCTATAGCGTTTTTAGAATTTAGCCAGGGACAAAAATGTGCAATTTTTTGCAGTTCTATGCGAGCCAGACAAACGTTTGAGGCGTCTGGAGACGCGTCTCGGCGCGGGCCAGCTAGCTATAGCGTTTTTAGAATTTAGCCAGGAACAAAAATGTGCAATTTTTTGCAGTTCTATGCGAGCCAGACGCACGTTTGAGGCGTCTGGAGACGCGTCTCGGCGCGGGCCAGCTAGCTATAGCGTTTTTAGAATTTAGCCAGGAACAAAAATGTGCAATTTTTTGCAGTTCTATGCGAGCCAGCCGCACGTTTGAGGCGTCTGGAGACGCGTCTCGGCGCGGGCCAGCTAGCTATAGCGTTTTTAGAATTTAGCCAGGAACAAAAATGTGCAATTTTTTGCAGTTCTATGCGAGCCAGACGCACGTTTGAGGCGTCTGGAGACGCGTCTCGGCGCGGGCCAGCTAGCTATAGCGTTTTTAGAATTTAGCCAGGAACAAAAATGTGCAATTTTTTGCAGTTCTATGCGAGCCAGACGCACGTTTGAGGCGTCTGGAGACGCGTCTTGGCGCGGGCCAGCTAGCTATAGCGTTTTTAGAATTTAGCCAGGAACAAAAATGTGCAATTTTTTGCAGTTCTATGCGAGCCAGACGCACGTTTGAGGCGTTTGGAGACGCGTCTCGGCACGGGCCAGCTAGCTATAGCGTTTTTAGAGTTTAGCCAGGAACAAAAATGTGCAATTTTTTGCAGTTCTATGCGAGCCAGACGCACGTTTGAGGCGTCTGGAGACGCGTCTCGGCGCGGGCCAGCTAGCTATAGCGTTTTTAGAATTTAGCCAGGAACAAAAATGTGCAATTTTTTGCAGTTCTATGCGAGCCAGCCGCACGTTTGAGGCGTCTGGAGACGCGTCTCGGCGCGGGCTAGCTAGCTATAGCGTTTTTAGAATTTAGCCAGGAACAAAAATGTGCAATTTTTTGCAGTTCTATGCGAGCCAGACGCACGTTTGAGGCGTCTGGAGACGCGTCTCGGCGCGGGCCAGCTAGCTATAGCGTTTTTAGAATTTAGCCAGGAACAAAAATGTGCAATTTTTTGCAGTTCTATGCGAGCCAGACGCACGTTTGAGGCGTCTGGAGACGCGTCTCGGCGCGGGCCAGCTAGCTATAGCGTTTTTAGAATTTAGCCAGGAACAAAAATGTGCAATTTTTTGCAGTTCTATGCGAGCCAGACGCACGTTTGAGGCGTCTGGAGACGCGTCTCGGCGCGGGCCAGCTAGCTATAGCGTTTTCAGAATTTAGCCAGGAACAAAAATGTGCAATTTTTAGCAGTTCTATGCGAGCCAGACGCACGTTTGAGGCGTCTGGAGACGCGTCTCGGCGCGGGCCAGCTAGCTATAGCGTTTTTAGAATTTAGCCAGGAACAAAAATGTGCAATTTTTTGCAGTTCTATGCGAGCCAGACGCACGTTTGAGTCGTCTGGAGACGCGTCTCGGTGCGGGCCAGCTAGCTATAGCGTTTTTAGAATTTAGCCAGGAACAAAAATGTGCAATTTTTTGCAGTTCTATGCGAGCCAGACGCACGTTTGAGGCGTCTGGAGACGCGTCTCGGCGCGGGCCAGCTAGCTATAGCGTTTTTAGAATTTAGCCAGGAACAAAAATGTGCAATTTTTTGCAGTTCTATGCGAGCCAGACGCACGTTTGAGGCGTCTGGACACGCGTCTCGGCGCGGGCCACTAGCTATAGCGTTTTTAGAATTTAGCCAGGAACAAAAATGTGCAATTTTTTGCAGTTCTATGCGAGCCAGACGCACGTTTGAGGCGTCTGGAGACGCGTCTCGGTGCGGGCCAGCTAGCTATAGCGTTTTTAGAATTTAGCCAGGAACAAAAATGTGCAATTTTTTGCAGTTCTATGCGAGCCAGACGCACGTTTGAGGCGTCTGGAGACGCGTCTCGGCGCGGGCCAGCTAGCTATAGCGTTTTTAGAATTTAGCCAGGAACAAAAATGTGCAATTTTTTGCAGTTCTATGCGAGCCAGACGCACGTTTGAGGCGTCTGGAGACGCGTCTCGGCGCGGGCCAGCTAGCTATAGCGTTTTCAGAATTTAGCCAGGAACAAAAATGTGCAATTTTTTGCAGTTCTATGCGAGCCAGACGCACGTTTGAGGCGTCTGGAGATGCGTCTCGGCGCGGGCCAGCTAGCTATAGCGTTTTTAGAATTTAGCCAGGAACAAAAATGTGCAATTTTTTGCAGTTCTATGCGAGCCAGACGCACGTTTGAGGCGTCTGGAGACGCGTCTCGGCGCGGGCCAGCTAGCTATAGCGTTTTAAGAATTTAGCCGGGGAAAAAATGTGCAATTTTTTGCAGTTCTATGCGAGCCAAACGCACGTTTGAGGCGTCTGGAGACGCGTCTCGGCGCGGGCCAGCTAGCTATAGCGTTTTTAGAATTTAGCCAGGGACAAAAATGTGCAATTTTTTGCAGTTCTATGCGAGCCAGACAAACGTTTGAGGCGTCTGGAGACGCGTCTCGGCGCGGGCCAGCTAGCTATAGCGTTTTTAGAATTTAGCCAGGAACAAAAATGTGCAATTTTTTGCAGTTCTATGCGAGCCAGACGCACGTTTGAGGCGTTTGGAGACGCGTCTCGGCGCGGGCCAGCTAGCTATAGCGTTTTTAGAGTTTAGCCAGGAACAAAAATGTGCAATTTTTTGCAGTTCTATGCGAGCCAGACGCACGTTTGAGGCGTCTGGAGACGCGTCTCGGCGCGGGCCAGCTAGCTATAGCGTTTTTAGAATTTAGCCAGGAACAAAAATGTGCAATTTTTTGCAGTTCTATGCGAGCCAGCCGCACGTTTGAGGCGTCTGGAGACGCGTCTCGGCGCGGGCTAGCTAGCTATAGCGTTTTTAGAATTTAGCCAGGAACAAAAATGTGCAATTTTTTGCAGTTCTATGCGAGCCAGACGCACGTTTGAGGCGTCTGGAGACGCGTCTCGGCGCGGGCCAGCTAGCTATAGCGTTTTTAGAATTAAGCCAGGAACAAAAATGTGCAATTTTTTGCAGTTCTATGCGAGCCAGACGCACGTTTGAGGCGTCTGGAGACGCGTCTCGGCGCGGGCCAGCTAGCTATAGCGTTTTTAGAATTTAGCCAGGAACAAAAATGTGCAATTTTTTGCAGTTCTATGCGAGCCAGACGCACGTTTGAGGCGTCTGGAGACGCGTCTCGGCGCGGGCCAGCTAGCTATAGCGTTTTCAGAATTTAGCCAGGAACAAAAATGTGCAATTTTTTTGCAGTTCTATGCGAGCCAGACGCACGTTTGAGGCATCTGGAGACGCGTCTCGGCGCGGGCCAGCTAGCTATAGCGTTTTTAGAATTTAGCCAGGAACAAAAATGTGCAATTTTTTGCAGTTCTATGCGAGCCAGACGCACGTTTGTGGCGTCTGGAGACGCGTCTCGGCGCGGGCCAGCTAGCTATAGCGTTTGTAGAATTTAGCCAGGAACAAAAATGTGCAATTTTTTGCAGTTCTATGCTAGCCAGACGCACGTTTGAGGCGTCTGGAGACGCGTCTCGGCGCGGGCCAGCTAGCTATAGCGTTTTTAGAATTTTGCCAGGGACAAAAATGTGCAATTTTTTTGCAGTTCTATGCGAGCCAGACGCACGTTTGAGGCGTCTGGAGACGCGTCTCGGCGCGGGCCAGCTAGCTATAGCGTTTTTAGAATTTAGCCAGGAACAAAAATGTGCAATTTTTTGCAGTTCTATGCGAGCCAGACGCACGTTTGAGGCGTCTGGAGACGCGTCTCGGCGCGGGCCAGCTAGCTATAGCGTTTTTAGAATTTAGCCAGGAACAAAAATGTGCAATTTTTTGCAGTTCCATGCGAGCCAGACGAACGTTTGAGGCGTCTGGAGACGCGTCTCGCCGCGGGCCAGCTAGCTATAGCGTTTTTAGAATTTAGCCAGAAACAAAAATGTGCAATTTTTTGCAGTTCTATGCGAGCCAGACGCACGTTTGAGGCGTCTGGAGACGCGTCTCGGCGCGGGCCAGCTAGCTATAGCGTTTTTAGAATTTAGCCAGGAACAAAAATGTGCAATTTTTTGCAGTTCTATGCGAGCCAGACGCACGTTTGTGGCGTCTGGAGACGCGTCTCGGCGCGGGCCAGCTAGCTATAGCGTTTTTAGAATTTAGCCAGGAACAAAAATGTGCAATTTTTTGCAGTTCTATGCTAGCCAGACGCACGTTTGAGGCGTCTGGAGACGCGTCTCGGCGCGGGCCAGCTAGCTATAGCGTTTTTAGAATTTTGCCAGGGACAAAAATGTGCAATTTTTTTGCAGTTCTATGCGAGCCAGACGCACGTTTGAGGCGTCTGGAGACGCGTCTCGGCGCGGGCCAGCTAGCTATAGCGTTTTTAGAATTTAGCCAGGAACAAAAATGTGCAATTTTTTGCAGTTCTATGCGAGCCAGACGCACGTTTGAGGCGTCTGGAGACGCGTCTCGGCGCGGGCCAGCTAGCTATAGCGTTTTTAGAATTTAGCCAGGAACAAAAATGTGCAATTTTTTGCAGTTCCATGCGAGCCAGACGCACGTTTGAGGCGTCTGGAGACGCGTCTCGCCGCGGGCCAGCTAGCTATAGCGTTTTTAGAATTTAGCCAGAAACAAAAATGTGCAATTTTTTGCAGTTCTATGCGAGCCAGACGCACGTTTGAGGCGTCTGGAGACGCGTCTCGGCGCGGGCCAGCTAGCTATAGCGTTTTTAGAATTTAGCCAGGAACAAAAATGTGCAATTTTTTGCAGTTCTATGCGAGCCAGACGCACGTTTGAGTCGTCTGGAGACGCGTCTCGGTGCGGGCCAGCTAGCTATAGCGTTTTTAGAATTTAGCCAGGAACAAAAATGTGCAATTTTTTGCAGTTCTATGCGAGCCAGACGCACGTTTGAGGCGTCTGGAGACGCGTCTCGGCGCGGGCCAGCTAGCTATAGCGTTTTTAGAATTTAGCCAGGAACAAAAATGTGCAATTTTTTGCAGTTCTATGCGAGCCAGACGCACGTTTGAGGCGTCTGGAGACGCGTCTCGGCGCGGGCCAGCTAGCTATAGCGTTTTTAGAATTTAGCCAGGAACAAAAATGTGCAATTTTTTGCAGTTCTATGCGAGCCAGACGCACGTTTGAGGCGTCTGGAGACGCGTCTCGGCGCGGGCCAGCTAGCTAAAGCGTTTTTAGAATTTAGCCAGGAACAAAAATGTGCAATTTTTTGCAGTTCTATGCGAGCCAGACGCACGTTTGAGGCGTCTGGAGACGCGTCTCGGCGCGGGACATCTAGCTATAGCGTTTTTAGAATTTAGCCAGGGAAAAAATGTGCAATTTTTTGCAGTTCTATGCGAGCCAGACGCACGTTTGAGGCGTCTGGAGACGCGTCTCGGCGCGGGCCAGCTAGCTATAGCGTTTTTAGAATTTAGCCAGGGACAAAAATGTGCAATTTTTTTGCAGTTCTATGGGAGCCAGACGCACGTTTGAGGCGTCTGGAGACGCGTCTCGGCGCGGGCCAGCTAGCTATAGCGTTTTTAGAATTCAGCCAGGAACAAAAATGTGCAATTTTTTTCAGTTCTATGCGAGCCAGACGCACGTTTGAGGCGTCTGGAGACGCGTCTCGGCGCGGGCCAGCTAGCTATAGCGTTTTTAGAATTTAGCCAGGAACAAAAATGTGCAATTTTTTGCAGTTCTATGCGAGCCAGACGCACGTTTGAGGCGTCTGGAGACGCGTCTTGGCGCGGGCCAGCTAGCTATAGCGTTTTTAGAATTTAGCCAGGAACAAAAATGTGCAATTTTTTGCAGTTCTATGCGAGCCAGACGCACGTTTGAGGCGTCTGGAGACGCGTCTCGGCGCGGGCCAGCTAGCTATAGCGTTTTTAGAATTTAGCCAGGAACAAAAATGTGCAATTTTTTGCAGTTCTATGCGAGCCAGACGCACGTTTGAGGCGTCTGGAGACGCGTCTCGGCGCGGGCCAGCTAGCTATAGCGTTTTCAGAATTTAGCCAGGAACAAAAATGTGCAATTTTTTGCAGTTCTATGCGAGCCAGACGCACGTTTGAGGCGTCTGGAGACGCGTCTCGGCGCGGGGCAGCTAGCTATAGCGTTTTTAGAATTTAGCCAGGGACAAAAATGTGCAATTTTTTTGCAGTTCTATGCGAGCCAGACGCACGTTTGAGGCGTCTGGAGACGCGTCTCGGCGCGGGCCAGCTAGCTATAGCGTTTTTAGAATTTAGCCAGGAATAAAAATGTGCAATTTTTTTCAGTTCTATGCGAGCCAGACGCACGTTTGAGGCGTCTGGAGACGCGTCTCGGCGCGGGCCAGCTAGCTATAGCGTTTTTAGAATTTAGCCAGGAACAAAAATGTGCAATTTTTTGCAGTTCTATGCGAGCCAGACGCACGTTTAAGGCGTCTGGAGACGCGTCTCGGCGCGGGCCAGCTAGCTATAGCGTTTTTAGAATTTAGCCAGAAACAAAAATGTGCAATTTTTTGCAGTTCTATGCGAGCCAGACGCACGTTTGAGGCGTCTGGAGACGCGTCTTGGCGCGGGCCAGCTAGCTATAGCGTTTTTAGAATTTAGCCAGGAACAAAAATGTGCAATTTTTTGCAGTTCTATGCGAGCCAGACGCACGTTTGAGGCGTCTTGAGACGCGTCTCGGCGCGGGCCAGCTAGCTATAGCGTTTTAAGAATTTAGCCAGGGAAAAAATGTGCAATTTTTTGCAGTTCTATGCGAGCCAAACGCACGTTTGAGGCGTCTGGAGACGCGTCTCGGCGCGGGCCAGCTAGCTATAGCGTTTTTAGAATTTAGCCAGGAACAAAAATGTGCAATTTTTTGCAGTTCTATGCGAGCCAGACGCACGTTTGAGGCGTCTGGAGACGCGTCTCGGCGCGGGCCAGCTAGCTATAGCGTTTTTAGAATTTAGCCAGGAACAAAAATGTGCAATTTTTTGCAGTTCTATGCGAGCCAGACGCACGTTTGAATCGTCTGGAGACGCGTCTCGGTGCGGGCCAGCTAGCTATAGCGTTTTTAGAATTTAGCCAGGAACAAAAATGTGCAATTTTTTGCAGTTCTATGCGAGCCAGACGCACGTTTGAATCGTCTGGAGACGCGTCTCGGTGCGGGCCAGCTAGCTATAGCGTTTTTAGAATTTAGCCAGGAACAAAAATGTGCAATTTTTTGCAGTTCTATGCGAGCCAGACGCACGTTTGAGGCGTCTGGAGACGCGTCTCGGCGCGGGCCAGCTAGCTATAGCGTTTTTAGAATTTAGCCAGGAACAAAAATGTGCAATTTTTTGCAGTTCTATGCGAGCCAGACGCACGTTTGAGGCGTCTGGAGACGCGTCTCGTTGCGGGCCAGCTAGCTATAGCGTTTTTAGAATTTAGCCAGGAACAAAAATGTGCAATTTTTTGCAGTTCTATGCGAGCCAGACGCACGTTTGAGGCGTCTGGAGACGCGTCTCGGCGCGGGCCAGCTAGCTATAGCGTTTTTAGAATTTAGCCAGGAACAAAAATGTAAAATTTTTTGCAGTTCTATGCGAGCCAGACGCACGTTTGAGGCGTCTGGAGACGCGTCTCGGCGCGGGCCAGCTAGCTATAGCGTTTTTAGAATTTAGCCAGGAACAAAAATGTAAAATTTTTTGCAGTTCTATGCGAGCCAGACGCACGTTTGAGGCGTCTGGAGACGCGTCTCGGCGCGGGCCAGCTAGCTATAGCGTTTTTAGAATTTAGCCAGGAACAAAAATGTGCAATTTTTTGCAGTTCTATGCGAGCCACACGCACGTTTGAGGCGTCTGGAGATGCGTCTCGGCGCGGGCCAGCTAGCTATAGCGTTTTTAGAATTTAGCCAGGAACAAAAATGTGCAATTTTTTGCAGTTCTATGCGAGCCAGACGCACGTTTGAGGCGTCTGGAGACGCGTCTTGGCGCGGGCCAGCTAGCTATAGCGTTTTTAGAATTTAGCCAGGAACAAAAATGTGCAATTTTTTGCAGTTCTATGCGAGCCAGACGCACGTTTGAGGCGTCTGGAGACGCGTCTCGGCGCGGGCCAGCTAGCTATAGCGTTTTTAGAATTTAGCCAGGAACAAAAATGTGCAATTTTTTGCAGTTCTATGCGAGCCAGACGCACGTTTGAGGCGTCTGGAGACGCGTCTCGGCGCGGGCCAGCTAGCTATAGCGTTTTTAGAATTTAGCCAGGAACAAAAATGTGCAATTTTTTGCAGTTCTATGCGAGCCAGACGCACATTTGAGGCGTCTGGAGACGCGTCTCGGCGCGGGCCAGCTAGCTATAGCGTTTTTAGAATTTAGCCAGGAACAAAAATGTGCAATTTTTTGCAGTTCTATGCGAGCCAGACGCACGTTTGAGGCGTCTGGAGACGCGTCTCGGCGCGGGCCAGCTAGCTATAGCGTTTTTAGAATTTAGCCAGGAACAAAAATGTGCAATTTTTTGCAGTTCTATGCGAGCCAGACGCACGTTTGAGGCGTCTGGAGACGCGTCTCGCCGCGGGCCAACTAGCTATAGCGTTTTTAGAATTTAGCCAGAAACAAAAATGTGCAATTTTTTGCAGTTCTATGCGAGCCAGACGCACGTTTGAGGCGTCTGGAGACGCGTCTCGGCGCGGGCCAGCTAGCTATAGCGTTTTTAGAATTTAGCCAGGAACAAAAATGTGCAATTTTTTGCAGTTCTATGCGAGCCAGACGCACGTTTGAGTCGTCTGGAGACGCGTCTCGGTGCGGGCCAGCTAGCTATAGCGTTTTTAGAATTTAGCCAGGAACAAAAATGTGCAATTTTTTGCAGTTCTATGCGAGCCAGACGCACGTTTGAGGCGTCTGGAGACGCGTCTCGGCGCGGGCCAGCTTGCTATAGCGTTTTTAGAATTTAGCCAGGAACAAAAATGTGCAATTTTTAGCAGTTCTATGCGAGCCAGACGCACGTTTGAGGCGTCTGGAGACGCGTCTCGGCGCGGGCCAGCTAGCTATAGCGTTTTTAGAATTTAGCCAGGAACAAAAATGTGCAATTTTTTGCAGTTCTATGCGAGGCAGACGCACGTTTGAGGCGTCTGGAGACGCGTCTCGTTGCGGGCCAGCTAGCTATAGCGTTTTTAGAATTTAGCCAGGAACAAAAATGTGCAATTTTTTGCAGTTCTATGCGAGCCAGACGCACGTTTGAGGCGTCTGGAGACGCGTCTCGGCGCGGGCCAGCTAGCTATAGCGTTTTTAGAATTTAGCCAGGAACAAAAATGTGCAATTTTTTGCAGTTCTATGCGAGCCAGACGCACGTTTGAGGCGTCTGGAGACGCGTCTCGGCGCGGGCCAGCTAGCTATAGCGTTTTTAGAATTTAGCCAGGAACAAAAATGTGCAATTTTTTGCAGTTCTATGCGAGCCAGACGCACGTTTGAGGCGTCTGGAGACGCGTCTCGGCGCGGGACAGCTAGCTATAGCGTTTTTAGAATTTAGCCAGGGAAAAAATGTGCAATTTTTTGCAGTTCTATGCGAGCCAGACGCACGTTTGAGGCGTCTGGAGACGCGTCTCGGCGCGGGCCAGCTAGCTATAGCGTTTTTAGAATTTAGCCAGGGACATAAATGTGCAATTTTTTTGCAGTTCTATGCGAGCCAGACGCACGTTTGAGGCGTCTGGAGACGCGTCTCGGCGCGGGCCAGCTAGCTATAGCGTTTTCAGAATTTAGCCAGGAACAAAAATGTGCAATTTTTTTCAGTTCTATGCGAGCCAGACGCACGTTTGAGGCGTCTGGAGACGCGTCTCGGCGCGGGCCAGCTAGCTATAGCGTTTTTAGAATTTAGCCAGGAACAAAAATGTGCAATTTTTTGCAGTTCTATGCGAGCCAGACGCACGTTTGAGGCGTCTGGAGACGCGTCTCGGCGCGGGCCAGCTAGCTATAGCGTTTTTAGAATTTAGCCAGGAACAAAAATGTGCAATTTTTTGCAGTTCTATGCGAGCCAGACGCACGTGAAAGGCGTCTGGAGACGCGTCTCGGCGCGGGCCAGCTAGCTATAGCGTTTTTAGAATTTAGCCAGGAACAAAAATGTGCAATTTTTTGCAGTTCTATGCGAGCCAGACGCACGTTTGAGGCGTCTGGAGACGCGTCTCGGCGCGGGCCAGCTAGCTATAGCGTTTTTAGAATTTAGCCAGGAACAAAAATGTGCAATTTTTTGCAGTTCTATGCGAGCCAGACGCACGTTTGAGGCGTCTGGAGACGCGTCTTGGCGCGGGCCAGCTAGCTATAGCGTTTTCAGAATTTAGCCTGGAACAAAAATGTGCAATTTTTTGCAGTTCTATGCGAGCCAGACGCACGTTTGAGGCGTCTGGAGACGCGTCTCGGCGCGGGCCAGCTAGCTGTAGCGTTTTTAGAATTTAGCCAGGAACAAAAATGTGCAATTTTTTGCAGTTCTATGCGAGCCAGAAGCACGTTTGAGGCGTCTGGAGACGCGTCTCGGCGCGGGCCAGCTAGCTATAGCGTTTTCAGAATTTAGCCAGGAACAAAAATGTGCAATTTTTTGCAGTTCTATGCGAGCCAGACGCACGTTTGAGGCGTCTGGAGACGCGTCTCGGCGCGGGCCAGCTAGCTATAGCGTTTTTAGAATTTAGCCAGGGACAAAAATGTGCAATTTTTTTGCAGTTCTATGCGAGCCAGACGCACGTTTGAGGCGTCTGGAGACGCGTCTCGGCGCGGGCCAGCTAGCTATAGCGTTTTTAGAATTTAGCCAGGAACAAAAATGTGCAATTTTTTTCAGTTCTATGCGAGCCAGACGCACGTTTGAGGCGTTTGGAGACGCGTCTCGGCGCGGGCCAGCTAGCTATAGCGTTTTTAGAATTTAGCCAGGAACAAAAATGTGCAATTTTTTGCAGTTCTATGCGAGCCAGACGCACGTTTGAGGCGTCTGGAGACGCGTCTCGGCGCGGGCCAGCTAGCTATAGCGTTTTTAGAATTTAGCCAGGAACAAAAATGTGCAATTTTTTGCAGTTCTATGCGAGCCGGACGCACGTGTGAGGCGTCTGGAGACGCGTCTCGGCGCGGGCCAGCTAGCTATAGCGTTTTTAGAATTTAGCCAGGAACAAAAATGTGCAATTTTTTGCAGTTCTATGCGAGCCAGACGCACGTTTGAGGCGTCTGGAGACGCGTCTCGGCGCGGGCCAGCTAGCTATAGCGTTTTTAGAATTTAGCCAGGAACAAAAATGTGCAATTTTTTGCAGTTCTATGCGAGCCAGACGCACGTTTGAGGCGTCTGGAGACGCGTCTCGGCGCGGGCCAGCTAGCTATAGCGTTTTTAGAATTTAGCCAGAAACAAAAATGTGCAATTTTTTGCAGTTCTATGCGAGCCAGACGCACGTTTGAGGCGTCTGGAGACGCGTCTTGGCGCGGGCCAGCTAGCTATAGCGTTTTTAGAATTTAGCCAGGAACAAAAATGTGCAATTTTTTGCAGTTCTATGCGAGCCAGACGCACGTTTGAGGCGTCTTGAGACGCGTCTCGGCGCGGGCCAGCTAGCTATAGCGTTTTAAGAATTTAGCCAGGGAAAAAATGTGCAATTTTTTGCAGTTCTATGCGAGCCAAACGCACGTTTGAGGCGTCTGGAGACGCGTCTCGGCGCGGGCCAGCTAGCTATAGCGTTTTTAGAATTTAGCCAGGAACAAAAATGTGCAATTTTTTGCAGTTCTATGCGAGCCAGACGCACGTTTGAGGCGTCTGGAGACGCGTCTCGGCGCGGGCCAGCTAGCTATAGCGTTTTTAGAATTTAGCCAGGAATAAAAATGTGCAATTTTTTGCAGTTCTATGCGAGCCAGACGCACGTTTGAATCGTCTGGAGACGCGTCTCGGTGCGGGCCAGCTAGCTATAGCGTTTTTAGAATTTAGCCAGGAACAAAAATGTGCAATTTTTTGCAGTTCTATGCGAGCCAGACGCACGTTTGAATCGTCTGGAGACGCGTCTCGGTGCGGGCCAGCTAGCTATAGCGTTTTTAGAATTTAGCCAGGAACAAAAATGTGCAATTTTTTGCAGTTCTATGCGAGCCAGACGCACGTTTGAGGCGTCTGGAGACGCGTCTCGGCGCGGGCCAGCTAGCTATAGCGTTTTTAGAATTTAGCCAGGAACAAAAATGTGCAATTTTTTGCAGTTCTATGCGAGCCAGACGCACGTTTGAGGCGTCTGGAGACGCGTCTCGTTGCGGGCCAGCTAGCTATAGCGTTTTTAGAATTTAGCCAGGAACAAAAATGTGCAATTTTTTGCAGTTCTATGCGAGCCAGACGCACGTTTGAGGCGTCTGGAGACGCGTCTCGGCGCGGGCCAGCTAGCTATAGCGTTTTTAGAATTTAGCCAGGAACAAAAATGTAAAATTTTTTGCAGTTCTATGCGAGCCAGACGCACGTTTGAGGCGTCTGGAGACGCGTCTCGGCGCGGGCCAGCTAGCTATAGCGTTTTTAGAATTTAGCCAGGAACAAAAATGTGCAATTTTTTGCAGTTCTATGCGAGCCAGACGCACGTTTGAGGCGTCTGGAGACGCGTCTCGGCGCGGGCCAGCTAGCTATAGCGTTTTTAGAATTTAGCCAGGAACAAAAATGTGCAATTTTTTGCAGTTCTATGCGAGCCAGACGCACGTTTGAGGCGTCTGGAGACGCGTCTTGGCGCGGGCCAGCTAGCTATAGCGTTTTTAGAATTTAGCCAGGAACAAAAATGTGCAATTTTTTGCAGTTCTATGCGAGCCAGACGCACGTTTGAGGCGTCTGGAGACGCGTCTCGGCGCGGGCCAGCTAGCTATAGCGTTTTTAGAATTTAGCCAGGAACAAAAATGTGCAATTTTTTGCAGTTCTATGCGAGCCAGACGCACGTTTGAGGCGTCTGGAGACGCGTCTCGGCGCGGGCCAGCTAGCTATAGCGTTTTTAGAATTTAGCCAGGAACAAAAATGTGCAATTTTTTGCAGTTCTATGCGAGCCAGACGCACGTTTGAGGCGTCTGGAGACGCGTCTCGGCGCGGGCCAGCTAGCTATAGCGTTTTTAGAATTTAGCCAGGAACAAAAATGTGCAATTTTTTGCAGTTCTATGCGAGCCAGACGCACGTTTGAGGCGTCTGGAGACGCGTCTCGGCGCGGGCCAGCTAGCTATAGCGTTTTTAGAATTTAGCCAGGAACAAAAATGTGCAATTTTTTGCAGTTCTATGCGAGCCAGACGCACGTTTGAGGCGTCTGGAGACGCGTCTCGGCGCGGGCCAGCTAGCTATAGCGTTTTTAGAATTTAGCCAGGAACAAAAATGTGCAATATTTTGCAGTTCTATGCGAGCCAGCCGCACGTTTGAGGCGTCTGGAGACGCGTCTCGGCGCGGGCCAGCTAGCTATAGCGTTTTTAGAATTTAGCCAGGAACAAAAATGTGCAATTTTTTGCAGTTCTATGCGAGCCAGACGCACGTTTGAGGCGTCTGGAGACGCGTCTCGGCGCGGGCCAGCTAGCTATAGCGTTTTTAGAGTTTAGCTGTGATGTATGTTGAGAATTAGACTAAGTGGGTAGTAGGTTATTAACTACAATTTGTTATTGTCACCGCCGCCGCGCTAGTCTGCGAATATACTCTGTGCTATCGAGACGTTACCTTGTTTTATTCCGCTTCCAGCTGACTAAGTACCTGCTCCTGACATATTTCTCAGTGGCGACGAGAAGTGAACAGTTCGCGTGTGATATTGAAGGCGTTTACGATGACGATCGGAAAAATAGCCGAGTTTAACGTCCACAAAGACGATTGGAATCTATATGTCGAACGGTTAGAACAATACTTCGTTGTGAACGACATACAGGAGGATTTACATGTACCGACGTTAATAACCGTAATGGGGGCAGAGGGTTACGAGCTGCTGGTCAATCTGTGTACACCGAAAAAACCAAAAACGAAGACGTTTGAGCAATTAACGGAAATCATGGGTAAACATTTACAACCTAAACCTAGTGAACTCGCTGAGAGGTATAAATTCAGGCATAGGAAACAGAAACCGGGGGAAAGCATATCCGAGTACGTGGCGGTGCTGAAGAAAATGTCGAAGACCTGTGAGTTCGGAAGTTGGCTCGAAGAAAGTTTGAGGGATCAATTGGTGTGCGGAATAGCGAGCGAGAATATTAGGCAACGGTTATTCGCAGAGTCAAAACTGGATTTTGCCAAGGCGTATAAACTAGCCGCCAGCATGGAATCAGCAGAGAAGGACGCTGCTATAGTGGAAGAGCCTAAATCGTCAGCGGGAACGGACGCAACGACGGTGACGTGTCAAGCGATGACGACGAGACGGCATACAGCGGGCGGGGCGGAGCGCGGCTGGCAGCCGGGCGTCGCGCGGCGCGAAGTGCGCGAGCGACGTGATTTCCGGGAGCGGCGCGCGGGCCACGAGTCGGTGATGTCGGTGCCGGGTGAGCGAGCTCGGCCGGGGGAGCGAGCTCGGCCACAGCGGCCATGCCGGGTGTGTGGCGCTAACCACAACGAATCGACGTGCAAGTTCGCAAGTTACGTGTGTAGGGTTTGCAACCAGCAAGGGCACCTGCGACGTATGTGTCCCAATAAGGTGGGACAGCATCAGGTAGACGTGCAAACCGCCGGCAAGGACGAAGAGGCGGACAGTGACGAGGTAATTATTGTTGATGTTTGTCGGTTGTCGATATCAAGTTGTAAACCTATCTATATATCACTGAATGTACATAATAAAGACATTGCTATGGAATGTGACACAGGTAGTGCAGTGTCTTGTATTAGTCGGGAGTGTTACAATAGACTATTCAACGATCTTACCCTACAACCATGTAAAGTAATATTAAGATATTATACGGGTGAGACTGTTAAACCGTTAGGTATAATAAAACCGCTAGTTCGGTATAAGAATAGAAGTGAATTTTTGGAATTACTTGTTATAGAAAAAGGAAAAACTGTACTTTTAGGACGACATTGGATAGCGGCATTAAAGATACAACTACCCGATTTAAGTTACGATGTGCATAAAATGTGGGAAAGTAATGAATACGATGTTCCCTATTTCAGTTCCA
This sequence comes from Lacanobia wlatinum, assembly GCA_947578705.1. Classification (NCBI taxonomy): domain Eukaryota; kingdom Metazoa; phylum Arthropoda; class Insecta; order Lepidoptera; family Noctuidae; genus Lacanobia; species Lacanobia wlatinum. Next base: position 646,306 of record OX388026.1, read on the forward strand.
TATACTGTAACGTGTTCGCGGAGGGCCTCGGGCGCTTCACGGGCGGCGCAGTGAGCATTCACGTGCGCGAGGGGGCGCGGCCGGTGTTCATGCGCGCGCGCCCGCTGGCGTACGCGCTGCGCGAGCCGGTGGAGCGCGCGCTGGAGCAGTTCGTGCGCGACGGAGTTCTCACCCCGGTGGAGCGTTCGGACTGGGCTACGCCGATAGTTCCAGTGGTAAAGAAGGACGGTAGTATTCGTATTTGTGCCGATTATAAACTGACCTTAAACAAAGTCATAGAAATTGACCGTTATCCGCTGCCTAGGGTAGAAGATTTGTTATTTCGTCTCCGAGGGGGTGAATACTACAGTAAAATCGATTTGTTTCAAGCATACGCGCAATTTGAGCTCGATGACACAAAAAAATACACGGTAATTAATACCCATAAAGGTTTATACATGTATAACAGATTAGTGTATGGTTTAGCGTCTAGCCCGGGCATTTTTCAAAGGCGAATAGAACAATTATTTGCTGACATGCCGCGTGTAGGTGTTTTCTTAGATGATATAATCGTGACAGGTAGTACGAAGGCCGATCATGTAAGCAATTTGCATAAAGTCTTTCAGCGTTTGCAAGACTACGGACTTAGAGTGAAGAAAGAAAAATGCGTTTTCTTTGCAAAGTCTGTTTCCTATTATAGTCACGTAATTAGTAAGGAGGGCGTGCACACGTGCCCGGAGAAAGTTCAGGCGGTGATGGAGACGCCGGCGCCTACCAATATCACCGAGTTACGAGCGTTTATAGGTCTAGTTATGTATTATGCGAAATTTATTAAAAATATTAGTACAGTTCTTGCGCCGTTATATAATCTCCTTAAGTCAGGCGCTAAGTATAATTGGAATGCGGATTGCCTAAGGGCATTCACAAGAGTGAAGCGCCTTTTATCGGATGGTCAAGTACTAGTGCATTATAATCCGGAGCTACCGCTGATTTTGACCACGGATGCGAGTAGCGTGGGTGTGGGCGCGGTAATATCACATGTTACGGCGGACGGCGAGCGGCCGGTGGCGTATGCATCGCGGTCGCTTACACCAACTGAGCGAGCGTATGCGCAAATAGATAGGGAGGCTCTTGGAATTATATTCGGTATTCGAAAGTTTCATCAATACCTTTACGGTCGTCACTTTACACTACGAACTGATCATAAACCTTTAACATATATTTTTGGTGATAAAACGGGTATACCGGTGATGGCTGCCTCACGGCTACAGCGGTGGCCGGTACTACTGTCGGGTTACAATTACAAGATTGAGTACATAATTTCTAGTAAGAACAGTGCAGATGCTTTGTCACGCCTGCCATGTAAGAATAATTGCGCTGATAAGTCAAAAAGAGAAAGTACTTATGTTAACTTTGTAGAAAATTTCTTACCCGTCACTAGCAGTGATATCAAGCGTGTGACATCCAAGGATAAGGTGCTTAGTAGGGTGATGTTATACATACATTCAGGTTGGCCGTCAGTTAGTCCCAGTAGTGAAGAGATTAAACCATTCTATGCAAGGAAAAACGAATTATATATAGAATGTGGGTGTATAATGTGGGGCTATCGCATGGTAATTCCACAGGCATTACAAGGGCACATATTACAACAATTGCATAGCAGTCACATGGGTATCGTAAAGATGAAAAGTGTGGCTAGGAGTTATGTCTGGTGGCCTAACATCGATAAAGATATCGAGGACTTAGGTAAAAGCTGTGAGACATGTGCGGCGGAAGCGAACGCGCCGCCGCGATCTATCATCCAACCATGGCCGTATTATAACCAACCGTGGACTAGACTTCACATCGATTTTTTGGGCCCATATCGAGGTATGACATTTCTGGTATTGATAGATTCATCTTCAAAATGGCTAGAAATATTTGAAATGTCACGAACTAACGCGTCAAATGTTATTAAAGTGTTACGTTCGACTTTTGCGAGGTTTGGTTTACCGGAACAGTTGGTATCAGATCAGGGACCACCCTTCACCAGTACAGAATTTAAAAATTTTCTAATAAAAAATGGAATTAGGCAGTATTTTTCGCCTGCTTATCATCCGTCGTCAAACGGAGCAGCAGAAAATGCAGTTAACATATGCAAACGCACTATCAAAAAGGCTATTAGGGATCGCGTGGATGTAGACACAGCTTTACAATCATTCTTACTAGCATACAGAAACACGGCGCACAGCACAACTGGTGAGACACCCGCTATGTTGTTGCAGAAACGAACACTACGGTCCAGGTTGGATTTGTTACGAACGGAACGATCAGTAGGTACCAGAGTGCAGGATGCGCAGCAGAGACAAATCGATTCATCAGGTGGGGTTTTGCGATCGTTCAACGAGGGCGATCCCGTTTGGATGAGGGATTACAATTCCTCAAATAAATGGGTAAAGGGTTCGATTACAAACGTGGATAGTGCCCGTCGGTATATAATAGCAAGGGATAACGGTCAATTCATTAAAAGACACGTTGATCAGATACGGCGCAGATCTCGAGTATCGGTTGGTGGACCGAACACTGAAGAAGAGGGAACGATGGAGGGTGAGAGCTCCGTAGCGCAGGCTGAGGATAACTCATTAAAGTCGAGGAAGAATGAGGAAGACCGCAGTGATGAGAATGTGGTTGAGGGAAATAAGTCGAAACAAACAATAAACGATGAAGTAGGAGGTGTTGATTCTGATCAGCCATCTAATCAATCACCTGGTTTATCAGATCAGCAGCAAGCAGAGTACCCAAAGCGAACACGTAAACCGGTTATTCGATTCCAATGTACTTGAATAATAAATCTTAATGTATTGATGAAACTATTGTAATTTAAGAAGGGAGGTGTGATGTATATTGAGAATTAGACTAAGTGGGTAGTAGGTTATTAACTACAATTTGTTATTGTCACCGCCGCCGCGCTAGTCTGCGAATATACTCTGTGCTATCGAGACGTTACCTTGTTTTATTCCGCTTCCAGCTGACTAAGTACCTGCTCCTGACATATTTCTCAGGAACAAAAATGTGCAATTTTTTGCAGTTCTATGCGAGCCAGACGCACGTTTGAGGCGTCTGGAGACGCGTCTCGGCGCGGGCCAGCTAGCTAAAGCGTTTTTAGAATTTAGCCAGGAACAAAAATGTGCAATTTTTTGCAGTTCTATGCGAGCCAGCCGCACGTTTGAGGCGTCTGGAGACGCGTCTCGGCGCGGGCCAGCTAGCTATAGCGTTTTTAGAATTTAGCCAGGAACAAAAATGTGCAATTTTTTGCCACGTTTGAGGCGTCTGGAGACGCGTCTCGGCGCGGGCCAGCTAGCTAAAGCGTTTTTAGAATTTAGCCAGGAACAAAAATGTGCAATTTTTTGCAGTTCTATGCGAGCCAGCCGCACGTTTGAGGCGTCTGGAGACGCGTCTCGGCGCGGGCCAGCTAGCTATAGCGTTTTTAGAGTTTAGCCAGGAACAAAAATGTGCAATTTTTTGTAGTTCTATGCGAGCCAGACGCACGTTTGAGGCGTCTGGAGACGCGTCTCGGCGCGGGCCAGCTAGCTATAGCGTTTTTAGAATTTAGCCAGGAACAAAAATGTGCAATTTTTTGCAGTTCTATGCGAGCCAGACGCACGTTTGAGGCGTCTGGAGACGCGTCTTGGCGCAGGCCAGCTAGCTATAGCGTTTTTAGAATTTAGCCAGGAACAAAAATGTGCAATTTTTTGCAGTTCTATGCGAGCCAGACGCACGTTTGAGGCGTCTGGAGACGCGTCTCGGCGCGGGCCAGCTAGCTATAGCGTTTTTAGAGTTTAGCCAGGAACAAAAATGTGCAATTTTTTGCAGTTCTATGCGAGCCAGACGCACGTTTGAGGCGTCTGGAGACGCGTCTCGGCGCGGGCCAGCTAGCTATAGCGTTTTTAGAATTTAGCCAGGAACAAAAATGTGCAATTTTTTGCAGTTCTATGCGAGCCAGCTGCACGTTTGAGGCGTCTGGAGACGCGTCTCGGCGCGGGCTAGCTAGCTATAGCGTTTTTAGAATTTAGCCAGGAACAAAAATGTGCAATTTTTTGCAGTTCTATGCGAGCCAGACGCACGTTTGAGGCGTCTGGAGACGCGTCTCGGCGCGGGCCAGCTAGCTATAGCGTTTTTAGAATTTAGCCAGGAACAAAAATGTGCAATTTTTTGCAGTTCTATGCGAGCCAGACGCACGTTTAAGGCGTCTGGAGACGCGTCTCGGTGCGGGCCAGCTAGCTATAGCATTTTTAGTATTTAGCCAGGAACAAAAATGTGCAATTTTTTGCAGTTCTATGCGAGCCAGACGCACGTTTGAGGCGTCTGGAGACGCGTCTCGGCGCGGGCCAGCTAGCTATAGCGTTTTCAGAATTTAGCCAGGAACAAAAATGTGCAATTTTTTTGCAGTTCTATGCGAGCCAGACGCACGTTTGAGGCATCTGGAGACGCGTCTCGGCGCGGGCCAGCTAGCTATAGCGTTTTTAGAATTTAGCCAGGAACAAAAATGTGCAATTTTTTGCAGTTCTATGCGAGCCAGACGCACGTTTGAGGCGTCTGGAGACGCGTCTCGGCGCGGACCAGCTAGCTATAGCGTTTTTAGAATTTTGCCAGGGAAAAAATGTGCAATTTTTTGCAGTTCTATGCGAGCCAAACGCACGTTTGAGGCGTCTGGAGACGCGTCTCGGCGCGGGCCAGCTAGCTATAGCGTTTTTAGAATTTAGCCAGGGACAAAAATGTGCAATTTTTTGCAGTTCTATGCGAGCCAGACGCACGTTTGAGGCGTCGGGAGACGCGTCTCGGCGCGGGCCAGCTAGCTATAGCGTTTTTAGAATTTAGCCAGGAACAAAAATGTGCAATTTTTTGCAGTTCTATGCGAGCCAGACGCACGTTTGAGGCGTCTGGAGACGCGTCTCGGCGCGGGCCAGCTAGCTATAGCGTTTTAAGAATTTAGCCAGGAACAAAAATGTGCAATTTTTTGCAGTTCTATGCGAGCCAGACGCACGTTTGAGGCGTCTGGAGACGCGTCTCGGCGCGGGCCAGCTAGCTATAGCGTTTTTAGAATTTAGCCAGGAACAAAAATGTGCAATTTTTTGCAGTTCTATGCGAGCCAGACGCACGTTTGAGGCGTCTGGAGACGCGTCTTGGCGCGGGCCAGCTAGCTATAGCGTTTTTAGAATTTAGCCAGGAACAAAAATGTGCAATTTTTTGCAGTTCTATGCGAGCCAGACGCACGTTTGAGGCGTCTGGAGACGCGTCTCGGCGCGGGCCAGCTAGCTATAGCGTTTTTAGAATTTAGCCAGGAACAAAAATGTGCAATTTTTTGCAGTTCTATGCGAGCCAGACGCACGTTTGAGGCGTCTGGAGACGCGTCTCGGCGCGGGCCAGCTAGCTATAGCGTTTTTAGAATTTAGCCAGGAACAAAAATGTGCAATTTTTTGCAGTTCTATGCGAGCCAGCCGCACGTTTGAGGCGTCTGGAGACGCGTCTCGGCGCGGGCCAGCTAGCTATAGCGTTTTTAGAATTTAGCCAGGAACAAAAATGTGCAATTTTTTGCAGTTCTATGCGAGCCAGACGCACGTTTGAGGCGTCTGGAGACGCGTCTCGGCGCGGGCCAGCTAGCTATAGCGTTTTTAGAATTTAGCCAGGAACAAAAATGTGAAATTTTTTGCAGTTCTATGCGAGCCAGACGCACGTATGAGGCGTCTGGAGACGCGTCTCGGCGCGGGCCAGCTAGCTATAGCGTTTTTAGAATTTAGCCAGGAACAAAAATTGCAATTTTTTGCAGTTCTATGCGAGCCAAACGCACGTTTGAGGCGTCTGGAGACGCGTCTCGGCGCGGGCCAGCTAGCTATAGCGTTTTTAGAATTTAGCCAGGAACAAAAATGTGCAATTTTTTGCAGTTCTATGCGAGCCAGACGCACGTTTGAGGCGTCTGGAGACGCGTCTCGGCGCGGGCCAGCTATCTATAGCGTTTTTAGAATTTAGCCAGGAACAAAAATGTGCAATTTTTTGCAGTTCTATGCGAGCCAGCCGCACGTTTGAGGCGTCTGGAGACGCGTCTCGGCGCGGGCCAGCTAGCTATAGCGTTTTTAGAATTTAGCCAGGAACAAAAATGTGCAATTTTTTGCAGTTCTATGCGAGCCAGACGCACGTTTGAGGCGTCTGGAGACGCGTCTCGGCGCGGGCCAGCTAGCTATAGCGTTTTTAGAATTTAGCCAGGAACAAAAATGTGCAATTTTTTGCAGTTCTATGCGAGCCAGACGCACGTTTGAGGCGTCTGGAGACGCGTCTCGGCGCGAGCCAGCTAGCTATAGCGTTTTTAGAATTTAGCCAGGAACAAAAATGTGCAATTTTTTGCAGTTCTATGCGAGCCAGACGCACGTTTGAGGCGTCTGGAGACGCGTCTCGGCGCGGGCCAGCTAGCTATAGCGTTTTTAGAATTTAGCCAGGAACAAGAATGTGCAATTTTTTGCAGTTCTATGCGAGCCAGACGCACGTTTGAGGCGTCTGGAGACGCGTCTCGGCGCGGGCCAGCTAGCTATAGCGTTTTTAGAATTTAGCCAGGAACAAAAATGTGCAATTTTTTGCAGTTCTATGCGAGCCAGCCGCACGTTTGAGGCGTCTGGAGACGCGTCTCGGCGCGGGCTAGCTAGCTTTAGCGTTTTTAGAATTTAGCCAGGAACAAAAATGTGCAATTTTTTGCAGTTCTATGCGAGCCAGACGCACGTTTGAGGCGTCTGGAGACGCGTCTCGGCGCGGGCCAGCTAGCTATAGCGTTTTTAGAATTTAGCCAGGAACAAAAATGTGCAATTTTTTGCAGTTCTATGCGAGCCAGACGCACGTTTGAGGCGTCTGGAGACGCGTCTCGGCGCGGGCCAGCTAGCTATAGCGTTTTTAGAATTTAGCCAGGGAAAAAATGTGCAATTTTTTGCAGTTCTATGCGAGCCAAACGCACGTGTGAGGCGTCTGGAGACGCGTCTCGGCGCGGGCCAGCTAGCTATAGCGTTTTTAGAATTTAGCCAGGGACAAAAATGTGCAATTTTTTTGCAGTTCTATGCGAGCCAGACGCACGTTTGAGGCGTCTGGAGACGCGTCTCGGCGCGGGCCAGCTAGCTATAGCGTTTTTAGAATTTAGCCAGGAACAAAAATGTGCAATTTTTTGCAGTTCTATGCTAGCCAGCCGCACGTTTGAGCCGTCTGGAGAAGCACCTCGGCTCGGGCCAGCTAGCTATAGCGTTTTCAGAATTTAGCCAGGAACGAATATGTGCAATTTTTTGCAGTTCTATGCTAGCCAGCCGCACGTTTGAGGCGTCTGGAGACGCGTCTCGGCGCGGGCCAGCTAGCTATAGCGTTTTCAGAACAGGAACAAAAATGTGCAATTTATTGCAGTTCTATGCGAGCCAGCCGTACGTTTGAGGCGTCTGGAGACGCGTCTCGGCGCGGGCCAGCTAGCTATAGCGTTTTCAGAATTTAGCCAGGAACAAAAATGTGCAATTTTTTGCAGTTCTATGCGAGCCAGCCGCACGTTTGAGGCGCCTGGAGACGCTTCTGGAGACGCGTCTCGGCGCGGGCCAGCTAGCTATAGCGTTTTAAGAATTTAGGCAGGAACACAAATGCGCAATTTTTTGCAGTTCTATGCGAGCCAGATGCACGTTTGAGGCGTCTGGAGACGCGTCTCGGCGCAGGCCAGCTAGCTATAGCGTTTTTAGAATTTAGCCAGGAACTAAAATGTGCAATTTTTTGCAGTTCTATGCGAGCCAGACGCACGTTTGAGGCGTCTGGAGACGCGTCTCGGCGCGGGCCAGCTAGCTATAGCGTTTTTAGAATTTAGCCAGGAACAAAAATGTGCAATTTTTTGCAGTTCTATGCGAGCCAGACGCACGTTTGAGGCGTCTGGAGACGCGTCTCGGCGTGGGCCAGCTAGCTATAGCGTTTTTAGAATTTAGCCAGGAACAAAAATGTGCAATTTTTTGCAGTTCTATGCGAGCCAGCCGCACGTTTGAGGCGTCTGGAGACGCGTCTCGGCGCGGGCCAGCTAGCTGTAGCGTTTTCAGAATTTAGCCAGGAACAAAAATGTGCCATGTTTTGCAGTTCTATGCTAACCAGCCGCACGTTTGAGTCGTCTGGAGACGCGTCTCGGCGCGGGCCAGCTAGCTATAGCGTTTTCAGAATTTAGCCAGGAACAAAAATGTGCAATTTTTTGCAGTTCTATGCGAGCCAGCCGCACGTTTGAGGCGTCTGGAGACGCGTGTCGGCGCGGGCCAGCTAGCTATAGCGTTTTCAGAATTTAGCCAGGAACAAAAATGTGCAATTTTTTGCAGTTCTATGCGAGCCAGCCGCACGTTTGAGGCGTCTGGAGACGCGTCTCGGCGCGGGCCAGCTAGCTATACCGTTTTCAGAATTTAGCCAGGAACAAAAATGTGCAATTTTTTGCAGTTCTATGCTAGCCAGCCGCACGTTTGAGCCGTCTGGAGAAGCACCTCGGCTCGGGCCAGCTAGCTATAGCGTTTTCAGAATTTAGCCAGGAACGAATATGTGCAATTTTATGCAGTTCTATGCTAGCCAGCCGCACGTTTGAGGCGTCTGGAGACGCGTGTCGGCGCGGGCCAGCTAGCTATAGCGTTTTCAGAATTTAGTCAGGAACAAAAATGTGCAATTTTTTGCAGTTCTATGCTAGCCAGCCGCACGTTTGAGGCGTCTGGAGACGCGTCTCGGCGCGGGCCAGCTAGCTATAGCGTTTTCAGAATTTAGCCAGGAACAAAAATGTGCCATGTTTTGCAGTTCTATGCTAACCAGCCGCACGTTTGAGTCGTCTGGAGACGCGTCTCGGCGCGGGCCAGCTAGCTATAGCGTTTTCAGAATTTAGCCAGGAACAAAAATGTGCAATTTTTTGCAGTTCTATGCGAGCCAGCCGCACGTTTGAGGCGCCTGGAGACGCTTCTGGAGACGCGTCTCGGCGCGGGCCAGCTAGCTATAGCGTTTTCAGAATTTAGCTAGGAACAAAAATGTGCAATTTTTTGCAGTTCTATGCGAGCCAGCCGCACGTTTGAGGCGTCTGGAGACGCGTCTGGAGACGCGTCTGGAGACGCGTCTCGGCGCGGGCCAGCTACCTATAGCGTTTTCAGAATTTAGCCAGGAACAAAAATGTGCAATTTTTTGCAGTTCCATGCGAGCCGGCCGCACGTTTGAGGCGTCTGGAAACGCGTCTGGAGACGCGTCTCAGCGCGGGCCAGCTAGCTATAGCGTTTTCAAAATTTAGCCACGAACAAAAATGTGCAATTTTTTGCAGTTCTTTGCGAGCCAGCAGCACGTTTGAGGCGTCTGGAGAAGCGTCTCGGCGCGAGCCAGCTAGCTATAGCGTTTTCAGAATTTAGCCAGGAACAAAAATGTGCAATTTTTTGCAGTTCTATGCGAGCCAGCCGCACGTTTGAGGCGTCTGGAGACGCGTCTCGGCGCGGCCAGATAGCTATAGCGTTTTCAGAATTTAGCCAGGAACAAAAATAGCAATTTTTTGCAGTTCTATGCGAGCCTGCCGCACGTTTGAGGCGTCTGGAGACGCGTCTCGGCGCGGGCCAGCTAGCTATTGTGTTTTCAGAATTTAGCCTGGAACAAAATGTGCAATTTTTAGCAGTTCTATGAGAGTCAGCCGCACGTTTGAGGCGTCTGGAGCCGCGTCTCGTGTCGGGCCAGCTAGCTATAGCGTTTTCAGAATTTAGCCAGGAACAAAAAAGTGCAAATTTTTGCAGTTCTATGCGAGCCAGCCGCACGTTTGAGGCGTCTGGAGACGCGTCTCGGCGTGGGCCAGCTATCTATAGCGTTTTCAGAATTTAGCCAGGAACAAAAATGTGCAAATTTTTGCAGTTCTTTGAGAGCCAGCCGCACTTTTGAGGCGTCTGGAGACGCGTCTTGAGACGCGTCTCGGCGCGGGCCAGCTAGCTATAGCGTTTTTAGAATTTAGCCAGGAACAAAAATGTGTAATTTTATGCAGTTCTATGCGAGCCAGACGCACGTTTGAGGCGTCTGGAGACGCGTCTCGGCGCGGGCCAGCTAACTATAGCGTTTTTAGAATTTAGCCAGGAACAAAAATGTGCAATTTTTTGCAGTTCTATGCGAGCCAGACGCACGTTTGAGGCGTCTGGAGACGCGTCTCGACGCGGGCCAGCTAGCTATAGCGTTTTCAGAATTTAGCCAGGAACAAAAATGTGCAATTTTTTGCAGTTCTATGCGAGCCAGCCGCACGTTTGAGGCGCCTGGAGACGCGTCTCGGCGCGGGCCAGCTAGCTATAGCGTTCCCTCCCCACTCGCGCGCACTGCGGTGTTTATTATATCGCTGCGTATTGTAAATTCGGAATTCGCGTTGTGTGTTTATTTTAAGGCTTGTGAATTGTTCCTAGCGGTGCTATAGTGTAGTAAGTGCGTGTTTTGTAAGTTTTTCAAAGTGTCTGTTCATTTATTTACAGGTAATTAGTCAATTTCTCCAGCTTTCGGTAAGTGCATTTAATTTTCTTGTGTGTGGGTAACGCGAAATAACTTAATCGATTGATATCAAATTGTTTAGTTCTTTTGATATTTTTAATTCATCCGTGTTGTTATAAAGTAATTCATGATGTCAACAAATGATGACCCTCCAGATCGTGGCGGATGTATATTTCGTCGAAATACAAAAACCCAAAGGTCGCCCGTGGCGACCTCCGCTAATTCGAAACGCTTGTTCAGCGAAATGTCTCCATCATACATTTCGCCCGATGATAGGTCAAAACGGGTTCATCCAACTTTCGAAACCGTGGAAAAATCCTCGCCGATTTTAAATATCAGTAATGTGAGCAATACCGATTACTGCGACTTAGTTTCCGAGGCGTCAGCCTACCTGTCAAAAATTAACGACTTAGTCAATGATCAGGGCTCTCGCATTAACGTAGCAAATAAATCTGCCATTATGGATATGACACAGCGTGTCACGGCCATCGTTTCTATGCTGGCCATAAAATCATCATGCAACGAAACGAAGTTAGCCAATACGGAACGCGAATTAGAAAAAATCAAGTCGAATAACTATGTCAATCCCAATCCTGTCAATAATAATAATAACAATTGTAAAATTTCGTATGCGGACTCGTTGAAACTACGCTTGCCAAAAGTAGCTCCAGCAATTATGGAATCCCGTCCACCATTGCCGTGTGTGGTGGCTTATCCGACCACAGCTCGATCAGCTGATTATAGCACTTCGTCCGCGACAAAACAAGCGCTTATGAAAGCAATTAAGCCCTGTGATGACGGTTTTCAAATTGTAGGCGTGAAAAAAACCGCGAAATCAGGTGTTGTTCTACGTGTCGCTAGTGAACATCAGCTTAAAAAATTGGAATCCGTGGACGCAATTAAGGCCGCTGGTTAACGACTAGAAAAATCAAAAGGTAGACGCCCTCGAGTATTAGTTAAGGATGTACCATCTTCAATGGATGATGGCGCTTTTCTGATCGCGCTATACCGCCAAAATATTAAAGATGAGCTTCAAATGAAAGAGGATGACTTTATTAAGTCTACTAAAATAATCCGTAGGCGCTCGTTAGACAACGGTCGTAAGTGGATAGGCATCGAGTTAGATTCCGCAGTACGTAAACACTTAGTTTCTACCAAGGATAAATTATTTATTGATTGGGCTACCTGCCGCTTTATTGACGATGTTGAAGTCGTTCGGTGCTTACATTGTCAACAGTTCGGTCACGTTAAGAAACACTGCGTTAATAAAGAACCGACTTGTGACTGACACGTTTGAGGCGTCTGGAGACGCGTCTCGGCGCGGGCCAGCTAGCTATAGCGTTTTTAGAATTTAGCCAGGAACAAAAATGTGCAATTTTTTGTAGTTCTATGCGAGTCAGACGCACGTTTGAGGCGTCTGGAGACGCGTCTCGGCGCGGGCCAGCTAGCTATAGCGTTTCTAGAATTTAGCCAGGAACAAAAATGTGCAATATTTTGCAGTTCTATGCGCGCCAGACGCACGTTTGAGGCGTCTGGAGACGCGTCTCGGCGCGGGCCAGCTAGCTATAGCGTTTTTAGAATTTAGCCAGGAACAAAAATGTGCATTTTTTGCAGTTCTTTGCGAGTCAGACGCACGTTTGAGGCGTCTGGAGACGCATCTCGGCGCGGGCCAGCTAGCTATAGCGTTTTTAGAATTTAGCCAGGAACAAAAATGTGCAATTTTTTGCAGTTCTATGCGAGCCAGACGCACGTTTGAGGCGTCTGGAGACGCGTCTCGACGCGTGCCAGCTAGCTATAGCGTTTTTAGAATTTAGCCAGGAACAAAAATGTGCATTTTTTTGCAGTTCTATGCGAGCCAGACGCACGTTTGAGGCGTCTGGAGACGCGTCTCGGCGCGGGCCAGCTAGCTATAGCGTTTTTAGAATTTAGCCAGGAACAAAAATGTGCATTTTTTTGCAGTTCTATGCGAGCCAGACGCACGTTTGAGGCGTCTGGAGACGCGTCTCGGCGCGGGCCAGCTAGCTATAGCGTTTTAAGAATTTAGCCAGGAACAAAAATGTGCATTTTTTTGCAGTTCTATGCGAGCCAGACGCAAGTTTGAGGCGTCTGGAGACGCGTCTCGGCGCGGGCCAGCTAGCTATAGCGTTTTTAGAATTTAGCCAGGAACAAAAATGTGCAATTTTTTGCAGTTCTATGCGAGCCAGACCCACGTTTGAGGCGTCTGGAGACGCGTCTCGGCGCGGGCCAGCTAGCTATAGCGTTTTTAGAATTTAGCCAGGAACAAAAATGTGTAATTTTATGCAGTTCTATGCGAGCCAGACGCACGTTTGAGGCGTCTGGAGACGCGTCTCGACGCGAGCCAGCAAGTTATAGCGTTTTTAGAATTTAGCCAGGAACAAAAATGTGCAATTTTTTGCAGTTCTATGCGAGCCAGCCGCACGTTTGAGGCGTCTGGAGGCGCGTGTCGGCGCGGGCCAGCTAGCTATAGCGTTTTCAGAATTTAGCCAGGAACAAAAATGTGCAATTTTTTGCAGTTCTATGCGAGCCAGCCGCACGTTTGAGGCGTCTGGAGACGCGTCTCGGCGCGGGCCAGCTAGCTATAGCGTTTTCAGAATTTAGCCAGGAACAAAAATGTGCAATTTTTTGCAGTTCTATGCTAGCCAGCCGCACGTTTGAGCCGTCTGGAGAAGCACCTCGGCTCGGGCCAGCTAGCTATAGCGTTTTCAGAATTTAGCCAGGAACGAATATGTGCAATTTTATGCAGTTCTATGCTAGCCAGCCGCACGTTTGAGGCGTCTGGAGACGCGTGTCGGCGCGGGCCAGCTAGCTATAGCGTTTTCAGAATTTAGTCAGGAACAAAAATGTGCAATTTTTTGCAGTTCTATGCTAGCCAGCCGCACGTTTGAGGCGTCTGGAGACGCGTCTCGGCGCGGGCCAGCTAGCTATAGCGTTTTCAGAATTTAGCCAGGAACAAAAATGTGCCATGTTTTGCAGTTCTATGCTAACCAGCCGCACGTTTGAGTCGTCTGGAGACGCGTCTCGGCGCGGGCCAGCTAGCTATAGCGTTTTCAGAATTTAGCCAGGAACAAAAATGTGCAATTTTTTGCAGTTCTATGCGAGCCAGCCGCACGTTTGAGGCGCCTGGAGACGCTTCTGGAGACGCGTCTCGGCGCGGGCCAGCTAGCTATAGCGTTTTCAGAATTTAGCTAGGAACAAAAATGTGCAATTTTTTGCAGTTCTATGCGAGCCAGCCGCACGTTTGAGGCGTCTGGAGACGCGTCTGGAGACGCGTCTGGAGACGCGTCTCGGCGCGGGCCAGCTACCTATAGCGTTTTCAGAATTTAGCCAGGAACAAAAATGTGCAATTTTTTGCAGTTCCATGCGAGCCGGCCGCACGTTTGAGGCGTCTGGAAACGCGTCTGGAGACGCGTCTCAGCGCGGGCCAGCTAGCTATAGCGTTTTCAAAATTTAGCCACGAACAAAAATGTGCAATTTTTTGCAGTTCTTTGCGAGCCAGCAGCACGTTTGAGGCGTCTGGAGACGCGTCTCGGCGCGAGCCAGCTAGCTATAGCGTTTTCAGAATTTAGCCAGGAACAAAAATGTGCAATTTTTTGCAGTTCTATGCGAGCCAGCCGCACGTTTGAGGCGTCTGGAGACGCGTCTCGGCGCGGCCAGATAGCTATAGCGTTTTCAGAATTTAGCCAGGAACAAAAATAGCAATTTTTTGCAGTTCTATGCGAGCCTGCCGCACGTTTGAGGCGTCTGGAGACGCGTCTCGGCGCGGGCCAGCTAGCTATTGTGTTTTCAGAATTTAGCCTGGAACAAAATGTGCAATTTTTAGCAGTTCTATGAGAGTCAGCCGCACGTTTGAGGCGTCTGGAGCCGCGTCTCGTGTCGGGCCAGCTAGCTATAGCGTTTTCAGAATTTAGCCAGGAACAAAAAAGTGCAAATTTTTGCAGTTCTATGCGAGCCAGCCGCACGTTTGAGGCGTCTGGAGACGCGTCTCGGCGTGGGCCAGCTATCTATAGCGTTTTCAGAATTTAGCCAGGAACAAAAATGTGCAAATTTTTGCAGTTCTTTGAGAGCCAGCCGCACTTTTGAGGCGTCTGGAGACGCGTCTTGAGACGCGTCTCGGCGCGGGCCAGCTAGCTATAGCGTTTTTAGAATTTAGCCAGGAACAAAAATGTGTAATTTTATGCAGTTCTATGCGAGCCAGACGCACGTTTGAGGCGTCTGGAGACGCGTCTCGGCGCGGGCCAGCTAACTATAGCGTTTTTAGAATTTAGCCAGGAACAAAAATGTGCAATTTTTTGCAGTTCTATGCGAGCCAGACGCACGTTTGAGGCGTCTGGAGACGCGTCTCGACGCGGGCCAGCTAGCTATAGCGTTTTCAGAATTTAGCCAGGAACAAAAATGTGCAATTTTTTGCAGTTCTATGCGAGCCAGCCGCACGTTTGAGGCGCCTGGAGACGCGTCTCGGCGCGGGCCAGCTAGCTATAGCGTTCCCTCCCCACTCGCGCGCACTGCGGTGTTTATTATATCGCTGCGTATTGTAAATTCGGAATTCGCGTTGTGTGTTTATTTTAAGGCTTGTGAATTGTTCCTAGCGGTGCTATAGTGTAGTAAGTGCGTGTTTTGTAAGTTTTTCAAAGTGTCTGTTCATTTATTTACAGGTAATTAGTCAATTTCTCCAGCTTTCGGTAAGTGCATTTAATTTTCTTGTGTGTGGGTAACGCGAAATAACTTAATCGATTGATATCAAATTGTTTAGTTCTTTTGATATTTTTAATTCATCCGTGTTGTTATAAAGTAATTCATGATGTCAACAAATGATGACCCTCCAGATCGTGGCGGATGTATATTTCGTCGAAATACAAAAACCCAAAGGTCGCCCGTGGCGACCTCCGCTAATTCGAAACGCTTGTTCAGCGAAATGTCTCCATCATACATTTCGCCCGATGATAGGTCAAAACGGGTTCATCCAACTTTCGAAACCGTGGAAAAATCCTCGCCGATTTTAAATATCAGTAATGTGAGCAATACCGATTACTGCGACTTAGTTTCCGAGGCGTCAGCCTACCTGTCAAAAATTAACGACTTAGTCAATGATCAGGGCTCTCGCATTAACGTAGCAAATAAATCTGCCATTATGGATATGACACAGCGTGTCACGGCCATCGTTTCTATGCTGGCCATAAAATCATCATGCAACGAAACGAAGTTAGCCAATACGGAACGCGAATTAGAAAAAATCAAGTCGAATAACTATGTCAATCCCAATCCTGTCAATAATAATAATAACAATTGTAAAATTTCGTATGCGGACTCGTTGAAACTACGCTTGCCAAAAGTAGCTCCAGCAATTATGGAATCCCGTCCACCATTGCCGTGTGTGGTGGCTTATCCGACCACAGCTCGATCAGCTGATTATAGCACTTCGTCCGCGACAAAACAAGCGCTTATGAAAGCAATTAAGCCCTGTGATGACGGTTTTCAAATTGTAGGCGTGAAAAAAACCGCGAAATCAGGTGTTGTTCTACGTGTCGCTAGTGAACATCAGCTTAAAAAATTGGAATCCGTGGACGCAATTAAGGCCGCTGGTTAACGACTAGAAAAATCAAAAGGTAGACGCCCTCGAGTATTAGTTAAGGATGTACCATCTTCAATGGATGATGGCGCTTTTCTGATCGCGCTATACCGCCAAAATATTAAAGATGAGCTTCAAATGAAAGAGGATGACTTTATTAAGTCTACTAAAATAATCCGTAGGCGCTCGTTAGACAACGGTCGTAAGTGGATAGGCATCGAGTTAGATTCCGCAGTACGTAAACACTTAGTTTCTACCAAGGATAAATTATTTATTGATTGGGCTACCTGCCGCTTTATTGACGATGTTGAAGTCGTTCGGTGCTTACATTGTCAACAGTTCGGTCACGTTAAGAAACACTGCGTTAATAAAGAACCGACTTGTGACTGACACGTTTGAGGCGTCTGGAGACGCGTCTCGGCGCGGGCCAGCTAGCTATAGCGTTTTTAGAATTTAGCCAGGAACAAAAATGTGCAATTTTTTGCAGTTCTATGCGAGCCAGACGCACGTTTGAGGCGTCCGGAGACGCGTCTCGGCGCGGGCCAGCTAGCTATAGCGTTTTTAGAATTTAGCCAGGAACAAAAATGTGCAATTTTTTGTAGTTCTATGCGAGTCAGACGCACGTTTGAGGCGTCTGGAGACGCGTCTCGGCGCGGGCCAGCTAGCTATAGCGTTTTTAGAATTTAGCCAGGAACAAAAATGTGCAATTTTTTGCAGTTCTATGCGAGCCAGACGCACGTTTGAGGCGTCTGGAGACGCGTCTCGACGCGTGCCCGCTAGCTATAGCGTTTTTAGAATTTAGCCAGGAACAAAAATGTGCAATCATTTGCAGTTCTATACGAGCCAGACGCACGTTTGAGGCGTCTGGAGACGCGTCTCGGCGCGGGCCAGCTAGCTATAGCGTTTTTAGAATTTAGCCAGGAACAAAAATGTGCAATTTTTTGCAGTTCTATGCGAGCCAGACGCACGTTTGAGGCGTCTGGAGACGCGTCTCGACGCGTGCCCGCTAGCTATAGCGTTTTTAGAATTTAGCCAGGAACAAAAATGTGCAATCATTTGCAGTTCTATACGAGCCAGACGCACGTTTGAGGCGTCTGGAGACGCGTCTCGGCGCGGGCCAGCTAGCTATAGCGTTTTTAGAATTTAGCCAGGAACAAAAATGTGCAATTTTTTGCAGTTCTATGCGAGCCAGACGCACGTTTGAGGCGTCTGGAGACGCGTCTCGACGCGTGCCCGCTAGCTATAGCGTTTTTAGAATTTAGCCAGGAACAAAAATGTGCAATTTTTTGCAGTACTATGCGAGCCAGACGCACGTTTGAGGCGTCTGGAGACGCGTCTCGGCGCGGGCCAGCTAGCTATAGCGTTTTTAGAATTTAGCCAGGAACAAAAATGTGCAATTTTTTGTGGTTCTATGCGAGCCAGACGCACGTTTGAGGCGTCTGGAGACGCGTCTCGGCGCGGGCCAGCTAGCTATAGCGTTTTTAGAATTTAGCCAGGAACAAAAATGTGTAATTTTATGCAGTTCTATGCGAGCCAGACGCACGTTTGAGGCGTCTGGAGACGCGTCTCGACGCGGGCCAGCAAGTTATAGTGTTTTTAGAATTTAGCCAGGAACAAAAATGTGCAATTTTTTGCAGTACTATGCGAGCCAGATGCACGTTTGAGGCGTCTGGAGACGCGTCTCGGCGCGGGCCAGCTAGCTATAGCGTTTCTAGAATTTAGCCAGGAACAAAAATGTGCAATTTTTTGCAGTTCTATGCGAGCCAGACGCACGTTTGAGGCGTCTGGAGACGCGTCTCGGCGCGGGCCAGCTAGCTATAGCGTTTTTAGAATTTAGCCAGGAACAAAAATGTGCATTTCTTTGCAGATCTATGCGAGCCAGACGCACGTTTGAGGCGTCTGGAGACGCGTCTCGGCGCGGGCCAGCTAGCTATAGCGATTTTAGAATTTAGCCACGAACAAAAATGTGCAATCATTTGCAGTTCTATACGAGCCAGACGCACGTTTGAGGCGTCTGGAGACGCGTCTCGGCGCGGGCCAGCTAGCTATAGCGTTTTTAGAATTTAGCCAGGAACAAAAATGTGCAATTTTTTGCAGTTCTATGCGAGCCAGACGCACGTTTGAGGCGTCTGGAGACGCGTCTCGACGCGTGCCCGCTAGCTATAGCGTTTTTAGAATTTAGCCAGGAACAAAAATGTGCAATTTTTTGTGGTTCTATGCGAGCCAGACGCACGTTTGAGGCGTCTGGAGACGCGTCTCGACGCGTGCCAGCTAGCTATAGCGTTTTTAGAATTTAGCCAGGAACAAAAATGTGCATTTTTTTGCAGTTCTATGCGAGCCAGACGCACGTTTGAGGCGTCTGGAGACGCGTCTCGGCGCGGGCCAGCTAGCTATAGCGTTTTTAGAATTTAGCCAGGAACAAAATTGTGCAATTTTTTGCAGTTCTATGCGAGCCAGACGCACGTTTGAGGCGTCTGGAGACGCGTCTCGGCGCGGGCCAGCTAGCTATAGCGTTTTTAGAATTTAGCCAGGAACAAAAATGTGCAATTTTTTGCAGTTCTATGCGAGCCAGACGCACGTTTGAGGCGTCTGGAGACGCGTCTCGACGCGTGCCCACTAGCTATAGCGTTTTTAGAATTTAGCCAGGAACAAAAATGTGCAATCATTTGCAGTTCTATACGAGCCAGACGCACGTTTGAGGCGTCTGGAGACGCGTCTCGACGCGTGCCCGCTAGCTATAGCGTTTTTAGAATTTAGCCAGGAACAAAAATGTGCAATTTTTTGCAGTTCTATGCGAGCCAGACGCACGTTTGAGGCGTCTGGAGACGCGTCTCGACGCGTGCCAGCTAGCTATAGCGTTTTTAGAATTTAGCCAGGAACAAAAATGTGCATTTTTTTGCAGTTCTATGCGAGCCAGACGCACGTTTGAGGCGTCTGGAGACGCGTCTCGGCGCGGGCCAGCTAGCTATAGCGTTTTTAGAATTTAGCCAGGAACAAAAATGTGCAATTTTTTGCAGTTCTATGCGAGCCAGACGCACGTTTGAGGCGTCTGGAGACGCGTCTCGACGCGTGCCAGCTAGCTATAGCGTTTTTAGAATTTAGCCAGGAACAAAAATGTGCAATTTTTTGCAGTTCTTTGCGAACCAGACGCACGTTTGAGGCGTCTGGAGACGCGTCTCGACGCGTGCCAGCTAGCTATAGCGATTTTAGAATTTAGCCAGGAACAAAAATGTGCAATTTTTTGCAGTTCTATGCGGGCCAGACGCACGTTTGAGGCGTCTGGAGACGCGTCTCGGCGCGGGCCAGCTAGCTATAGCGTTTTTAGAATTTAGCCAGGAACAAAAATGTGCAATTTTTTGTAGTTCTATGCGAGCCAGACGCACGTTTGAGGCGTCTGGAGACGCGTCTCGGCGCGGGCCAGCTAGCTATAGCGTTTTTAGAATTTAGCCAGGAACAAAAATGTGTAATTTTATGCAGTTCTATGCGAGCCAGACGCACGTTTGAGGCGTCTGGAGACGCGTCTCGACGCGGGCCAGCAAGTTATAGCGTTTTTAGAATTTAGCCAGGAACAAAAATGTGCAATTTTTTGCAGTACTATGCGAGCCAGACGCACGTTTGAGGCGTCTGGAGACGCGTCTCGGCGCGGGCCAGCTAGCTATAGCGTTTCAAGAATTTAGCCAGGAACAAAAATGTGCAATTTTTTGCAGTTCTATGCGAGCCAGACGCACGTTTGAGGCGTCTGGAGACGCGTCTCGACGCTTGCCAGCTAGCTATAGCGATTTTGGAATTTAGCCAGGAACAAAAATGTGCAATTTTTTGCAGTTCTATGCGGGCCAGACGCACGTTTGAGGCGTCTGGAGACGCGTCTCGGCGCGGGCCAGCTAACTATAGCGTTTTTAGAATTTAGCCAGGAACAGAAATGTGCAATTTTTTGCAGTTCTATGCGAGCCAGACGCACGTTTGAGGCGTCTGGAGACGCGTCTCGACGCGGGCCAGCTAGCTATAGCGTTTTTAGAATTTAGCCAGGAACAAAAATGTGCAATTTTTTGCAGTTCTATGCGAGCCAGACGCACGTTTGAGGCGTCTGGAGACGCGTCTCGACGCGGGCCAGCAAGTTATAGCGTTTTTAGAATTTAGCCAGGAACAAAAATGTGCAATTTTTTGCAGTACTATGCGAGCCAGACGCACGTTTGAGGCGTCTGGAGACGCGTCTCGGCGCGGGCCAGCTAGCTATAGCGTTTTTAGAATTTAGCCAGGATCAAAAATGTGCTATTTTTTGTAGTTCTATGCGAGCCAGACGCACGTTTGAGGCGTCTGGAGACGCGTCTCGGCGCGGGCCAGCTAGCTATAGCGTTTTTAGAATTTAGCCAGGAACAAAAATGTGTAATTTTATGCAGTTCTATGCGAGCCAGACGCAAGTTTGAGGCGTCTGGAGACGCGTCTCGACGCGGGCCAGCAAGTTATAGCGTTTTTAGAATTTAGCCAGGAACAAAAATGTGCAATTTTTTGCAGTACCATGCGAGACAGACGCACGTTTGAGGCGTCTGGAGACGCGTCTCGGCGCGGGCCAGCTAGCTATAGCGTTTCTAGAATTTAGCCAGGAACAAGAATGTGCAATTTTTTGCAGTTCTATGCGAGCCAGACGCACGTTTGAGGCGTCTGGAGACGCGTCTCGGCGCGGGCCAGCTAGCTATAGCGTTTTTAGAATTTAGCCAGGAACAAAAATGTGCATTTTTTTGCAGTTCTATGCGAGCCAGACGCACGTTTGAGGCGTCTGGAGACGCGTCTCGGCGCGGGCCAGCTAGCTATAGCGATTTTAGAATTTAGCCACGAACAAAAATGTGCAATCATTTGCAGTTCTATACGAGCCAGACGCACGTTTGAGGCGTCTTGAGACGCGTCTCGGCGCGGGCCAGCTAGCTATAGCGTTTTTAGAATTTAGCCAGGAACAAAAATGTGCAATTTTTTGCAGTTCTATGCGAGCCAGACGCACGTTTGAGGCGTCTGGAGACGCGTCTCGACGCGTGCCCGCTAGCTATAGCGTTTTTAGAATTTAGCCAGGAACAAAAATGTGCAATTTTTTGCAGTTCTATGCGAGCCAGACGCACGTTTGAGGCGTCTGGAGACGCGTCTCTACGGGTGCCAGCTAGCTATAGCGTTTTTAGAATTTAGCCAGGAACAAAAATGTGCATTTTTTTGCAGTTCTATGCGAGCCAGACGCACGTTTGAGGCGTCTGGAGACGCGTCTCGGCGCGGGCCAGCTAGCTATAGCGTTTTTAGAATTTAGCCAGGAACAAAAATGTGCAATTTTTTGCAGTTCTATGCGAGCCAGACGCACGTTTGAGGCGTCTGGAGACGCGTCTCGGCGCGGGCCAGCTAGCTATAGCGTTTTTAGAATTTAGCCAGGAACAAAAATGTGCAATTTTTTGCAGTTCTATGCGAGCCAGACGCACGTTTGAGGCGTCTGGAGACGCGTCTCGACGCGTGCCCGCTAGCTATAGCGTTTTTAGAATTTAGCCAGGAACAAAAATGTGCAATCATTTGCAGTTCTATACGAGCCAGACGCACGTTTGAGGCGTCTGGAGACGCGTCTCGGCGCGGGCCAGCTAGCTATAGCGTTTTTAGAATTTAGCCAGGAACAAAAATGTGCATTTTTTTGCAGTTCTATGCGAGCCAGACGCACGTTTGAGGCGTCTGGAGACGCGTCTCGACGCGTGCCAGCTAGCTATAGCGTTTTTAGAATTTAGCCAGGAACAAAAATGTGCAATTTTTTGCAGTTCTATGCGAGCCAGACGCACGTTTGAGGCGTCTGGAGACGCGTCTCGACGCGTGCCAGCTAGCTATTGCGTTTTAGAATTTAGCCAGGAACAAAAATGTGCATTTTTTTGCAGTTCTATGCGAGCCAGACGCACGTTTGAGGCGTCTCGACGCGGGCCAGCAAGTTATAGCGTTTTTAGAATTTAGCCAGGAACAAAAATGTGCAATTTTTTGCAGTACTATGCGAGCCAGACGCACGTTTGAGGCGTCTGGAGACGCGTCTCGGCGCGGGCCAGCTAGCTATAGCGTTTTTAGAATTTAGCCAGGATCAAAAATGTGCAATTTTTTGTAGTTCTATGCGAGCCAGACGCACGTTTGAGGCGTCTGGAGACGCGTCTCGGCGCGGGCCAGCTAGCTGTAGCGTTTTTAGAATTTAGCCAGGAACAAAAATGTGTAATTTTATGCAGTTCTATGCGAGCCAGACGCACGTTTGAGGCGTCTGGAGACGCGTCTCGGCGCGGGCCAGCTAGCTATAGCGATTTTAGAATTTAGCCAGGAACAAAATTGTGAAATTTTTTGTAGTTCTATGCGAGCCAGACGCACGTTTGAGGCGTCTGGAGACGCGTCTCGGCGCGGGACAGCTAGCTATAGCGTTTTTAGAATTTAGCCAGGGACAAAAATGTGCAATTTTTTTGCAGTTCTATGCGAGCCAGACGCACGTTTGAGGCGTCTGGAGACGCGTCTCGGCGCGGGCCAGCTAGCTATAGCGTTTTTAGAATTTAGCCAGGAACAAAAATGTGCAATTTTTTGCAGTTCTATGGGAGCCAGACGCACGTTTGAGGCGTCTGGAGACGCGTCTCGGCGCGGGCCAGCTAGCTATAGCGTTTTTAGAATTTAGCCAGGAACAAAAATGTGCAATTTTTTGCAGTTCTATGCGAGCCAGCCGCACGTTTGAGGCGTCTGGAGACGCGTCTCGGCGCGGGCTAGCTAGCTAAAGCGTTTTCAGAATTTAGCCAGGAACAAAAATGTGCAATTTTTTGCAGTTCTATGCGAGCCAGCCGCACGTTTGAGGCGTCTGGAGACGCGTCTCGGCGCGGGCCAGCTAGGTATAGCGTTTTCGGAATTTAGCCAGGAACAAAAATGTGCAATGTTTTGCAGTTCTATGCTAACCAGCCGCACGTTTGAGTCGTCTGGAGACGCGTCTCGGCGCGGGCCAGCTAGCTATTGCGTTTTCAGAATTTAGCCAGGAACAAAAATGTGCAATTTTTTGCAGTTCTATGCGAGCCAGCCGCACGTTTGAGGCGTCTGGAGACGCGTGTCGGCGCGGGCCAGCTAGCTATAGCGTTTTCAGAATTTAGCCAGGAACAAAAATGTGCAATTTTTTGCAGTTCTATGCTAGCCAGCCGCACGTTTGAGGCGTCTGGAGACGCGTCTCGGCGCGGGCCAGCTAGCTATAGCGTTTTCAGAATTTAGCCAGGAACAAAAATGTGCAATTTTTTGCAGTTCTATGCGAGCCAGCCGCACGCTTGAGGCGTCTGGAGATGCGTCTGGAGACGCGTCTCGGCGCGGGCCAGCTAGCTATAGCGTTTTCAGAATTTAGCCAGGAACAAAAATGTGCAATTTTTTGCAGTTCTATGCGAGCCAGCTGCACGTTTGAGGCGTCTGGATACGCGTCTGGAGACGCGTCTCGGCGCGGGCCAGCTACCTATAGCGTTTTCAGAATTTAGCCACGAACAAAAATGTGTAATTTTATGCAGTTCTATGCGAGCCAGCAGCACGTTTGAGGCGTCTGGAGACGCGTCTCGGCGCGGGCCAGCTAGCTATAGCGTTTTCAGAATTTAGCCAGGAACAAAAATGTGCAATTTTTTGCAGTTCTATGCGAGCCAGCCGCACGTTTGAGGCGTCTGGAGCCGCGTCTCGGCGCGGGCCAGCTAGCTATTGCGTTTTCAGAATTTGGCCTGGAACAAAATGTGCAAATTTTTGCAGTTCTATGCAAGCCAGCCGCACGTTTGAGGCGTCTGGAGACGCGTCTTGAGACGCGTCTCGGCGCGGGCCAGCTAGCTATAGCGTTTTCAGAGTTAAGCCAGGAACAAAACTGTGCAATTTTTTGCAGTTCTATGCTAGCCAGCCGCACGTTTGAGGCGTCTGGAGACGCGTCTCGGCGCGGGCCAGCTAGCTATAGCGTTTTCAGAAATTAGCCAGGAACAAAAATGTGCCATTTCATGCAGTTCTTTGAGAGCCAGCCGCACTTTTGAGGCGTCTGGAGACGCGTCTTGAGACGCGTCTCGGCGCGGGCCAGCTAGCTATAGCGTTTTCAGAATTTAGCCAGGAACAAAAATGCAATTTTTTGCAGTTCTATGCGAGCCAGCCGCACGTTTGAGGCGTCTGGAGGCGCGTCTGGAGACGCGTCTCGGCGCGGGCCAGCTAGCTATAGCGTTTTCAGAATTTAGCCAGGAACATAAATGTGCAATTTTTTGCAGTTCTATGTGAGCCAGCCGCACGTTTGAGGCGTCTGGAGACGCGTCTGGAGATGCGTCTCGGCGCGGGCCAGCTAGCTATAGCGTTTTCAGAATTTAGCCAGGAACAAAAATGTGCAATTTTTTGCAGTTCTATGTGAGCCAGCCGCACGTTTGAGGCGTCTGGAGACGCGTCTGGAGATGCGTCTCGGCGCGGGCCAGCTAGCTATAGAGTTTTCAGAATTTAGCCAGGAACAAAAATGTGCAATTTTTAGCAGTTCTATGAGAGCCAGCCGCATGTTTGAGGCGTCTGGAGACGCGTCTCGGCGCGGGCCTGCTAGCTATAGCGTTTTCAGAATTTAGCCAGGAACAAAAATGTGCGATTTCTTGCAGTTCTATGCGAGCCAGCCGCACGTTTGAGACGTCTGGAGACGCGTTTCGGCGCGGGCCAGCTAGCTATAGCGTTTTCAGAATTTAGCCAGAAACAAAACTGTGCAATTTTTTGCAGTTCTATGCTAGCCAGCCGCACGTTTGAGGCGTCTGGAGACGCGTCTCGGCGCGGGCCAGCTAGCTATAGTGTTTTCAGAATTTAGCCAGGAACAAAAATGTGCAATTTCTTGCAGTTCTATGCGAGCCAGCCGCACGTTTGAGGCGTCTGGAGACGCGTCTGGAGATGCGTCTCGGCGTGGGCCAGCTAACTATAGCGTTTTCAGAATTTAGCCAGTAACAAAAATGTGCAATTTTTTGCAGTTCTATGCGATTCAGCCGCACGTTTGATGCGTCTGGAGACGCGTCTCGGCGCGGGCCAGCTAGCTATAGCGTTTTGAGGATTTAGCCAGGAACAAAAATGTGCAATTTTTAGCATTTCTATGAGAGCCAGTCACATGTTTGAGGCGTCTGGAGACGCGTCTCGGCGCGGGCCAGCTAGCTATAGCCTTTTCAGAATTTAGCCAGGAACAAAAATGTGCAATTTCTTGCAGTTCTATGCGAGCCAGCCGCACGTTTGAGACGTCTGGAGACGCGTCTCGGCGCGGGCCAGCTAGCTATAGCGTTTTCAGAATTTAGCTAGGAACAAAAATGTGCAATTTTTTGCAGTTCTATGCGAGCCAGCCGCACGTTTGAGGCGTCTGGAGACGCGTCTCGGCGCGGGCCAGCTAGCTATAGCGTTTTCAGAATTTAGCCAGGAACAAAAATGTGCAATTTCTTACAGTTCTATGCGAGCCAGCCGCACGTTTGAGGCGTCTGGAGACGCGTCTGGAGATGCGTCTCGGCGCGGGCCAGCTAGCTATAGCGTTTCCAGAATTTAGCCAGGAACAAAAATGTGCAATTGTTTGCATTTCTATGAGAGCCAGCCGCACGTTTGAGGCGTCTGGAGACGCGTCTCGGCTCGGGCCAGCTAGCTATAGCGTTTTCAGAATTTAGCCAGGAACAAAAATGTGATATTTTTTGCAGTTCTTTGAGAGCCAGCCGCACGTTTGAGGCGTCTGGAGACGCGTCTCTGCGCGGGCCAGCTAGCTATAGCGTTTTCAGAATTTAGCCAGGAACAAAAATGTGCAATTTTTTGCAGTTCTATGCGAGCCAGCCGCACGTTTGATGCGTCTGGAGACGCGTCTCGGCGCGGGCCAGCTAGCTATAGCGTTTTGAGGATTTAGCCAGGAACAAAAATGTGCAATTTTTAGCATTTCTATGAGAGCCAGTCACATGTTTGAGGCGTCTGGAGACGCGTCTCGGCGCGGGCCAGCTAGCTATAGCGTTTTCAGAATTTAGCCAGGAACAAAAATGTGCAATTTCTTGCAGTTCTATGCGAGCCAGCCGCACGTTTGAGACGTCTGGAGACGCGTCTCGGCGCGGGCCAGCTAGCTATAGCGTTTTCAGAATTTAGCTAGGAACAAAAATGTGCAATTTTTTGCAGTTCTATGCGAGCCAGCCGCACGTTTGAGGCGTCTGGAGACGCGTCTCGGCGCGGGCCAGCTAGCTATAGCGTTTTCAGAATTTAGCCAGGAACAAAAATGTGCAATTTCTTACAGTTCTATGCGAGCCAGCCGCACGTTTGAGGCGTCTGGAGATGCGTCTGGAGATGCGTCTCGGCGCGGGCCAGCTAGCTATAGCGTTTTCAGAATTTAGCCAGGAACAAAAATGTGCAATTGTTTGCATTTCTATGAGAGCCTGCCGCACGTTTGAGGCGTCTGGAGACGCGTCTCGGCTCGGGCCAGCTAGCTATAGCGTTTTCAGAATTTAGCCAGGAACAAAAATGTGCAATTTTTTGCAGTTCTTTGAGAGCCAGCCGCACGTTTGAGGCGTCTGGAGACGCGTCTCTGCGCGGGCCAGCTAGCTATAGCGTTTTCAGAATTTAGCCAGGAACAAAAATGTGCAATTTTTGCAGTTCTATGCGAGCCAGCCGCACGTTTGAGGCGTCTGGAGACGCGTCTCGGCGCGGGCCAGCTAGCTATAGCGTTTTCAGAATTTAGCCAGGAACAAAAATGTGCAATTTTTTGCAGTTCTATGCGAGCCAGCCGCACGTTTGAGGCGTCTGGAGACGCGTCTCGGCGCGGGCCAGCTAGCTATAGCGTTTTCAGAATTTAGCCAGGAACAAAAATGTGCAATTTTTTGCAGTTCTATGCGAGCCAGCCGCACGTTTGAGGCGCCTGGAGACGCTTCTGGAGACGCGTCTCGGCGCGGGCCAGCTAGCTATAGCGTTTTTAGAATTTAGGCAGGAACACAAATGCGCAATTTTTTGCAGTTCTATGCGAGCCAGATGCACGTTTGAGGCGTCTGGAGACGCGTCTCGGCGCAGGCCAGCTAGCTATAGCGTTTTTAGAATTTAGCCAGGAACAAAAATGTGCAATTTTTTGCAGTTCTATGCGAGCCAGACGCACGTTTGAGGCGTCTGGAGACGTGTCTCGGCGCGGGCCAGCTAGCTATAGCGTTTTTAGAATTTAGCCAGGAACAAAAATGTGCAATTTTTTGCAGTTCTATGCGAGCCAGACGCACGTTTGAGGCGTCTGGAGACGCGTCTCGGCGCGGGCCAGCTAGCTATAGCGTTTTTAGAATTTAGCCAGGAACAAAATGTGCAATTTTTTGCAGTTCTATGCGAGCCAGCCGCACGTTTGAGGCGTCTGGAGACGCGTCTCGGCGCGGGCCAGCTAGCTGTAGCGTTTTCAGAATTTAGCCAGGAACAAAAATGTGCAATGTTTTGCAGTTCTATGCTAACCAGCCGCACGTTTGAGTCGTCTGGAGACGCGTCTCGGCGCGGGCCAGCTAGCTATAGCGTTTTCAGAATTTAGCCAGGAACAAAAATGTGCAATATTTTGCAGTTCTATGCGAGCCAGCCGCACGTTTGAGGCGCCTGGAGACGCTTCTGGAGACGCGTCTCGGCGCGGGCCAGCTAGCTATAGCGTTTTTAGAATTTAGGCAGGAACAAAAATGCGCAATTTTTTGCAGTTCTATGCGAGCCAGATGCACGTTTGAGGCGTCTGGAGACGCGTCTCGGCGCAGGCCAGCTAGCTATAGCGTTTTTAGAATTTAGCCAGGAACAAAAATGTGCAATTTTTTGCAGTTCTATGCGAGCCAGACGCACGTTTGAGGCGTCTGGAGACGCGTCTCGGCGCGGGCCAGCTAGCTATAGCGTTTTTAGAATTTAGCCAGGAACAAAAATGTGCAATTTTTTGCAGTTCTATGCGAGCCAGACGCACGTTTGAGGCGTCTGGAGACGCGTCTCGGCGCGGGCCAGCTAGCTATAGCGTTTTTAGAATTTAGCCAGGAACAAAAATGTGCAATTTTTTGCAGTTCTATGCGAGCCAGCCGCACGTTTGAGGCGTCTGGAGACGCGTCTCGGCGCGGGCCAGCTAGCTGTAGCGTTTTCAGAATTTAGCCAGGAACAAAAATGTGCAATGTTTTGCAGTTCTATGCTAACCAGCCGCACGTTTGAGTCGTCTGGAGACGCGTCTCGGCGCGGGCCAGCTAGCTATAGCGTTTTCAGAATTTAGCCAGGAACAAAAATGTGCAATTTTTTGCAGTTCTATGCGAGCCAGCCGCACGTTTGAGGCGTCTGGAGACGCGTGTCGGCGCGGGCCAGCTAGCTATAGCGTTTTCAGAATTTAGCCAGGAACAAAAATGTGCAATTTTTTGCAGTTCTATGCTAGCCAGCCGCACGTTTGAGGCGTCTGGAGACGCGTCTCGGCGCGGGCCAGCTAGCTATAGCGTTTTCAGAATTTAGCCAGGAACAAAAATGTGCAATTTTTTGCAGTTCTATGCTAGCCAGCCGCACGTTTGAGCCGTCTGGAGAAGCACCTCGGCTCGGGCCAGCGTTTTCAGAATTTAGCCAGGAACGAATATGTGCAATTTTTTGCAGTTCTATGCTAGCCACCCGCACGTTTGAGGCGTCTGGAGACGCGTGTCGGCGCGGGCCAGCTAGCTATAGCGTTTTCAGAATTTAGTCAGGAACAAAAATGTGCAATTTTTTGCAGTTCTATGCTAGCCAGCCGCACGTTTGAGGCGTCTGGAGACGCGTCTCGGCGCGGGCCAGCTAGCTATAGCGTTTTCAGAATTTAGCCAGGAACAAAAATGTGCAATTTTTTGCAGTTCTATGCTAGCCAGCCGCACGTTTGAGGCGTCTGGAGACGCGTCTCGACGCGGGCCAGCAAGTTATAGCGTTTTTAGAATTTAGCCAGGAACAAAAATGTGCAATTTTTTGCAGTACTATGCGAGCCAGACGCACGTTTGAGGCGTCTGGAGACGCGTCTCGGCGCGGGCCAGCTAGCTATAGCGTTTTTAGAATTTAGCCAGGAACAAAAATTTGTAATTTTATGCAGTTCTATGCGAGCCAGACGCACGTTTGAGGCGTCTGGAGACGCGTCTCGACGCGGGCCAGCAAGTTATAGCGTTTTTAGAATTTAGCCAGGAACAAAAATTTGCAATTTTTTGCAGTACTATGCGAGCCAGACGCACGTTTGAGGCGTCTGGAGACGCGTCTCGGCGCGGGCCAGCTAGCTATAGCGTTTTTAGAATTTAGCCAGGAATAAAAGTGTGCAATTTTTTGTAGTTCTATGCGAGCCAGACGCACGTTTGAGGCGTCTGGAGACGCGTCTCGGCGCGGGCCAGCTAGCTTTAGCGTTTTTAGAATTTAGCCAGGAACAAAAATGTGTAATTTTATGCAGTTCTATGCGAGCCAGACGCACGTTTGAGGCGTCTGGAGACGCGTCTCGACGCGGGCCAGCAAGTTACAGCGTTTTTAGAATTTAGCCAGGAACAAAAATGTGCAATTTTTTGCAGTACTATGCGAGCCAGACGCACGTTTGAGGCGTCTGGAGACGCGTCTCGGCGCGGGCCAGCTAGCTATAGCGTTTCTAGAATTTAGCCAGGAACAAAAATGTGCAATTTTTTGCAGTTCTATGCGAGCCAGACGCACGTTTGAGGCGTCTGGAGACGCGTCTCGGCGCGGGCCAGCTAGCTATAGCGTTTTTAGAATTTAGCCAGGAACAAAAATGTGTAATTTTATGCAGTTCTATGCGAGCCAGACGCACGTTTGAGGCGTCTGGAGACGCGTCTCGACGCGGGCCAGCAAGTTATAGCGTTATTAGAATTTAGCCAGGAACAAAAATGTGCAATTTTTTGCAGTTCTATGCGAGCCAGACGCACGTTTGAGGCGTCTGGAGACGCGTCTCGACGCGTGCCAGCTAGCTATAGCGTTTTGAGAATTTAGCCAGGAACAAAAATAAGCATTTTTTTGCAGTTCTATGCGAGCCAGACGCACGTTTGAGGCGTCTGGAGACGCGTCTCGGCGCGGGCCAGCTAGCTATAGCGTTTTCAGAATTTAGCCAGGAACAAAAATGTGCAATTTTTTGCAGTTCTATGCGAGCCAGCCGCACGTTTGAGGCGCCTGGAGACGCTTCTGGAGACGCGTCTCGGCGCGGGCCAGCTAGCTATAGCGTTTTTAGAATTTAGGCAGGAACACAAATGCGCAATTTTTTGCAGTTCTATGCGAGCCAGATGCACGTTTGAGGCGTCTGGAGACGCGTCTCGGCGCAGGCCAGCTAGCTATAGCGTTTTTAGAATTTAGCCAGGAACAAAAATGTGCAATTTTTTGCAGTTCTATGCGAGCCAGACGCAAGTTTGAGGCGTCTGGAGACGCGTCTCGGCGCGGGCCAGCTAGCTATAGCGTTTTTAGAATTTAGCCAGGAACAAAAATGTGCAATTTTTTGTAGTTCTATGCGAGCCAGACGCACGTTTGAGGCGTCTGGAGACGCGTCTCGGCGCGGGCCAGCTAGCTATAGCGTTTTTAGAATTTAGCCAGGAACAAAATGTGCAATTTTTTGCAGTTCTATGCGAGCCAGCCGCACGTTTGAGGCGTCTGGAGACGCGTCTCGGCGCGGGCCAGCTAGCTGTAGCGTTTTCAGAATTTAGCCAGGAACAAAAATGTGCAATGTTTTGCAGTTCTATGCTAACCAGCCGCACGTTTGAGTCGTCTGGAGACGCGTCTCGGCGCGGGCCAGCTAGCTATAGCGTTTTCAGAATTTAGCCAGGAACAAAAATGTGCAATTTTTTGCAGTTCTATGCGAGCCAGCCGCACGTTTGAGGCGCCTGGAGACGATTCTGGAGACGCGTCTCGGCGCGGGCCAGCTAGCTATAGCGTTTTTAGAATTTAGGCAGGAACACAAATGCGCAATTTTTTGCAGTTCTATGCGAGCCAGATGCACGTTTGAGGCGTCTGGAGACGCGTCTCGGCGCAGGCCAGCTAGCTATAGCGTTTTTAGAATTTAGCCAGGTACAAAAATGTGCAATTTTTTGCAGTTCTATGCGAGCCAGACGCACGTTTGAGGCGTCTGGAGACGCCTCTCGGCGCGGGCCAGCTAGCTATAGCGTTTTTAGAATTTAGCCAGGAACAAAAATGTGCAATTTTTTGCAGTTCTATGCGAGCCAGACGCACGTTTGAGGCGTCTGGAGACGCGTCTCGGCGCGGGCCAGCTAGCTATAGCGTTTTTAGAATTTAGCCAGGAACAAAAATGTGCAATTTTTTGCAGTTCTATGCGAGCCAGCCGCACGTTTGAGGCGTCTGGAGACGCGTCTCGGCGCGGGCCAGCTAGCTGTAGCGTTTTCAGAATTTAGCCAGGAACAAAAATGTGCAATGTTTTGCAGTTCTATGCTAACCAGCCGCACGTTTGAGTCGTCTGGAGACGCGTCTCGGCGCGGGCCAGCTAGCTATAGCGTTTTCAGAATTTAGCCAGGAACAAAAATGTGCAATTTTTTGCAGTTCTATGCGAGCCAGCCGCACGTTTGAGGCGTCTGGAGACGCGTGTCGGCGCGGGCCAGCTAGCTATAGCGTTTTCAGAATTTAGCCAGGAACAAAAATGTGCAATTTTTTGCAGTTCTATGCTAGCCAGCCGCACGTTTGAGCCGTCTGGAGAAGCACCTCGGCTCGGGCCAGCGTTTTCAGAATTTAGCCAGGAACGAATATGTGCAATTTTTTGCAGTTCTATGCTAGCCAGCCGCACGTTTGAGGCGTCTGGAGACGCGTGTCGGCGCGGGCCAGCTAGCTATAGCGTTTTCAGAATTTAGTCAGGAACAAAAATGTGCAATTTTTTGCAGTTCTATGCGAGCCAGCCGCACGTTTGAGGCGTCTGGAGACGCGTCTCGGCGCGGGACAGCTAGCTGTAGCGTTTTTAGAATTTAGCCAGGAACAAAAATGTGCAATTTTTTGCAGTTCTATGCGAGCCAGCCGCACGTTTAAGGCGTCTGGAGACGCGTCTCGGCGCGGGCCAGCTAGCTGTAGCGTTTTCAGAATTTAGCCAGGAACAAAAATGTGCAATGTTTTGCAGTTCTATGCTAACCAGCCGCACGTTTGAGTCGTCTGGAGACGCGTCTCGGCGCGGGCCAGCTAGCTATAGCGTTTTCAGAATTTAGCCAGGAACAAAAATGTGCAATTTTTTGCAGTTCTATGCGAGCCAGCCGCACGTTTGAGGCGTCTGGAGACGCGTGTCGGCGCGGGCCAGCTAGCTATAGCGTTTTCAGAATTTAGCCAGGAACAAAAATGTGCAATTTTTTGCAGTTCTATGCTAGCCAGCCGCACGTTTGAGCCGTCTGGAGAAGCACCTCGGCTCGGGCCAGCGTTTTCAGAATTTAGCCAGGAACGAATATGTGCAATTTTTTGCAGTTCTATGCTAGCAAGCCGCACGTGTGAGGCGTCTGGAGACGCGTGTCGGCGCGGGCCAGCTAGCTATAGCGTTTTCAGAATTTAGTCAGGAACAAAAATGTGCAATTTTTTGCAGTTCTATGCTAGCCAGCCGCACGTTTGAGGCGTCTGGAGACGCGTCTCGGCGCGGGCCAGCTAGCTATAGCGTTTTCAGAATTTAGCCAGGAACAAAAATGTGCAATTTTTTGCAGTTCTATGCGAGCCAGCCGCACGTTTGAGGCGTCTGGAGACGCGTCTCGGCGCGGGCCAGCTAGCTGTAGCGTTTTCAGAATTTAGCCAGGAACAAAAATGTGCAATGTTTTGCAGTTCTATGCTAACCAGCCGCACGTTTGAGTCGTCTGGAGACGCGTCTCGGCGCGGGCCAGCTAGCTATAGCGTTTTCAGAATTTAGCCAGGAACAAAAATGTGCAATTTTTTGCAGTTCTATGCGAGCCAGCCGCACGTTTGAGGCGTCTGGAGACGCGTGTCGGCGCGGGCCAGCTAGCTATAGCGTTTTCAGAATTTAGCCAGGAACAAAAATGTGCAATTTTTTGCAGTTCTATGCTAGCCAGCCGCACGTTTGAGCCGTCTGGAGAAGCACCTCGGCTCGGGCCAGCGTTTTCAGAATTTAGCCAGGAACGAATATGTGCAATTTTTTGCAGTTCTATGCTAGCCAGCCGCAGGTTTGAGGCGTCTGGAGACGCGTGTCGGCGCGGGCCAGCTAGCTATAGCGTTTTCAGAATTTAGTCAGGAACAAAAATGTGCAATTTTTTGCAGTTCTATGCTAGCCAGCCGCACGTTTGAGGCGTCTGGAGACGCGTCTCGGCGCGGGCCAGCTAGCTATAGCGTTTTCAGAATTTAGCCAGGAACAAAAATGTGCAATTTTTTGCAGTTCTATGCTAGCCAGCCGCACGTTTGAGCCGTCTGGAGAAGCACCTCGGCTCGGGCCAGCTAGCTATAGCGTTTTCAGAATATAGCCAGTAACGAATATGTGCAATTTTTTGCAGTTCTATGCGAGCCAGCCGCACGTTTGAGGCGTCTGGAGACGCGTCTGGAGACGCGTCTCGGCGCGGGCCAGCTAGCTATAGCGTTTTCAGAATTTAGCCAGGAACAAAAATGTGCAATTTTTTGCAGTTCTATGCGAGCCAGCCGCACGTTTGAGGCGCCTGGAGACGCTTCTGGAGACGCGTCTCGGCGCGGGCCAGCTAGCTATAGCGTTTTTAGAATTTAGGCAGGAACACAAATGCGCAATTTTTTGCAGTTCTATGCGAGCCAGATGCACGTTTGAGGCGTCTGGAGACGCGTCTCGGCGCAGGCCAGCTAGCTATAGCGTTTTTAGAATTTAGCCAGGACCAAAAATGTGCAATTTTTTGCAGTTCTATGCGAGCCAGACGCAAGTTTGAGACGTCTGGAGACGCGTCTCGGCGCGGGCCAGCTAGCTATAGCGTTTTTAGAATTTAGCCAGGAACAAAAATGTGCAATTTTTTGTAGTTCTATGCGAGCCAGACGCACGTTTGAGGCGTCTGGAGACGCGTCTCGGCGCGGGCCAGCTAGCTATAGCGTTTTTAGAATTTAGCCAGGAACAAAATGTGCAATTTTTTGCAGTTCTATGCGAGCCAGCCGCACGTTTGAGGCGTCTGGAGACGCGTCTCGGCGCGGGCCAGCTAGCTGTAGCGTTTTCAGAATTTAGCCAGGAACAAAAATGTGCAATGTTTTGCAGTTCTATGCTAACCAGCCGCACGTTTGAGTCGTCTGGAGACGCGTCTCGGCGCGGGCCAGCTAGCTATAGCGTTTTCAGAATTTAGCCAGGAACAAAAATGTGCAATTTTTTGCAGTTCTATGCGAGCCAGCCGCACGTTTGAGGCGCCTGGAGACGATTCTGGAGACGCGTCTCGGCGCGGGCCAGCTAGCTATAGCGTTTTTAGAATTTAGGCAGGAACACAAATGCGCAATTTTTTGCAGTTCTATGCGAGCCAGATGCACGTTTGAGGCGTCTGGAGACGCGTCTCGGCGCAGGCCAGCTAGCTATAGCGTTTTTAGAATTTAGCCAGGTACAAAAATGTGCAATTTTTTGCAGTTCTATGCGAGCCAGACGCACGTTTGAGGCGTCTGGAGACGCGTCTCGGCGCGGGCCAGCTAGCTATAGCGTTTTTAGAATTTAGCCAGGAACAAAAATGTGCAATTTTTTGCAGTTCTATGCGAGCCAGACGCACGTTTGAGGCGTCTGGAGACGCGTCTCGGCGCGGGCCAGCTAGCTATAGCGTTTTTAGAATTTAGCCAGGAACAAAAATGTGCAATTTTTTGCAGTTCTATGCGAGCCAGCCGCACGTTTGAGGCGTCTGGAGACGCGTCTCGGCGCGGGCCAGCTAGCTGTAGCGTTTTCAGAATTTAGCCAGGAACAAAAATGTGCAATGTTTTGCAGTTCTATGCTAACCAGCCGCACGTTTGAGTCGTCTGGAGACGCGTCTCGGCGCGGGCCAGCTAGCTATAGCGTTTTCAGAATTTAGCCAGGAACAAAAATGTGCAATTTTTTGCAGTTCTATGCGAGCCAGCCGCACGTTTGAGGCGTCTGGAGACGCGTGTCGGCGCGGGCCAGCTAGCTATAGCGTTTTCAGAATTTAGCCAGGAACAAAAATGTGCAATTTTTTGCAGTTCTATGCTAGCCAGCCGCACGTTTGAGCCGTCTGGAGAAGCACCTCGGCTCGGGCCAGCGTTTTCAGAATTTAGCCAGGAACGAATATGTGCAATTTTTTGCAGTTCTATGCTAGCCAGCCGCACGTTTGAGGCGTCTGGAGACGCGTGTCGGCGCGGGCCAGCTAGCTATAGCGTTTTCAGAATTTAGTCAGGAACAAAAATGTGCAATTTTTTGCAGTTCTATGCGAGCCAGCCGCACGTTTGAGGCGTCTGGAGACGCGTCTCGGCGCGGGACAGCTAGCTGTAGCGTTTTTAGAATTTAGCCAGGAACAAAATGTGCAATATTTTGCAGTTCTATGCGAGCCAGCCGCACGTTTGAGGCGTCTGGAGACGCGTCTCGGCGCGGGCCAGCTAGCTGTAGCGTTTTCAGAATTTAGCCAGGAACAAAAATGTGCAATGTTTTGCAGTTCTATGCTAACCAGCCGCACGTTTGAGTCGTCTGGAGACGCGTCTCGGCGCGGGCCAGCTAGCTATAGCGTTTTCAGAATTTAGCCAGGAACAAAAATGTGCAATTTTTTGCAGTTCTATGCGAGCCAGCCGCACGTTTGAGGCGTCTGGAGACGCGTGTCGGCGCGGGCCAGCTAGCTATAGCGTTTTCAGAATTTAGCCAGGAACAAAAATGTGCAATTTTTTGCAGTTCTATGCTAGCCAGCCGCACGTTTGAGCCGTCTGGAGAAGCACCTCGGCTCGGGCCAGCGTTTTCAGAATTTAGCCAGGAACGAATATGTGCAATTTTTTGCAGTTCTATGCTAGCCAGCCGCACGTGTGAGGCGTCTGGAGACGCGTGTCGGCGCGGGCCAGCTAGCTATAGCGTTTTCAGAATTTAGTCAGGAACAAAAATGTGCAATTTTTTGCAGTTCTATGCTAGCCAGCCGCACGTTTGAGGCGTCTGGAGACGCGTCTCGGCGCGGGCCAGCTAGCTATAGCGTTTTCAGAATTTAGCCAGGAACAAAAATGTGCAATTTTTTGCAGTTCTATGCGAGCCAGCCGCACGTTTGAGGCGTCTGGAGACGCGTCTCGGCGCGGGCCAGCTAGCTGTAGCGTTTTCAGAATTTAGCCAGGAACAAAAATGTGCAATGTTTTGCAGTTCTATGCTAACCAGCCGCACGTTTGAGTCGTCTGGAGACGCGTCTCGGCGCGGGCCAGCTAGCTATAGCGTTTTCAGAATTTAGCCAGGAACAAAAATGTGCAATTTTTTGCAGTTCTATGCGAGCCAGCCGCACGTTTGAGGCGTCTGGAGACGCGTGTCGGCGCGGGCCAGCTAGCTATAGCGTTTTCAGAATTTAGCCAGGAACAAAAATGTGCAATTTTTTGCAGTTCTATGCTAGCCAGCCGCACGTTTGAGCCGTCTGGAGAAGCACCTCGGCTCGGGCCAGCGTTTTCAGAATTTAGCCAGGAACGAATATGTGCAATTTTTTGCAGTTCTATGCTAGCCAGCCGCACGTTTGAGGCGTCTGGAGACGCGTGTCGGCGCGGGCCAGCTAGCTATAGCGTTTTCAGAATTTAGTCAGGAACAAAAATGTGCAATTTTTTGCAGTTCTATGCTAGCCAGCCGCACGTTTGAGGCGTCTGGAGACGCGTCTCGGCGCGGGCCAGCTAGCTATAGCGTTTTCAGAATTTAGCCAGGAACAAAAATGTGCAATTTTTTGCAGTTCTATGCTAGCCAGCCGCACGTTTGAGCCGTCTGGAGAAGCACCTCGGCTCGGGCCAGCTAGCTATAGCGTTTTCAGAATATAGCCAGTAACGAATATGTGCAATTTTTTGCAGTTCTATGCGAGCCAGCCGCACGTTTGAGGCGTCTGGAGACGCGTCTGGAGACGCGTCTCGGCGCGGGCCAGCTAGCTATAGCGTTTTCAGAATTTAGCCAGGAACAAAAATGTGCAATTTTTTGCAGTTCTATGCGAGCCAGCCGCACGTTTGAGGCGCCTGGAGACGCTTCTGGAGACGCGTCTCGGCGCGGGCCAGCTAGCTATAGTGTTTTCAGAATTTAGCTAGGAACAAAAATGTGCAATTTTTTGCAGTTCTATGCGAGCCAGCCGCACGTTTGAGGCGTCTGGAGACGCGTCTGGAGACGCGTCTCGGCGCGGGCCAGCTACCTATAGCGTTTTCAGAATTTAGCCAGGAACAAAAATGTGCAATTTTTTGACGTTCCATGCGAGCCGGCCGCACGTTTGAGGTGTCTGGAAACGCGTCTGTAGACGCGTCTCAGCGCGGGCCAGCTAGCTATAGCGTTTTCAGAATTTAGCCACGAACAAAAATGTGTAATTTTATGCAGTTCTATGCGAGCCAGCAGCACGTTTGAGGCGTCTGGAGACGCGTCTCGGCGCGGGCCAGCTAGCTATAGCGTTTTCAGAATTTAGCCAGGAACAAAAATGTGCAATTTTTTGCAGTTCTATGCGAGCCAGCCGCACGTTTGAGGCGTCTGGAGCCGCGTCTCGGCGCGGGCCAGCTAGCTATTGCGTTTTCAGAATTTGGCCTGGAACAAAATGTGCAAATTTTTGCAGTTCTATGCGAGCCAGCCGCACGTTTGAGGCGTCTGGAGACGCGTCTTGAGACGCGTCTCGGCGCGGGCCAGCTAGCTATAGCGTTTTCAGAGTTTAGCCAGGAACAAAACTGTGCAATTTTTTGCAGTTCTATGCTAGCCAGCCGCACGTTTGAGGCGTCTGGAGACGCGTCTCGGCGCGGGCCAGCTAGCTATAGCGTTTTCAGAAATTAGCCAGGAACAAAAATGTGCCATTTCATGCAGTTCTTTGAGAGCCAGCCGCACTTTTGAGGCGTCTGGAGACGCGTCTTGAGACGCGTCTCGGCGCGGGCCAGCTAGCTATAGCGTTTTCAGAATTTAGCCAGGAACAAAAATGCAATTTTTTGCAGTTCTATGCGAGCCAGCCGCACGTTTGAGGCGTCTGGAGGCGCGTCTGGAGACGCGTCTCGGCGCGGGCCAGCTAGCTATAGCGTTTTCAGAATTTAGCCAGGAACATAAATGTGCAATTTTTTGCAGTTCTATGTGAGCCAGCCGCACGTTTGAGGCGTCTGGAGACGCGTCTGGAGATGCGTCTCGGCGCGGGCCAGCTAGCTATAGCGTTTTCAGAATTTAGCCAGGAACAAAAATGTGCAATTTTTTGCAGTTCTATGTGAGCCAGCCGCACGTTTGAGGCGTCTGGAGACGCGTCTGGAGATGCGTCTCGGCGCGGGCCAGCTAGCTATAGAGTTTTCAGAATTTAGCCAGGAACAAAAATGTGCAATTTTTAGCAGTTCTATGAGAGCCAGCCGCATGTTTGAGGCGTCTGGAGACGCGTCTCGGCGCGGGCCTGCTAGCTATAGCGTTTTCAGAATTTAGCCAGGAACAAAAATGTGCGATTTCTTGCAGTTCTATGCGAGCCAGCCGCACGTTTGAGACGTCTGGAGACGCGTTTCGGCGCGGGCCAGCTAGCTATAGCGTTTTCAGAATTTAGCCAGAAACAAAACTGTGCAATTTTTTGCAGTTCTATGCTAGCCAGCCGCACGTTTGAGGCGTCTGGAGACGCGTCTCGGCGCGGGCCAGCTAGCTATAGCGTTTTCAGAATTTAGCCAGGAACAAAAATGTGCAATTTCTTGCAGTTCTATGCGAGCCAGCCGCACGTTTGAGGCGTCTGGAGACGCGTCTGGAGATGCGTCTCGGCGTGGGCCAGCTAACTATAGCGTTTTCAGAATTTAGCCAGGAACAAAAATGTGCAATTTTTTGCAGTTCTATGCGATTCAGCCGCACGTTTGATGCGTCTGGAGACGCGTCTCGGCGCGGGCCAGCTAGCTATAGCGTTTTGAGGATTTAGCCAGGAACAAAAATGTGCAATTTTTAGCATTTCTATGAGAGCCAGTCACATGTTTGAGGCGTCTGGAGACGCGTCTCGGCGCGGGCCAGCTAGCTATAGCCTTTTCAGAATTTAGCCAGGAACAAAAATGTGCAATTTCTTGCAGTTCTATGCGAGCCAGCCGCACGTTTGAGACGTCTGGAGACGCGTCTCGGCGCGGGCCAGCTAGCTAAAGCGTTTTCAGAATTTAGCTAGGAACAAAAATGTGCAATTTTTTGCAGTTCTATGCGAGCCAGCCGCACGTTTGAGGCGTCTGGAGACGCGTCTCGGCGCGGGCCAGCTAGCTATAGCGTTTTCAGAATTTAGCCAGGAACAAAAATGTGCAATTTCTTACAGTTCTATGCGAGCCAGCCGCACGTTTGAGGCGTCTGGAGACGCGTCTGGAGATGCGTCTCGGCGCGGGCCAGCTAGCTATAGCGTTTTCAGAATTTAGCCAGGAACAAAAATGTGCAATTGTTTGCATTTCTATGAGAGCCAGCCGCACGTTTGAGGCGTCTGGAGACGCGTCTCGGCTCGGGCCAGCTAGCTATAGCGTTTTCAGAATTTAGCCAGGAACAAAAATGTGATATTTTTTGCAGTTCTTTGAGAGCCAGCCGCACGTTTGAGGCGTCTGGAGACGCGTCTCTGCGCGGGCCAGCTAGCTATAGCGTTTTCAGAATTTAGCCAGGAACAAAAATGTGCAATTTTTTGCAGTTCTATGCGAGCCAGCCGCACGTTTGATGCGTCTGGAGACGCGTCTCGGCGCGGGCCAGCTAGCTATAGCGTTTTGAGGATTTAGCCAGGAACAAAAATGTGCAATTTTTAGCATTTCTATGAGAGCCAGTCACATGTTTGAGGCGTCTGGAGACGCGTCTCGGCGCGGGCCAGCTAGCTATAGCGTTTTCAGAATTTAGCCAGGAACAAAAATGTGCAATTTCTTGCAGTTCTATGCGAGCCAGCCGCACGTTTGAGACGTCTGGAGACGCGTCTCGGCGCGGGCCAGCTAGCTATAGCGTTTTCAGAATTTAGCTAGGAACAAAAATGTGCAATTTTTTGCAGTTCTATGCGAGCCAGCCGCACGTTTGAGGCGTCTGGAGACGCGTCTCGGCGCGGGCCAGCTAGCTATAGCGTTTTCAGAATTTAGCCAGGAACAAAAATGTGCAATTTCTTACAGTTCTATGCGAGCCAGCCGCACGTTTGAGGCGTCTGGAGATGCGTCTGGAGATGCGTCTCGGCGCGGGCCAGCTAGCTATAGCGTTTTCAGAATTTAGCCAGGAACAAAAATGTGCAATTGTTTGCATTTCTATGAGAGCCTGCCGCACGTTTGAGGCGTCTGGAGACGCGTCTCGGCTCGGGCCAGCTAGCTATAGCGTTTTCAGAATTTAGCCAGGAACAAAAATGTGCAATTTTTTGCAGTTCTTTGAGAGCCAGCCGCACGTTTGAGGCGTCTGGAGACGCGTCTCTGCGCGGGCCAGCTAGCTATAGCGTTTTCAGAATTTAGCCAGGAACAAAAATGTGCAATTTTTGCAGTTCTATGCGAGCCAGCCGCACGTTTGAGGCGTCTGGAGACGCGTCTCGGCGCGGGCCAGCTACCTATAGCGTTTTCAGAATTTAGCCAGGAACAAAAATGTGCAATTTTTTGACGTTCCATGCGAGCCGGCCGCACGTTTGAGGTGTCTGGAAACGCGTCTGTAGACGCGTCTCAGCGCGGGCCAGCTAGCTATAGCGTTTTCAGAATTTAGCCACGAACAAAAATGTGTAATTTTATGCAGTTCTATGCGAGCCAGCAGCACGTTTGAGGCGTCTGGATACGCGTCTCGGCGCGGGCCAGCTAGCTATAGCGTTTTCAGAATTTAGCCAGGAACAAAAATGTGCAATTTTTTGCAGTTCTATGCGAGCCAGCCGCACGTTTGAGGCGTCTGGAGCCGCGTCTCGGCGCGGGCCAGCTAGCTATTGCGTTTTCAGAATTTGGCCTGGAACAAAATGTGCAAATTTTTGCAGTTCTATGCGAGCCAGCCGCACGTTTGAGGCGTCTGGAGACGCGTCTTGAGACGCGTCTCGGCGCGGGCCAGCTAGCTATAGCGTTTTCAGAGTTTAGCCAGGAACAAAACTGTGCAATTTTTTGCAGTTCTATGCTAGCCAGCCGCACGTTTGAGGCGTCTGGAGACGCGTCTCGGCGCGGGCCAGCTAGCTATAGCGTTTTCAGAAATTAGCCAGGAACAAAAATGTGCCATTTCATGCAGTTCTTTGAGAGCCAGCCGCACTTTTGAGGCGTCTGGAGACGCGTCTTGAGACGCGTCTCGGCGCGGGCCAGCTAGCTATAGCGTTTTCAGAATTTAGCCAGGAACAAAAATGCAATTTTTTGCAGTTCTATGCGAGCCAGCCGCACGTTTGAGGCGTCTGGAGGCGCGTCTGGAGACGCGTCTCGGCGCGGGCCAGCTAGCTATAGCGTTTTCAGAATTTAGCCAGGAACATAAATGTGCAATTTTTTGCAGTTCTATGTGAGCCAGCCGCACGTTTGAGGCGTCTGGAGACGCGTCTGGAGATGCGTCTCGGCGCGGGCCAGCTAGCTATAGCGTTTTCAGAATTTAGCCAGGAACAAAAATGTGCAATTTTTTGCAGTTCTATGTGAGCCAGCCGCACGTTTGAGGCGTCTGGAGACGCGTCTGGAGATGCGTCTCGGCGCGGGCCAGCTAGCTATAGAGTTTTCAGAATTTAGCCAGGAACAAAAATGTGCAATTTTTAGCAGTTCTATGAGAGCCAGCCGCATGTTTGAGGCGTCTGGAGACGCGTCTCGGCGCGGGCCTGCTAGCTATAGCGTTTTCAGAATTTAGCCAGGAACAAAAATGTGCGATTTCTTGCAGTTCTATGCGAGCCAGCCGCACGTTTGAGACGTCTGGAGACGCGTTTCGGCGCGGGCCAGCTAGCTATAGCGTTTTCAGAATTTAGCCAGAAACAAAACTGTGCAATTTTTTGCAGTTCTATGCTAGCCAGCCGCACGTTTGAGGCGTCTGGAGACGCGTCTCGGCGCGGGCCAGCTAGCTATAGCGTTTTCAGAATTTAGCCAGGAACAAAAATGTGCAATTTCTTGCAGTTCTATGCGAGCCAGCCGCACGTTTGAGGCGTCTGGAGACGCGTCTGGAGATGCGTCTCGGCGTGGGCCAGCTAACTATAGCGTTTTCAGAATTTAGCCAGGAACAAAAATGTGCAATTTTTTGCAGTTCTATGCGATTCAGCCGCACGTTTGATGCGTCTGGAGACGCGTCTCGGCGCGGGCCAGCTAGCTATAGCGTTTTGAGGATTTAGCCAGGAACAAAAATGTGCAATTTTTAGCATTTCTATGAGAGCCAGTCACATGTTTGAGGCGTCTGGAGACGCGTCTCGGCGCGGGCCAGCTAGCTATAGCCTTTTCAGAATTTAGCCAGGAACAAAAATGTGCAATTTCTTGCAGTTCTATGCGAGCCAGCCGCACGTTTGAGACGTCTGGAGACGCGTCTCGGCGCGGGCCAGCTAGCTATAGCGTTTTCAGAATTTAGCTAGGAACAAAAATGTGCAATTTTTTGCAGTTCTATGCGAGCCAGCCGCACGTTTGAGGCGTCTGGAGACGCGTGTCGGCGCGGGCCAGCTAGCTATAGCGTTTTCAGAATTTAGCCAGGAACAAAAATGTGCAATTTCTTACAGTTCTATGCGAGCCAGCCGCACGTTTGAGGCGTCTGGAGACGCGTCTGGAGATGCGTCTCGGCGCGGGCCAGCTAGCTATAGCGTTTTCAGAATTTAGCCAGGAACAAAAATGTGCAATTGTTTGCATTTCTATGAGAGCCAGCCGCACGTTTGAGGCGTCTGGAGACGCGTCTCGGCTCGGGCCAGCTAGCTATAGCGTTTTCAGAATTTAGCCAGGAACAAAAATGTGATATTTTTTGCAGTTCTTTGAGAGCCAGCCGCACGTTTGAGGCGTCTGGAGACGCGTCTCTGCGCGGGCCAGCTAGCTATAGCGTTTTCAGAATTTAGCCAGGAACAAAAATGTGCAATTTTTTGCAGTTCTATGCGAGCCAGCCGCACGTTTGATGCGTCTGGAGACGCGTCTCGGCGCGGGCCAGCTAGCTATAGCGTTTTGAGGATTTAGCCAGGAACAAAAATGTGCAATTTTTAGCATTTCTATGAGAGCCAGTCACATGTTTGAGGCGTCTGGAGACGCGTCTCGGCGCGGGCCAGCTAGCTATAGCGTTTTCAGAATTTAGCCAGGAACAAAAATGTGCAATTTCTTGCAGTTCTATGCGAGCCAGCCGCACGTTTGAGACGTCTGGAGACGCGTCTCGGCGCGGGCCAGCTAGCTATAGCGTTTTCAGAATTTAGCTAGGAACAAAAATGTGCAATTTTTTGCAGTTCTATGCGAGCCAGCCGCACGTTTGAGGCGTCTGGAGACGCGTCTCGGCGCGGGCCAGCTAGCTATAGCGTTTTCAGAATTTAGCCAGGAACAAAAATGTGCAATTTCTTACAGTTCTATGCGAGCCAGCCGCACGTTTGAGGCGTCTGGAGATGCGTCTGGAGATGCGTCTCGGCGCGGGCCAGCTAGCTATAGCGTTTTCAGAATTTAGCCAGGAACAAAAATGTGCAATTGTTTGCATTTCTATGAGAGCCTGCCGCACGTTTGAGGCGTCTGGAGACGCGTCTCGGCTCGGGCCAGCTAGCTATAGCGTTTTCAGAATTTAGCCAGGAACAAAAATGTGCAATTTTTTGCAGTTCTTTGAGAGCCAGCCGC
Organism: Lacanobia wlatinum; assembly: GCA_947578705.1. Taxonomy (NCBI): domain Eukaryota; kingdom Metazoa; phylum Arthropoda; class Insecta; order Lepidoptera; family Noctuidae; genus Lacanobia; species Lacanobia wlatinum. The sequence continues at coordinate 690,029 of OX388026.1, forward strand.
ACGTTTGAGGCGTCTGGAGACGCGTCTCTGCGCGGGCCAGCTAGCTATAGCGTTTTCAGAATTTAGCCAGGAACAAAAATGTGCAATTTTTGCAGTTCTATGCGAGCCAGCCGCACGTTTGAGGCGTCTGGAGACGCGTCTCGGCGCGGGCCAGCTAGCTATAGCGTTTTCAGAATTTAGCCAGGAACAAAAATGTGCAATTTTTTGCAGTTCTATGCGAGCCAGCCGCACGTTTGAGGCGTCTGGAGACGCGTCTCGGCGCGGGCCAGCTAGCTATAGCGTTTTCAGAATTTAGCCAGGAACAAAAATGTGCAATTTTTTGCAGTTCTATGCGAGCCAGCCGCACGTTTGAGGCGCCTGGAGACGCTTCTGGAGACGCGTCTCGGCGCGGGCCAGCTAGCTATAGCGTTTTTAGAATTTAGGCAGGAACACAAATGCGCAATTTTTTGCAGTTCTATGCGAGCCAGATGCACGTTTGAGGCGTCTGGAGACGCGTCTCGGCGCAGGCCAGCTAGCTATAGCGTTTTAAGAATTTAGCCAGGAACAAAAATGTGCAATTTTTTGCAGTTCTATGCGAGCCAGACGCACGTTTGAGGCGTCTGGAGACGCGTCTCGGCGCGGGCCAGCTAGCTATAGCGTTTTTAGAATTTAGCCAGGAACAAAAATGTGCAATTTTTTGCAGTTCTATGCGAGCCAGACGCACGTTTGAGGCGTCTGGAGACGCGTCTCGGCGCGGGCCAGCTAGCTATAGCGTTTTTAGAATTTAGCCAGGAACAAAATGTGCAATTTTTTGCAGTTCTATGCGAGCCAGCCGCACGTTTGAGGCGTCTGGAGACGCGTCTCGGCGCGGGCCAGCTAGCTGTAGCGTTTTCAGAATTTAGCCAGGAACAAAAATGTGCAATGTTTTGCAGTTCTATGCTAACCAGCCGCACGTTTGAGTCGTCTGGAGACGCGTCTCGGCGCGGGCCAGCTAGCTATAGCGTTTTCAGAATTTAGCCAGGAACAAAAATGTGCAATTTTTTGCAGTTCTATGCGAGCCAGCCGCACGTTTGAGGCGCCTGGAGACGCTTCTGGAGACGCGTTTCGGCGCGGGCCAGCTAGCTATAGCGTTTTTAGAATTTAGGCAGGAACACAAATGCGCAATTTTTTGCAGTTCTATGCGAGCCAGATGCACGTTTGAGGCGTCTGGAGACGCGTCTCGGCGCAGGCCAGCTAGCTATAGCGTTTTTAGAATTTAGCCAGGAACAAAAATGTGCAATTTTTTGCAGTTCTATGCGAGCCAGACGCACGTTTGAGGCGTCTGGAGACGCGTCTCGGCGCGGGCCAGCTAGCTATAGCGTTTTTAGAATTTAGCCAGGAACAAAAATGTGCAATTTTTTGCAGTTCTATGCGAGCCAGACGCACGTTTGAGGCGTCAGGAGACGCGTCTCGGCGCGGGCCAGCTAGCTATAGCGTTTTTAGAATTTAGCCAGGAACAAAAATGTGCAATTTTTTGCAGTTCTATGCGAGCCAGCCGCACGTTTGAGGCGTCTGGAGACGCGTCTCGGCGCGGGCCAGCTAGCTGTAGCGTTTTCAGAATTTAGCCAGGAACAAAAATGTGCAATGTTTTGCAGTTCTATGCTAACCAGCCGCACGTTTGAGTCGTCTGGAGACGCGTCTCGGCGCGGGCCAGCTAGCTATAGCGTTTTCAGAATTTAGCCAGGAACAAAAATGTGCAATTTTTTGCAGTTCTATGCGAGCCAGCCGCACGTTTGAGGCGTCTGGAGACGCGTGTCGGCGCGGGCCAGCTAGCTATAGCGTTTTCAGAATTAAGCCAGGAACAAAAATGTGCAATTTTTTGCAGTTCTATGCTAGCCAGCCGCACGTTTGAGGCGTCTGGAGACGCGTCTCGGCGCGGGCCAGCTAGCTATAGCGTTTTCAGAATTTAGCCAGGAACAAAAATGTGCAATTTTTTGCAGTTCTATGCTAGCCAGCCGCACGTTTGAGCCGTCTGGAGAAGCACCTCGGCTCGGGCCAGCGTTTTCAGAATTTAGCCAGGAACGAATATGTGCAATTTTTTGCAGTTCTATGCTAGCCAGCCGCACGTTTGAGGCGTCTGGAGACGCGTGTCGGCGCGGGCCAGCTAGCTATAGCGTTTTCAGAATTTAGTCAGGAACAAAAATGTGCAATTTTTTGCAGTTCTATGCTAGCCAGCCGCACGTTTGAGGCGTCTGGAGACGCGTCTCGGCGCGGGCCAGCTAGCTATAGCGTTTTCAGAATTTAGCCAGGAACAAAAATGTGCAATTTTTTGCAGTTCTATGCTAGCCAGCCGCACGTTTGAGGCGTCTGGAGACGCGTCTCGACGCGGGCCAGCAAGTTATAGCGTTTTTAGAATTTAGCCAGGAACAAAAATGTGCAATTTTTTGCAGTACTATGCGAGCCAGACGCACGTTTGAGGCGTCTGGAGACGCGTCTCGGCGCGGGCCAGCTAGCTATAGCGTTTTTAGAATTTAGCCAGGAACAAAAATTTGTAATTTTATGCAGTTCTATGCGAGCCAGACGCACGTTTGAGGCGTCTGGAGACGCGTCTCGACGCGGGCCAGCAAGTTATAGCGTTTTTAGAATTTAGCCAGGAACAAAAATTTGCAATTTTTTGCAGTACTATGCGAGCCAGACGCACGTTTGAGGCGTCTGGAGACGCGTCTCGGCGCGGGCCAGCTAGCTATAGCGTTTTTAGAATTTAGCCAGGAATAAAAGTGTGCAATTTTTTGTAGTTCTATGCGAGCCAGACGCACGTTTGAGGCGTCTGGAGACGCGTCTCGGCGCGGGCCAGCTAGCTTTAGCGTTTTTAGAATTTAGCCAGGAACAAAAATGTGTAATTTTATGCAGTTCTATGCGAGCCAGACGCACGTTTGAGGCGTCTGGAGACGCGTCTCGACGCGGGCCAGCAAGTTATAGCGTTTTTAGAATTTAGCCAGGAACAAAAATGTGCAATTTTTTGCAGTACTATGCGAGCCAGACGCACGTTTGAGGCGTCTGGAGACGCGTCTCGGCGCGGGCCAGCTAGCTATAGCGTTTCTAGAATTTAGCCAGGAACAAAAATGTGCAATTTTTTGCAGTTCTATGCGAGCCAGACGCACGTTTGAGGCGTCTGGAGACGCGTCTCGGCGCGGGCCAGCTAGCTATAGCGTTTTTAGAATTTAGCCAGGAACAAAAATGTGTAATTTTATGCAGTTCTATGCGAGCCAGACGCACGTTTGAGGCGTCTGGAGACGCGTCTCGACGCGGGCCAGCAAGTTATAGCGTTATTAGAATTTAGCCAGGAACAAAAATGTGCAATTTTTTGCAGTTCTATGCGAGCCAGACGCACGTTTGAGGCGTCTGGAGACGCGTCTCGACGCGTGCCAGCTAGCTATAGCGTTTTGAGAATTTAGCCAGGAACAAAAATAAGCATTTTTTTGCAGTTCTATGCGAGCCAGACGCACGTTTGAGGCGTCTGGAGACGCGTCTCGGCGCGGGCCAGCTAGCTATAGCGTTTTCAGAATTTAGCCAGGAACAAAAATGTGCAATTTTTTGCAGTTCTATGCGAGCCAGCCGCACGTTTGAGGCGCCTGGAGACGCTTCTGGAGACGCGTCTTGGCGCGGGCCAGCTAGCTATAGCGTTTTTAGAATTTAGGCAGGAACAAAAATGCGCAATTTTTTGCAGTTCTATGCGAGCCAGATGCACGTTTGAGGCGTCTGGAGACGCGTCTCGGCGCAGGCCAGCTAGCTATAGCGTTTTTAGAATTTAGCCAGGAACAAAAATGTGCAATTTTTTGCAGTTCTATGCGAGCCAGACGCAAGTTTGAGGCGTCTGGAGACGCGTCTCGGCGCGGGCCAGCTAGCTATAGCGTTTTTAGAATTTAGCCAGGAACAAAATGTGCAATTTTTTGCAGTTCTATGCGAGCCAGCCGCACGTTTGAGGCGTCTGGAGACGCGTCTCGGCGCGGGCCAGCTAGCTGTAGCGTTTTCAGAATTTAGCCAGGAACAAAAATGTGCAATGTTTTGCAGTTCTATGCTAACCAGCCGCACGTTTGAGTCGTCTGGAGACGCGTCTCGGCGCGGGCCAGCTAGCTATAGCGTTTTCAGAATTTAGCCAGGAACAAAAATGTGCAATTTTTTGCAGTTCTATGCGAGCCAGCCGCACATTTGAGCCGTCTGGAGAAGCACCTCGGCTCGGGCCAGCGTTTTCAGAATTTAGCCAGGAACGAATATGTGCAATTTTTTGCAGTTCTATGCTAGCCAGCCGCACGTTTGAGGCGTCTGGAGACGCGTGTCGGCGCGGGCCAGCTAGCTATAGCGTTTTCAGAATTTAGTCAGGAACAAAAATGTGCAATTTTTTGCAGTTCTATGCGAGCCAGCCGCACGTTTGAGGCGTCTGGAGACGCGTCTCGGCGCGGGCCAGCTAGCTGTAGCGTTTTTAGAATTTAGCCAGGAACAAAAATGTGCAATATTTTGCAGTTCTATGCGAGCCAGCCGCACGTTTGAGGCGTCTGGAGACGCGTCTCGGCGCGGGCCAGCTAGCTGTAGCGTTTTCAGAATTTAGCCAGGAACAAAAATGTGCAATGTTTTGCAGTTCTATGCTAACCAGCCGCACGTTTGAGTCGTCTGGAGACGCGTCTCGGCGCGGGCCAGCTAGCTATAGCGTTTTCAGAATTTAGCCAGGAACAAAAATGTGCAATTTTTTGCAGTTCTATGCGAGCCAGCCGCACGTTTGAGGCGTCTGGAGACGCGTGTCGGCGCGGGCCAGCTAGCTATAGCGTTTTCAGAATTTAGCCAGGAACAAAAATGTGCAATTTTTTGCAGTTCTATGCTAGCCAGCCGCACGTTTGAGCCGTCTGGAGAAGCACCTCGGCTCGGGCCAGCGTTTTCAGAATTTAGCCAGGAACGAATATGTGCAATTTTTTGCAGTTCTATGCTAGCCAGCCGCACGTGTGAGGCGTCTGGAGACGCGTGTCGGCGCGGGCCAGCTAGCTATAGCGTTTTCAGAATTTAGTCAGGAACAAAAATGTGCAATTTTTTGCAGTTCTATGCTAGCCAGCCGCACGTTTGAGGCGTCTGGAGACGCGTCTCGGCGCGGGCCAGCTAGCTATAGCGTTTTCAGAATTTAGCCAGGAACAAAAATGTGCAATTTTTTGCAGTTCTATGCGAGCCAGCCGCACGTTTGAGGCGTCTGGAGACGCGTCTCGGCGCGGGCCAGCTAGCTGTAGCGTTTTCAGAATTTAGCCAGGAACAAAAATGTGCAATGTTTTGCAGTTCTATGCTAACCAGCCGCACGTTTGAGTCGTCTGGAGACGCGTCTCGGCGCGGGCCAGCTAGCTATAGCGTTTTCAGAATTTAGCCAGGAACAAAAATGTGCAATTTTTTGCAGTTCTATGCGAGCCAGCCGCACGTTTGAGGCGTCTGGAGACGCGTGTCGGCGCGGGCCAGCTAGCTATAGCGTTTTCAGAATTTAGCCAGGAACAAAAATGTGCAATTTTTTGCAGTTCTATGCTAGCCAGCCGCACGTTTGAGCCGTCTGGAGAAGCACCTCGGCTCGGGCCAGCGTTTTCAGAATTTAGCCAGGAACGAATATGTGCAATTTTTTGCAGTTCTATGCTAGCCAGCCGCACGTTTGAGGCGTCTGGAGACGCGTGTCGGCGCGGGCCAGCTAGCTATAGCGTTTTCAGAATTTAGTCAGGAACAAAAATGTGCAATTTTTTGCAGTTCTATGCTAGCCAGCCGCACGTTTGAGGCGTCTGGAGACGCGTCTCGGCGCGGGCCAGCTAGCTATAGCGTTTTCAGAATTTAGCCAGGAACAAAAATGTGCAATTTTTTGCAGTTCTATGCTAGCCAGCCGCACGTTTGAGCCGTCTGGAGAAGCACCTCGGCTCGGGCCAGCTAGCTATAGCGTTTTCAGAATATAGCCAGTAACGAATATGTGCAATTTTTTGCAGTTCTATGCGAGCCAGCCGCACGTTTGAGGCGTCTGGAGACGCGTCTGGAGACGCGTCTCGGCGCGGGCCAGCTAGCTATAGCGTTTTCAGAATTTAGCCAGGAACAAAAATGTGCAATTTTTTGCAGTTCTATGCGAGCCAGCCGCACGTTTGAGGCGTCTGGAGCCGCGTCTCGGCGCGGGCCAGCTAGCTATTGCGTTTTCAGAATTTGGCCTGGAACAAAATGTGCAAATTTTTGCAGTTCTATGCGAGCCAGCCGCACGTTTGAGGCGTCTGGAGACGCGTCTTGAGACGCGTCTCGGCGCGGGCCAGCTAGCTATAGCGTTTTCAGAGTTTAGCCAGGAACAAAACTGTGCAATTTTTTGCAGTTCTATGCTAGCCAGCCGCACGTTTGAGGCGTCTGGAGACGCGTCTCGGCGCGGGCCAGCTAGCTATAGCGTTTTCAGAAATTAGCCAGGAACAAAAATGTGCCATTTCATGCAGTTCTTTGAGAGCCAGCCGCACTTTTGAGGCGTCTGGAGACGCGTCTTGAGACGCGTCTCGGCGCGGGCCAGCTAGCTATAGCGTTTTCAGAATTTAGCCAGGAACAAAAATGCAATTTTTTGCAGTTCTATGCGAGCCAGCCGCACGTTTGAGGCGTCTGGAGGCGCGTCTGGAGACGCGTCTCGGCGCGGGCCAGCTAGCTATAGCGTTTTCAGAATTTAGCCAGGAACATAAATGTGCAATTTTTTGCAGTTCTATGTGAGCCAGCCGCACGTTTGAGGCGTCTGGAGACGCGTCTGGAGATGCGTCTCGGCGCGGGCCAGCTAGCTATAGCGTTTTCAGAGTTTAGCCAGGAACAAAAATGTGCAATTTTTTGCAGTTCTATGTGAGCCAGCCGCACGTTTGAGGCGTCTGGAGACGCGTCTGGAGATGCGTCTCGGCGCGGGCCAGCTAGCTATAGAGTTTTCAGAATTTAGCCAGGAACAAAAATGTGCAATTTTTAGCAGTTCTATGAGAGCCAGCCGCATGTTTGAGGCGTCTGGAGACGCGTCTCGGCGCGGGCCTGCTAGCTATAGCGTTTTCAGAATTTAGCCAGGAACAAAAATGTGCGATTTCTTGCAGTTCTATGCGAGCCAGCCGCACGTTTGAGACGTCTGGAGACGCGTTTCGGCGCGGGCCAGCTAGCTATAGCGTTTTCAGAATTTAGCCAGAAACAAAACTGTGCAATTTTTTGCAGTTCTATGCTAGCCAGCCGCACGTTTGAGGCGTCTGGAGACGCGTCTCGGCGCGGGCCAGCTAGCTATAGCGTTTTCAGAATTTAGCCAGGAACAAAAATGTGCAATTTCTTGCAGTTCTATGCGAGCCAGCCGCACGTTTGAGGCGTCTGGAGACGCGTCTGGAGATGCGTCTCGGCGTGGGCCAGCTAACTATAGCGTTTTCAGAATTTAGCCAGGAACAAAAATGTGCAAATTTTTGCAGTTCTATGCGATTCAGCCGCACGTTTGATGCGTCTGGAGACGCGTCTCGGCGCGGGCCAGCTAGCTATAGCGTTTTGAGGATTTAGCCAGGAACAAAAATGTGCAATTTTTAGCATTTCTATGAGAGCCAGTCACATGTTTGAGGCGTCTGGAGACGCGTCTCGGCGCGGGCCAGCTAGCTATAGCCTTTTCAGAATTTAGCCAGGAACAAAAATGTGCAATTTCTTGCAGTTCTATGCGAGCCAGCCGCACGTTTGAGACGTCTGGAGACGCGTCTCGGCGCGGGCCAGCTAGCTATAGCGTTTTCAGAATTTAGCTAGGAACAAAAATGTGCAATTTTTTGCAGTTCTATGCGAGCCAGCCGCACGTTTGAGGCGTCTGGAGACGCGTCTCGGCGCGGGCCAGCTAGCTATAGCGTTTTCAGAATTTAGCCAGGAACAAAAATGTGCAATTTCTTACAGTTCTATGCGAGCCAGCCGCACGTTTGAGGCGTCTGGAGACGCGTCTGGAGATGCGTCTCGGCGCGGGCCAGCTAGCTATAGCGTTTTCAGAATTTAGCCAGGAACAAAAATGTGCAATTGTTTGCATTTCTATGAGAGCCAGCCGCACGTTTGAGGCGTCTGGAGACGCGTCTCGGCTCGGGCCAGCTAGCTATAGCGTTTTCAGAATTTAGCCAGGAACAAAAATGTGATATTTTTTGCAGTTCTTTGAGAGCCAGCCGCACGTTTGAGGCGTCTGGAGACGCGTCTCTGCGCGGGCCAGCTAGCTATAGCGTTTTCAAAATTTAGCCAGGAACAAAAATGTGCAATTTTTTGCAGTTCTATGCGAGCCAGCCGCACGTTTGATGCGTCTGGAGACGCGTCTCGGCGCGGGCCAGCTAGCTATAGCGTTTTGAGGATTTAGCCAGGAACAAAAATGTGCAATTTTTAGCATTTCTATGAGAGCCAGTCACATGTTTGAGGCGTCTGGAGACGCGTCTCGGCGCGGGCCAGCTAGCTATAGCGTTTTCAGAATTTAGCCAGGAACAAAAATGTGCAATTTCTTGCAGTTCTATGCGAGCCAGCCGCACGTTTGAGACGTCTGGAGACGCGTCTCGGCGCGGGCCAGCTAGCTATAGCGTTTTCAGAATTTAGCTAGGAACAAAAATGTGCAATTTTTTGCAGTTCTATGCGAGCCAGCCGCACGTTTGAGGCGTCTGGAGACGCGTCTCGGCGCGGGCCAGCTAGCTATAGCGTTTTCAGAATTTAGCCAGGAACAAAAATGTGCAATTTCTTACAGTTCTATGCGAGCCAGCCGCACGTTTGAGGCGTCTGGAGATGCGTCTGGAGATGCGTCTCGGCGCGGGCCAGCTAGCTATAGCGTTTTCAGAATTTAGCCAGGAACAAAAATGTGCAATTGTTTGCATTTCTATGAGAGCCTGCCGCACGTTTGAGGCGTCTGGAGACGCGTCTCGGCTCGGGCCAGCTAGCTATAGCGTTTTCAGAATTTAGCCAGGAACAAAAATGTGCAATTTTTTGCAGTTCTTTGAGAGCCAGCCGCACGTTTGAGGCGTCTGGAGACGCGTCTCTGCGCGGGCCAGCTAGCTATAGCGTTTTCAGAATTTAGCCAGGAACAAAAATGTGCAATTTTTGCAGTTCTATGCGAGCCAGCCGCACGTTTGAGGCGTCTGGAGACGCGTCTCGGCGCGGGCCAGCTAGCTATAGCGTTTTCAGAATTTAGCCAGGAACAAAAATGTGCAATTTTTTGCAGTTCTATGCGAGCCAGCCGCACGTTTGAGGCGTCTGGAGACGCGTCTCGGCGCGGGCCAGCTAGCTATAGCGTTTTCAGAATTTAGCCAGGAACAAAAATGTGCAATTTTTTGCAGTTCTATGCGAGCCAGCCGCACGTTTGAGGCGCCTGGAGACGCTTCTGGAGACGCGTCTCGGCGCGGGCCAGCTAGCCATAGCGTTTTTAGAATTTAGGCAGGAACACAAATGCGCAATTTTTTGCAGTTCTATGCGAGCCAGATGCACGTTTGAGGCGTCTGGAGACGCGTCTCGGCGCAGGCCAGCTAGCTATAGCGTTTTAAGAATTTAGCCAGGAACAAAAATGTGCAATTTTTTGCAGTTCTATGCGAGCCAGACGCACGTTTGAGGCGTCTGGAGACGCGTCTCGGCGCGGGCCAGCTAGCTATAGCGTTTTTAGAATTTAGCCAGGAACAAAAATGTGCAATTTTTTGCAGTTCTATGCGAGCCAGACGCACGTTTGAGGCGTCTGGAGACGCGTCTCGGCGCGGGCCAGCTAGCTATAGCGTTTTTAGAATTTAGCCAGGAACAAAATGTGCAATTTTTTGCAGTTCTATGCGAGCCAGCCGCACGTTTGAGGCGTCTGGAGACGCGTCTCGGCGCGGGCCAGCTAGCTGTAGCGTTTTCAGAATTTAGCCAGGAACAAAAATGTGCAATGTTTTGCAGTTCTATGCTAACCAGCCGCACGTTTGAGTCGTCTGGAGACGCGTCTCGGCGCGGGCCAGCTAGCTATAGCGTTTTCAGAATTTAGCCAGGAACAAAAATGTGCAATTTTTTGCAGTTCTATGCGAGACAGCCGCACGTTTGAGGCGCCTGGAGACGCTTCTGGAGACGCGTCTCGGCGCGGGCCAGCTAGCTATAGCGTTTTTAGAATTTAGGCAGGAACACAAATGCGCAATTTTTTGCAGTTCTATGCGAGCCAGATGCACGTTTGAGGCGTCTGGAGACGCGTCTCGGCGCAGGCCAGCTAGCTATAGCGTTTTTAGAATTTAGCCAGGAACAAAAATGTGCAATTTTTTGCAGTTCTATGCGAGCCAGACGCACGTTTGAGGCGTCTGGAGACGCGTCTCGGCGCGGGCCAGCTAGCTATAGCGTTTTTAAAATTTAGCCAGGAACAAAAATGTGCAATTTTTTGCAGTTCTATGCGAGCCAGACGCACGTTTGAGGCGTCTGGAGACGCGTCTCGGCGCGGGCCAGCTAGCTATAGCGTTTTTAGAATTTAGCCAGGAACAAAAATGTGCAATTTTTTGCAGTTCTATGCGAGCCAGCCGCACGTTTGAGGCGTCTGGAGACGCGTCTCGGCGCGGGCCAGCTAGCTGTAGCGTTTTCAGAATTTAGCCAGGAACAAAAATGTGCAATGTTTTGCAGTTCTATGCTAACCAGCCGCACGTTTGAGTCGTCTGGAGACGCGTCTCGGCGCGGGCCAGCTAGCTATAGCGTTTTCAGAATTTAGCCAGGAACAAAAATGTGCAATTTTTTGCAGTTCTATGCGAGCCAGCCGCACGTTTGAGGCGTCTGGAGACGCGTGTCGGCGCGGGCCAGCTAGCTATAGCGTTTTCAGAATTAAGCCAGGAACAAAAATGTGCAATTTTTTGCAGTTCTATGCTAGCCAGCCGCACGTTTGAGGCGTCTGGAGACGCGTCTCGGCGCGGGCCAGCTAGCTATAGCGTTTTCAGAATTTAGCCAGGAACAAAAATGTGCAATTTTTTGAAGTTCTATGCTAGCCAGCCGCACGTTTGAGCCGTCTGGAGAAGCACCTCGGCTCGGGCCAGCGTTTTCAGAATTTAGCCAGGAACGAATATGTGCAATTTTTTGCAGTTCTATGCTAGCCAGCCGCACGTTTGAGGCGTCTGGAGACGCGTGTCGGCGCGGGCCAGCTAGCTATAGCGTTTTCAGAATTTAGTCAGGAACAAAAATGTGCAATTTTTTGCAGTTCTATGCTAGCCAGCCGCACGTTTGAGGCGTCTGGAGACGCGTCTCGGCGCGGGCCAGCTAGCTATAGCGTTTTCAGAATTTAGCCAGGAACAAAAATGTGCAATTTTTTGCAGTTCTATGCTAGCCAGCCGCACGTTTGAGGCGTCTGGAGACGCGTCTCGACGCGGGCCAGCAAGTTATAGCGTTTTTAGAATTTAGCCAGGAACAAAAATGTGCAATTTTTTGCAGTACTATGCGAGCCAGACGCACGTTTGAGGCGTCTGGAGACGCGTCTCGGCGCGGGCCAGCTAGCTATAGCGTTTTTAGAATTTAGCCAGGAACAAAAATTTGTAATTTTATGCAGTTCTATGCGAGCCAGACGCACGTTTGAGGCGTCTGGAGACGCGTCTCGACGCGGGCCAGCAAGTTATAGCGTTTTTAGAATTTAGCCAGGAACAAACATTTGCAATTTTTTGCAGTACTATGCGAGCCAGACGCACGTTTGAGGCGTCTGGAGACGCGTCTCGGCGCGGGCCAGCTAGCTATAGCGTTTTTAGAATTTAGCCAGGAATAAAAGTGTGCAATTTTTTGTAGTTCTATGCGAGCCAGACGCACGTTTGAGGCGTCTGGAGACGCGTGTCGGCGCGGGCCAGCTAGCTTTAGCGTTTTTAGAATTTAGCCAGGAACAAAAATGTGTAATTTTATGCAGTTCTATGCGAGCCAGACGCACGTTTGAGGCGTCTGGAGACGCGTCTCGACGCGGGCCAGCAAGTTATAGCGTTTTTAGAATTTAGCCAGGAACAAAAATGTGCAATTTTTTGCAGTACTATGCGAGCCAGACGCACGTTTGAGGCGTCTGGAGACGCGTCTCGGCGCGGGCCAGCTAGCTATAGCGTTTCTAGAATTTAGCCAGGAACAAAAATGTTAAATTTTTTGCAGTTCTATGCGAGCCAGACGCACGTTTGAGGCGTCTGGAGACGCGTCTCGGCGCGGGCCAGCTAGCTATAGCGTTTTTAGAATTTAGCCAGGAACAAAAATGTGTAATTTTATGCAGTTCTATGCGAGCCAGACGCACGTTTGAGGCGTCTGGAGACGCGTCTCGACGCGGGCCAGCAAGTTATAGCGTTATTAGAATTTAGCCAGGAACAAAAATGTGCAATTTTTTGCAGTTCTATGCGAGCCAGACGCACGTTTGAGGCGTCTGGAGACGCGTCTCGACGCGTGCCAGCTAGCTATAGCGTTTTGAGAATTTAGCCAGGAACAAAAATAAGCATTTTTTTGCAGTTCTATGCGAGCCAGACGCACGTTTGAGGCGTCTGGAGACGCGTCTCGGCGCGGGCCAGCTAGCTATAGCGTTTTCAGAATTTAGCCAGGAACAAAAATGTGCAATTTTTTGCAGTTCTATGCGAGCCAGCCGCACGTTTGAGGCGCCTGGAGACGCTTCTGGAGACGCGTCTTGGCGCGGGCCAGCTAGCTATAGCGTTTTTAGAATTTAGGCAGGAACACAAATGCGCAATTTTTTGCAGTTCTATGCGAGCCAGATGCACGTTTGAGGCGTCTGGAGACGCGTCTCAGCGCAGGCCAGCTAGCTATAGCGTTTTTAGAATTTAGCCAGGAACAAAAATGTGCAATTTTTTGCAGTTCTATGCGAGCCAGACGCAAGTTTGAGGCGTCTGGAGACGCGTCTCGGCGCGGGCCAGCTAGCTATAGCGTTTTTAGAATTTAGCCAGGAACAAAATGTGCAATTTTTTGCAGTTCTATGCGAGCCAGCCGCACGTTTGAGGCGTCTGGAGACGCGTCTCGGCGCGGGCCAGCTAGCTGTAGCGTTTTCAGAATTTAGCCAGGAACAAAAATGTGCAATGTTTTGCAGTTCTATGCTAACCAGCCGCACGTTTGAGTCGTCTGGAGACGCGTCTCGGCGCGGGCCAGCTAGCTATAGCGTTTTCAGAATTTAGCCAGGAACAAAAATGTGCAATTTTTTGCAGTTCTATGCGAGCCAGCCGCACGTTTGAGCCGTCTGGAGAAGCACCTCGGCTCGGGCCAGCGTTTTCAGAATTTAGCCAGGAACGAATATGTGCAATTTTTTGCAGTTCTATGCTAGCCAGCCGCACGTTTGAGGCGTCTGGAGACGCGTGTCGGCGCGGGCCAGCTAGCTATAGCGTTTTCAGAATTTAGTCAGGAACAAAAATGTGCAATTTTTTGCAGTTCTATGCGAGCCAGCCGCACGTTTGAGGCGTCTGGAGACGCGTCTCGGCGCGGGCCAGCTAGCTGTAGCGTTTTTAGAATTTAGCCAGGAACAAAAATGTGCAATATTTTGCAGTTCTATGCGAGCCAGCCGCACGTTTGAGGCGTCTGGAGACGCGTCTCGGCGCGGGCCAGCTAGCTGTAGCGTTTTCAGAATTTAGCCAGGAACAAAAATGTGCAATGTTTTGCAGTTCTATGCTAACCAGCCGCACGTTTGAGTCGTCTGGAGACGCGTCTCGGCGCGGGCCAGCTAGCTATAGCGTTTTCAGAATTTAGCCAGGAACAAAAATGTGCAATTTTTTGCAGTTCTATGCGAGCCAGCCGCACGTTTGAGGCGTCTGGAGACGCGTGTCGGCGCGGGCCAGCTAGCTATAGCGTTTTCAGAATTTAGCCAGGAACAAAAATGTGCAATTTTTTGCAGTTCTATGCTAGCCAGCCGCACGTTTGAGCCGTCTGGAGAAGCACCTCGGCTCGGGCCAGCGTTTTCAGAATTTAGCCAGGAACGAATATGTGCAATTTTTTGCAGTTCTATGCTAGCCAGCCGCACGTGTGAGGCGTCTGGAGACGCGTGTCGGCGCGGGCCAGCTAGCTATAGCGTTTTCAGAATTTAGCCAGGAACAAAAATGTGCAATTTTTTGCAGTTCTATGCTAGCCAGCCGCACGTTTGAGGCGTCTGGAGACGCGTCTCGGCGCGGGCCAGCTAGCTATAGCGTTTTCAGAATTTAGCCAGGAACAAAAATGTGCAATTTTTTGCAGTTCTATGCGAGCCAGCCGCACGTTTGAGGCGTCTGGAGACGCGTCTCGGCGCGGGCCAGCTAGCTGTAGCGTTTTCAGAATTTAGCCAGGAACAAAAATGTGCAATGTTTTGCAGTTCTATGCTAACCAGCCGCACGTTTGAGTCGTCTGGAGACGCGTCTCGGCGCGGGCCAGCTAGCTATAGCGTTTTCAGAATTTAGCCAGGAACAAAAATGTGCAATTTTTTGCAGTTCTATGCGAGCCAGCCGCACGTTTGAGGCGTCTGGAGACGCGTGTCGGCGCGGGCCAGCTAGCTATAGCGTTTTCAGAATTTAGCCAGGAACAAAAATGTGCAATTTTTTGCAGTTCTATGCTAGCCAGCCGCACGTTTGAGCCGTCTGGAGAAGCACCTCGGCTCGGGCCAGCGTTTTCAGAATTTAGCCAGGAACGAATATGTGCAATTTTTTGCAGTTCTATGCTAGCCAGCCGCACGTTTGAGGCGTCTGGAGACGCGTGTCGGCGCGGGCCAGCTAGCTATAGCGTTTTCAGAATTTAGTCAGGAACAAAAATGTGCAATTTTTTGCAGTTCTATGCTAGCCAGCCGCACGTTTGAGGCGTCTGGAGACGCGTCTCGGCGCGGGCCAGCTAGCTATAGCGTTTTCAGAATTTAGCCAGGAACAAAAATGTGCAATTTCTTGCAGTTCTATGCTAGCCAGCCGCACGTTTGAGCCGTCTGGAGAAGCACCTCGGCTCGGGCCAGCTAGCTATAGCGTTTTCAGAATATAGCCAGTAACGAATATGTGCAATTTTTTGCAGTTCTATGCGAGCCAGCCGCACGTTTGAGGCGTCTGGAGACGCGTCTGGAGACGCGTCTCGGCGCGGGCCAGCTAGCTATAGCGTTTTCAGAATTTAGCCAGGAACAAAAATGTGCAATTTTTTGCAGTTCTATGCGAGCCAGCCGCACGTTTGAGGCGCCTGGAGACGCTTCTGGAGACGCGTCTCGGCGCGGGCCAGCTAGCTATAGTGTTTTCAGAATTTAGCTAGGAACAAAAATGTGCAATTTTTTGCAGTTCTATGCGAGCCAGCCGCACGTTTGAGGCGTCTGGAGACGCGTCTGGAGACGCGTCTCGGCGCGGGCCAGCTACCTATAGCGTTTTCAGAATTTAGCCAGGAACAAAAATGTGCAATTTTTTGCAGTTCCATGCGAGCCGGCCGCACGTTTGAGGCGTCTGGAAACGCGTCTGGAGACGCGTCTCAGCGCGGGCCAGCTAGCTATAGCGTTTTCAAAATTTAGCCACGAACAAAAATGTGCAATTTTTTTCAGTTCTTTGCGAGCCAGCAGCACGTTTGAGGCGTCTGGAGACGCGTCTCGGCGCGGGCCAGCTAGCTATAGCGTTTTCAGAATTTAGCCAGTAACAAAAATGTGCAATTTTTTGCAGTTCTATGCGAGCCAGCCGCACGTTTGAGGCGTCTGGAGACGCGTCTCGGCGCGGCCAGATAGCTATAGCGTTTTCAGAATTTAGCCAGGAACAAAAATAGCAATTTTTTGCAGTTCTATGCGAGCCTGCCGCACGTTTGAGGCGTCTGGAGACGCGTCTCGGCTCGGGCCAGCTAGCTATTGCGTTTTCAGAATTTAGCCTGGAACAAAATGTGCAATTTTTAGCAGTTCTATGAGAGTCAGCCGCACGTTTGAGGCGTCTGGAGCCGCGTCTCGTGTCGGGCCAGCTAGCTATAGCGTTTTCAGAATTTAGCCAGGAACAAAAAAGTGCAAATTTTTGCAGTTCTATGCGAGCCAGCCGCACGTTTGAGGCGTCTGGAGACGCGTCTCGGCGTGGGCCAGCTATCTATAGCGTTTTCAGAATTTAGCCAGGAACAAAAATGTGCAAATTTTTGCAGTTCTATGCGAGCCAGACGCACGTTTGAGGCGTCCGGAGACGCGTCTCGGCGCGGGCCAGCTAGCTATAGCGTTTTTAGAATTTAGCCAGGAACAAAAATGTGCAATTTTTTGTAGTTCTATGCGAGTCAGACGCACGTTTGAGGCGTCTGGAGACGCGTCTCGGCGCGGGCCAGCTAGCTATAGCGTTTTTAGAATTTAGCCAGGAACAAAAATGTGCAATTTTTTGCAGTTCTATGCGAGCCAGACGCACGTTTGAGGCGTCTGGAGACGCGTCTCGACGCGTGCCCGCTAGCTATAGCGTTTTTAGAATTTAGCCAGGAACAAAAATGTGCAATCATTTGCAGTTCTATACGAGCCAGACGCACGTTTGAGGCGTCTGGAGACGCGTCTCGGCGCGGGCCAGCTAGCTATAGCGTTTTTAGAATTTAGCCAGGAACAAAAATGTGCAATTTTTTGCAGTTCTATGCGAGCCAGACGCACGTTTGAGGCGTCTGGAGACGCGTCTCGACGCGTGCCCGCTAGCTATAGCGTTTTTAGAATTTAGCCAGGAACAAAAATGTGCAATCATTTGCAGTTCTTTACGAGCCAGACGCACGTTTGAGGCGTCTGGAGACGCGTCTCGGCGCGGGCCAGCTAGCTATAGCGTTTTTAGAATTTAGCCAGGAACAAAAATGTGCAATTTTTTGCAGTTCTATGCGAGCCAGACGCACGTTTGAGGCGTCTGGAGACGCGTCTCGACGCGTGCCCGCTAGCTATAGCGTTTTTAGAATTTAGCCAGGAACAAAAATGTGCAATTTTTTGCAGTACTATGCGAGCCAGACGCACGTTTGAGGCGTCTGGAGACGCGTCTCGGCGCGGGCCAGCTAGCTATATCGTTTTTAGAATTTAGCCAGGAACAAAAATGTGCAATTTTTTGTGGTTCTATGCGAGCCAGACGCACGTTTGAGGCGTCTGGAGACGCGTCTCGGCGCGGGCCAGCTAGCTATAGCGTTTTTAGAATTTAGCCAGGAACAAAAATGTGTAATTTTATGCAGTTCTATGCGAGCCAGACGCACGTTTGAGGCGTCTGGAGACGCGTCTCGACGCGGGCCAGCAAGTTATAGTGTTTTTAGAATTTAGCCAGGAACAAAAATGTGCAATTTTTTGCAGTACTATGCGAGCCAGATGCACGTTTGAGGCGTCTGGAGACGCGTCTCGGCGCGGGCCAGCTAGCTATAGCGTTTCTAGAATTTAGCCAGGAACAAAAATGTGCAATTTTTTGCAGTTCTATGCGAGCCAGACGCACGTTTGAGGCGTCTGGAGACGCGTCTCGGCGCGGGCCAGCTAGCTATAGCGTTTTTAGAATTTAGCCAGGAACAAAAATGTGCATTTTTTTGCAGATCTATGCGAGCCAGACGCACGTTTGAGGCGTCTGGAGACGCGTCTCGGCGCGGGCCAGCTAGCTATAGCGATTTTAGAATTTAGCCACGAACAAAAATGTGCAATCATTTGCAGTTCTATACGAGCCAGACGCACGTTTGAGGCGTCTGGAGACGCGTCTCGGCGCGGGCCAGCTAGCTATAGCGTTTTTAGAATTTAGCCAGGAACA
Source organism: Lacanobia wlatinum (assembly GCA_947578705.1). Lineage (NCBI taxonomy): Eukaryota > Metazoa > Arthropoda > Insecta > Lepidoptera > Noctuidae > Lacanobia > Lacanobia wlatinum. Next base: position 707,605 of record OX388026.1, read on the forward strand.
AAAATGTGCAATTTTTTGCAGTTCTACGCGAGCCAGACGCACGTTTGAGGCGTCTGGAGACGCGTCTCGACGCGTGCCCGCTAGCTATAGCGTTTTTAGAATTTAGCCAGGAACAAAAATGTGCAATTTTTTGTGGTTCTATGCGAGCCAGACGCACGTTTGAGGCGTCTGGAGACGCGTCTCGACGCGTGCCAGCTAGCTATAGCGTTTTTAGAATTTAGCCAGGAACAAAAATGTGCATTTTTTTGCAGTTCTATGCGAGCCAGACGCACGTTTGAGGCGTCTGGAGACGCGTCTCGGCGCGGACCAGCTAGCTATAGCGTTTTTAGAATTTAGCCAGGAACAAAATTGTGCAATTTTTTGCAGTTCTATGCGAGCCAGACGCACGTTTGAGGCGTCTGGAGACGCGTCTCGGCACGGGCCAGCTAGCTATAGCGTTTTTAGAATTTAGCCAGGAACAAAAATGTGCAATTTTTTGCAGTTCTATGCGAGCCAGACGCACGTTTGAGGCGTCTGGAGACGCGTCTCGACGCGTGCCCACTAGCTATAGCGTTTTTAGAATTTAGCCAGGAACAAAAATGTGCAATCATTTGCAGTTCTATACGAGCCAGACGCACGTTTGAGGCGTCTGGAGACGCGTCTCGACGCGTGCCCGCTAGCTATAGCGTTTTTAGAATTTAGCCAGGAACAAAAATGTGCAATTTTTTGCAGTTCTATGCGAGCCAGACGCACGTTTGAGGCGTCTGGAGACGCGTCTCGACGCGTGCCAGCTAGCTATAGCGTTTTTAGAATTTAGCCAGGAACAAAAATGTGCATTTTTTTGCAGTTCTATGCGAGCCAGACGCACGTTTGAGGCGTCTGGAGACGCGTCTCGGCGCGGGCCAGCTAGCTATAGCGTTTTTAGAATTTAGCCAGGAACAAAAATGTGCAATTTTTTGCAGTTCTATGCGAGCCAGACGAACGTTTGAGGCGTCTGGAGACGCGTCTCGACGCGTGCCAGCTAGCTATAGCGTTTTTAGAATTTAGCCAGGAACAAAAATGTGCAATTTTTTGCAGTTCTTTGCGAACCAGACGCACGTTTGAGGCGTCTGGAGACGCGTCTCGACGCGTGCCAGCTAGCTATAGCGATTTTAGAATTTAGCCAGGAACAAAAATGTGCAATTTTTTGCAGTTCTATGCGGGCCAGACGCACGTTTGAGGCGTCTGGAGACGCGTCTCGGCGCGGGCCAGCTAGCTATAGCGTTTTTAGAATTTAGCCAGGAACAAAAATGTGCAATTTTTTGTAGTTCTATGCGAGCCAGACGCACGTTTGAGGCGTCTGGAGACGCGTCTCGGCGCGGGCCAGCTAGCTATAGCGTTTTTAGAATTTAGCCAGGAACAAAAATGTGTAATTTTATGCAGTTCTATGCGAGCCAGACGCACGTTTGAGGCGTCTGGAGACGCGTCTCGACGCGGGCCAGCAAGTTATAGCGTTTTTAGAATTTAGCCAGGAACAAAAATGTGCAATTTTTTGCAGTACTATGCGAGCCAGACGCACGTTTGAGGCGTCTGGAGACGCGTCTCGGCGCGGGCCAGCTAGCTATAGCGTTTCAAGAATTTAGCCAGGAACAAAAATGTGCAATTTTTTGCAGTTCTATGCGAGCCAGACGCACGTTTGAGGCGTCTGGAGACGCGTCTCGACGCTTGCCAGCTAGCTATAGCGATTTTGGAATTTAGCCAGGAACAAAAATGTGCAATTTTTTGCAGTTCTATGCGGGCCAGACGCACGTTTTAGGCGTCTGGAGACGCGTCTCGGCGCGGGCCAGCTAACTATAGCGTTTTTAGAATTTAGCCAGGAACAGAAATGTGCAATTTTTTGCAGTTCTATGCGAGCCAGACGCACGTTTGAGGCGTCTGGAGACGCGTCTCGACGCGGGCCAGCTAGCTATAGCGTTTTTAGAATTTAGCCAGGAACAAAAATGTGCAATTTTTTGCAGTTCTATGCGAGCCAGACGCACGTTTGAGGCGTCTGGAGACGCGTCTCGACGCGGGCCAGCAAGTTATAGCGTTTTTAGAATTTAGCCAGGATCAAAAATGTGCTATTTTTTGTAGTTCTATGCGAGCCAGACGCACGTTTGAGGCGTCTGGAGACGCGTCTCGGCGCGGGCCAGCTAGCTATAGCGTTTTTAGAATTTAGCCAGGAACAAAAATGTGTAATTTTATGCAGTTCTATGCGAGCCAGACGCAAGTTTGAGGCGTCTGGAGACGCGTCTCGACGCGGGCCAGCAAGTTATAGCGTTTTTAGAATTTAGCCAGGAACAAAAATGTGCAATTTTTTGCAGTACCATGCGAGCCAGACGCACGTTTGAGGCGTCTGGAGACGCGTCTCGGCGCGGGCCAGCTAGCTATAGCGTTTCTAGAATTTAGCCAGGAACAAGAATGTGCAATTTTTTGCAGTTCTATGCGAGCCAGACGCACGTTTGAGGCGTCTGGAGACGCGTCTCGGCGCGGGCCAGCTAGCTATAGCGTTTTTAGAATTTAGCCAGGAACAAAAATGTGCATTTTTTTGCAGTTCTATGCGAGCCAGACGCACGTTTGAGGCGTCTGGAGACGCGTCTCGGCGCGGGCCAGCTAGCTATAGCGATTTTAGAATTTAGCCACGAACAAAAATGTGCAATCATTTGCAGTTCTATACGAGCCAGACGCACGTTTGAGGCGTCTTGAGACGCGTCTCGGCGCGGGCCAGCTAGCTATAGCGTTTTTAGAATTTAGCCAGGAACAAAAATGTGCAATTTTTTGCAGTTCTATGCGAGCCAGACGCACGTTTGAGGCGTCTGGAGACGCGTCTCGGCGCGGGCCAGCTAGCTATAGCGATTTTAGAATTTAGCCACGAACAAAAATGTGCAATCATTTGCAGTTCTATACGAGCCAGACGCACGTTTGAGGCGTCTTGAGACGCGTCTCGGCGCGGGCCAGCTAGCTATAGCGTTTTTAGAATTTAGCCAGGATCAAAAATGTGCTATTTTTTGTAGTTCTATGCGAGCCAGACGCACGTTTGAGGCGTCTGGAGACGCGTCTCGGCGCGGGCCAGCTAGCTATAGCGTTTTTAGAATTTAGCCAGGAACAAAAATGTGTAATTTTATGCAGTTCTATGCGAGCCAGACGCAAGTTTGAGGCGTCTGGAGACGCGTCTCGACGCGGGCCAGCAAGTTATAGCGTTTTTAGAATTTAGCCAGGAACAAAAATGTGCAATTTTTTGCAGTACCATGCGAGCCAGACGCACGTTTGAGGCGTCTGGAGACGCGTCTCGGCGCGGGCCAGCTAGCTATAGCGTTTCTAGAATTTAGCCAGGAACAAGAATGTGCAATTTTTTGCAGTTCTATGCGAGCCTGCCGCACGTTTGAGGCGTCTGGAGACGCGTCTCGGCTCGGGCCAGCTAGCTATTGCGTTTTCAGAATTTAGCCTGGAACAAAATGTGCAATTTTTAGCAGTTCTATGAGAGTCAGCCGCACGTTTGAGGCGTCTGGAGCCGCGTCTCGTGTCGGGCCAGCTAGCTATAGCGTTTTCAGAATTTAGCCAGGAACAAAAAAGTGCAAATTTTTGCAGTTCTATGCGAGCCAGCCGCACGTTTGAGGCGTCTGGAGACGCGTCTCGGCGTGGGCCAGCTATCTATAGCGTTTTCAGAATTTAGCCAGGAACAAAAATGTGCAAATTTTTGCAGTTCTATGCGAGCCAGACGCACGTTTGAGGCGTCCGGAGACGCGTCTCGGCGCGGGCCAGCTAGCTATAGCGTTTTTAGAATTTAGCCAGGAACAAAAATGTGCAATTTTTTGTAGTTCTATGCGAGTCAGACGCACGTTTGAGGCGTCTGGAGACGCGTCTCGGCGCGGGCCAGCTAGCTATAGCGTTTTTAGAATTTAGCCAGGAACAAAAATGTGCAATTTTTTGCAGTTCTATGCGAGCCAGACGCACGTTTGAGGCGTCTGGAGACGCGTCTCGACGCGTGCCCGCTAGCTATAGCGTTTTTAGAATTTAGCCAGGAACAAAAATGTGCAATCATTTGCAGTTCTATACGAGCCAGACGCACGTTTGAGGCGTCTGGAGACGCGTCTCGGCGCGGGCCAGCTAGCTATAGCGTTTTTAGAATTTAGCCAGGAACAAAAATGTGCAATTTTTTGCAGTTCTATGCGAGCCAGACGCACGTTTGAGGCGTCTGGAGACGCGTCTCGACGCGTGCCCGCTAGCTATAGCGTTTTTAGAATTTAGCCAGGAACAAAAATGTGCAATCATTTGCAGTTCTTTACGAGCCAGACGCACGTTTGAGGCGTCTGGAGACGCGTCTCGGCGCGGGCCAGCTAGCTATAGCGTTTTTAGAATTTAGCCAGGAACAAAAATGTGCAATTTTTTGCAGTTCTATGCGAGCCAGACGCACGTTTGAGGCGTCTGGAGACGCGTCTCGACGCGTGCCCGCTAGCTATAGCGTTTTTAGAATTTAGCCAGGAACAAAAATGTGCAATTTTTTGCAGTACTATGCGAGCCAGACGCACGTTTGAGGCGTCTGGAGACGCGTCTCGGCGCGGGCCAGCTAGCTATATCGTTTTTAGAATTTAGCCAGGAACAAAAATGTGCAATTTTTTGTGGTTCTATGCGAGCCAGACGCACGTTTGAGGCGTCTGGAGACGCGTCTCGGCGCGGGCCAGCTAGCTATAGCGTTTTTAGAATTTAGCCAGGAACAAAAATGTGTAATTTTATGCAGTTCTATGCGAGCCAGACGCACGTTTGAGGCGTCTGGAGACGCGTCTCGACGCGGGCCAGCAAGTTATAGTGTTTTTAGAATTTAGCCAGGAACAAAAATGTGCAATTTTTTGCAGTACTATGCGAGCCAGATGCACGTTTGAGGCGTCTGGAGACGCGTCTCGGCGCGGGCCAGCTAGCTATAGCGTTTCTAGAATTTAGCCAGGAACAAAAATGTGCAATTTTTTGCAGTTCTATGCGAGCCAGACGCACGTTTGAGGCGTCTGGAGACGCGTCTCGGCGCGGGCCAGCTAGCTATAGCGTTTTTAGAATTTAGCCAGGAACAAAAATGTGCATTTTTTTGCAGATCTATGCGAGCCAGACGCACGTTTGAGGCGTCTGGAGACGCGTCTCGGTGCGGGCCAGCTAGCTATAGCAATTTTAGAATTTAGCCACGAACAAAAATGTGCAATCATTTGCAGTTCTATACGAGCCAGACGCACGTTTGAGGCGTCTGGAGACGCGTCTCGGCGCGGGCCAGCTAGCTATAGCGTTTTTAGAATTTAGCCAGGAACAAAAATGTGCAATTTTTTGCAGTTCTATGCGAGCCAGACGCACGTTTGAGGCGTCTGGAGACGCGTCTCGACGCGTGCCCGCTAGCTATAGCGTTTTTAGAATTTAGCCAGGAACAAAAATGTGCAATTTTTTGTGGTTCTATGCGAGCCAGACGCACGTTTGAGGCGTCTGGAGACGCGTCTCGACGCGTGCCAGCTAGCTATAGCGTTTTTAGAATTTAGCCAGGAACAAAAATGTGCATTTTTTTGCAGTTCTATGCGAGCCAGACGCACGTTTGAGGCGTCTGGAGACGCGTCTCGGCGCGGGCCAGCTAGCTATAGCGTTTTTAGAATTTAGCCAGGAACAAAATTGTGCAATTTTTTGCAGTTCTATGCGAGCCAGACGCACGTTTGAGGCGTCTGGAGACGCGTCTCGGCGCGGGCCAGCTAGCTATAGCGTTTTTAGAATTTAGCCAGGAACAAAAATGTGCAATTTTTTGCAGTTCTATGCGAGCCAGACGCACGTTTGAGGCGTCTGGAGACGCGTCTCGACGCGTGCCCACTAGCTATAGCGTTTTTAGAATTTAGCCAGGAACAAAAATGTGCAATCATTTGCAGTTCTATACGAGCCAGACGCACGTTTGAGGCGTCTGGAGACGCGTCTCGACGCGTGCCCGCTAGCTATAGCGTTTTTAGAATTTAGCCAGGAACAAAAATGTGCAATTTTTTGCAGTTCTATGCGAGCCAGACGCACGTTTGAGGCGTCTGGAGACGCGTCTCGACGCGTGCCAGCTAGCTATAGCGTTTTTAGAATTTAGCCAGGAACAAAAATGTGCATTTTTTTGCAGTTCTATGCGAGCCAGACGCACGTTTGAGGCGTCTGGAGACGCGTCTCGGCGCGGGCCAGCTAGCTATAGCGTTTTTAGAATTTAGCCAGGAACAAAAATGTGCAATTTTTTGCAGTTCTATGCGAGCCAGACGAACGTTTGAGGCGTCTGGAGACGCGTCTCGACGCGTGCCAGCTAGCTATAGCGTTTTTAGAATTTAGCCAGGAACAAAAATGTGCAATTTTTTGCAGTTCTTTGCGAACCAGACGCACGTTTGAGGCGTCTGGAGACGCGTCTCGACGCGTGCCAGCTAGCTATAGCGATTTTAGAATTTAGCCAGGAACAAAAATGTGCAATTTTTTGCAGTTCTATGCGGGCCAGACGCACGTTTGAGGCGTCTGGAGACGCGTCTCGGCGCGGGCCAGCTAGCTATAGCGTTTTTAGAATTTAGCCAGGAACAAAAATGTGCAATTTTTTGTAGTTCTATGCGAGCCAGACGCACGTTTGAGGCGTCTGGAGACGCGTCTCGGCGCGGGCCAGCTAGCTATAGCGTTTTTAGAATTTAGCCAGGAACAAAAATGTGTAATTTTATGCAGTTCTATGCGAGCCAGACGCACGTTTGAGGCGTCTGGAGACGCGTCTCGACGCGGGCCAGCAAGTTATAGCGTTTTTAGAATTTAGCCAGGAACAAAAATGTGCAATTTTTTGCAGTACTATGCGAGCCAGACGCACGTTTGAGGCGTCTGGAGACGCGTCTCGGCGCGGGCCAGCTAGCTATAGCGTTTCAAGAATTTAGCCAGGAACAAAAATGTGCAATTTTTTGCAGTTCTATGCGAGCCAGACGCACGTTTGAGGCGTCTGGAGACGCGTCTCGACGCTTGCCAGCTAGCTATAGCGATTTTGGAATTTAGCCAGGAACAAAAATGTGCAATTTTTTGCAGTTCTATGCGGGCCAGACGCACGTTTTAGGCGTCTGGAGACGCGTCTCGGCGCGGGCCAGCTAACTATAGCGTTTTTAGAATTTAGCCAGGAACAGAAATGTGCAATTTTTTGCAGTTCTATGCGAGCCAGACGCACGTTTGAGGCGTCTGGAGACGCGTCTCGACGCGGGCCAGCTAGCTATAGCGTTTTTAGAATTTAGCCAGGAACAAAAATGTGCAATTTTTTGCAGTTCTATGCGAGCCAGACGCACGTTTGAGGCGTCTGGAGACGCGTCTCGACGCGGGCCAGCAAGTTATAGCGTTTTTAGAATTTAGCCAGGATCAAAAATGTGCTATTTTTTGTAGTTCTATGCGAGCCAGACGCACGTTTGAGGCGTCTGGAGACGCGTCTCGGCGCGGGCCAGCTAGCTATAGCGTTTTTAGAATTTAGCCAGGAACAAAAATGTGTAATTTTATGCAGTTCTATGCGAGCCAGACGCAAGTTTGAGGCGTCTGGAGACGCGTCTCGACGCGGGCCAGCAAGTTATAGCGTTTTTAGAATTTAGCCAGGAACAAAAATGTGCAATTTTTTGCAGTACCATGCGAGCCAGACGCACGTTTGAGGCGTCTGGAGACGCGTCTCGGCGCGGGCCAGCTAGCTATAGCGTTTCTAGAATTTAGCCAGGAACAAGAATGTGCAATTTTTTGCAGTTCTATGCGAGCCAGACGCACGTTTGAGGCGTCTGGAGACGCGTCTCGGCGCGGGCCAGCTAGCTATAGCGTTTTTAGAATTTAGCCAGGAACAAAAATGTGCATTTTTTTGCAGTTCTATGCGAGCCAGACGCACGTTTGAGGCGTCTGGAGACGCGTCTCGGCGCGGGCCAGCTAGCTATAGCGATTTTAGAATTTAGCCACGAACAAAAATGTGCAATCATTTGCAGTTCTATACGAGCCAGACGCACGTTTGAGGCGTCTTGAGACGCGTCTCGGCGCGGGCCAGCTAGCTATAGCGTTTTTAGAATTTAGCCAGGAACAAAAATGTGCAATTTTTTGCAGTTCTATGCGAGCCAGACGCACGTTTGAGGCGTCTGGAGACGCGTCTCGACGCGTGCCCGCTAGCTATAGCGTTTTTAGAATTTAGCCAGGAACAAAAATGTGCAATTTTTTGCAGTTCTATGCGAGCCAGACGCACGTTTGAGGCGTCTGGAGACGCGTCTCTACGCGTGCCAGCTAGCTATAGCGTTTTTAGAATTTAGCCAGGAACAAAAATGTGCATTTTTTTGCAGTTCTATGCGAGCCAGACGCACGTTTGAGGCGTCTGGAGACGCGTCTCGGCGCGGGCCAGCTAGCTATAGCGTTTTTAGAATTTAGCCAGGAACAAAAATGTGCAATTTTTTGCAGTTCTATGCGAGCCAGACGCACGTTTGAGGCGTCTGGAGACGCGTCTCGGCGCGGGCCAGCTAGCTATAGCGTTTTTAGAATTTAGCCAGGAACAAAAATGTGCAATTTTTTGCAGTTCTATGCGAGCCAGACGCACGTTTGAGGCGTCTGGAGACGCGTCTCGACGCGTGCCCGCTAGCTATAGCGTTTTTAGAATTTAGCCAGGAACAAAAATGTGCAATCATTTGCAGTTCTATACGAGCCAGACCCACGTTTGAGGCGTCTGGAGACGCGTCTCGGCGCGGGCCAGCTAGCTATAGCGTTTTTAGAATTTAGCCAGGAACAAAAATGTGCATTTTTTTGCAGTTCTATGCGAGCCAGGCGCACGTTTGAGGCGTCTGGAGACGCGTCTCGACGCGTGCCAGCTAGCTATAGCGTTTTTAGAATTTAGCCAGGAACAAAAATGTGCATTTTTTTGCAGTTCTATGCGAGCCAGACGCACGTTTGAGGCGTCTCGACGCGGGCCAGCAAGTTATAGCGTTTTTAGAATTTAGCCAGGAACAAAAATGTGCAATTTTTTGCAGTACTATGCGAGCCAGACGCACGTTTGAGGCGTCTGGAGACGCGTCTCGGCGCGGGCCAGCTAGCTATAGCGTTTTTAGAATTTAGCCAGGAACAAAAATGTGCAATTTTTTGCAGTTCTATGCGAGCCAGACGCACGTTTGAGGCGTCTGGAGACGCGTCTCGGCGCGGGCCAGCTAGCTATAGCGTTTTTAGAATTTAGCCAGGAACAAAAATGTGCATTTTTTGCAGTTCTATGCGAGCCAGACGCACGTTTGAGGCGTCTGGAGACGCGTCTCGGCGCGGGCCAGCTAGCTATAGCGTTTTTAGAATTTAGCCAGGAACAAAAATGTGCAATTTTTTGCAGTTCTATGCGAGCCAGACGCACGTTTGAGGCGTCTGGAGACGCGTCTCGACGCGTGCCAGCTAGCTATTGCGTTTTAGAATTTAGCCAGGAACAAAAATGTGCATTTTTTTGCAGTTCTATGCGAGCCAGACGCACGTTTGAGGCGTCTCGACGCGGGCCAGCAAGTTATAGCGTTTTTAGAATTTAGCTAGGAACAAAAATGTGCAATTTTTTGCAGTACTATGCGAGCCAGACGCACGTTTGAGGCGTCTGGAGACGCGTCTCGGCGCGGGCCAGCTAGCTATAGCGTTTTTAGAATTTAGCCAGGATCAAAAATGTGCAATTTTTTGTAGTTCTATGCGAGCCAGACGCACGTTTGAGGCGTCTGGAGACGCGTCTCGGCGCGGGCCAGCTAGCTGTAGCGTTTTTAGAATTTAGCCAGAAACAAAAATGTGTAATTTTATGCAGTTCTATGCGAGCCAGACGCACGTTTGAGGCGTCTGGAGACGCGTCTCGGCGCGGGCCAGCTAGCTATAGCGATTTTAGAATTTAGCCAGGAACAAAATTGTGAAATTTTTTGTAGTTCTATGCGAGCCAGACGCACGTTTGAGGCGTCTGGAGACGCGTCTCGGCGCGGGACAGCTAGCTATAGCGTTTTTAGAATTTAGCCAGGGACAAAAATGTGCAATTTTTTTGCAGTTCTATGCGAGCCAGACGCACGTTTGAGGCGTCTGGAGACGCGTCTCGGCGCGGGCCAGCTAGCTATAGCGTTTTTAGAATTTAGCCAGGAACAAAAATGTGCAATTTTTTGCAGTTCTATGGGAGCCAGACGCACGTTTGAGGCGTCTGGAGACGCGTCTCGGCGCGGGCCAGCTAGCTATAGCGTTTTTAGAATTTAGCCAGGAACAAAAATGTGCAATTTTTTGCAGTTCTATGCGAGCCAGCCGCACGTTTGAGGCGTCTGGAGACGCGTCTCGGCGCGGGCTAGCTAGCTAAAGCGTTTTCAGAATTTAGCCAGGAACAAAAATGTGCAATTTTTTGCAGTTCTATGCGAGCCAGCCGCACGTTTGAGGCGTCTGGAGACGCGTCTCGGCGCGGGCCAGCTAGGTATAGCGTTTTCGGAATTTAGCCAGGAACAAAAATGTGCAATGTTTTGCAGTTCTATGCTAACCAGCCGCACGTTTGAGTCGTCTGGAGACGCGTCTCGGCGCGGGCCAGCTAGCTATAGCGTTTTCAGAATTTAGCCAGGAACAAAAATGTGCAATTTTTTGCAGTTCTATGCGAGCCAGCCGCACGTTTGAGGCGTCTGGAGCCGCGTCTCGGCGCGGGCCAGCTAGCTATTGCGTTTTCAGAATTTGGCCTGGAACAAAATGTGCAAATTTTTGCAGTTCTATGCGAGCCAGCCGCACGTTTGAGGCGTCTGGAGACGCGTCTTGAGACGCGTCTCGGCGCGGGCCAGCTAGCTATAGCGTTTTCAGAGTTTAGCCAGGAACAAAACTGTGCAATTTTTTGCAGTTCTATGCTAGCCAGCCGCACGTTTGAGGCGTCTGGAGACGCGTCTCGGCGCGGGCCAGCTAGCTATAGCGTTTTCAGAAATTAGCCAGGAACAAAAATGTGCCATTTCATGCAGTTCTTTGAGAGCCAGCCGCACTTTTGAGGCGTCTGGAGACGCGTCTTGAGACGCGTCTCGGCGCGGGCCAGCTAGCTATAGCGTTTTCAGAATTTAGCCAGGAACAAAAATGCAATTTTTTGCAGTTCTATGCGAGCCAGCCGCACGTTTGAGGCGTCTGGAGGCGCGTCTGGAGACGCGTCTCGGCGCGGGCCAGCTAGCTATAGCGTTTTCAGAATTTAGCCAGGAACATAAATGTGCAATTTTTTGCAGTTCTATGTGAGCCAGCCGCACGTTTGAGGCGTCTGGAGACGCGTCTGGAGATGCGTCTCGGCGCGGGCCAGCTAGCTATAGCGTTTTCAGAATTTAGCCAGGAACAAAAATGTGCAATTTTTTGCAGTTCTATGTGAGCCAGCCGCACGTTTGAGGCGTCTGGAGACGCGTCTGGAGATGCGTCTCGGCGCGGGCCAGCTAGCTATAGTTTTCAGAATTTAGCCAGGAACAAAAATGTGCAATTTTTTGCAGTTCTATGCGAGCCAGCCGCACGTTTGAGGCGTCTGGAGACGCGTCTCGGCGCGGGCCTGCTAGCTATAGCGTTTTCAGAATTTAGCCAGGAACAAAAATGTGCGATTTCTTGCAGTTCTATGCGAGCCAGCCGCACGTTTGAGACGTCTGGAGACGCGTTTCGGCGCGGGCCAGCTAGCTATAGCGTTTTCAGAATTTAGCCAGAAACAAAACTGTGCAATTTTTTGCAGTTCTATGCTAGCCAGCCGCACGTTTGAGGCGTCTGAAGACGCGTCTCGGCGCGGGCCAGCTAGCTATAGCGTTTTCAGAATTTAGCCAGGAACAAAAATGTGCAATTTCTTGCAGTTCTATGCGAGCCAGCCGCACGTTTGAGGCGTCTGGAGACGCGTCTGGAGATGCGTCTCGGCGTGGGCCAGCTAACTATAGCGTTTTCAGAATTTAGCCAGGAACAAAAATGTGCAATTTTTTGCAGTTCTATGCGATTCAGCCGCACGTTTGATGCGTCTGGAGACGCGTCTCGGCGCGGGCCAGCTAGCTATAGCGTTTTGAGGATTTAGCCAGGAACAAAAATGTGCAATTTTTAGCATTTCTATGAGAGCCAGTCACATGTTTTAGGCGTCTGGAGACGCGTCTCGGCGCGGGCCAGCTAGCTATAGCCTTTTCAGAATTTAGCCAGGAACAAAAATGTGCAATTTCTTGCAGTTCTATGCGAGCCAGCCGCACGTTTGAGACGTCTGGAGACGCGTCTCGGCGCGGGCCAGCTAGCTATAGCGTTTTCAGAATTTAGCTAGGAACAAAAATGTGCAATTTTTTGCAGTTCTATGCGAGCCAGCCGCACGTTTGAGGCGTCTGGAGACGCGTCTCGGCGCGGGCCAGCTAGCTATAGCGTTTTCAGAATTTAGCCAGGAACAAAAATGTGCAATTTCTTACAGTTCTATGCGAGCCAGCCGCACGTTTGAGGCGTCTGGAGACGCGTCTGGAGATGCGTCTCGGCGCGGGCCAGCTAGCTATAGCGTTTTCAGAATTTAGCCAGGAACAAAAATGTGCAATTGTTTGCATTTCTATGAGAGCCAGCCGCACGTTTGAGGCGTCTGGAGACGCGTCTCGGCTCGGGCCAGCTAGCTATAGCGTTTTCAGAATTTAGCCAGGAACAAAAATGTGATATTTTTTGCAGTTCTTTGAGAGCCAGCCGCACGTTTGAGGCGTCTGGAGACGCGTCTCTGCGCGGGCCAGCTAGCTATAGCGTTTTCAGAATTTAGCCAGGAACAAAAATGTGCAATTTTTTGCAGTTCTATGCGAGCCAGCCGCACGTTTGATGCGTCTGGAGACGCGTCTCGGCGCGGGCCAGCTAGCTATAGCGTTTTGAGGATTTAGCCAGGAACAAAAATGTGCAATTTTTAGCATTTCTATGAGAGCCAGTCACATGTTTGAGGCGTCTGGAGACGCGTCTCGGCGCGGGCCAGCTAGCTATAGCGTTTTCAGAATTTAGCCAGGAACAAAAATGTGCAATTTCTTGCAGTTCTATGCGAGCCAGCCGCACGTTTGAGACGTCTGGAGACGCGTCTCGGCGCGGGCCAGCTAGCTATAGCGTTTTCAGAATTTAGCTAGGAACAAAAATGTGCAATTTTTTGCAGTTCTATGCGAGCCAGCCGCACGTTTGAGGCGTCTGGAGACGCGTCTCGGCGCGGGCCAGCTAGCTATAGCGTTTTCAGAATTTAGCCAGGAACAAAAATGTGCAATTTCTTACAGTTCTATGCGAGCCAGCCGCACGTTTGAGGCGTCTGGAGATGCGTCTGGAGATGCGTCTCGGCGCGGGCCAGCTAGCTATAGCGTTTTCAGAATTTAGCCAGGAACAAAAATGTGCAATTGTTTGCATTTCTATGAGAGCCTGCCGCACGTTTGAGGCGTCTGGAGACGCGTCTCGGCTCGGGCCAGCTAGCTATAGCGTTTTCAGAATTTAGCCAGGAACAAAAATGTGCAATTTTTTGCAGTTCTTTGAGAGCCAGCCGCACGTTTGAGGCGTCTGGAGACGCGTCTCTGCGCGGGCCAGCTAGCTATAGCGTTTTCAGAATTTAGCCAGGAACAAAAATGTGCAATTTTTGCAGTTCTATGCGAGCCAGCCGCACGTTTGAGGCGTCTGGAGACGCGTCTCGGCGCGGGCCAGCTAGCTATAGCGTTTTCAGAATTTAGCCAGGAACAAAAATGTGCAATTTTTTGCAGTTCTATGCGAGCCAGCCGCACGTTTGAGGCGTCTGGAGACGCGTCTCGGCGCGGGCCAGCTAGCTATAGCGTTTTCAGAATTTAGCCAGGAACAAAAATGTGCAATTTTTTGCAGTTCTATGAGTGCCAGCCGCACGTTTGAGGCGTCTGGAGACGCGTCTCGGCGCGGGCCAGCTAGCTGTAGCGTTTTCAGAATTTAGCCAGGAAAGGAAGAAAGAAAGAAAAAATTTATTTGGGACTCGCACAAGACATACATATCACTCAATACATATAAGCGGCGTCTTAAAATTAATTTGTGCGAGGCCAAAAAGGTCCCTGTCTCAGCATATGCTGCGATATTTAAAAAATAAATATCACAGCGCTGGTGTTATGACAGGGCCTGATGTGATGTCACGGACACACATACGGAACACATTACTAAGATATATATACAAATAAAATAATTAATATATTAATTTGTCTAAAAATAAAACAATTTAAAATGTGGAATACATAAATACATACAATAAAAAATTTCAAAATTAACCAAATCTCAATGGCCCAGTGCTCCAGTATCATTTGTCAATGTCATAGACAAATGACGGAACGCGCGGGCGCAGTGTTGGAGACTATGGTTCACAGAGGTTGCAATATCGAGATCATATCGAGATTAAAACATGGCAGAAACACAACAAACAATGTAAATAAAACAAAACAAAAGACTTATTGAGTGCGTCTGTAGGGTTCACACCTACCACATATTGATTTATGTTTATTATAAACACACACAGCACAACTACAACACAAACATAAACACAGCCACATTATTATAATCGTGTTAGTTTATTGATAACACAACTCTGGACATTCACGGCATCTATAATGTTTTCATTATAATGTCGGATGGTGTCGGTGGCGCAATGATCATGTGCATCATTAAATATTAGGAGCGCAATGTATAAGAAGTCGCGTGCGCAAAGGCCCTGAGTCCGGCCCTGCACGGATCGATTCGGTTTGTAGGTCAGTCGGTCAAGGACCTCGCCGCTAATCACCTGCGCTCGCGACTCGGTTAGGCAAAGTATTGTGATAAGTTCGATATAGTTTACGTGAACTGACTACTGTACTGTGTTGTGACTATTGTGTGTTTACTGTCTGTTCTCCTTCTGTTTCTGTGTCGTGTAATCGTGTTGTGCACGGACATTATAACAGTAAGTAGCTAAGAGACTTTTATTTTCCGCGCACCCGCACTTAACTACCTACACTCCCGAAAGAACTTTGCTAAACGTCTAAAATAGTATGGTTAAAAATAAAAATGATTGAACAGTTGAGGACTGTGTGGTGTAGTGTTTTGTCACAAAAAAGAGTTATATTGAGAACATGGGACAAATTCACCAATACTAGCTGCGTGCATACCCTGGGTAGGTAAGTTGTTTCTATGTAGTTTCTTTTTGAATGCAAAGTAGGTGTTGCTTGAATCTTGAGCTAAAAGTACCAATTGTTTTGAGCCAGCCGCAAGTTTGAGGCGTCTGGAGACGCGTCTGGAGACGCGTCTCAGCGCGGGCCAGCTAGCTATAGCAATCAATCAATCAATCAATCCATTTATTTGTTAAACATAGGTGTTTACATAGGTGTTTACATAAATAGAGGTTGCGCTATGTTTTGTCATAATTATGACATACAAATTTTTAAGTGACCCATTAGGTGTCATTAGATTATGCATGCGTAAATAATAAAGTTTTGAATTGAATACAGGAAAAAAAAGAAATGTCAATGATATAAAAAATAATACAAAGTCACAGTACTTATTGTCTAATGGTAAAAAAAATGCATCATTGTAATAATTGGTCGTTCAGATATTCGTCTACGGTATAATAACATTTGTCAATTAATAATTTAGTTAGAGCTTTTTTAGACTTATATAATGTCATGTTTTTTATGTCATCAGGAATTTTATTAAACACCCGCCCCTAAGGCTACCCACTGACCCACTTTAGGCGCTATACCAAAAAAGCTTTTTCGCATCAATGAGGTCTTACATTTATAATGACATAGCTTATTTACATATTGAGAACGTAATGGAGTTTTTCTAGTGGAAGACATTTTTTCAAATAGTTGTGGGTTCCTTTTCACAAATAATGCAGTTTCCAAAATGTATATTGCTGGAAGGGTCAGTATTTTTAAAGACTTAAAATAGGGTCTACAGCTATCCGTTGTTTTAATATTACACATGGCTCTGACACATCTTTTTTGCATCCTAAATACAAGCTCACGGTCAGTCGACTGCCCCCAAAAAATTACGCCATATCGCAATACAGAAGCTACAAGTCCATGGTATGCTACCAGTATCGTATCTTTGTTTACCTTTTTTGATAATTGATAGAGTGCATAAGTAGATTTACTCAGACGCTTGCAAAGTTCTTCTATCATGAGTTTCCAATTAAGCTTACTGTCGATGGTAATACCTAGAAACTTAGCATTATTTACTTCTTCTATTTTATGGTTATTATAGGAGATATCAATATTTTGGTGCGGTTGCCGTTGTTGAAACTGCATCACCTTAGTTTTATTAAGGTAAATTCTCAGGTTATTATCATTCATCCAATTTATGATATTGAGGAGGGATTTATTAGTATCATTTTGGTAAGTTTTAATATTATTACATTTTATGACAGCAGTGCTATCATCGGCAAATAGGATCATGTTGTGTCGTATAGTTTTTGGTAGATCATTAATATATATCAGAAATAATAACGGCCCTAGCACGCTGCCTTGGGTCACGCCATATTTTACGTGTCTTGGTTTTGATCTATATTTGATCTGTATTTTAGTCTTATGGCATATTCTAGATATTTCCGTGTATTGATATCTATCACTAATGTATGATTCAATAAGTTTCAGAGCATTACCCCTTATGCCATATGCATGTAGCTTTTTCAGTAATATTTTGTGATCCACATAGTCAAATGCCTTTGACATATCAGTTAAAATTGCACATACTGGATTATTCTTATCTACTGATGTCATAATATTACACAATAAATCGTACAGTGCCATATTAATTGTATGATTTTTACGAAATCCTTTTTGTTCACTGCAGAATAAATTGAATTTTTCAAAGTATGTATAAATAGAATTATAAATTACTTTTTCAAATATTTTCGAAAGTACCGAGAGTTTTGCTATTGGTCTATAGTTGTTGACATCTGTTTTATCGTTTTTTTTGAATAGAGTTTCAATGATAGCCTTTTTTAGACCTTTCGGAAATATGCCATCTGTGATGCATAAATTAATTATGTGTGTAAGAGGTGGCGCTATAACTTCTTTAACATATTTAATTACTCTAGTAGATACACCATCATAACCAATTGTGTTTGTATTTTTTAGATTGTCAATTATTGTAGTAATGTCGTTCGTCGAAACAGGTAACATAAATAGGGATTGCACTGTCGAATTTCCAATATTACTTTGATTAGTCAACTTCATGTCAGTTTTTATATTATTTTCTATTTCGTCAATAAAGTAGTTATTAAATTCATTAGAAATGTCAATAGGATTCGTTATAATAAGTTGATCTTTTGTTATGGCCGTTATTGTGTCCTGCGGCAAACTTGATTTAGATTTATTTATTATTTGCCAGGCTGCCTTCGATCTATTTTGAGAGTTCTTTATAAAGTGGTTATTTTGCGACTTCTGGGTTAAACGTATTATTTTTTTAAATAACGCAGTATGTTTTTTAAAACTTTGTTTATTGCTTCTGTCAGGATTGCACCTATATTTCCAAAGTAGTTCTCTTTGCTTTTTACTGCATTTTTTTATCCCACTAGATATCCATTTATTTTTCTTATTTGTCTTTATGGTGACGGTTTTTTCCGGAAAGCATAATCTATAGAGCATGAGGAAATCATCTATGAACTTATCATAGGACTCCTGGGCCTCTTTGGCATTATACACTTGCGAGAAGGATAGACATTCAAGATGAGCTTTAAATGTCATTAGGTTGTGCGTAGAGATGTCTTACTTTTTGAATTTCCAATGGGTTAATTTACATGTTTTTTCAATAGGTACTGTAAGAATTTGAGATGTGTGATCAGAGAGACCAAAATCAACAATATTTGCCTTACATTCTTTATGAAAATTATGAGCAAAGTTATCGATACAGCTCTTACTACTCAGTCTAGTGGGGTTGTAAAGTGCTAGTTTAAGATTGAATTGAAGCAGAAAATGTTCAAATTCTAAAGTAGTTTTATTTCTCTTAAGTACATCAATATTAAAATCACCGCATAAAATATTTTTTTTATTTGGATTCAAACTAAGTTTACGTAGTATATTATCTAATTTTTCGTAAAAAACTAACAAATTATGTTTAGGTATCCTATATATGCAAATGATTATGATATTATGCGATGATAGTTCCACGGCACAACATTCAAATATACCTGAAACTGATTGTTTAGCTATAGCCGGTAATTCTTTATACTGGAGTCCATTTCTGACAAAGATGCACGTTCCTCCTCTTTTTGTATTTCTTGAAAAGATAGCTGCTCGGCTGAAGTTCGGTATGTGAACTAAATATTCATATCCAGCTTCGATAAAGTGCTCTGTTATACAAATAATGTCTATTAAAGTTCCTTGAGTGAACAGTTCATCTAATTTAACTAAAAGTGTATCTGCTTTGTTAATTAATCCTGCTATATTTTGATGTAATAAATTAAGATTGTTAAAGAAAAAACTGCGAGGTTGTTGGTTTTGAATTAGCTGAGATTTCATTCTGATTTTGACAGGGGTAGTCAACTTCTGAGTGCGTAATATTCAGGTTGCATTAGTCCATAATTAGATTTTGTAAATCAGCCACAACAATTTTCAAGCCATGATTGTTTAAGGTTTTATACCGTAAGTTATATGTATCATAGCTGTAGGGTAAATTTAGGTTGGAGTCTAAGATGTGTGCATAGCCGTGTGCAATTGTGTCCATATACAAAAGATTATTAAAGGTTTCGATGCGACTATTAACCATAATGTTAGTGTTTTCCATGTATTTGAAAGTTGGTAAACATATTATAAAGTTAGTATGGGTTAGGTTAAGCAATTTGTCTCTTATAAATATCACTAGTTCTATATAATTACGGGTTTTATTAAAGTCTTCTTCGCCAATATAAATTATACAAAAATCAGAGTGGGTGTAGTCTTTTACTTTTCCGTCAATTTTATCCAGTAATTGTAGTGGCACATGTCGTAGTTTTGCAGGGCAGTAGTGGTAGCAATTTTATATAACCGGTCTGAGGTTTCACTACTGATTAAGCATATTTTAGGTTTTTCAGGTTTATTGTGATATTTTTCCGTGTCTTGAATGACTCTTGTACTTGTGATGCTTCCATTTCCATTATTCAAGTTATTTTCCGATATTGTGTCATTTTCGACAATGTTAACTGTCTGGGTTTGTTTAGTTTTCGTGAGCTTTTTTGTAATATTTTTAGGTGTCGTCACTTTTGCCTTCACTGGACTGTTAACAAATTTTTTGTATATTGTGTTCTTCTTAGTAAATTCTTCATTTAGTCTCTTCAGATTATGATTTTCTAATGTTAAAGATTTAATCTCGTTGTGTGCGCTATTTAATTGAGAAGTTAAAATGTCTATCTTTTCCTTCAATATATTTATTTCATTATTATCTTCGTCTTCCGATACTTCTGGTAAGCTATTTGCTGTCTCTTCTAGACTTTGTGAAATTACATCACTATCATCATTGGTTGGTTCCGACTGCGTGCGCGTGCGCCTGAATGTAATGTTATTCAGATAATTCATCTTGACAAAATCACGTTTCTGTTGTGATTATTTTCTTTCTTTGGCAACACTATTTTTAGTTCAACTATTCACTACCTTGAGTGATCGTAGTCACACTGTTTTTTTAGTTCGTCTATTCACCACTACAGTCTAGAATGGCGGTAGTAGTTCAATTAATTAATTTAATTCGTGAAAAAAATTGTTTATTTAGGGATGGTAACACTGCTTTTGGTTCGTCTATTCACCACTAGGGTCCGTAATGGCGGTAGTTGTCACTATGATACGGTTGGTAGCACTTTATTTTAGTGCATCCACTCTCCACTTGGAGCTACGAGTCGGGTTCAAAGTTCAACTCAAAAATTTATTTGTAAAAAACGGGTTTCTTTTTTGATAAATTCACTCGAAATTATTTAAAAAGCGTTTTCAGAATTTAGCCAGGAACAAAAATGTGCAATTTTTTGCAGTTCTATGCGAGCCAGCCGCACGTTTGAGGCGTCTGGAGATGCGTCTGGAGACGTGTCTCGGCGCGGGCCAGCTAGCTATAGCGTTTTCAGAATTTAGCCAGGAACAAAAATGTGCAATTTTTTGCAGTTCTATGCGAGTCAGCCGCACGTTTGAGGCGTCTGGAGACGCGTCTCGGCGCGGGCCAGCTAGCTATAGCGTTTTCAGAATTTAGCCAGGAACAAAAATGTGCAATTTTTTGCAGTTCTATGAGATCCAGCCGCACGTTTGTGGCGTCTGGAGACGCGTCTCGGCGCGAGCCAGCTAGCTTTAGCGTTTTCAGAATTTAGCCAGGAACAAAAATGTGCAATTTTTTGCAGTTCTATGCTAGCCAGCCGCACGTTTGAGGCGTCTGGAGACGCGTCTCGGCGCGGGACAGCTAGCTATAGCGTTTTCAGAATTTAGCCAGGAACACAAATGTGCAATTTTTTGCAGTTCTATGCTAGCCAGCCGCACGTTTGAGGCGTCTGGAGACGCGTCTCGGCGCGGGCCAGCTAGCTATAGCGTTTTCAGAATTAAGCCAGGAACAAAAATGTGCAATTTTTTGCAGTTCTATGCGAGTCAGCCGCACGTTTGAGGCGTCTGGAGACGCGTCTTGGCGCGGGCCAGCTAGCTATAGCGTTTTCAGAATTTAGCCAGGAACAAAAATGTGCAATTTCTTGCAGTTCTATGCGAGCCAGCCGCACGTTTGAGGCGTCTGGAGACGCGTCTCGGCGCGGGCCAGCTAGCTATAGCGTTTTCAGAATTTAGCCAGGAACAAAAATGTGCAATTTTTTGCAGTTCTATGCGAGCCAGCCGCACGTTTGAGGCGTCTGGAGACGCGTCTCGGCGCGGGCCAGCTAGCTATAGCGTTTTCAGAATTTAGCCAGGAACAAAATGTGCAATTTTTTGCAGTTGTTTGCGAGCCAGCCGCGCGTTTGAGGCGTCTGGAGACGCGTCTCGGCGCGGGCCAGCTAGCTGTAGCGTTTTTAGAATTTAGCCAGGAACAAAAATGTGCAATTTTTTGCAGTTCTATGCGAGCCAGCCGCACGTTTGAGGCGTCTGGAGACGCGTCTCGGCGCGGGCCAGCTAGCTATAGCTTTTTCAGAATTTAGCCAGGAACAAAAATGTGCAATTTTTTGCAGTTCTATGCGAGTCAGCCGCACGTTTGAGGCGTCTGGAGACGCGTCTCGGCGCGGGCCAGCTAGCTATAGCGTTTTCAGAATTTAGCCAGGAACAAAAATGTGCAAATGTTTTGCAGTTCTATGAGATCCAGCCGCACGTTTGTGGCGTCTGGAGACGCGTCTCGGCGCGGGCCAGCTAGCTTTAGCATTTTCAGAATTTAGCCAGGAACAAAAATGTGCAATTTTTTGCAGTTCTATGCTAGCCAGCCGCACGTTTGAGGCGTCTGGAGACGCGTCTCGGCGCGGGACAGCTAGCTATAGCGTTTTCAGAATTTAGCCAGGAACACAAATGTGCAATTTTTTGCAGTTCTATGCTAGCCAGCCGCACCTTTGAGGCGTCTGGAGACGCGTCTCGGCGCGGGCCAGCTAGCTATAGCGTTTTCAGAATTTAGCCAGGAACAAAAATGTGCAATTTTTTGCAGTTCTATGCGAGCCAGCCGCACGTTTGAGGCGTCTGGACACGCGTCTCGGCGCGGGCCAGCTAGCTACAGCGTTTTCAGAATTTAGCCAGGAACAAAAATGTGCAATTTTTTGCAGTTATATGAGAGCCAGCCGCACGTTTGAGGCGTCTGGAGACGCGTCTCGGCGCGGGCCAGCTAGCTATAGCGTTTTCAGAATTTAGCCAGGAACAAAAATGTGCAATTTTTGCAGTTCTATGCGAGACAGCCGCACGTTTGAGGCGTCAAGAGACGCGTCTCGGCGCGGGCCAGCTAGCTATAGCGTTTTCAGAATTTAGCCAGGAACAAAAATGTGCAATTTCTTGCAGTTCTATGCGAGCCAGCCGCACGTTTGAGTCGTCTGGAGACGCGTCTCGGCGCGGCCCAGCTAGCTATAGCGTTTTCAGAATTTAGCCAGGAACAAAAATGTGCAATTTTTTGCAGTTCTATGCGAGCCTGCCGCACGTTTGAGGCGTCTGGAGACGCGTCTCTGCGCGGGCCAGCTAGCTATAGCGTTTTCAGTATTTAGCCAGGAACAAAAATGTGCAATTTTTTGCAGTTCTATGCAAGCCAGCCGCACGTTTGAGGCGTCTGGAGATGCGTCTGGAGATGCATCTCGGCGCGGGCCAGCTAGCTAAAGCGTTTTCAGAATTTAGCCAGGAACAAAAATGTGCAACTTTTTGCAGTTTTATGAGAGCCAGCCGCACGTTTGAGGCGTCTGGAGACGCGTCTCGGCGCGGGCCAGCAAGCTATAGCGTTTTCAGAATTTAGCCAGGAACATAATGTGCAATTTTTTGCAGTTCTATGCGAGCCAGCCGCACGTTTGAGGCGTCTGGAGACGCGTCTCGGCGCGGGCCAGCTAGCTATAGCGATTTCAGAATTTAGCCAGGAACAAAAATGTGCAATTTTTTGCAGTTCTATGCGAGCCAGCCGCACGTTTGAGGCGTTTGGAGACGCGTCTGGAGACGCGTCTCTGCGCGGGCCAGCTAGCTATAGCGTTTTCAGAATTTAGCCAGGAACAAAAATGTGCAATTTTTTGCAGTTCTATGCGAGCCAGCCGCACGTTTGAGGCGTCTGGAGATGCGTCTGGAGACGTGTCTCGGCGCGGGCCAGCTAGCTATAGCGTTTTCAGAATTTAGCCAGGAACAAAAATGTGCAATTTCTTGCAGTTCTATGCGAGCCAGCCGCACGTTTGAGGCGTCTGGAGACGCGTCTCGGCGCGGGCCAGCTAGCTATATCGTTTTCAGAATTTAGCCAGGAACAAAAATGTGCAATATTTTGCAGTTCTATGCGAGCCAGCCGCACGTTTGAGGCGTCTGGAGACGCGTCTCGGCGCGGGCCAGCTAGCTGTAGCGTTTTCAGAATTTAGCCAGGAACAAAAATGTGCAATTTCTTGCAGTTCTATGCGAGCCAGCCGCACGTTTGAGGCGTCTGGAGACGCGTCTCGGCGCGGGCCAGCTAGCTATATCGTTTTCAGAATTTAGCCAGGAACAAAAATGTGCAATATTTTGCAGTTCTATGCGAGCCAGCCGCACGTTTGAGGCGTCTGGAGACGCGTCTCGGCGCGGGCCAGCTAGCTATAGCGTTTTCAGAATTTAGCCAGGAACAAAATGTGCAATTTTTTGCAGTTCTATGCGAGCCAGCCGCACGTTTGAGGCGTCTGGAGACGCGTCTCGGCGCGGGCCAGCTAGCTGTAGCGTTTTCAGAATTTAGCCAGGAACAAAAATGTGCAATTTTTTGCAGTTCTATGAGATCCAGCCGCGCGTTTGAGGCGTCTGGAGATGCGTCTGGAGATGCGTCTCGGCGCGGGCCAGCTAGCTATAGCGTTTTCAGAATTTAGCCAGGAACAAAAATGTGCAATTTTTTGCAGTTCTATGCGAGCCAGCCGCACGTTTGAGGCGTCTGGAGACGCGTCTCGGCGCGGGCCAGCTAGCTGTAGCGTTTTCAGAATTTAGCCAGGAACAAAAATGTGCAATTTTTTGCAGTTATATGAGAGCCAGCCGCACGTTTGAGTCGTCTGGGGACGCGTCTCGGCGCGGGCCAGCTACCTATAGCGTTTTCAGAATTTAGCCAGGAAAAAAAATGTGCAATTTTTAGCAGTTCTATGAGAGCCAGCCGCATGTTTGAGGCGTCTGGAGACGCGTCTCGGCGCGGGCCAGCTAGCTATAGCGTTTTCAGAATTTAGCCAGGAACAAAAATGTGCGATTTCTTGCAGTTCTATTCGAGCCAGCCGCACGTTTGAGACGTCTGGAGACGCGTCTCGGCGCGGGCCAGCTAGCTATAGCGTTTTCAGAATTTAGCCAGAAACAAAAATGTGCAATTTTTTGCAGTTATATGTGAGCCAGCCGCACGTTTGAGGCGCCTGGAGACGCGTCTCGGCGCGGGCCAGCTAGCTATAGCGTTTTCAGAATTTAGCCAGGAACAAAAATGTGCAATTTTTTGCAGTTCTATGAGAGCCAGCCGCACGTTTGAGGCGTCTGGAGACGCGTCTCGGCGCGGGCCAGCTAGCTATAGCTTTTTCAGAATTTAGCCAGGAACAAAAATTTGCAATTTTTTGCAGTTCTATGCGAGCCAGCCGCACGTTTGTGGCGTCTGGAGACGCGTCTCGGCGCGGGCCAGCTAGCTATAGCGTTTTCAGAATTTAGCCAGGAACAAAAATGTGCAATTTTTTGCAGTTCTATGCTAGCCAGCCGCACGTTTGAGGCGTCTGGAGACGCGACTCGGCGCGGGACAGCTAGCTATAGCGTTTTCAGAATTTAGCCAGGAACATAAATGTGCAATTTCTTGCAGTTCTATGCTAGCCAGCCGCACGTTTGAGGCGTCTGGAGACGCGTCTCGGCGCGGGCCAGCTAGCTATAGCGTTTTCAGAATTTAGCCAGGAACAAAAATGTGCAATTTTTTGCAGTTCTTTAAGAGCCAGCCGCACGTTTGAGGCGTCTGGAGACGCGTTTCGGCGCGGGCCAGCTAGCTATAGCGTTTTCAGAATTTAGCCAGGAACAAAAATGTGCAATTTTTTGCAGTTCTATGCGAGCCAGCCGCACGTTTGAGGCGTCTGGAGACGCGTCTCGGCGCGGGCCAGCTAGCTGTAGCGTTTTCAGAATTTAGCCAGGAACAAAAATGTGCAATTTTTTGCAGTTCTATGCGAGCCAGCCGCACGTTTGAGGCGTCTGGAGACGCGTCTCGGCGCGGGCCAGCTAGCTATAGCTTTTTCAGAATTTAGCCAGGAACAAAAATGTGCAATTTTTTGCAGTTCTATGCGAGCCAGACGCACGTTTGAGGCATCTGGAGACGCGTCTCGGCGCGGGCCAGCTAGCTATAGCTTTTTCAGAATTTAGCCAGGAACAAAAATGTGCAATTTTTTGCAGTTCTATGCTAGCCAGCCGCACGTTTGAGGCGTCTGGAGACGCGTCTCGGCGCGGCCAGCTAGCTATATCTTTCAGAATTTAGCCAGGTACAAAAATGTGCAATTTTTTGCAGTTCTATGAGAGCCAGCCGCACGTTTGAGGCGTCTGGAGACGCGTCTTGGCGCGGGCCAGCTAGCTATAGCGTTTTCAGAATTTAGCCGGGAACAAAAATGTGCAATTTTTTGCAGTTCTATGCGAGCCTGCCGCACGTTTGAGGCGTCTGGAGACGCGTCTCGGCGCGGGCCAGCTAGATATAGCGTTTTCAGAATTTAGCCAGGAATAAAAATGTGCAATTTCTTGCAGTTCTATGCGAGCCAGCCGCACGTTTGAGGCGTCTGGAGACGCGTCTCGGCGCGGGCCAGCTAGCTATAGCGTTTTCAGAATTTAGCCAGGAAAAAAAATGTGCAATTTTTTGCAGTTCTATGAGATCCAGCCGCACGTTTGAGGCGTCTGGAGACGCGTCTTGGCGCGGGCCAGCTAGCTATAGCGTTTTCAGAATTTAGCCAGGAACAAAAATGTGCAATTTTTTGCAGTTCTATGCGAGCCTGCCGCACGTTTGAGGCGTCTGGAGACGCGTCTCTGCGCGGGCCAGCTAGCTATAACGTTTTCAGTATTTAGCCAGGAACAAAAATGTGCAACTTTTTGCAGTTTTATGAGAGCCAGCCGCACGTTTGAGGCGTCTGGAGACGCGTCTCGGCGCGGGCCAGCAAGCTATAACGTTTTCAGTATTTAGCCAGGAACAAAAATGTGCAACTTTTTGCAGTTTTATGAGAGCCAGCCGCACGTTTGAGGCGTCTGGAGATGCGTCTGGAGATGCATCTCGGCGCGGGCCAGCTAGCTATAGCGTTTTCAGAATTTAGCCAGGAACAGAAATGTGCAACTTTTTGCAGTTTTATGAGAGCCAGCCGCACGTTTGAGGCGTCTGGAGACGCGTCTCGGCGCGGGCCAGCAAGCTATAGCGTTTTCAGAATTTAGCCAGGAACATAATGTGCAATTTTTTGCAGTTCTATGCGAGCCAGCCGCACGTTTGAGGCGTCTGGAGTCGCGTCTCGGCGCGGGCCAGCTAGCTATAGCGTTTTCAGAATTTAGCCAGGAACAAAAATGTGCAATTTTTTGCAGTTCTATGCGAGCCAGCCGCACGTTTGAGGCGTCTGGAGACGCGTCTAGAGACGCGTCTCGGCGCGGGCCAGCTAGCTAAAGCGTTTTCAGAATTTACTCAGGAACAAAAATGTGCAATTTTTTGCAGTTCTATGCGAGCCAGCCGCACGTTTGAGGCGTTTGCAGACGTGTCTTGGCGCGGGCCAGCTAGCTATAGCGTTTTCAGAATTTAGCCAGGAACAAAAATGTGCAATTTTTTGCAGTTCTATGCGAGCCAGCCGCACGTTTGAGGCGTCTGGAGACGCGTCTCCAGACGCGTCTCGGCGCGGGCCAGCTAGCTATAGCGTTTTCAGAATTTAGCCAAGAACAAAAATGTGCAATTTTTTGCAGTTCTATGCGAGCCAGCCGCACGTTTGTGGCGTCTGGAGACGCGTCTCGGCGCGGGCCAGCTAGCTATAGCGTTTTCAGAATTTAGCCAGGAACAAAAATGTGCAATTTTTTGCAGTTCTATGCTAGCCAGCCGCACGTTTGAGGCGTCTGGAGACGCGTCTCGGCGCGGGACAGCTAGCTATAGCGTTTTCAGAATTTAGCCAGGAACATAAATGTGCAATTTCTTGCAGTTCTATGCTAGCCAGCCGCACGTTTGAGGCGTCTGGAGACGCGTCTCGGCGCGGGCCAGCTAGCTATAGCGTTTTCAGAATTTAGCCAGGAACAAAAATGTGCAATTTTTTGCAGTTCCATGCGAGCCAGCCGCACGTTTGAGGCATCTGGAGATGCGTCTGGTGATGTGTCTCGGCGCGGGCCAGCTAGCTATAGTGTTTTCAAAATTTAGCCAGGAACAAAAATGTGCAATTTTTTGCAGTTCTATGCGAGCCAGCCGCACGTTTGAGGCGTCTGGAGACGCGTCTCGGCGCGGGCCAGCTAGCTGTAACGTTTTCAGAATTTAGTCAGGAACAAAAATGTGCAATTTTTTGCAGTTCTATGCGAGCCAGCCGCACGTTTGAGGCGTCTGGAGACGCGTCTCGGCGCGGGCCAGCTAGCTATAGCGTTTTCAGAATTTAGCCAGGAACAAAAATGTGCAATTTTTTGCAGTTCTATGAGAGCCAGCCGCACGTTTGAGGCGTCTGGAGACGCGTCTCGGAGCGTGCCAGCTAGCTATAGCGTTTTCAGAATTTAGCCAGGAACAAAAATGTGCAATTTCTTGCAGTTCTATGCGAGCCAGTCGCACGTTTGAGGCGTCTGGAGACGCGTCTCGGCGCGGGCCAGCTAGCTATAGCGTTTTCAGAATTTAGCCAGGAACAAAAATGTGCAACTTTTTGCAGTTCTATGCGAGCCAGCCGCGCGTTTGAGGCGTCTGGAGATGCGTCTCGGTGCGGGCCAGCTAGCTATAGCTTTTTCAGAATTTAGCCAGGAACAACAATGTGCAATTTTTTGCAGTTCTATGCGAGCCAGCCGCACGTTTGAGGCGTCTGGAGACGCGTCTCGGCGCGGGCCAGCTAGCTATAGCGTTTTCAGAATTTAGCCAGGAACAAAAATGTGCAACTTTTTGCAGTTCTATGCGAGCCAGCCGCGCGTTTGAGGCGTCTGGAGACGCGTCTCGGCGCGGGCCAGCTAGCTATAGCTTTTTCAGAATTTAGCCAGGAACAAAAATGTGCAATTTTTTGCAGTTCTATGCGAGTCAGCCGCACGTTTGAGGCGTCTGGAGACGCGTCTCGGCGCGGGCCAGCTAGCTATAGCGTTTTCAGAATTTAGCCAGGAACAAAAATGTGCAAATGTTTTGCAGTTCTATGAGATCCAGCCGCACGTTTGTGGCGTCTGGAGACGCGTCTCGTCGCGGGCCAGCTAGCTTTAGCGTTTTCAGAATTTAGCCAGGAACAAAAATGTGCAATTTTTTGCAGTTCTATGCTAGCCAGCCGCACGTTTGAGGCGTCTGGAGACGCGTCTCGGCGCGGGACAGCTAGCTATAGCATTTTCAGAATTTAGCCAGGAACACAAATGTGCAATTTTTTGCAGTTCTATGCTAGCCAGCCGCACCTTTGAGGCGTCTGGAGACGCGTCTCGGCGCGGGCCAGCTAGCTATAGCGTTTTCAGAATTTAGCCAGGAACAAAAATGTGCAATTTTTTGCAGTTCTATGCGAGCCAGCCGCACGTTTGAGGCGTCTGGACACGCGTCTCGGCGCGGGCCAGCTAGCTACAGCGTTTTCAGAATTTAGCCAGGAACAAAAATGTGCAATTTTTTGCAGTTATATGAGAGCCAGCCGCACGTTTGAGGCGTCTGGAGACGCGTCTCGGCGCGGGCCAGCTACCTATAGCGTTTTCAGAATTTAGCCAGGAAAAAAAATGTGCAATTTTTAGCAGTTCTATGAGAGCCAGCCGCATGTTTGAGGCGTCTGGAGACGCGTCTCGGCGCGGGCCAGCTAGCTATAGCGTTTTCAGAATTTAGCCAGGAACAAAAATGTGCGATTTCTTGCAGTTCTATGCGAGCCAGCCGCACGTTTGAGACGTCTGGAGACGCGTCTCGGCGCGGGCCAGCTAGCTATAGCGTTTTCAGAATTTAGCCAGAAACAAAAATGTGCAATTTTTTGCAGTTATATGTGAGCCAGCCGCACGTTTGAGGCGCCTGGAGACGCGTCTCGGCGCGGGCCAGCTAGCTATAGCGTTTTCAGAATTTAGCCAGGAACAAAAATGTGCAATTTTTTGTAGTTCTATGAGAGCCAGCCGCACGTTTGAGGCGTCTGGAGACGCGTCTCGGCGCGGGCCAGCTAGCTATAGCTTTTTCAGAATTTAGCCAGGAACAAAAATTTGCAATTTTTTGCAGTTCTATGCGAGCCAGCCGCACGCTTGTGGCGTCTGGAGACGCGGCTCGGCGCGGGCCAGCTAGCTATAGCGTTTTCAGAATTTAGCCAGGAACAAAATGTGCAATTTTTTGCAGTTCTATGCTAGCCAGCCGCACGTTTGAGGCGTCTGGAGACGCGTCTCGGCGCGGGACAGCTAGCTATAGCGTTTTCAGAATTTAGCCAGGAACATAAATGTGCAATTTCTTGCAGTTCTATGCTAGCCAGCCGCACGTTTGAGGCGTCTGGAGACGCGTCTCGGCGCGGGCCAGCTAGCTATAGCGTTTTTAGAATTTAGCCAGGAACAAAAATGTGCATTTTTTGCAGTTCTTTAAGAGCCAGCCGCACGTTTGAGGCGTCTGGAGACGCGTTTCGGCGCGGGCCAGCTAGCTATAGCGTTTTCAGAATTTAGCCAGGAACAAAAATGTGCAATTTTTTGCAGTTCTATGCGAGCCAGCCGCACGTTTGAGGCGTCTGGAGATGCGTCTCGGCGCGGACCAGCTAGCTAAAGCGTTTTCCGAATTTAGCCAGGAACAAAAATGTGCAATTTTTTGCAGTTCTATCCGAGCCAGCCGCACGTTTGAGGCGTCTGGAGACGCGTCTCGGCGCGGGCCAGCTAGCTGTAGCGTTTTCAGAATTTAGCCAGGAACAAAAATGTGCAATTTTTTGCAGTTCTATCCGAGCCAGCCGAACGTTTGAGGCGTCTGGAGACGCGTCTCGGCGCGGGCCAGCTAGCTGTAGCGTTTTCAGAATTTAGCCAGGAACAAAAATGTGCAATTTTTTGCAGTTCTATGCGAGCCAGCCGCACGTTTGAGGCGTCTGGAGACGCGTCTCGGCGCGGGCCAGCTAGCTATTGCGTTTTCAGAATTTAGCCAGGAACAAAAATGTGCAATTTTTTGCAGTTCTATGCGAGCCAGCCGCACGTTTGAGGCGTCTGGAGACGCGTCTCGGCGCGGGCCAACTAGCTATAGCGTTTTCAGAATTTAGCCAGGAACAAAAATGTGCAATTTTTTGCAGTTCTATGCGAGCCAGCCGCACGTTTGAGGCGTCTGGAGACGCGTCTCGGCGCGGGCCAGCTAGCTATAGCGTTTTCAGAATTTAGCAAGGAACAATAATGTGCAATTTTTTGCAGTTCTATGCGAGCCAGCCGCACGTTTGAGGCGTCTGGAGACGCGTCTCGGCGCGGGCCAGCTAGCTATAGCGTTTTCAGAATTTAGCCAGGAACAAAAATGTGCAATTTTTTGCAGTTCTATGCGAGCCAGCCGCACGTTTGAGGCGTCTGGAGACGCGTCTCGGCGAGGGCCAACTAGCTATAGCGTTTTCAGAATTTAGCCAGGAACAAAAATGTGCAATTTTTTGCAGTTCTATGCGAGCCAGCCGCACGTTTGAGGCGTCTGGAGACGCGTCTCGGCGCGGGCCAGCTAGCTATAGCGTTTTCAGAATTTAGCCAGGAACAAAAATGTGCAATTTTTTGCAGTTCTATGAGAGCCAGCCGCACGTTTGAGGCGTCTGGAGATGCGTCTGGAGATGCATCTCGGCGCGGGCCAGCTAGCTATAGCGTTTTCAGAATTTAGCCAGGAACAAAAATGTGCAATTTTTTGCAGTTTTATGAGAGCCAGCCGCACGTTTGAGGCGTCTGGAGACGCGTCTCGGCGCGGGCCAGCAAGCTATAGCGTTTTCAGAATTTAGCCAGGAACAAAAATGTGCAATTTTTTGCAGTTCTATGCGAGCCAGCCGCACGTTTGAGGCGTCTGGAGACGCGTCTCGGCGCGGGCCAGCTAGCTATAGCGTTTTCAGAATTTAGCAAGGAACAATAATGTGCAATTTTTTGCAGTTCTATGCGAGCCAGCCGCACGTTTGAGGCGTCTGGAGACGCGTCTCGGCGCGGGCCAGCTAGCTATAGCGTTTTCAGAATTTAGCCAGGAACAAAAATGTGCAATTTTTTGCAGTTCTATGCGAGCCAGCCGCACGTTTGAGGCGTCTGGAGACGCGTCTCGGCGAGGGCCAACTAGCTATAGCGTTTTCAGAATTTAGCCAGGAACAAAAATGTGCAATTTTTTGCAGTTCTATGCGAGCCAGCCGCACGTTTGAGGCGTCTGGAGACGCGTCTCGGCGCGGGCCAGCTAGCTATAGCGTTTTCAGAATTTAGCCAGGAACAAAAATGTGCAATTTTTTGCAGTTCTATGAGAGCCAGCCGCACGTTTGAGGCGTCTGGAGACGCGTCTCGGAGCGTGCCAGCTAGCTATAGCGTTTTCAGAATTTAGCCAGGAACAAAAATGTGCAATTTCTTGCAGTTCTATGCGAGCCAGTCGCACGTTTGAGGCGTCTGGAGACGCGTCTCGGCGCGGGCCAGCTAGCTATAGCGTTTTCAGAATTTAGCCAGGAACAAAAATGTGCAACTTTTTGCAGTTCTATGCGAGCCAGCCGCGCGTTTGAGGCGTCTGGAGATGCGTCTCGGTGCGGGCCAGCTAGCTATAGCGTTTTCAGAATTTAGCCAGGAACAACAATGTGCAATTTTTTGCAGTTCTATGCGAGCCAGCCGCACGTTTGAGGCGTCTGGAGATGCGTCTGGAGATGCGTCTGGAGATGCGTCTCGGCGCGGGCCAGGTAGCTATAGCGTTTTCAGAATTTAGCCAGGAACAAAAATGTGCAACTTTTTGCAGTTCTATGAGAGCCAGCCGCACGTTTGAGGCGTCTGGAGACGCGTCTCGGCGCGTGCCAGCTAGCTATAGCGTTTTTAGAATTTAGCCAGGAACAAAAATGTGCAATGTTTTTGCAGTTCTATGCTAGCAAGCCGCACGTTTGAGGCGTCTGGAGACGCGTCTCGGCGCGGGCCAGCTAGCTAAAGCGCTTTCAGAATTTAGCCAGGAACAAAAATGTGCAACTTTTTGCAGTTCTATGTGAGCCTTTTCTAAATTTTCAGGATGGTTTTTTATTTAGATTGTCTCTGTTTTTTATACATCTCAAGAGAGGGAGGAGAGGGTTATCCAGGGTTTAATTGTTTTCCTCTTGGAGACGGTAATTATACATATTAGTGTTTGACTCTACTATCCTATATGGGTTCCGTTTTTTATTCGGAACCCTAAAAATGACAAAAGTCGGTGCTCGCCCATCATCACTTGCTTGTGGAGGAGGGATAGACCTCACTGGAGCCCAGACCAATAATGTTTTTAGGATGCTGTTGAAACTGCCCCGTTTCTGTAGCGCTTCGGAGATGTTTGCTCAGAACAGAACTGGTTCCATGCGTGTGATTCGCAAAAAAGTTACACCATTTTTGGTACAATATATAAAAAAAAATTGTAAAAAAAATGTAATTAGCACCCTCACAGTAAGTCCTTTCATTTGATATAATATCACACGATACTGTTCAAAAAACTGTTTTTTAAATTTTCTACTTTGACTCCCAAAAGTGACCCCCATACTAAAAATTTAATAATTTTCGTAACGCGTCCGTATTTGAGTCATAGAAATCCATATGAGAACCAAATTTCAACAGAATCGGTCCAGTGGATCCGGAGAAAACTGGATGTGACAGACAGACAGACAGACAGACGGACAGACAGACGGACAGACAGACAGACAGACAGACAGATAGATGGACAGACAGACAGACACCCGAGTGATCCATTAGTTTTACAATTTTTTATTATACACAATTTGACATTTTTTATACAATTTGTTATTTTTTAATATGCAATATGTCATTTTTCTTTTTATTATATACAATTTGACATAATTCTTTTCACTTTGTAAAGTATTATCATTATTTTTATTATGGATGAGGACTATGTGGATTATTTTTTATTTCTTCGAGTAATTTTAATGTTTGTCTGGCAGTTTGAGTGCTTTGTAAGGCCTACACAAATGTCCTTTCTTTGGTATTGTTCGTCGAGTTGCTGAGCTCTTAAGTAGATCTGAGTTGAGCTACACGACTACTGACAAATGCTTGCACTGACTGGACAGGTTCACTCAAATCTGTGTGGTTCTTTCTTCTAAAGACCATCTCAGACACTAATCTGCATGGTTCTTAAAAAATGATGTATTGTAAGGACTATGTAGGTCGTTATTTTAAGGATTGATTTCATGACTGTATGGCAGTTTGAGTATACTATGCGTCTTACCCAAATGTCCTTACTTTTGTGTTAGGAATCAGTCAGACATTGTAATAGTAAGTTATGTATTTAATCGTATAAGCGTTAGAAATAATTTTTAAAGTCTGTACATTTTTCTACTTGGTTTAAAAATGCTTAAATGTATTACTCAATTAGTTATTTTACTGATTTATATTTTTCATCCTGGCAACACTGACTTGCTCGCCCCGTTGCGCACTTCCACCAAAGAGTGGAAGGGGAAACGTGGGCGCAACGGGCAAGCGAGTCGAGTCAGTCTTGTTGCGACAGTCGAGCCGAATAGACGAAATCAAGTCGTAGTTATACAAGTACATAAAGACGTAATTGTGGTATAAGTGCTGGTTGGAATAAATTAAGGTATGTACACTGTTTTAATAACAAGTTTAGAAAGTAAAGTTTAACTTTATTAGTATTGTGATTATTCGTTATTTTCAATAAAAATAAATGCCTGGGAATCAATTTGGAGTTTACTTTCATCTCAGAAGTGGGATTCGAAGTCACTTCCACAAATGTGGTTTTTATTCTTTTTTTTTCTCTTCTTTCTTTTAGACCCTAAATTGATTCTCGATTATTTTTTTTTGTTTTTTTAAATTTGGCCGTTTGATAAGAAAGTAATATGATGGTGCTGCAATGTTTCAAAGTTTACAATAAAATTCCATGCTTCTTTTCTTAATAACCAGGGATAGGACAGTGAGCCTGTTTTGTGTAATATGTAAAATTGTGTTATTGGATAAATTAAGGGTTGAATTTGGTCGGGGTAGTCCGCGATACTTCTTTTGTAAAAGTTATTTTACCGAAGCCCTCTTTCCGAAGCAATTTTTTTTTCTTCTTGAAGCACGCATGGGTTAATAAATATTTTTATGCACATTTAGCATTGTGGTACTCGTAACTGGGGACCGAATTAGATCGAAGCACCCCGGTGGTTATTTCCTTTTGGGTGGTGTATTTTGCCAGAGCTACTTACTTTCTGGAAATGCGCCGCTGAGTGCACAATGATCACCGTCTAATTCTATTCTTAACAACCTTTCCTTAACTTCTTGCTAGTAAACATCACAGCACCACATAGATTTCCGCACTAGAAAGCACGCAACTAAAATAATTTTGATTAAATAATATTGTACTTAGTTCTCATATGTGAACAATGGCCAAATTTGTAAAATGCATTATTGTCTTTTCGACTTTTACTTAACACAGTCACTCGCTTCAATAGCTATTGGATAATTTCAAGTAAGTACCTACGTTTAGTAGGTATATTAAATAAATAAGTACAAAATGCTTTATTGGGCTTTCTATGTTTTCTAAAAAGATAACCATAATATTAGGTACTTTAATTTGCTATCATTTCTAATATTAGCTTACCCTAATATTACCTTATCCTAATATCACTTTACCTTAATGTTACCTTACCTTAATAATATTTTACCTTAATATTACTTAACCCTAATGTTACCTTACCTTTATAATACCTTGCCTTTTTATAGTAAAAACCTTACCTTACCTAACTTATTGCCACCTTACCTTATTATTATTATCTTACCTTAATATTACCCTACCCTAATGCTACCTTGCTTCATATTACGTTACCTTAATATACCTCAATATCATCTTACCTTCAACATCATTGTATGGATTATACATGGGAAATGAAATAAGTTTCAGATTCATGGATAATACTACATCAGAAGCTGTATCGGAGGGTGAGCCTAATAACCATAACCGCGATGATCCAAGCGGAGAGAGGCAAACTCCTGAGCGAGGCCTGAGCGAGGGAGTGGAAGGGAGCCTACAAGAGAGGCAAGTCCACAAACGTTCAGGACAAGGCCAGAGCGAGGGAGTGGAAGGGAGCCTTCGAGAGAGGCAAGTCCACAAACGTTCAGTACAAGGCCAGAGCGAGGGAGTGGATGGGAGTCTTCGAGAAAGGCAAGTCCACAAGCGCTCTTATAACTTTAACTCACGAAGCCCGAGTAGGGAGGTGTCGCGACAACGTGTGGGTCACAGGGAGTCGCGACATCAAAACTCGGCATCCTTAATTATACTAAGTAGTCCAAGTAATAATAGTATAGACGGTCGTCGGTATGAAGGCTGTCATTATGGGCGACAGAACTCTCAAAGGTCTCGTCCACGACGTCGAATCTACAAGAGGTCACGATACGATCATAGTAGCTCACGCGAATTGTCATATAGTTCCGAGGATGAAGTTCGCGGAACGAGGAGGCGTCGGCGTCGGTCATATTCTGATAGCGAAGACGATCTTAAGCAATCAAGAAAACGACGACGTCAACGTTCTCGATCCCGTCGCCCGCGATTCAATAACGTGAATAATAACTTTAAAGATATGCCTAGTGATGATTAAAGCATTTTAAATAAGTTTTTAGATATATTAAGTAATGTTAAAGGATCATCGACTTCTAAGCTTTCTTTGACAAAGGTCCTGCCAGAATTTGATCCAACATCCAAGGATCAGACTATAGTCACTTGGCTCACAAAGGTTGAAGAATGCGCCGAAATATACGGGTGGGATGAACGCGAAGTCATACATTTTGCTCTCCCGAAATTGACGGGCATAGCTAAAACGTGGTACCAGGGGCTAGATACAGTACTTTACAGCTGGAGTGAATGGAAAAGAGAGCTTATAGAGTCGTTTCCTTGTAGAGATGACTATGCAGAACTTTTAACTGAAATGCTGGCCAAGCGCGTGCGTTATGGGGACTCACTAGAACACTATTATTATTCCAAAATAAATTTGATTAACAGATGTGGAATTAAAGGTAGGAAAGCTGTCGATTGTCTTCTTCATGGTATTGAGGACCGCGCTATTAGGGTGGGGGCACAAGCTGCCCAGTTTAAGGAGCCAGAAGATGTCCTTAAATATTTAAAGACCGTAAAACCAGGGCACAGTAGAGAAACTTCCGAAAAGGCAAAATCTGAACGGAAAGGTCATACTAATACGAATAAATTTAAACCTCACGATTCCTCGAGTAAAATAAAATGCCATAATTGTAACGAAGACGGCCATAAAAGTTTCAAATGTGGTAAACCGCCTAATAAATGTACTTTTTGCGGTAGAGTAGGACATTTAGACTTGTAC
The DNA here is from genome assembly GCA_947578705.1 of Lacanobia wlatinum. Classification (NCBI taxonomy): domain Eukaryota; kingdom Metazoa; phylum Arthropoda; class Insecta; order Lepidoptera; family Noctuidae; genus Lacanobia; species Lacanobia wlatinum. The sequence continues at coordinate 743,672 of OX388026.1, forward strand.
TGTAGAGCGAAACAAAATAATAATGCAAACGAAAAAAAAGCAACTCCTGAAACTAAACAAGAAAAACAAGTTGCTTTATTAGATAATAGTGAAGAGGCTAATGAAAAATATCTGATAGAAATTAAAGTAAAGGGAAAACCATTAATGGCACATGTAGATTTAGGAAGTCAGTGTACGCTCATTAAAGAGTCTATAGCAATAGAACTAGGTCTTGATTATAACTTTGACAAATTACCAATTTTGCGAGGTATAGGTGGTTATCATGTACAACCACTAGGAGAGGCTCACGTTGACATTTTAGTACAAGGTATAGAAGAAAAGGTTAAAATTCTTATTGTAGATGATTCAATTATAAAACACCCCGTGTTATTAGGGCACACATTCACGGAGAAACCAAACATCACGATAACAAAAACTCCCAATCAGATTATATTTGAGAAGCGTTCTAATACCAAAATTTTCCTAATAGCTTGTGTGGATACGAATCTAAAACCTAACGAGTTAGTAGCGGTACCGGTCGAAAGTCCGACTAAATTTCAGGGTACGATATTCGTGAACGGAAACGTACGAGGACAGGTTAATAAAGAACACTACTTGCTTCCTGGTGCGTATACACTTGAAAACGGTTTAGGTAGAGTTTTTGTTCACAATTTATGCGGTAACGAACTTACATTGCAAAAAGGATCACTTATAACGCGTGCTGTTCCTGTAACTCATAGTTTTGATGTATTACCTGTGTCTTTCGATGATGAAATGGTAAAAGAGTCTATACACTGCGGAGAAAAACTCTCTATTGTCGAAAAAAATGAGTTACAGGAGCTTCTAGCAAAATATTCTGATTGCTTTTCTTCAGGCCTAAAAGACCTGGGTTTTACTACCGTAGGGGAGATGAAGATTGAACTTGAAAATTCCGACCCAGTTGTTTACAGACCCTACCGTTTGTCCTATGGTGAAAGAGCTCAAGTACGCGAAATGGTTCAGGACATGCTGGACACCGGAATCGTCAAGGAATCTTCATCGCCATACGCAAGCCCGATCGTACTGGTCAAAAAGAAAACCGGTGAAAAAAGATTGTGCGTCGATTACAGAGCATTGAATCGTCGTACCAAGAAAGACCACTATCCCCTTCCCCTTATCGAGGATCAGTTAGACAGACTTTCTGGTAACTCTCTGTTTATTTCCTTAGACCTTGCATCTGGGTATTACCAAATACCTATAGAAAAGGAATCACAGGGTAAAACTGCATTTGTGACCCCAGATGGCCAATTTGAGTTTACAAGGATGCCATTTGGTCTAGTTAATGCCCCGTCTGTGTTCCAAAGAACAATTAACAAAATTCTTTCAGACGCAAAATCTAAATACGCACTTGTTTACATGGACGATGTGCTTATCCCCGCTCGTTCTTTCAAAGAGGGTATGTCCAGATTGGAGGAGGTTTTAATTCTCTTAAAAAAGGGAGGCCTTACCCTCAAATTGGCTAAATGCAAGTTTTTCCTTGATTCTATAGACTTCCTAGGATTCCTAGGAATTAGGAAAACTGATTCAATATCCAAATTTCCTGTCCCCAAGTCACAGCATGAGCTGCGCCAATTCCTCGGACTCGCCAGTTTTTTCAGAAGGTTTGTTCAGGGCTTTGCTACTATGGCAGGACCACTCACGGACCTTCTTAAGAAAGATACCGAGTGGACTTGGGGGCCACAGCAAAACGAATCATTCCAGCAACTCAAGTCAGTTCTGACAAAAAGGCCCGTACTGGCATTGTATGATCCTAAGAGTGAAACTCAGGTTCATACCGATGCCAGCAAGCACGGCATAGCTGGAATCCTGTTCCAAAAGGGTGATGATGGCTTATTGAGACCAGTATCTTACTTCAGTCGTAAGACTACTCCCGACGAACAAAAATATCACTCGTTTGAATTAGAGACACTCGCCGTAGTTTCGTCCCTAAACAGATTCAGAGTCTATCTTATTGGTATGCCTTTTAAAGTATTGACAGACTGTAATGCTCTGAGAACGACCTTAACGAAGAAGGATCTTATTCCCCGTATAGCTAGATGGTGGGTTCAACTCCAAGAATTTGATTGTGAAATCGAGTATTGCCCAGGCTCTCGTATGCAACACGTGGACGCCCTAAGTAGAAACCCGGTTGGGGGTGCGGCTGAAGAACTCCATGTTTTGGACGTTCTAAACGTTGGCACTGAAGACTGGATAGCAACTGTTCAGTCAAGTGATAGCGAAGTAGTTCGAATAAAAGAGATTTTAAATGACCCTAACGCTGTAAAGGTTGTGGAGGTTTTAAAGAATTATAAACTTAAAAACGGTAAAGTTTATCGTATCGTGGGCGAGGGAAACAACGATATTCGGTGGTTAGTGCCAAAGGGTGTTCAATGGCAGATTGCAAAGATGAACCACGATGACGTAGGGCATTTTAGTTTTGAGAAGACGCTGATTAGGATACAACAGTCTTATTGGTTTCCAAAAATGCGCAGGTTCGTAAAAAAGTATGTAAGATCTTGCTTACAATGCGCTTATCATAAGGGGGTTTCAGGCAAGCAAGAGGGCGAATTACACCCAATACCAAAAGTTGAGGTGCCGTTCCACACCATTCACGCAGACCACCTTGGACCATACATTAAAAGTAAAAAAGGCAACTGCTATCTTTTAGTTATTATAGATGGTTTTACTAAGTTTATTAAAATTACACCTGTTCGAAATACAAGAAGTAGCACATCGATCAAGGTTTTTCAGGAACACATAAGTTATTTTGGTGCCCCTACTCGATTAATAACAGACCAGGGAACATCGTTCATAAGTAACAGCTTCCGTTCATTCACGAAATCTGTCGGCATCAAGCATATTCTCAATGCAGTGGCTACGCCACGTGCTAACGGCCAAGTTGAAAGGTTCAATAGAACAATCTTAGACGCTTTGTCAGCCAAAACTCATGGTAAGGATGATAGAAGTTGGGATGAATACGTATCTGACATTCAAATAGGGCTAAATAGTACTATTCATAAAACAACTGGTAAAAGTCCTTCTGAGCTTTTGTTTGGTTTTAAAATCAATAGTGGTTCCGAAAATGTACTTAGTGACATTATAGATGACACCAGGGACGCGTCTACCAATCATTTGGATCAAATCCGAGAGCAAGCCAGCGCGCGTATTATAGAACAACAACAAAAAGATAAAGCTAGATTTGACTCAAAAAGAAAAAGCAAACATGTTTATGCAGTAGGCGATCTAGTAAGCGTAAAAAGAGAGGTTCCTAGCGACGGAAAATCTAAAAAGCTAGTTAATAAATATCAGGGTCCTTACCGCGTAACAAAACTGCTACCTAATGACAGATTTGCAATCGAAGACACGCCATTGACACGTAAGCCTGGCCGACCCCTATACGATAATATTGTTGCAATAGACAAACTTAAGCCCTGGTTAGTTTTTAACAAAAATTATGATTCCTCCGAAAAATCCGATGATGATGACGTTACATCCCAAAACGATGATCAGAAATCCGAAAGTGATTAAAAGCGTATCATTTTCCATAATTGACTAGCAATGTGTAGGTACTTTATACACAGTATTGGAAACATAAACCATAGAAAAAAAATACTTATCTGTTAAACTTACTTAAGTAATTGCGTTTTGTTCAAGTAAGTAAATATGTATTATGGCTAAATATACATTAAGATACCTAGCTTAAGATGTTTAGATAAGAATAGGTGTTTAGCTTAGTAAAAATATAATAAAGTAGTACCTTTAAATTGTTGATTACTAAACTGCATAGGTTAATTTACCTGCGAGTACGTAAGTACGTGTGACAAAATATTTAATGATAAAATTATTATTCTGTAAGGTGATTATATTGGTTATGTTTCGCTATTCTGTTTTGATACTTACTTAACTTACTAGTAACTTAAAGCGAAGGGACTCGCTAAAACTGCAGGATGGCCGAGCTGTTAGGAATCAGTCAGACATTGTAATATTAAGTTATGTATTTAATATTCTAAAAACGGAACGCGCTCGGAAACCGCTAAGTCGTGCCCTCAGTGATTCTATTTTAAAAAAATACTTATCAGATGTTACTACTTTTGTTTTTTTGCTAATTACAAGTCTAGTATATTGTAATCCTACAAATAACTGTTTTCGGTCCCACACGAAGTGAAATTCAAGTTAAAATAATCAGTGAAAAATTGGTAAAACTGTCGTATCATCAGTGAATAGCCCGCGAGTGCACGGAATTCTGACGTTTGAACGAACGCTTTAAAAGTGAAAGTCCTGCGTACGCGCAATCTTCATCGCGCTGTCAGTGCTGCCTACCTCCCAGCGGCAAATTCGTGGTGTGTTCCAGCGACAAATACAAATATAAGCGGACTTTTATCATCAGTGAATGGGACTAGTGGCGCCACCCCGACCATAAAAGGTACTAAATATTCTTACTACGTACGCGGTGCGTTTTTTTTGGAACTTAAATAAAGTTACAATGCTTCGCACTCCCCCAAAAGATGGCGAAGCCGGTAATTTACCACAAGTCCAATCAGAGCCAAATATACCAGCTGTCATTGCAAGTTCACCGAGCACATCTTACATAAGCGTAAGATATAAGCGCCCGCGCACTGAATGCTCTCCTGATTCGGACTCCCACTCAAACTCTCATGAGTCCACGACGAATGAACTACTTGATACTATTCGTCAAGAAATACGTTCAGTTTTATCGTCCGAGGTCTCAGCAAGTATTAAAACCTGCATTACTAACGAACTACGGGAGATTAAAGAAATGTTTCGTGGTTTGGAGCACTCCGTCAATTTCATGAGCGCCGATTATGACCGTATGAAAATCGAGCTCGACGCATGCAAAAGCGACAACAAAACTCTTCGCAAAGATAATGAGCTCCTCAAGACTACGGTTTTTGAATTATCGCTGCAAGTTAACCTAATAGAGCAAAATTTACGCCAGCAAAATTTAGAGATCAACGGTATACCGGAAAATAAGGCTGAAAACCTGGTAAAGACAATTGTTCAATTGGGGAACGTAGTGTCTAGTACAATTAAGGAGGATGACATCTTATCTGCAGTATCTACGCGTGAGAAAATTGGATCCTGAAAGCAATAACCCAAGAGCGGTCGTCGTCAAGTTACGGAGCACATTATCGAGAGATACAGTCCTTACATCTGTCTTACAATTTAACAAGGCCCACCCGAAAGAAAAACTGAGTACTCAACATCTGGGCTATGGAGGCGCTATCAAGCCAATTTTTGTATCCGAACACCTATCTCCGTTAAATAAGAGAATTCACGCGGCTACTAGGAAGGCAGCACGTGAAAAGGGATACTTATACGTGTGGGTACGCGATGGCAAAGTTCTCGTCAGAAAAGCCGACGGTGAGCAAGCAAAACACATAAAAAGCTTGGAAGCCATTGCTTTACTTTGAAACTGTTCAACCGATACTTATGCAATGATACCGTGCACCAGTACTTAAAAATTCACAATTTATTACCAGAATTTCAGAGGCCTGAAAACCAAACTTAATTCCATTAAGCTGGCTGCACAACTGGGCAACTATGACGTCATAATTGGAACAGAAACGTGGCTGGATGACGGCATAAGTGACGGTGAAATTTTCGACTCCAGGTATCACGTCTATCGCAGGGATAGGGCTTCAACTACACTGGGAACCAAGAGGGGTGGAGGTGTTCTGATCGCGGTGTCTAAGCTTATTGATTCCATACGTATGCCAAAATGGGAATCGGACATCGAAGATCTATGGGTAAGACTTAAAATCACCAAGGGAAAAAGGCACCGTAATTTAAATGTCTGCGCCGTTTACCTGCCACCACCAGTTCAACAAGTCTTACTGGATTCATTTTTAGACAGAGTATCTTCATTGATGGAATCTACAGGAGAAGATACAATTATAGCAGGAGACTTCAATCTCAGTTTTATCAGTTGGGACATAAACAATTCTCTTGGTAACTCTCCATGTACAACCCCAACTAACTACGCCAACAGGTTAGGCCACTCTTTAATAGATTTTATGTCGGAAAATAATATGTTGCAACTTAATACTGTTAAAAATTGTTACAATAAAACCTTAGACCTAATTTTTTCTAACTTTTACGGAGGAAGTGTTAACGAGTGCAATGATCCAATGTCCAAAGTAGATGTATACCACCCACCCATTATGATCACTGTCAGCAATATTTCACCAGTTCCTTTAATAAACAAAAGAATATCAAAACCGAATTTCAAACGTGCTAACTATGCGTTAATTAACTTGAAACTAAGAGATATAGATTGGACAAACATATTTTCTGAACTGCCTGAGGTCGATGCTATGGTACATGTGCTTTACGAACATATTCGTTGTGTTATAAATGAGTGTGTCCCTCTTTCCAAAATACCTAATGGTAAATTTCCATTTTGGTTTTCTAGGTCTCTTATTAAATTACTGAACGAAAAGGAAAAAGTTAGATCTCGCTATAAAAAATATAAAAATCCTAGAGATAATTATGAATATAAAATCCTAGGCGACCGCGCAAGTATAATGATCAAGGACTGCTATAAGACATACGTAATGAACACGGAAAAGAATATCGCGCAAAACCCAAAACTCTTCTGGTCCTTTGTGAAAGCCAAAAAATCTAATTCTAGCGACATTCCTTCCACCATGCATTTGGGACGGAATATTGCAAAATCTGGTGAAGAAATAAGCAAACAATTTGCCACACACTTTTCTTCAACCTTCACACCATCCGCTAACCCGAATGCTCCCAGTACTAGCTCACGTAATTATTTTCAATCCGCTTTATGTGGAATGACTTTTACTGAGAGAAACGTGTTTAAGGAGTTGAAGAAACTTGACGCTTGCAAGGGTCCGGTTGTTTGTCAAGAAATGTGCAGCTAACCTGTCTCTTCCGCTTATGTTGATTTTTAACAAGTCAATTAAATCATCTACGTTCCCCTCGCAATGGAAAGTTGCTAACGTAGTGCCCATTTTTAAGAAGGGCGAAGTCGACGATTCTTCGAACTATCGTCCCATATCGCTTCTCTCCGTCTTTGCGAAGCTGTTTGAAGCACTTGTTTGTCCCATATTGACATCACACATAAAGGCGCAGTTGGCTCCCCAACAGCACGGTTTCTGTGCTCGCAAATCTACTACCACTAATTTGGTACATTACGTTAATGACATTAGCAAATCTCTGGACTCCCGCACACAGGTTGACTCCATCTATACTGATTTCAGCAGTGCCTTTGACAAGGTGAACCACAAGGTACTTATCACAAAGCTCGAACAGTTTGGCATATCCGGCCAACTACTCATGTGGTTTGTCTCATACCTATTTGAGCGGAAACAGAAAGTGGTTGTGAGGGGTTATGAGTCACCGTTATATCTTTCCACCTCCGGTGTACCACAGGGATCTCACCTGGGACCGATTCTTTTTTTGATTTTCGTCAATGACATAGTTCATTCAATACGGCACTGTAAATGTTCCATGTTTGCGGATGACTTGAAATTGTACAGGGAAATTAAAACAGACAGCGACATTCTTCTTCTTCAGGAAGACTTGGATGCGGTGCGGGAATGGTGTCAACTTAATATGATGACTCTCAATGCAAGTAAATGCTATCACATGACTTTTACGCGAAACAAACTAGTACTATCATCATCTTATGCGTTGGATGGTGTTCCTCTGCAAAAGGTTGATATCATTCGTGATTTGGGTGTCCAACTCGACAGCAAGCTAACTTTCAACAATCATATTGACACGATTGTAGCCAAAGCGTCAAAAATTTCAGGTTTTGTGAAGAGAACTTGTTCGGAGTTTCGGTCCACATCGACACTAAAAGTGCTTTACAACACCCTTGTTAGAAGCATACTTGACTACGCATCTCCAGTTTGGAATCCCAAATATCGTGTCCATATTGACCGGATTGAACGTATACAGAAGGCCTTCACCAGGTACCTACGCTTTAGATGCCCTAGTTGCCCTCATGACGCTAATTATTCCCAAAGGCTTAATCACTTCAATATGTTATCACTTGAACAACGTAGAAGCACTTCAGATCAGCTCTTGTTTTACAAAATTATCCATAACCTGGCAGATGTACCAGAGTTGTTATCAGAAATTAATATATCTGTACCTAGACGTACTGTCACTAGATCTCTGCGCAAAATAAATACCTTTGCACCGTCCTCATCAAGAACCAACCTTGGTCTCAATGCACCCTTGAATCGATTAATGGCAAATTATAATAAAATAGATATCATCTGCAACAATATTGATATATTTACAGACTCATATTCCCAATTTCGCAGAAAACTTATAACTAATGGCGACGAATCATAATTTCATAACCTACTTTTTATTTTTAACTATTTTTTTTTGGCTTTTTGCCACATGTAGGCACATGTGGCAAAAAGCCAAAAAAAAAATACTTTAATAATAATTTTGGAATGTTTTCATACTGCACTCGATAACGCCTTCTGCCGTTTTGAATTTTTACTGTTTACATTTTAATCGTAATGTTTTAATGATAATTTTGATTTTTTATTCTAATTTATTAAATGTAAATTTGATTTTTAATTCTAATTTATTTAATGATTTGGTTTTTTAGTTAATGTTTTGTTCTTTGTTTTTAATTTAGTTTTTCTATCGTCACGACTATTGAATCTTGTTAAACATAATTATGTATAAGAAGCAATTTTTTTACGTAAGTGCTGTGTACGCCTGTAAGTGACTAATTCACCATAACACAATGCATTGTTATTTTTATTATGTTAATGTCTAGTGAATAGGTCGTTGGTGTACCTATCAAATAAATAAATAAATAAATAATCGTATAAGCGTTAGAAATAATTTTTGAAGTCGTACATTTTTCTACTTGGTTTAAAAATGCTTAAATGTATTACTCAATTAGTTATTTTACTGATTTATATTTTTCATCCTGGCAACACTAACTTGCTCGCCCCGTTGCGCACTTCCACCAAAGAGTGGAAGGGGAAACGTGGGCGCAACGGGCAAGCGAGTCGAGTCAGTCTTGTTGCGACAGTCGAGCCGAATAGACGAAATCAAGTCGTAGTTATACAAGTACATAAAGACGTAATTGTGGTATAAGTGCTGGTTGAAATAAATTAAGGTATGTACACTGTTTTAATAACAAGTTTAGAAAGTAAAGTTTAACTATATTAGTATTGTGATTATTCGTTATTTTCAATAAAAATAAGTGCCTGGGAATCAATTTGGAGTTTACTTTCATTTGTATTGTTCGTCGGTTCGTTGAACTCCTCAAAGTTCTGAGTTGAGCTGCACGATAACTGACAAATGCTTGCACTGTCTGGACAAGTCCACTCAAACCTGCGTGGTGCTTTCCTCAAAAGGCCACCTCAGACGTTAACCTACATGTTTTTCATATGTTATTAGCGATTGTATGGACCTCAAAAGAGACTATGACCTCTGAGTTTGTTTCGGTGTTTCTTCTCAGGGTAGTCAGCTAGGAAACATCCAGCCTAACCTAGATTAATATGACAAAAAAAAATGACGTTTAAAAGAGTTACTTGTTTGCAAAATAAATATCATTTATCATTTATTTTATAAGGGTTCCGTTTTTTGTTCGGAACCCTAAAAATGTATAGCTTTGCGTGGCGGGGACTGTAGACTCTTCTGATATGCCAACTTCTCTAGTGATTCATAAGTTTTCTTTCAACTCTCTACCTACGAGTATCCTTCTACTGACGATCTCACTAAACAGTTACTGCGATGTCTCCAGGGCACAAACATCACGTGCGCGGACCTACCCGTGCTCAACCTGACGAACAACAGGCCCCTGCCAACCCTCGGGATCAGAGGCTGCCCGCCCTCCATCCTGCCGTGCATGAACGAGTTCCTGAAGACGCGCTCCGTCTCCTACCTCGCCGTGAGAGACGGCGCGGCGCCGCTGCAGGGCGAGCATGTGGCCGGCCTCGGAGATGTGCAGACCATCATGATCGATTCAGGTAACAGAGACAGAGACAGAGACAGAGACAGAGACAGAGACAGAGACAGAGACAGAGACAGAGACAGAGACAGAGACAGAGACAGAGACAGAGACAGAGACAGAGACAGAGACAGAGACAGAGACAGAGACAGAGACAGAGACAGAGACAGAGACAGAGACAGAGACAGAGACAGAGACAGAGACAGAGACAGAGACAGAGACAGAGACAGAGACAGAGACAGAGACAGAGACAGAGACAGAGACAGAGACAGAGACAGAGACAGAGACAGAGACAGAGACAGAGACAGAGACAGAGACAGAGACAGAGACAGAGACAGAGACAGAGACAGAGACAGAGACAGAGACAGAGACAGAGACAGAGACAGAGACAGAGACAGAGACAGAGACAGAGACAGAGACAGAGACAGAGACAGAGACAGAGACAGAGACAGAGACAGAGACAGAGACAGAGACAGAGACAGAGACAGAGACAGAGACAGAGACAGAGACAGAGACAGAGACAGAGACAGAGACAGAGACAGAGACAGAGACAGAGACAGAGACAGAGACAGAGACAGAGACAGAGACAGAGACAGGGACAGGGACAGGGACAGGGACAGGGACAGGGACAGGGACAGGGACAGGGACAGGGACAGGGACAGGGACAGGGACAGGGACAGGGACAGGGACAGGGACAGGGACAGGGACAGGGACAGAGATTGAGATTGAGATTGAGATTGAGATTGAGATTGAGATTGAGATTGAGATTGAGATTGAGATTGAGATTGAGATTGAGATTGAGATTGAGATTGAGATTGAGATTGAGATTGAGATTGAGATTGAGATGGAGATGGAGATGGAGATGGAGATGGAGATGGAGATGGAGATGGAGATGGAGATGGAGATGGAGATGGAGATGGAGATGGAGATGGAGATGGAGATGGAGATGGAGATGGAGATGGAGATGGAGATGGAGATGGAGATGGAGATGGAGATGGAGATGGAGATGGAGATGGAGATGGAGATGGAGATGGAGATGGAGATGGAGATGGAGATGGAGATGGAGATGGAGATGGAGATGGAGATGGAGATGGAGATGGAGATGGAGATGGAGATGGAGATGGAGATGGAGATGGAGATGGAGATGGAGATGGAGATGGAGATGGAGATGGAGATGGAGATGGAGATGGAGATGGAGATGGAGATGGAGATGGAGATGGAGATGGAGATGGAGATGGAGATGGAGATGGAGATGGAGATGGAGATGGAGATGGAGATGGAGATGGAGATGGAGATGGAGATGGAGATGGAGATGGAGATGGAGATGGAGATGGAGATGGAGATGGAGATGGAGATGGAGATGGAGATGGAGATGGAGATGGAGATGGAGATGGAGATGGAGATGGAGATGGAGATGGAGATGGAGATGGAGATGGAGATGGAGATGGAGATGGAGATGGAGATGGAGATGGAGATGGAGATGGAGATGGAGATGGAGATGGAGATGGAGATGGAGATGGAGATGGAGATGGAGATGGAGATGGAGATGGAGATGGAGATGGAGATGGAGATGGAGATAGAGATAAATTTATTTGCTCAAACATGTGTGCCAAATTTTCAGGATGTTGTTTTATTTAGATTGTCTCTGTTTTTATACATCTCAAGAGATTTGGGGTTATCCAGGGTTTAATTGTTTTCCGCTTGGAGACGGTAATTATACATATTAGTGTTTGACTCTACTATCCTATATGGGTTCCGTTTTTTATTCGGAACCCTAAAAATGACAAAAGTCGGTGCTCGCCCATCATCACTTGCTTGTGGAGGAAGGATAGACCTCACTGGAGCCCAGACCAATCATGTTTTTAGGATGCTGTTGAAACTGCCCCGTTTCTGTAGCGCTTCGGAGATGTTTGCTCAGAACAGAACTGGTTCCATGCGTGTGATTCGCAAAAAAGTTACATCACTGATGCGTAGAACGCGGGACAGTGACAACAGTCTGTAGGTACTCCCCTATTCTGAGGCACTATGTGGGGAGAATGGTCAGGTAGCTTATTCCTTACCTAAAGGGTTCCGAAACAATTTCATTTTTTTAATAGTTATGTTATTTTATCACTACAGTCTTCTTATCGGTTTCCTGTAATCTTTAGGTATTTTTTTTTAATTAAGGCTCAGTAGTTTCGGAGACAAGGGGGGGGAGTGGCCATTTTTGGTCCAATATATAAAAAAAAATTGTAAAAAAAATATAATCCCGGAAACATTCTAGCTAGCTGGCTCGCGCCGAGACGCGTCTCCAGACACCTCAACCGTGCGGCTGGCTCGCATAGAACCGCAAAAAAAAAAAATGTATACGTTCATTTGCTAGTAGTGGTTTTTTGATTACGGTGCACATTTTTCTTTCTGTCTGAATCCCGAAAACACTCTAGCTAGCTGGCCCGCGCCGAGACGCGTCTCCTGACACCTCAACCGTGCGGCTGGCTCGCATAAAACCGCAAAAAAATTAAAAAAATGTATACGTTTACTTGCTAGTAGTGGTTTTTTGATCACGGTGCACATTTTTCTTCCTGTCTAAATCCCGGAAACAATCAAGCTAGCTGGCTCGCGCCGAAACGCATCTCCAGACACCTCAACCGTGCGGCTGGCTCGAATAGAACCGCAAAAAGTTTAAAAAAATGTAAACGTTTATTTGCTAGTAGTGGTTTTTTGATCACGTTGCACATTTTTCTTCCTGTCTTAATCCCGAAAACAATCTAGCTAGCTGGCCTGCGCCGAGATGCGTCTCCTGACACCTCAACCGTTCGGCTGGCTCGCATAGAACCGCAATAAATTAAAAAAATGTATACGTTTATTTGCTAGTAGTGGGTTTTTTGATCAAGGTAAACATTTTTTTTCATGTCTAAATCTCGAAAACACGCTAGCTAGCTGGCCTGCGCTGAGACGCGTCTCCAGACACCTCAACCGTGCGGCTAACTCGCATAGAACCGCAAAAAAATTAAAAAAATGTATACGTTTATTTGCTAGCAGTGGGTTTTTTGATCACGGTGCACATTTTTCTTGCTATCTAAATCCCGATAATATTCTAGCTGGCTGGCCCGCGCCGAGACGCGTCTCCAGACACCTCAACCGTGCGGCTGGCTCGCATAGAACCGCAAAAAATTTAAATAAATATATACGTTTATTTGTTAGTAGTGGTTTTTTGATCACGGTGCACATTTTTCTTCCTGTCTTAATTTTGAAAACACTCTAGCTAGCTGGCCCGCGCCGAGACGCGTCTCCAGACACCTCAACCGTGCGGCTGGCTCGCATAGAACCGCAAACAATTTAAAAAAAAATTATACGTTTATATGCTAGTAGTGGTTTTTTGATCACGGTGCACATTTTTCTACCTGTCTTAATCCTGAAAATGCTCTAGCTAGCTGGCCCTCACCGAGACGCGTCTCCAGACACCTCAACCGTGCGGCTGGCTCGCAAAGAACCGCAAAAAATTTTAAAAAATGTATACGTTTATTTGCTAGTAGTGGTTTTTTTTATCACGGTGCACATTTTTTTTCCTGTCTCAATCCCGAAAACACTCTAGCTAGCTGGCCCGCGCCGAGACGCGTCTCCAGACACCTCAACCGTGCGGCTGGCTCGCATAGAACCTCAAAAAATTTTAAAAAAATATATACGTTTATTTGCTAGTAGTGGTTTTTTGATCACGGTGCATATTTTTCTTCCTGTCTTAATCCCGGAAACACACTAGCTAGCTGGCCCGCGCCGAGTCTCGTCTTCAAACACCTCAAGCGTGCGGCTGGCTCGCATACAAACGCAAAAAATTAAAAAAAAATTGTTCGTTTATTTCCTAGTAGTGGTTTTTTGATCACGGTGCACATTTTTCTTCCTGTCTTAATCCCGAAAACACGCTAGCTAGCTGGCCCGCACAAAGACGCGTTTCCGGACACCTCAACCGTGCGGCTGGCTCGCATAGAACCGCAAAAAATTTAAAAAAATATATACGTTTATTTGCTAGTAGTGGTTTTTTGATCACGTTGCACATTTTTCTTCCTGTCTTAATTTTGAAAACACTCTAGCTAGATGGCCCGCGCCGAGACGCGTCTCCATACACCTAAACCGTGCGGCTGGCTCGCATAGAACCGCAAAAAATTTAAAAAAATGTATACGTTTATTTGCTAGTAGTGGTTTTTTGATCACGGTGCACATTTTTCTTCCTGTCTTAATTTTGAAAACACTCTTGCTAGATGGCCCGCGCCGAGACGCGTCTCCAGACACCTCAACCGTGCGGCTGGCTTGCATAAAACCGCAAAAAAATTAAAAAAAATGTATGCGTTTATTTGCTAGTAGTGGTTTTTTGATCACGGTGCACATTTTCTTCCTGTCTAAATCCCGAAAACACTCTAGCTAGCTGGCCCACGCCGAGACGCGTCTCCACACTCCTCAACCGAGCGGCTGGCTCGCTTAGAACCGCAAAAAAATTAAAAAAATATATATGTTTATTTCCTAGTAGTGGTTTTTTGATCACGGTGCACATTTTTCTTCCTGTCTTAATTTTGAAAACACTCTAGCTAGCTGGCCCGCGCCGAGACGCGTCTCCAGACACCTCAACCGTGCGGCTGGCTCGCATAGAACCGCAAAAAATTTAAAAAAATGTATACGTTTATTTGCTAGTAGTGGTTTTTTGATCACGGTGCACATTTTTTCTCCTGTGTAAATCTCGAAAATACTCTAGCTAGCTGGCCCGCGCCGAGACGCCTCTTCAGACACCTCAACCGTGCGGCTGGCTTGCATAAAACCGCAAAAAATTTAAAAAAATGTATACGTTTATTTGCTAGTAGTGGTTTTTTGATCACGGTGCACATTTTTCTTCCTGTCTCAATCCCGGAAACACTCTAGCTAGCTGGCTCGCGCTAAGACGCACCTCCAGACACCTCAACCGTTCGGCTGGCTCGAATAGAACCGCAAAAAGATTAAAAAAATATAAACGTTTATTTGCTAGTAGTGGTTTTTTGATCACGTTGCACATTTTTCTTCCTGTCTTAATCCTGAAAACAATCTAGCTAGCTGGCTCGCGCCGAGATGCGTCTCCTGACACCTCAACCGTGCGGCTGGCTCGCATAGAACCGCAAAAAATTTAAAAAAATGTATACGTTTATTTGCTAGTAGTGGTTTTTTGATCACGGTGCACATTTTTCTTCCTGTCTAAATCCCGGAAACACTCTAGCTAGCTGCCTCGCGCCGAGACGCATCTCCAGACACCTCAACCGTTCAGCTGGCTCGAATAGAACCGCAAAAAGTTTAAACAAATATAAACGTTTATTTGCTAGTAGTGGTTTTTTGATCACGTTGCACATTTTTCTTCCTGTCTTAATCCCGAAAACAATCTAGCTAGCTGGCCCGCGCCGAGATGCGTCTCCTGACACCACAACCGAGCGGCTGGCTCGCATAGAACCGCAATAAATTAAAAAAATGTATAAGTTTATTTGCTAGTAGTGGGTTTTTTGATCACGGTGCACATTTTTTTTCATGTCTAAATCTCGAAAACACGCTAGCTAGCTGGCGTGCGCTGAGATGCGTCTCCAGACACCTCAACCGTGCGGCTAACTCGCATAGAACCGCAAAAAAATTAAAAAAATGTATACGTTTATTTGCTAGTAGTGGGTTTTTTGATCACGGTGCACATTTTTCTTTCTATCTAAATCCGGAAAACACTCTAGCTGGCTGGTCCGCGCCGAGACGCGTCTCCAGACACCTCAACCGTGCGGCTGGCTCGCATAGAACCGCAAAAAATTTAAATAAATATATACGTTTATTTGTTAGTAGTGGTTTTTTGATCACGGTGCACATTTTTCTTCCTGTCTTAATTTTGAAAACACTCTAGCTAGCGGGCCCGCGCCGAGACGCGTCTCCAGACACCTCAACCGTGCGGCTGGCTCGCATAGAACCGCAAACAATTTAAAAAAAATTATACGTTTATATGCTAGTAGTGGTTTTTTGATCACGGTGCACATTTTTCTACCTGTCTTAATCCTGAAAATGCTCTAGCTAGCTGGCCCTCACCGAGACGCGTCTCCAGACACCTCAACCGTGCGGCTGGCTCACAAAGAACCGCAAAAAATTTAAAAAAATGTATACGTTTATTTGCTAGAAGTGGTTTTTTGATCACGGTGCACATTTTTTTTCCTGTCTCAATCCCGAAAACACTCTGGCTAGCTTGCCCGCGCCGAGACGCGTCTCCAGACACCTCAACCGTGCGGCTGGCTCGCATAGAACCGCAAAAAAATTTAAAAAAATGTACACGTTTATTTGCTAGTAGTGGTTTTTTGATCACGGTGCACATTTTTCTTCCTGTCTTAATCCCGGAAACACTCTAGCTAGCTGGCCCGCGCCAAGATGCGTCTTCAGACACCTCAAGCGTGCGGCTGGCTCGCATACAACCGCAAAAAATTAAAAAAAAAATTACGTTTATTTCCTAGTAGTGGTTTTTTGATCACGGTGCACATTTTTCTTGCTGTCTCAATCCCGAAAACAATCTACCTTGCTGGTACGCGCCGAGACGCGTTTCCAGACAGCTCAACCGTGCGGCTGGCTAGCATAGAACCGCAAAAAAAAATAAAAAATGTATACGTTTATTTGCTAGTAGTGGTTTTTTGATCACGGTGCACATTTTTCTTCCTGTCTTAATCCCGGAAACACTCTAGCTAGCTGGCCCGCGCCGAGACTCGTCTTCAGACACCTCAAGCGTGCGGCTGGCTCGCATACAACCGCAAAAAATTAAAAAAAAAAAATTACGTTTATTTCCTAGTAGTGGTTTTTTGATCACGGTGCACATTTTTCTTCCTGTCTTAATCCCGAAAACACGCTAGCTAGCTGGCCCGCACATAGTCGCGTTTCCAGACACCTCAACCGTGCGGCTGGCTCGCATAGAACCGCAAAAAATTTAAAAAAATGTATACGTTTATTTGCTAGTAGTGGTTTTTTGATCACGGTGCACATTTTTCTTCCTGTCTTAATTTTGAAAACACTCTAGCTAGCTGGCCCGCGCCGAGACGCGTCTCCAGACACGTCAACCAAGCGGCTGGCTCGCATAGAACCGAAAAAAATTAAAAAAAATGTCTGCGTTTATTTGCTAGTAGTGGTTTTTTGATCACGGTGCACATTTTTCTTCCTGTCTAAATCCCGAAAACACTCTAGCTAGCTGGCCCACGCCGAGACGCGTCTCCAGACATCTGAACCGTCCGGCTGGCTCGCATAGAACCGCAAAAAATTTAAAAAAATGTATACGTTTATTTGCTAGTAGTGGTTTTTTGATCACGGTGCACATTTTTCTTTCTGTCTGAATCCCGAAAACACTCTAGCTGGCTGGTCCGCGCCGAGACGCGTCTCCAGACACCTCAACCGTGCGGCTGGCTCGCATAGAACCGCAAAAAATTTAAATAAATATATACGTTTATTTGTAAGTAGTGGTTTTTTGATCACGGTGCACATTTTTCTTCCTGTCTTAATTTTGAAAACACTCTAGCTAGCTGGCCCGCGCCGAGACGCGTCTCCAGACACCTCAACCGTGCGGCTGGCTCGCATAGAACCGCAAACAATTTAAAAAAAATTATACATTTATATGCTAGTAGTGGTTTTTTGATCACGGTGCACATTTTTCTACCTGTCTTAATCCTGAAAATGCTCAAGCTAGCTGGCCCTCATCGAGACGCGTCTCCAGACATCTCAACCGTGCGGCTGGCTCGCAAAGAACCGCAAAAAATTTAAAAAAATGTATACGTTTATTTGCTAGAAGTGGTTTTTTGATCACGGTGCACATTTTTTTTCCTGTCTCAATCCCGAAAACACGCTGGCTATCTTGCCCGCGCCGAGACGCGTCTCCAGACACCTCAACCGTGCGGCTGGCTCGCATAGAACCGCAAAAAATTTTAAAAAAATGTACACGTTTATTTGCTAGTAGTGGTTTTTTGATCACGGTGCACATTTTTCTTCCTGTCTTAATCCCGGAAACACTCTAGCTAGCTGGCCCGCGCCAAGACGCGTCTTCAGACACCTCAAGCGTGCGGCTGGCTCGCATACAACCGCAAAAAATAAAATAAAAAATACGTTTATTTCCTAGTAGTGGTTTTTTGATCATGGTGCACATTTTTCTTGCTGTCTCAATCCCGAAAACAATCTACCTTGCTGGTACGCGCCGAGACGCGTTTCCAGACAGCTCAACCGTGCGGCTGGCTAGCATAGAACCGCAAAAAAAAATAAAAAATTTATACGTTTATTTGCTAGTTGTGGTTTTTTGATCACGGTGCACATTTTTCTTCCTGTCTTAATCCCGGAAACACTCTAGCTAGCTGGCCCGCGCCGAGACGCGTCTTCAGACACCTCAAGCGTGCGGCTGGCTCGCATACAACCGCAAAAAATTAAAAAAAAAAATACGTTTATTTCCTAGTAGTGGTTTTTTGATCATGGTGCACATTTTTCTTGCTGTCTCAATCCCGAAAACAATCTACCTTGCTGGTACGCGCCGAGACGCGTTTCCAGACAGCTCAACCGTGCGGCTGGCTAGCATAGAACCGCAAAAAAAAATAAAAAATTTATACGTTTATTTGCTAGTTGTGGTTTTTTGATCACGGTGCACATTTTTCTTCCTGTCTTAATCCCGGAAACACTCTAGCTAGCTGGCCCGCGCCGAGACGCGTCTTCAGACACCTCAACCGTGCGGCTGGCTCGCATAGAACCGCAAAAAATTTAAAAAAATGTATACGTTTATTTGCTAGTAGTGGTTTTTTGATCACGGTGCACATTTTTCTTCCTGTCTTAATTTTGAAAACACTCTAGCTAGCTGGCCCGCGCCGAGACGCGTCTCCAGACACGTCAACCGTGCGGCTGGCTCGCATAAAACCGCAAAAAATTTAAAAAAATGTATACGTTTATTTGCTAGTAGTGGTTTTTTGATCACGGTGCACATTTTTCTTTCTGTCTGAATCCCGAAAACACTCTAGCTAGCTGGCCCGCGCCGTGATGCGTCTCCTGACACCTCAACCGTGCGGCTGGCTCGCATAGAACCGCAAACAATTTAAAAAAAATTATACGTTTATATGCTAGTAGTGGGTTTTTTGATCACGGTGCACATTTTTCTTCCTATCTAAATCCCGAAAACACTCTAGCTGGCTGGCCCGCGCCGAGACGCGTCTCCAGACACCTCAACCGTGCGGCTGGCTCGCATAGAACCGCAAAAAATTTAAATAAATATATACGTTTATTTGCTAGTAGTGGTTTTTTGATCACGGTGCACATTTTTCTTCCTGTTTTAATTTTGAAAACACTCTAGCTAGCTGGCCCGCGCCGAGACGCGTCTCCAGACACCTCAACCGTGCGGCTGGCTCGCATAGAACCGCAATAAATTAAAAAAAAATTATACGTTTATTTGCTAGTAATGGTTTTTTGATCACGGTGCACATTTTTCTTCCTGTCTCAATCCCGAAAACACACTAGCTAGCTGGCCCTCACCGAGACGCGTCTCCAGACACCTCATCCGTGCGGCTGGCTCGCAAAGAACCGCAAAAAATTTAAAAAAAATGTATACGTTTATTTGCTAGAAGTGGTTTTTTGATCACGGTGCACATTTTTTTTCCTGTCTCAATCCCGAAAACACTCTAGCTATCTGGTTCGCGCCGAGACGCGTCTTCAGACACCTCAAGCGTGCGGCTGGCTAGCATACAACCGCAAAAAATTAAAAAAAAAAATTACGTTTATTTCCTAGTAGTGGTTTTTTGATCACGGTGCACATTTTTCTTCCTGTCTTAATCCCGAAAACACGCTAGCTAGCTGGCCCGCACAAAGTCGCGTTTCCAGACACCTCAACCGTGCGGCTGGCTCGCATAGAACCGCAAAAAATTTAAAAAAATGTATACGTTTATTTGCTAGTAGTGGTTTTTTGATCACGGTGCACATTTTTCTTTCTGTCTCAATCCCGAAAACACACTAGCTAGCTGGCCTGCGCTGAGACGCGTCTCCAGACACCTCAACCGTACGGCTGACTCGCATAGAACCGCAAAAAAATTAAAAAAATGTATACGTTTATTTCCTAGTAGTGGTTTTTTGATCACGGTGCACATTTTTCTTCCTGTCTCAATCCCGAAAACACACTAGCTAGCTGGCCCTCACCGAGACGCGTCTCCAGACACCTCATCCGTGCGGCTGGCTCGCAAAGAACCGCAAAAAATTTAAAAAAAATGTATACGTTTATTTGCTAGAAGTGGTTTTTTGATCACGGTGCACATTTTTTTTCCTGTCTCAATCCCGAAAACACTCTAGCTATCTGGTTCGCGCCGAGACGCGTCTTCAGACACCTCAAGCGTGCGGCTGGCTAGCATACAACCGCAAAAAATTAAAAAAAAAAATTACGTTTATTTCCTAGTAGTGGTTTTTTGATCACGGTGCACATTTTTCTTCCTGTCTTAATCCCGAAAACACGCTAGCTAGCTGGCCCGCACAAAGTCGCGTTTCCAGACACCTCAACCGTGCGGCTGGCTCGCATAGAACCGCAAAAAATTTAAAAAAATGTATACGTTTATTTGCTAGTAGTGGTTTTTTGATCACGGTGCACATTTTTCTTTCTGTCTCAATCCCGAAAACACACTAGCTAGCTGGCCTGCGCTGAGACGCGTCTCCAGACACCTCAACCGTACGGCTGACTCGCATAGAACCGCAAAAAAATTAAAAAAATGTATACGTTTATTTGCTAGTAGTGGTTTTTTGATCACGGTGCACATTTTTCTTCCTGTCTAAATCCCGGAAACATTCTAGCTAGCTGGTCGGCGCTAAGACGCGTCTCCAGACACCTCAACCGTGCGGCTGGCTCGCATAGAACCGCAAAAAATTTAAATAATTATATACGTTTATTTGCTAGTAGTGGTTTTTTGATCACGGTGCACATTTTTCTTTCTGTCTCAATCCCGAAAACACACTAGCCAGCTGGCCCGCGCTGAGACGCGTCTCCAGACACCTCAAGCGTGCGGCTGGCTCGCATACAACCGCAAAAAATTAAAAAAAAAAATACGTTTATTTCCTAGTAGTGGTTTTTTGATCATGGTGCACATTTTTCTTGCTGTCTCAATCCCGAAAACAATCTACCTTGCTGGTACGCGCCGAGACGCGTTTCCAGACAGCTCAACCGTGCGGCTGGCTAGCATAGAACCGCAAAAAAAAATAAAAAATTTATACGTTTATTTGCTAGTTGTGGTTTTTTGATCACGGTGCACATTTTTCTTCCTGTCTTAATCCCGGAAACACTCTAGCTAGCTGGCCCGCGCCGAGACGCGTCTTCAGACACTTCAACCGTGCGGCTGGCTCGCATAGAACCGCAAAAAATTTAAAAAAATGTATACGTTTATTTGCTAGTAGTGGTTTTTTGATCACGGTGCACATTTTTCTTCCTGTCTTAATTTTGAAAACACTCTAGCTAGCTGGCCCTAGCCGAGACGCGTCTCCAGACACGTCAACCGTGCGGCTGGCTCGCATAAAACCGCAAAAAATTTAAAAAAATGTATACGTTTATTTGCTAGTAGTGGTTTTTTGATCACGGTGCACATTTTTCTTTCTGTCTGAATCCCGAAAACACTCTAGCTAGCTGGCCCGCGCCGTGATGCGTCTCCTGACACCTCAACCGTGCGGCTGGCTCGCATAGAACCGCAAACAATTTAAAAAAAATTATACGTTTATATGCTAGTAGTGGGTTTTTTGATCACGGTGCACATTTTTCTTCCTATCTAAATCCCGAAAACACTCTAGCTGGCTGGCCCGCGCCGAGACGCGTCTCCAGACACCTCAACCGTGCGGCTGGCTCGCAAAGAACCGCAAAAAATTAAAAAAATGTATAAGTTTATTTGCTAGTAGTGGGTTTTTTGATCACGGTGCACATTTTTTTTCATGTCTAAATCTCGAAAACACGCTAGCTAGCTGGCGTGCGCTGAGATGCGTCTCCAGACACCTCAACCGTGCGGCTAACTCGCATAGAACCGCAAAAAAATTAAAAAAATGTATACGTTTATTTGCTAGTAGTGGGTTTTTTGATCACGGTGCACATTTTTCTTTCTATCTAAATCCGGAAAACACTCTAGCTGGCTGGTCCGCGCCGAGACGCGTCTCCAGACACCTCAACCGTGCGGCTGGCTCGCATAGAACCGCAAAAAATTTAAATAAATATATACGTTTATTTGTTAGTAGTGGTTTTTTGATCACGGTGCACATTTTTCTTCCTGTCTTAATTTTGAAAACACTCTAGCTAGCGGGCCCGCGCCGAGACGCGTCTCCAGACACCTCAACCGTGCGGCTGGC
Organism: Lacanobia wlatinum; assembly: GCA_947578705.1. Classification (NCBI taxonomy): domain Eukaryota; kingdom Metazoa; phylum Arthropoda; class Insecta; order Lepidoptera; family Noctuidae; genus Lacanobia; species Lacanobia wlatinum. Next base: position 765,969 of record OX388026.1, read on the forward strand.
TCGCATAGAACCGCAAACAATTTAAAAAAAATTATACGTTTATATGCTAGTAGTGGTTTTTTGATCACGGTGCACATTTTTCTACCTGTCTTAATCCTGAAAATGCTCTAGCTAGCTGGCCCTCACCGAGACGCGTCTCCAGACACCTCAACCGTGCGGCTGGCTCGCATAGAACCGCAAAAAGAAAATAAAAAATGTATACGTTTATTTGCTAGTAGTGGTTTTTTGATCACGGTGCACATTTTTCTTCCTGTCTTAATCCCGGAAACACTCTAGCTAGCTGGCCCGCACCGAGACGCGTCTCCAGACACCTCAAGCGTGCGGCTGGCTCGCATACAACCGCAAAAAATTAAAAAAAAAAAATTACGTTTATTTCCTAGTAGTGGTTTTTTGATCACGGTGCACATTTTTCTTCCTGTCTCAATCCCGAAAACACACTAGCCAGCTGGCCCGCACAAAGTCGCGTTTCCAGACACCTCAACCGTGCGGCTGGCTCGCATAGAACCGCAAAAAGTTTAAAAAAATGTATACGTTTATTTGCTAGTAGTGGTTTTTTGATCACGGTGCACATTTTTCTTCCTGTCTTAATTTTGAAAATACTCTAGCTAGCTGGCCCGCGCCGAGACGCGTCTCCAGACAAGTCAACCAAGCGGCTGGCTCGCATAGAACCGCAAAAAATTAAAAAAAAATGTATGCGTTTATTTGCTAGTAGTGGTTTTTTGATCACGGTGCACATTTTTCTTCCTGTCTAAATCCCGAAAACACTCTAGCTAGCTGGCCCACGCCGAGACGCGTCTCCAGACATCTGAACCGTGCGGCTGGCTCGCATAGAACCGCAAAAAAATTAAAAAAATGTATACGTTTATTTGCTAGTAGTGGTTTTTTGATCACGGTGCACATTTTTCTTTCTGTCTGAATCCCGAAAACACTTTAGCTAGCTGGCCCGCGCCGTGATGCGTCTCCTGACACCTCAACCGTGCGGCTGGCTCGCATAGAACCGCAATAAATTAAAAAAATGTATACGTTTATTTGCTAGTAGTGGGTTTTTTGATCAAGGTGCACATTTTTTTTCATGTTTTAATCTCGAAAACACGCTAGCTAGCTGGCCTGCGCTGAGACGCGTCTCCAGACACCTCAACCGTGCGGCTAACTCGCATAGAACCGCAAAAAAAAATAAAAAAATGTATACGTTTATTTGCTAGTAGTGGGTTTTTTGATCACGGTGCACATTTTTCTTCCTATCTAAATCCCGAAAATACTCTAGCTGGCTGGCCCGCGCCGAGACGCGTCTCCAGACACCTCAACCGTGCGGCTGGCTCGCATAGAACCGCAAAAAATTTAAATAAATATATACGTTTATTTGCTAGTAGTGGTTTTTTGATCACGGTGCACATTTTTCTTCCTGTCTTAATTTTGAAAACACTCTAGCTAGCTGGCTCGCGCCGAGACGCGTCTCCAGACACCTCAACCGTGCGGCTGGCTCGCATAGAACCGCAAAAAATTAAAAAAAAATTATACGTTTATTTGCTAGTAATGGTTTTTTGATCACGGTGCACATTTTTCTTCCTGTCTTAATCCTGAAAATGCTCTAGCTAGCTGGCCCTCACCGAGACGCGTCTCCAGACACCTCAACCGTGCGGCTGGCTCGCAAAGAACCGCAAAAAATTTAAAAAAATGTATACGTTTATTTGCTAGAAGTGGTTTTTTGATCACGGTGCACATTTTTTTTCCTGTCTCAATCCCGAAAACACTCTAGCTAGCTGCCTCGCGCCGAGACGCGTCTCCAGATACCTCAACCGTGCGGCTGGCTCGCATAGAACCGCAAAAAATTTAAAAAAAATGTATACGTTTATTTGCTAGTAGTGGTTTTTTGATCACGGTGCACATTTTTCTTCCTGTCTTAATCCCGGAAACACTCTAGCTAGCTGGTCCGCGCTGAGACGCGTCTTCAGACACCTCAAGCGTGCGGCTGACTAGCATATAACCGCAAAAAATTAAAAAAAAAAAATTACGTTTATTTCCTAGTAGTGGTTTTTTGATCACGGTGCACATTTTTCTTCCTGTCTTAATCCCGAAAACACGCTAGCTAGCTGGCCCGCACAAAGTCGCGTTTCCAGACACCTCAACCGTGCGGCTGGCTCGCATAGAACCGCAAAAAATTTAAAAAAATGTATACGTTTATTTGCTAGTAGTGGTTTTTTGATCACGGTGCACATTTTTCTTTCTGTCTCAATCCCGAAAACACACTAGCTAGCTGGCCCGCGCTGAGACGCGTCTCCAGACACCTCAACCGTACGGCTGACTCGCATAGAACCGCAAAAAAATTAAGAAAATGTATACGTTTATTTGCTAGTAGTGGTTTTTTGATCACGGTGCACATTTTTTTTCCTGTCTAAATCCCGGAAACATTCTAGCTAGCTGGTCGGCGCTAAGACGCGTCTCCAGACACCTCAACCGTTCGGCTGGCTCGCATAGAACCGCAAAAATTTAAAAAAAATGTATACGTTTGTTTGCTAGTAGTGGTTTTTTGATCACGGTGCACATTTTTCTTTCTGTCTCAATCCCGAAAACACACTAGCTAGCTGGCCTGCGCTGAGACGCGTCTCCAGACACCTCAACCGTACGGCTGACTCGCATAGAACCGCAAAAAAATTAAAAAAATGTATACGTTTATTTGCTAGTAGTGGTTTTTTGATCACGGTGCACATTTTTCTTCCTGTCTAAATCCCGGAAACATTCTAGCTAGCTGGTCGGCGCTAAGACGCGTCTCCAGACACCTCAACCGTGCGGCTGGCTCGCATAGAACCGCAAAAAATTTAAATAATTATATACGTTTATTTGCTAGTAGTGGTTTTTTGATCACGGTGCACATTTTTCTTTCTGTCTCAATCCCGAAAACACACTAGCCAGCTGGCCCGCGCTGAGACGCGTCTCCAGACACCTCAAGCGTGCGGCTGGCTCGCATACAACCGCAAAAAATTAAAAAAAAAAATACGTTTATTTCCTAGTAGTGGTTTTTTGATCATGGTGCACATTTTTCTTGCTGTCTCAATCCCGAAAACAATCTACCTTGCTGGTACGCGCCGAGACGCGTTTCCAGACAGCTCAACCGTGCGGCTGGCTAGCATAGAACCGCAAAAAAAAATAAAAAATTTATACGTTTATTTGCTAGTTGTGGTTTTTTGATCACGGTGCACATTTTTCTTCCTGTCTTAATCCCGGAAACACTCTAGCTAGCTGGCCCGCGCCGAGACGCGTCTTCAGACACCTCAACCGTGCGGCTGGCTCGCATAGAACCGCAAAAAATTTAAAAAAATGTATACGTTTATTTGCTAGTAGTGGTTTTTTGATCACGGTGCACATTTTTCTTCCTGTCTTAATTTTGAAAACACTCTAGCTAGCTGGCCCGCGCCGAGACGCGTCTCCAGACACGTCAACCGTGCGGCTGGCTCGCATAAAACCGCAAAAAATTTAAAAAAATGTATACGTTTATTTGCTAGTAGTGGTTTTTTGATCACGGTGCACATTTTTCTTTCTGTCTGAATCCCGAAAACACTCTAGCTAGCTGGCCCGCGCCGTGATGCGTCTCCTGACACCTCAACCGTGCGGCTGGCTCGCATAGAACCGCAAACAATTTAAAAAAAATTATACGTTTATATGCTAGTAGGGGGTTTTTTGATCACGGTGCACATTTTTCTTCCTATCTAAATCCCGAAAACACTCTAGCTGGCTGGCCCGCGCCGAGACGCGTCTCCAGACACCTCAACCGTGCGGCTGGCTCGCATAGAACCGCAAAAAATTTAAATAAATATATACGTTTATTTGCTAGTAGTGGTTTTTTGATCACGGTGCACATTTTTCTTCCTGTTTTAATTTTGAAAACACTCTAGCTAGCTGGCCCGCGCCGAGACGCGTCTCCAGACACCTCAACCGTGCGGCTGGCTCGCATAGAACCGCAATAAATTAAAAAAAAATTATACGTTTATTTGCTAGTAATGGTTTTTTGATCACGGTGCACATTTTTCTTCCTGTCTCAATCCCGAAAACACACTAGCTAGCTGGCCCTCACCGAGACGCGTCTCCAGACACCTCATCCGTGCGGCTGGCTCGCAAAGAACCGCAAAAAATTTAAAAAAAATGTATACGTTTATTTGCTAGAAGTGGTTTTTTGATCACGGTGCACATTTTTTTTCCTGTCTCAATCCCGAAAACACTCTAGCTAGCTGGTTCGCGCCGAGACGCGTCTTCAGACACCTCAAGCGTGCGGCTGGCTAGCATACAACCGCAAAAAATTAAAAAAAAAAATTACGTTTATTTCCTAGTAGTGGTTTTTTGATCACGGTGCACATTTTTCTTCCTGTCTTAATCCTGAAAACACGCTAGCTAGCTGGCCCGCACAAAGTCGCGTTTCCAGACACCTCAACCGTGCGGCTGGCTCGCATAGAACCGCAAAAAATTTAAAAAAATGTATACGTTTATTTGCTAGTAGTGGTTTTTTGATCACGGTGCACATTTTTCTTTCTGTCTCAATCCCGAAAACACACTAGCTAGCTGGCCTGCGCTGAGACGCGTCTCCAGACACCTCAACCGTACGGCTGACTCGCATAGAACCGCAATAAATTAAAAAAATGTATACGTTTATTTGCTAGTAGTGGTTTTTTGATCACGGTGCACATTTTTCTTCCTGTCTAAATCCCGGAAACATTCTAGCTAGCTGGTCGGCGCTAAGACGCGTCTCCAGACACCTCAACCTTGCGGCTGGCTCGCATAGAACCGCAAAAAATTTAAATAATTATATACGTTTATTTGCTAGTAGTGGTTTTTTGATCACGGTGCACATTTTTCTTTCTGTCTCAATCCCGAAAACACACTAGCCAGCTGGCCCGCGCTGAGACGCGTCTCCAGACACCTCAACCGTGCGGCTGGCTCGAATAGAACCGCAAAAAATTTAAATAAATATATACGTTTATTTGCTAGTAGTGGTTTTTTGATCACGGTGCACATTTTTCTTCCTGTCTAAATCCCGGAAACACTCTAGCTAGCTGGCTCGCGTCGAGACGCGTCTCCAGACACCTCAACCGTGCGGCTGGCTCGCATAGAACCGCAAAAAGAAAATAAAAAATGTATACGTTTATTTGCTAGTAGTGGTTTTTTGATCACGGTGCACATTTTTCTTCCTGTCTTAATCCCGGAAACACTCTAGCTAGCTGGCCCGCACCGAGACGCGTCTCCAGACACCTCAAGCGTGCGGCTGGCTCGCATACAACCGCAAAAAATTAAAAAAAAAAAATTACGTTTATTTCCTAGTAGTGGTTTTTTGATCACGGTGCACATTTTTCTTCCTGTCTCAATCCCGAAAACACACTAGCCAGCTGGCCCGCACAAAGTCGCGTTTCCAGACACCTCAACCGTGCGGCTGGCTCGCATAGAACCGCAAAAAGTTTAAAAAAATGTATACGTTTATTTGCTAGTAGTGGTTTTTTGATCACGGTGCACATTTTTCTTCCTGTCTTAATTTTGAAAATACTCTAGCTAGCTGGCCCGCGCCGAGACGCGTCTCCAGACAAGTCAACCAAGCGGCTGGCTCGCATAGAACCGCAAAAAATTAAAAAAAAATGTATGCGTTTATTTGCTAGTAGTGGTTTTTTGATCACGGTGCACATTTTTCTTCCTGTCTAAATCCCGAAAACACTCTAGCTAGCTGGCCCTCGCCGAGACGCGTCTCCAGACATCTGAACCGTGCGGCTGGCTCGCATAGAACCGCAAAAAAATTAAAAAAATGTATACGTTTATTTGCTAGTAGTGGTTTTTTGATCACGGTGCACATTTTTCTTTCTGTCTGAATCCCGAAAACACTTTAGCTAGCTGGCCCGCGCCGTGATGCGTCTCCTGACACCTCAACCGTGCGGCTGGCTCGCATAGAACCGCAATAAATTAAAAAAATTTATACGTTTATTTGCTAGTAGTGGGTTTTTTGATCACGGTGCACATTTTTTTTCATGTTTTAATCTCGAAAACACGCTAGCTAGCTGGCCTGCGCTGAGACGCGTCTCCAGACACCTCAACCGTGCGGCTAACTCGCATAGAACCGCAAAAAAAAATAAAAAAATGTATACGTTTATTTGCTAGTAGTGGGTTTTTTGATCACGGTGCACATTTTTCTTCGTATCTAAATCCCGAAAATACTCTAGCTGGCTGGCCCGCGCCGAGACGCGTCTCCAGACACCTCAACCGTGCGGCTGGCTCGCATAGAACCGCAAAAAATTTAAATAAATATATACGTTTATTTGCTAGTAGTGGTTTTTTGATCACGGTGCACATTTTTCTTCCTGTCTTAATTTTGAAAACACTCTAGCTAGCTGGCTCGCGCCGAGACGCGTCTCCAGACACCTCAACCGTGCGGCTGGCTCGCATAGAACCGCAAAAAATTAAAAAAAAATTATACGTTTATTTGCTAGTAATGGTTTTTTGATCACGGTGCACATTTTTCTTCCTGTCTTAATCCTGAAAATGCTCTAGCTAGCTGGCCCTCACCGAGACGCGTCTCCAGACACCTCAACCGTGCGGCTGGCTCGCAAAGAACCGCAAAAAATTTAAAAAAATGTACACGTTTATTTGCTAGAAGTGGTTTTTTGATCACGGTGCACATTTTTTTTCCTGTCTCAATCCCGAAAACACTCTAGCTAGCTGCCTCGCGCCGAGACGCATCTCCAGACACCTCAACCGTGCGGCTGGCTCGCATAGAACCGCAAAAAATTTAAAAAAAATGTATACGTTTATTTGCTAGTAGTGGTTTTTTGATCACGGTGCACATTTTTCTTCCTGTCTTAATCCCGGAAACACTCTAGCTAGCTGGTCCGCGCTGAGACGCGTCTTCAGACACCTCAAGCGTGCGGCTGACTAGCATATAACCGCAAAAAATTAAAAAAAAAAATTACGTTTATTTCCTAGTAGTGGTTTTTTGATCACGGTGCACATTTTTCTTCCTGTCTTAATCCCGAAAACACGATAGCTAGCTGGCCCGCACAAAGTCGCGTTTCCAGACACCTCAACCGTGCGGCTGGCTCGCATAGAACCGCAAAAAATTTAAAAAAATGTATACGTTTATTTGCTAGTAGTGGTTTTTTGATCACGGTGCACATTTTTCTTTCTGTCTCAATCCCGAAAACACACTAGCTAGCTGGCCCGCGCTGAGACGCGTCTCCAGACACCTCAACCGTACGGCTGACTCGCATAGAACCGCAAAAAAATTAAGAAAATGTATACGTTTATTTGCTAGTAGTGGTTTTTTGATCACGGTGCACATTTTTTTTCCTGTCTAAATCCCGGAAACATTCTAGCTAGCTGGTCGGCGCTAAGACGCGTCTCCAGACACCTCAACCGTTCGGCTGGCTCGCATAGAACCGCAAAAATTTTAAAAAAATGTATACGTTTGTTTGCTAGTAGTGGTTTTTTGATCACGGTGCACATTTTTCTTCCTGTCTTAATCCCGAAAAAACTCTCGCTAGCTGGCCAGCACAAAGACGCGTCTCCGGACACCGCAACCGTGCGGCTGGCTCGCATAGAACCGCAAAATTTTAAAAAAAATTATACGTTTATTTCCTAGTAGTGGTTTTTTGATCACGGTGCACATTTTTCTTCCTGTCTTAATCCCGAAAACACTCTCGCTTGCTTGTCCGCACAAAGACGCGTCTCCGGACACCTCAACCGTGCGGCTGGCTAGCATAGAACCGCAAAAAATTTTAAAAAATGTAAACGTTTATTTGCTAGTAGTGGTTTTTTGATCACGGTGCACATTTTTTTTCCTGTCTAAATCCCGGAAAAACTCTAGCTAGCTGGCCCGCGCCGAGACGCGTCTCCAGACACCTCAACCGTGCGGCTGGCTCGCATAAAACCGCAAAAATATTAAAAAAAAATATACGTTTATTTGCTAGTAGTGGTTTTTTGATCACGGTGCACATTTTTCTTCCTGTCTAAATACCGAAAACAATCGAGCTAGCTGGCCCGCGCTAAAACGCGTCTCCAGACACCTCAACCGTGCGGCTGGCTCGCATAGAACCGCAAAAAATTTAAAAAATGTATACGTTTATTTGCTAGTAGTGGTTTTTTGATCACGGTGCACATGTTTCTTCCTGTCTCAATCCCAAAAGCACACTAACTAGCTGGCCCGCGCTGAGTCGCGTCTCAAGACACCTAAACCGTGCGGCTGGCTCGCATAGAACCGCAAAAAAATTAAAAAAATATATACGTTTATTTGCTAGTGGTGGTTTTTTGATCACGGTGCACATTTTTCTTCCTGTCTAAATCCCGAAAACATTCTAGCTAGCTGGTCCGCGCTAAGACGCGTCTCCAGACATCTCAACCGTGCGGCTGGCTCGCATAGAACCGCAAAAAAAATAAAAAAATGTATACGCTTATTTGCTAGTAGTGGTTTTTTGATCACGGTGTACATTTTTCTTCCTGTCTAAATCCAGAAAACATTCTAGCTAGCTGGTCCGCGCTAAGACGCGTCTCCAGACACCTCAACCGTGTGGCTGGCTCGCATAGAACCGCAAAAAAGAATAAAAAATGTATACGTTTATTTGCTAGTAGTGGTTTTTTGATCACGGTGCACATTTTTCTTCCTGTCTAAATCCCGGAAACACTCTTTCTATCTTGCCCGCGCCGAGACGCGACTCCAGACACCTCAACCGTGCGGCTGGCTCGCATAGAACCGCAAAAAATTAAAAAAAAATTATACTTTTATTTGCTAGTAGTGGTTATTTGATCACGGTGCACATTTTTCTTTCTGTCTAAATCCCGAAAACACTCTCGCTAGCTGGCCCGCACAAAGACGCGTCTCCGGACACCTCAACCGTGCGGCTGGCTCGCATAGAACCGCAAAAAATTAAAAAAAAATTATACGTTTATTTGCTAGTAGTGGTTTTTGGATCACGGTGCACATTTTTCTTCCTGTCTAAATCCCGAAAACAATCTAGCTAGCTGGCCCGCGCTGAGTCGCGTCTCCAGACACCTAAACCGTGCGGCTGGCTCGCACAGAACCGCAAAAAAATTAAAAAATGTATACGTTTATTTGCTAGTAGTGGTTTTTTGATAACGGTGCACATTTTTCTTCCTGTCTCAATCCCGAAAACACACTAGCTAGCTGCTCCGCGCTGAGTTGCGTCTCCAGACACCTCAACCGTGCGGCTGGCTTGCATAGAACCGCAAAAAATTAAAAAAAAATTATACGTTTATTTCCTAATAGTGGTTTTTTGATCACGGTGCACATTTTTCGTTCTGTCTTAATCCCGAAAACACTCTCGCTAGCTGGCCCGCGCAAGGACGCGTCTCCGGACACGTCAACCGTGCGGCTGGCTCGCATAGAACCGCAAAAAATTAAAAAAAAAAAATATACGTTTATTTCCTAGTAGTGATTTTTTGATCACGGTGCACATTTTTCTTCCTGTCTTAATACCGAAAACACTCTCGCTAGCTGGCCCGCACAAAGACGCGTCTCCGGACACCTCAACCGTGCGGCTGGCTCGCATAGAACCGCAAAAAATTTAAAAAATGTATACGTTTATTTGCTAGTAGTGGTTTTTTGATCACGGTGCACATGTTTCTTCCTGTCTCAATCCCGAAAGCACACTAGCTAGCTGGCCCGCGCTGAGTCGCGTCTCAAGACACCTAAACCGTGCGGCTGGCTCGCATAGAACCGCAAAAAAATTAAAAAAATATATACGTTTATTTGCTAGTGGTGGTTTTTTGATCACGGTGCACATTTTTCTTCCTGTCTAAATCCCGAAAACATTCTAGCTAGCTGGTCCGCGCTAAGACGCGTCTCCAGACATCTCAACCGTGCGGCTGGCTCGCATAGAACCGCAAAAAAAATAAAAAAATGTATACGCTTATTTGCTAGTAGTGGTTTTTTGATCACGGTGTACATTTTTCTTCCTGTCTAAATCCAGAAAACATTCTAGCTAGCTGGTCCGCGCTAAGACGCGTCTCCAGACACCTCAACCGTGTGGCTGGCTCGCATAGAACCGCAAAAAAGAATAAAAAATGTATACGTTTATTTGCTAGTAGTGGTTTTTTGATCACGGTGCACATTTTTCTTCCTGTCTAAATCCCGGAAACACTCTTTCTATCTGGCCCGCGCCGAGACGCGACTCCAGACACCTCAACCGTGCGGCTGGCTCGCATAGAACCGCAAAAAATTAAAAAAAAATTATACTTTTATTTGCTAGTAGTGGTTATTTGATCACGGTGCACATTTTTCTTTCTGTCTAAATCCCGAAAACACTCTCGCTAGCTGGCCCGCACAAAGACGCGTCTCCGGACACCTCAACCGTGCGGCTGGCTCGCATAGAACCGCAAAAAATTAAAAAAAAATTATACGTTTATTTGCTAGTAGTGGTTTTTGGATCACGGTGCACATTTTTCTTCATGTCTAAATCCCGAAAACAATCTAGCTAGCTGGCCCGCGCTGAGTCGCGTCTCCAGACACCTAAACCGTGCGGCTGGCTCGCACAGAACCGCAAAAAAATTAAAAAATGTATACGTTTATTTGCTAGTAGTGGTTTTTTGATAACGGTGCACATTTTTCTTCCTGTCTCAATCCCGAAAACACACTAGCTAGCTGCTCCGCGCTGAGTTGCGTCTCCAGACACCTCAACCGTGCGGCTGGCTTGCATAGAACCGCAAAAAATTAAAAAAAAATTATACGTTTATTTCCTAATAGTGGTTTTTTGATCACGGTGCACATTTTTCGTTCTGTCTTAATCCCGAAAACACTCTCGCTAGCTGGCCCGCGCAAGGACGCGTCTCCGGACACGTCAACCGTGCGGCTGGCTCGCATAGAACCGCAAAAAATTAAAAAAAAAATATACGTTTATTTCCTAGTAGTGATTTTTTGATCACGGTGCACATTTTTCTTCCTGTCTTAATACCGAAAACACTCTCGCTAGCTGGCCCGCACAAAGACGCGTCTCCGGACACCTCAACCGTGCGGCTGGCTCGCATAGAACCGCAAAAAATTTAAAAAATGTATACGTTTATTTGCTAGTAGTGGTTTTTTGATAACGGTGCACATTTTTCTTCCTGTGTCAATCCCGAAAACACACTTGCTAGCTGGTCCGCGCTGAGTTGCGTCTCCAGACACCTCAACCGTGCGGCTGGCTTGCATAGAACCGCAAAAAATTAAAAAAAAATTATACGTTAATTTCCTAATAGTGGTTTTTTGATCACGGTGCACATTTTTCGTTCTGTCTTAATCCCGAAAACACTCTCGCTAGCTGGCCCGCGCAAGGACGCGTCTCCGGACACCTCAACCGTGCGGCTGGCTCGCATAGAACCGCAAAAAATTTAAAAAATGTATACGTTTATTTCCTAGTAGTGATTTTTTGATCACGGTGCACATTTTTCTTCCTGTCTTAATACCGAAAACACTCTCGCTAGCTGGCCCGCACAAAGACGCGTCTCCGGACACCTCAACCGTGCGGCTGGCTCGCATAGAACCGCAAAAAAATTAAAAAAATGTATACGTTTATTTGCTAGTAGTGGTTTTTTGATCACGGTGCACATTTTTCTTACTATCTAAATCCCGAAAACATTCTGCCTAGCTGGTCCGCACTAAGACGCGTCTCCAGACACCTCAACCGTGCGGCTGGCTCGCATAGAACCGCAAAAAAAAATAAAAAATGTATACGTTTATTTGCTAGTAGTGGTTTTTTGATCACGGTGCACATTTTTCTTCCTGTCTCAATCCCGAAAACACTCTAACTAGCTGGCCCGTGCCGAGACGCGTTTCCAGACACCTCATCCGTGCGGCTGGCTCGCATAGAACCGCAAAAAATTAAAAAAAAATTATACTTTTATTTGCTAGTAGTGGTTATTTGATCACGGTGCACATTTTTCTTTCTGTCTAAATCCCGAAAACACTCTACCTAGCTGGACCGCGCCGAGACGCGTCTCCAGACACCTTACTCATGCGGCTGGCTCGCATAGAACCGCAAAAAAATTTAAAAAATGTATACGTTTATTTGCTAGTAGTGGTTTTTTGATCACGGTGCACATTTTTCTTCCTGTCTTAATCCCGAAAATATTTTAACTAGCTGGCACGCGCTGAGACGCGTTTGCAGACACCTCAACCGTGCGGCTGGCTCGCATAGAACCGCAATAAATTAAAAAAATGTATACGATTATTTGCTAGTAGTGGTTTTCTGATCACGGTGCACATTTTTCTTCCTGTCTAAATCCTAAAAACACTCTAGCTAGCTGGCCCGCGCCGAGACGCGTCTCCAGACACCTCAACCGTGCGGCTAACTCGCATAGAACCGCAAAAAAATTATATACGTTTATTAGCTAGTAGTGGTTTTTTAGAAAGAAAGAAAGAAAGAAAAATATTTATTTGGGACTCGCACAAGAAATACATATCAATCAATACATACATATAAGCGGCGTCTTAAAATTAATTTGTGCGAGGCCAAAAAGGTCCCTGTCTCAGCATATGCTGCGATATTTAAAAAATAAATATCACAGCGCTGGTGTTATGACAGGGCCTGATGTGATGTCACGGACATACATACGAAACACAACACTAAGATATATATACAAGTAAAATAATGAATATAATAATTTGTATAAAAATAAAAAAAATAAAAATGTGGAATACATAAATAAAAAATTTCAATATTAACCAAATCTCAATGGCCCAGTGATCACGGTGCACATTTTTCTTACTGTCTAAATCCCGAAAACACTCTAGCTAGCTGGCCCGCGCCAAGACGCGTCTCCAGACACCTCGACCGTGCGGCTGGCTCGCATAGAACCGCAATAAATTAAAAAAATGTATACGTTTATTTGCTAGTAGTGGTTTTTTGATCACGGTGCACATTTTTCTTACTGTCTAAATCCCGAAAACACTCTAGCTAGCTGGCCCGCGCCAAGACGCGTCTCCAGACACCTCGACCGTGCGGCTGGCTCGCATAGAACCGCAATAAATTAAAAAAATGTATACGTTTATTTGCTAGTAGTGGTTTTTTGATCACGGTGCACATTTTTCTTACTGTCTAAATCCCGAAAACATTCTAGCTAGCTGGTCCGCGCTAAGAGGCGTCTCCAGACACCTCAACCGTGCGGCTGGCTCGCATAGAACCGCAAAAAAATTAAAAAAATGTATACGTTTATTTGCTAGTAGTGGTTTTTTGATCACGGTGCACATTTTTCTTCCTGTCTTAAACCCGAAAATATTCTAACTGGCTGGCTCGCGCCGAGACGCGTCTGCAGACACCTCAACCGTGCGGCTGGCTCGCATAGAACCGCAATAAATTAAAAAAATGTATACGTTTATTTGCTAGTAGTGGTTTTTTGATCACGGTGCACATTTTTCTTCCTGTCTTAATCCCAAAAACACTCTAGCTAGCTGGCCCGCGCCGAGACGCGTCTCCAGACACCTCAACCGTGCGGCTAACTCGCATAGAACCGCAAAAAAATTATATACGTTTATTAGCTAGTAGTGGTTTTTTAGAAAGAAAGAAAGAAAGAAAAATATTTATTTGGGACTCGCACAAGACATACATATCAATCAATACATACATATAAGCGGCGTCTTAAAATTAATTTGTGCGAGGCCAAAAAGGTCCCTGTCTCAGCATATGCTGCGATATTTAAAAAATAAATATCACAGCGCTGGTGTTATGACAGGGCCTGATGTGATGTCACGGACACACATACGGAACACAACACTAAGATATATATACAAGTAAAATAATGAATATAATAATTTGTATAAAAATAAAACAATTTAAAATGTGGAATACATAAATAAAAAATTTCAATATTAACCAAATCTCAATGGCCCAGTGATCACGGTGCACATTTTTCTTAATGTCTAAATCCCGAAAACACTCTAGCTAGCTGGCCCGCGCCAAGACGCGTCTCCAGACACCTCGACCGTGCGTCTGGCTCGCATAGAACCGCAATAAATTAAAAAAATGTATACGTTTATTTGCTAGTAGTGGTTTTTTGATCACGGTGCACATTTTTCTTCCTGCCTAAATCACGAAAACATTCTAGCTAGCTGGTCCGCGCTAAGAGGCGTCTCCAGACACCTCAACCGTGCGGCTGGCTCGCATAGAACCGCAAAAAAATTAAAAAAATGTATACGTTTATTTGCTAGTAGTGGTTTTTTGATCACGGTGCACATTTTTCTTACTGTCTAAATCCCGAAAACATTCTGCCTAGCTGGTCCGCGCTAAGACGCGTCTCCAGACACCTCAACCGTGCGGCTAACTCGCATAGAACCGCAAAAAAATTAAAAAAATGTATACGATTATTTGCTAGTAGTGGTTTTTTGATCACGGTGCACATTTTTCTTCCTGTCTAAATCCCAAAAACACTCTAGCTAGCTGGCCCGCGCCGAGACGCGTCTCCAGACACCTCAACCGTGCGGCTAACTCGCATAGAACCGCAAAAAAATTATATACGTTTATTAGCTAGTAGTGGTTTTTTAGAAAGAAAGAAAGAAAGAAAAATATTTATTTGGGACTCGCACAAGAAATACATATCAATCAATACATACATATAAGCGGCGTCTTAAAATTAATTTGTGCGAGGCCAAAAAGGTCCCTGTCTCAGCATATGCTGCGATATTTAAAAAATAAATATCACAGCGCTGGTGTTATGACAGGGCCTGATGTGATGTCACGGACATACATACGAAACACAACACTAAGATATATATACAAGTAAAATAATGAATATAATAATTTGTATAAAAATAAAAAAAATAAAAATGTGGAATACATAAATAAAAAATTTCAATATTAACCAAATCTCAATGGCCCAGTGATCACGGTGCACATTTTTCTTACTGTCTAAATCCCGAAAACACGCTAGCTAGCTGGCCCGCACAAAGTCGCGTTTCCAGACACCTCAACCGTGCGGCTGGCTCGCATAGAACCGCAAAAAATTTAAAAAAATGTATACGTTTATTTGCTAGTAGTGGTTTTTTGATCACGGTGCACATTTTTCTTTCTGTCTCAATCCCGAAAACACACTAGCTAGCTGGCCCGCGCTGAGACGCGTCTCCAGACACCTCAACCGTACGGCTGACTCGCATAGAACCGCAAAAAAATTAAGAAAATGTATACGTTTATTTGCTAGTAGTGGTTTTTTGATCACGGTGCACATTTTTCTTCCTGTCTAAATCCCGGAAACATTCTAGCTAGCTGGTCGGCGCTAAAACGCGTCTCCAGACACCTCAACCGTGCGGCTGGCTCGCATAGAACCGCAAAAATTTAAAAAAAATGTATACGTTTGTTTGCTAGTAGTGGTTTTTTGATCACGGTGCACATTTTTCTTCCTGTCTTAATCCCGAAAACACGCTAGCTAGCTGGCCCGCACAAAGTCGCGTTTCCAGACACCTCAACCGTGCGGCTGGCTCGCATAGAACCGCAAAAAATTTAAAAAAATGTATACGTTTATTTGCTAGTAGTGGTTTTTTGATCACGGTGCACATTTTTCTTTCTGTCTCAATCCCGAAAACACACTAGCTAGCTGGCCCGCGCTGAGACGCGTCTCCAGACACCTCAACCGTACGGCTGACTCGCATAGAACCGCAAAAAAATTAAGAAAATGTATACGTTTATTTGCTAGTAGTGGTTTTTTGATCACGGTGCACATTTTTCTTCCTGTCTAAATCCCGGAAACATTCTAGCTAGCTGGTCGGCGCTAAGACGCGTCTCCAGACACCTCAACCGTGCGGCTGGCTCGCATAGAACCGCAAAATTTAAAAAAAAATTATACGTTTATTTCCTAGTAGTGGTTTTTTGATCACGGTGCACATTTTTCTTCCTGTCTTAATCCCGAAAACACTCTCGCTTGCTTGTCCGCACAAAGACGCGTCTCCGGACACCTCAACCGTGCGGCTGGCTAGCATAGAACCGCAAAAAATTTTAAAAAATGTAAACGTTTATTTGCTAGTAGTGGTTTTTTGATCACGGTGCACATTTTTTTTCCTGTCTAAATCCCGGAAAAACTCTAGCTAGCTGGCCCGCGCCGAGACGCGTCTCCAGACACCTCAACCGTGCGGCTGGCTCGCATAAAACCGCAAAAATATTAAAAAAAAAATATACGTTTATTTGCTAGTAGTGGTTTTTTGATCACGGTGCACATTTTTCTTCCTGTCTAAATACCGAAAACAATCGAGCTAGCTGGCCCGCGCTAAAACGCGTCTCCAGACACCTCAACCGTGCGGCTGGCTCGCATAGAACCGCAAAAAATTTAAAAAATGTATACGTTTATTTGCTAGTAGTGGTTTTTTGATCACGGTGCACATGTTTCTTCCTGTCTCAATCCCGAAAACACACTAGCTAGCTGGCCCGCGCTGAGTCGCGTCTCAAGACACCTAAACCGTGCGGCTGGCTCGCATAGAACCGCAAAAAAATTAAAAAAATATATACGTTTATTTGCTAGTGGTGGTTTTTTGATCACGGTGCACATTTTTCTTCCTGTCTAAATCCCGAAAACATTCTAGCTAGCTGGTCCGCGCTAAGACGCGTCTCGAGACATCTCAACCGTGCGGCTGGCTCGCATAGAACCGCAAAAAAAATAAAAAAAATTATACGCTTATTTGCTAGTAGTGGTTTTTTGATCACGGTGTACATTTTTCTTCCTGTCTAAATCGAGAAAACATTCTAGCTAGCTGGTCCGCGCTAAGACGCGTCTCCAGACACCTCAACCGTGTGGCTGGCTCGCATAGAACCGCAAAAAAGAATAAAAAATGTATACGTTTATTTGCTAGTAGTGGTTTTTTGATCACGGTGCACATTTTTCTTCCTGTCTAAATCCCGGAAACACTCTTTCTATCTGGCCCGCGCCGAGACGCGACTCTAGACACCTCAACCGTGCGGCTGGCTCGCATAGAACCGCAAAAAATTAAAAAAAAATTATACTTTTATTTGCTAGTAGTGGTTATTTGATCACGGTGCACATTTTTCTTTCTGTCTAAATCCCGAAAACACTCTCGCTAGCTGGCCCGCACAAAGACGCGTCTCCGGACACCTCAACCGTGCGGCTGGCTCGCATAGAACCGCAAAAAATTAAAAAAAAATTATACGTTTATTTGCTAGTAGTGGTTTTTGGATCACGGTGCACATTTTTCTTCCTGTCTAAATCCCGAAAACAATCTAGCTAGCTGGCCCGCGCTGAGTCGCGTCTCCAGACACCTAAACCGTGCGGCTGGCTCGCACAGAACCGCAAAAAAATTAAAAAATGTATACGTTTATTTGCTAGTAGTGGTTTTTTGATAACGGTGCACATTTTTCTTCCTGTCTCAATCCCGAAAACACACTAGCTAGCTGGTCCGCGCTGAGTCGCGTCTCCAGACACCTCAACCGTGCGGCTGGCTTGCATAGAACCGCAAGAAATTAAAAAAAAATTATACGTTTATTTCCTAATAGTGGTTTTTTGATCACGGTGCACATTTTTCGTTCTGTCTTAATCCCGAAAACACTCTCGCTAGCTGGCCCGCGCAAGGACGCGTCTCCGGACACGTCAACCGTGCGGCTGGCTCGCATAGAACCGCAAAAAATTAAAAAAAAATTATACGTTTATTTCCTAGTAGTGATTTTTTGATCACGGTGCACATTTTTCTTCCTGTCTTAATACCGAAAACACTCTCGCTAGCTGGCCCGCACAAAGACGCGTCTCCGGACACCTCAACCGTGCGGCTGGCTCGCATAGAACCGCAAAAAATTTAAAAAATGTATACGTTTATTTGCTAGTAGTGGTTTTTTGATAACGGTGCACATTTTTCTTCCTGTGTCAATCCCGAAAACACACTTGCTAGCTGGTCCGCGCTGAGTCGCGTCTCCAGACACCTCAACCGTGCGGCTGGCTCGCATAGAACCGCAAAAAAATTAAAAAAATGTATACGTTTATTTGCTAGTAGTGGTTTTTTGATCACGGTGCACATTTTTCTTACTGTCTAAATCCCGAAAACATTCTGTCTAGCTGGTCCGCACTAAGACGCGTCTCCAGATACCTCAACCGTGCGGCTGGCTCGCATAGAACCGCAAAAAAAATTAAAAAATGTATACGTTTATTTGCTAGTAGTGGTTTTTTAGAAAGAAAGAAAGAAAGAAAAATATTTATTTGGGACTCTCACAAGAAATACATATCAATCAATACATACATATAAGCGGCGTCTTAAAATTAATTTGTGCGAGGCCAAAAAGGTCCCTGTCTCAGCATATGCTGCGATATTTAAAAAATAAATATCACAGCGCTGGTGTTATGACAGGGCCTGATGTGATGTCACGGACATACATACGAAACACAACACTAAGATATATATACAAGTAAAATAATGAATATAATAATTTGTATAAAAATAAAAAAAATAAAAATGTGGAATACATAAATAAAAAATTTCAATATTAACCAAATCTCAATGGCCCAGTGATCACGGTGCACATTTTTCTTACTGTCTAAATCCCGAAAACACTCTAGCTAGCTGGCCCGCGCCAAGACGCGTCTCCAGACACCTCGACCGTGCGGCTGGCTCGCATAGAACCGCAATAAATTAAAAAAATGTATACGTTTATTTGCTAGTAGTGGTTTTTTGATCACGGTGCACATTTTTCTTCCTGTCTTAATCCCGAAAATATTCTAACTAGCTGGCTCGCGCCGAGACGCGTCTGCAGACACCTCAACCGTGCGGCTGGCTCGCATAGAACCGCAATAAATTAAAAAAATGTATACGTTAATAGCTAGTAGTGGTTTTTTGATCACGGTGCACATTTTTCTTACTGTCTAAATCCCGAAAAAACTCTAGCTAGCTGGCCCGCGCCAAGACGCGTCTCCAGACACCTCGACCGTGCGGCTGGCTCGCATAGAACCGCAATAAATTAAAAAAATGTATACGTTTATTTGCTAGTAGTGGTTTTTTGATCACGGTGCACATTTTTCTTACTGTCTTAATCCCGAAAACACTCTAGCTAGCTGGCCCGCGCCAAGACGCGTCTCCAGACACCTCGACCGTGCGGCTGGCTCGCATAGAACCGCAATAAATTAAAAAAATGTATACGTTTATTTGCTAGTAGTGGTTTTTTGATCACGGTGCACATTTTTCTTCCTGTCTTAAACCCGAAAATATTTTAACTAGCTGGCTCGCGCCGAGACGCGTCTGCAGACACCTCAACCGTGCGGCTGGCTCGCATAGAACCGCAATAAATTAAAAAAATGTATACGTTTATTTGCTAGTAGTGGTTTTTTGATCACGGTGCACATTTTTCTTCCTGTCTAAATCCTAGAAACACTCTAGCTAGCTGGCCCGCACCGAGACGCGTCTCCAGACACCTCAACCGTGCGGCTAACTCGCATAGAACGGCAAAAAAATTATATACGTTTATTAGCTAGTAGTGGTTTTTTGATCACGGTGCACATTTTTCTTCCTGTCTGAATCCCGGAAACACTCTAGCTAGCTGGCCCGAACCGAGACGCGTCTCCAGGCACCTCAACCGTGCGGTTCGCTCGCATAGAACCGCAAAAAAATTTAAAAAAATGTATACGTTTATTTGCTAGTAGTGGTTTTTTGATCACGGTGCACATTTTTCTTCCTGTCTAAATCCCGGAAAAACTCTAGCTAGCTGGCCCGCGCCGAGACGCGTCTCCAGACACCTCAACCGTGCGGCTGGCTCGCATAAAACCGCAATTTTTTTTTTTAAATGTATACGTTTATTTTCTAGTAGTGGTTTTTTGATCACGGTGCACATTTTTCTTTCTGTCTTAATCCCGAAAACACACTAGCTAGCTGGCTCGCGCTGAGACGCGTCTCCAGACTTCTCAACCGTGCGGCTGGCTCGCATAGAACCGCAAAAAAATTTAAAAAATGTATACGTTTATTTGCTAGTAGTGGTTTTCTGATCACGGTGCACATTTTTCTTCCTGTCTAAATCCCGAAAACAATCTAGCTAGCTGGCCCGCGCCAAGACGCGACTCCAGACACCTAAACGGTGCGGCTGGCTCGCACAGAACCGCAAAAAAATTAAAAAATGTATACGTTTATTTGCTAGTAGTGGTTTTTTGATAACGGTGCACATTTTTCTTCCTGTCTCAATCCTGAAAACACACTAGCTAGCTGGCCCGCGCTGAGTCGCGTCTCCAGACACCTCAACCGTGCGGCTGGCTCGCATAGAACCGCAAAAAAATTAAAAAAATGTATACGTTTATTTCCTAATAGTGGTTTTTTGATCACGGTGCACATTTTTCTTCCTGTCTTAATCCCGAAAACACGCTCGCTAGCTGCCCCGCACAAAGACACGTCTCTGGACACCTCACCCGTGCGGCTGGCTCGCATAAAACCGCAAAAAATAAAAAAAAATTATACGTTTATTTCCTAGTAGTGGTTTTTTGATCACGGTGCACATTTTTCTTCCTGTCTTAATCCCGAAAACACTCTCGCTAGCTGGCCCGCACAAAGACGCATCTCCGGACACCTCAACCGTGCGGCTGGCTCGCATAGAACCGCAAAAATTTTTAAAAAATGTATACGTTTATTTGCTTGTAGTGGTTTTTTGATCACGGTGCACATTTTTCTTCCTGTCGAAATCCCGGAAACACACTAGCTAGCTGGACCGCGCTGAGTCGCGTCTCCAGACACCTCAACCGTGCGGCTGGCTCGCATAAAACCGCAAAAATATTAAAAAAAAATTATACGTTTATTTGCTAGTAGTGGTTTTTTGATAACGGTGCACATTTTTCTTCCTGTCTAAATTCCGAAAACATCCTAGCTAGCTGGCCCGCGCTGAGACGCGTCTCCAGACACCTCAACCATGCGGCTGGCTCGCATAGAACCGCAAAAAAATTAAATAAATGTATACGTTTATTTGCTAGTAGTGGTTTTTTGATCACGGTGCACATTTTTCTTCCTGTCTAAATCCCAAAAACACTCTAGCTAGCTGGCCCGCGCCGAGACGCGTCTCCAGACATCTCAACGGTGCGGCTTGCTCGCATACAACCGCAATTTTCTTTTTTAAATGTATACGTTTATTTGCTAGTAGTGGTTTTTTGATCACGGTGCACATTTTTCTTTCTGTCTTAATCCCGAAAACACACTAGTTAGCTGGCTCGCGCTGAGACGCGTCTCCAAACTTCTCAACCGTGCGGCTGGCTCGCATAGAACCGCAAAAAAATTAAAAAATGTATACGTTTATTTGCTAGTAGTGGTTTTTTGATCACGGTGCACATTTTTCTTCCTGTCTAAACCCCGAAAACAATCTAGCCAGCTGGCCCGCGCCGAGACGCGACTCCAGACACCTAACCGGTGCGGCTGGCTCGCACAGAACTGCAAAAAAATTAAAAAATGTATACGTTTATTTGCTAGTAGTGGTTTTTTGATCACGGTGCACATTTTTCTTTCTGCTTAAATCCCGAAAACATTCTAGCTAGCTGCTCCGCGCTAAGAGGCGTCTCCAGACACCTCATCCGTGCGGCTGGCTCGCATAGAACCGCATAAAAATTAAAAAAATATATACGTTTATTTGCTAGTAGTGGTTTTTTGATCACGGTGCACATTTTTCTTCCTGTCTAAACCCCGAAAACATTCTACCTAGCTTCTCCGCGCTAAGACGCGTCTCCAGACACCTCAAACGTGCGGCTGGCTCGCATAGAACCGCAAAAAAATTAAAAAATGTATACGTTTATTTGCTAGTAGTGGTTTTTTGATAACGGTGCACATTTTTCTTCCTGTCTTAATCCCGAAAACACACTAGCTAGCTGGCCCGCGTTGAGTCGCGTCTCCAAACACCTCAACCGTGCGGCTGGCTCGCATAGAACCGCAAAAAATTTTAAAAAAATGTATACGTTTATTTCCTAGTAGTGGTTTTTTGATCACGGTGCACATTTTTCTTCCTGTCTAAATTCCGAAAACACTCTAGCTAGCTGGCCCGCGCCAAGACGCGTCACCAGACACCTCAACCGTGCGGCTTGCTCGCATACAACCGCAATTTTTTTTTTTAAATGTATACGTTTATTTTCTAGTAGTGGTTTTTTGATCACGGTGCACATTTTTCTTTCTGTCTTAATCCCGAAAACACACTAGCTAGCTGGCTCGCGCTGAGACGCGTCTCCAGACTTCTCAACCGTGCGGCTGGCTCGCATAGAACCGCAAAAAAATTTAAAAAATGTATACGTTTATTTGCTAGTAGTGGTTTTTTGATCACGGTGCACATTTTTCTTCCTGTCTAAATCCCGAAAACAATCAAGCTAGCTGGCCCGCGCCAAGACGCGACTCTAGACACCTAAACGGTGCGGCTGGCTCGCACAGAACCGCAAAAAAATTAAAAAATGTATACGTTTATTTGCTAGTAGTGGCTTTTTGATCACGGTGCACATTTTTCTTCCTGTCTCAATGCTGAAAACACACTAGCTAGCTGGCCCGCGCTGAGTCGCGCCTCCAGACACCTCAACCGTGCGGCTGGCTCGCATAGAACCGCAAAAAAAATAAAAAAATGTATACGTTTATTTCCTAATAGTGGTTTTTTGATCACGGTGCACATTTTTCTTCCTGTCTTAATCCCGAAAACAATCTAGCTAGCTGGCCTGCGCCGAGATGCGTCTCCTGATACCTCAACCGTTCGGCTGGCTCGCATAGAACCGCAATAAATTAAAAAAATGTATACGTTTATTTGCTAGTAGTGGGTTTTTTGATCAAGGTGCACATTTTTTTTCATGTCTAAATCTCGAAAACACGCTAGCTAGCTGGCCCGCGCTGAGACCCGTCTCCAGACACCTCAACCGTGCGGCTAACTCGCATAGAACCGCAAAAAAATTAAAAAAATGTATACGTTTATTTGCTAGTAGTGGTTTTTTGATCACGGTGCACATTTTTCTTTCTGTCTTAATCCCGAAAACACGCTAGATAGCTGGCTCGCACAAAGACGCGTCTCCAGACACCTCAACCGTTCGGCTGGCTCGCACAGAACCGCAATAAATTAAAAAAAAGGAAAACGTTTATTTGCTAGTAGTGGTTTATTGATCACGGTGCACATTTTTCTTCCTGTCTAAATCCCGGAAACAATCAAGCTAGCTGGCTCGCGCCGAGACGCATCTCCAGACCTCTCAACCGTGCGGCTGGCTCGAATAGAACCGCAAAAAGTTTAAAAAAATGTAAACGTTTGTTTGCTAGTAGTGGTTTTTTGATCACGTTGCACATTTTTCTTCCTGTCTTTATCCCGAAAACAATCTAGCTAGCTTGCCTGCGCCGAGATGCGTCTCGTGACACCTCAACCGTTCGGCTGGCTCGCATAGAATCGCAATAAATTAAAATAAATATATACGTTTATTTTTTAGTAGTGGTTTTTTGATCAAGGTGCACATTTTTTTTCATGTCTAAATCTCGAAAACACATTAGCTAGCTGGCCCGCGCTGAGACGCGTCTCCAGACACCTCAACCGTGCGGCTAACTCGCATAGAACCGCAAAAAATTTAAAAAAATATATACGTTTATTTTTTAGTAGTGGTTTTTTGATCCCGGTGCACATTTTTCTTCCTGTCTTAATTTTGAAAATACTCTAGCTAGCTGGCCCGCGCCGAGACGCGTCTCCAGACTTCTCAACCGTGCGGCTGGCTCGCATAGAACCGCAAACAATTTAAAAAAAATTATACGTTTATATGCTAGTAGTGGTTTTTTGATCACGGTGCACATTTTACTACCTGTCTTAATCCTGAAAATGCTCTAGCTAGCTGGCCCGCGCCGAGACGCGTCTCCAGACACCTCAACCGTGCGGCTGGCTCGCAAAGAACCGCAAAAATTTTTAAAAAATGTATACGTTTATTTGCTAGTAGTGGTTTTTTATCACGGTGCACATTTTTTTTCCTGTCTCAATCCCGAAATTACTCTAGCTAGCTGGTCCGCGCCGAGACGCGTCTCCAGACACCTCAACCGTGCGGCTGGCTCGCATAGAACCGCAAAAAAATTTTAATAAATATATACGTTTATTTGCTAGTAGTGGTTTTTTGATCACGGTGCACATTTTTCTTCCTGTCTTAATCCCGGAAAACCTCTAGCTAGCTGGCCCGCGCCGAGACGCGTCTTCAAGCACCTCAAGCTTGCGGCTGGCTCGCATACAACCGCAAAAAAAAAAAAAAATTGTACGTTTATTTCCTAGTAGTGGTTTTTTGATCACGGTGCACATTTTTCTTCCTGTCTTAATCCCGAAAACACGCTAGCTAGCTGGCCCGCACAAAGACGCGTTTCCAGACACCTCAACCGTGCGGCTGGCTCGCATAGAACAGCAAAAAATTTAAAAAAATATATACGTTTATTTGCTAGTAGTGGTTTTTTGATCACGGTGCACATTTTTCTTCCTGTCTTAATCTCGAGAACACGCTAGCTAGCTGGCCTGCGCTGAGACGCGTCTTCAGACACCTCAACCGTGCGGCTAACTCGCATAGAACCGCAAAAAATTAAAAAAATGTATACGTTTATTTGCTAGTAGTGGTTTTTTGATCACGGTGCACATTTTTCTTCCTGTCTAAATCTCGAAAACACGCTAGCTAGCTGGCCTGCGCTGAGACGCGTCTCCAGACACCTCAACCGTGCGGCTGGCTCGCATAGAACCGCAATAAATTAAAAAAATGAATACGTTTATTTGCTAGTAGTGGTTTTTTGATCACGTTGCACATTTTTCTTCCTGTCTTAATCCCGAAAACACTCTATATAGCTGGCTCGCACAAAGACGCGTCTCCAGACACCTCAACCGTGCGGCTGTCTCGCATAGAACCGCAAAAAATTAAAAAAACATATATACGTTTATTTGCTAGTAGTGGTTTTTTGACCACGGAGCACATTTTTCTTCCTGTCTTAATCCCGAAAACAAACTAGATAGCTGGCTTGCACTAAGACGCGTCTCCAGACACCTCAACCGTGCGGCTAACTCGCCTAGAACCGCAAAAAAATTAAAAAAATGTATACGTTTATTTGCTAGTAGTGGTTTTTTGATCACGGTGCACATTTTTTTTCCTGTCTCAATCCCGAAAACACTCAGGCTAGCTGGCCCGCGCCGAGACGCGTCTCCAGACATCTCAACCGTGCGGCTGGCTCGCATAGAACCGCAAATTTTTTAAAAAAATTATATACGTTTATTTGCTAGTAGTGGTTTTTTGATCACGGTGCACATTTTTCTTCCTGTCTTAATCCCGGAAACACTCTAGCTAGCTGGCCCGCGCCAAGACGCGTCTTCAGACACCTCAAGCGTGCGGCTGGCTCGCATAGAACCGCAACAAATTAAAAAAAATTGTACGTTTATTTCCTAGTAGTGGTTTTTTGATCACGGTGCACATTTTTCTTTCTGTCTTAATCCCGGAAACACCCTAGCTAGCTGGCCCGCGCCGAGACGCGTCTTCAGACACCTCAACCGTGCGGCTGGCTTGCATAGAACCGCAAAAAATTAAACAAATGTATACGTTTATTTGCTAGTAGTGGGTTTTTTGATCACGGTGCACATTTTTCTTTCTATCTCAATCCGGAAAACACTCTAGCTGGCTGGCCCGCGCCGAGACGCGTCTCCAGACACCTCAACTGTGCGGCTGGCTCGAATAGAACCGCAAAACATTTAAGTAAATATATACGTTTATTTGCTAGTAGTGGTTTTTTGATCACGGTGCACATTTTACTTTCTGTCTTAATCCCGAAAACACTCTAGCTAGCTGGTTCGCGCCGAGACGCGTCTCCAGACACCTCAACCGTGCGGCTGGCTCGCATAGAACCGCAATTTTTTTTTAAAAAATATATACGTTTATTTGCTAGTAGTGGTTTTTTGATCACCGTGCACATTTTTCTTCCTGTCTTAATCCCGGAAACACTCTAGCTAGCTGGCCCCCGCCAAGACGCGTCTTCAGACTCCTCAAGCGTGCGGCTGGCTCGCATACAACCGCAAAAAATTAAAAAAAAATTGTACGTTTATTTCCTAGTAGTGGTTTTTTGATCACGTTGCACATTTTTCTTCCTGTCTTAATCCCGAAAACACTCTAGATAGCTGGCTCGCACAAAGACGCGTCTCCAGACACCTCAACCGTGCGGCTGGCTCGCATAGAACCGTAAAAAATTAAATAAACATATATACGTTTATTTGCTAGTAGTGGTATTTTGATCACGGTGCACATTTTTCTTCCTTTCTAAATCCCGGAAACAATCAAGCTAGCTGGCTCGCGCCGAGACGCATCTCCAGACACCTCAACCGTGCGGCTGGCTCGAATAGAACCGCAAAAAGTTTAAAAAAATATAAACGTTTATTTGCTAGTAGTGGTTTTTTGATCACGTTGCACATTTTTCTTCCTGTCTTAATCCCGAAAACAATCTAGCTAGCTGGCCTGCGCCGAGATGCGTCTCCTGACACCTCAACCGTTCGGCTGGCTCGCATAGAACCGCAATAAATTAAAAAAATGTATACGTTTATTTGCTAGTAGTGGGTTTTTTGATCAAGGTGCACATTTTTTTTCATGTGTAAATCTCGAAAACACGCTAGCTAGCTGGCCTGCGCTGAGACGCGTCTCCAGACACCTCAACCGTGCGGCTAACTCGCATAGAACCGCAAAAAAATATAAAAAATGTATACGTTTATTTGCTAGTAGTGGTTTTTTGATCACGGTGCACATTTTTCTTTCTGTCTAAATCCCGGAAACACGCCAGCTAGCTTGCTCGCGCCGAGACGCGTCTCCACACACCTCAACCGTGCGGCTGGCTCGCATAGAACCGTAAAAAATTAAAAAAAAACATATATACGTTTATTTGCTAGTAGTGGTTTTTTGATCACGGTGCACATTTTTCTTGCTATCTAAATCCCGATAACATTCTAGCTGGCTGGCCCGCGCCGAGACGCGTCTCCAGACACCTCAACCGTGCTGCTGGCTCGCATAGAACCGCAAAAAATTTAAATAAATATATACGTTTATTTTTTAGTTGTGGTTTTTTTATCACGGTGCACATTTGTTTTCATGTCTAAATCTCGAAAACACATTAGCTAGCTGGCCCGCGCTGAGACGCGTCTCCAGACACCTCAACCGTGCGGCTAACTCGCATAGAACCTCAAAAAAATTAAAAAAATGTATACGTTTATTTGCTAGTAGTGGTTTTTTGATCACGGTGCACATTTTTCTTGCTATCTAAATCCCGATAACATTCTAGCTGGCTGGCCCGCGCCGAGACGCGTCTCCAGACACCTCAACCGTTCGCCTGGCTCGCACAGAACCGCAATAAATTAAAAAAATGTATACGTTTATTTGCTCGTAGTGGTTTTTTGATCACGTTGCACACTTTTCTTCCTGTCTTAATCCCGAAAACACTCTAGATAGCTGGCTCGCACAAAGACGCGTCTCCAGACTTCTCAACCGTGCGGCTGGCTCGCATAGAACCGTAAAAAATTAAATAAACATATATACGTTTATTTGCTAGTAGTGGTTTTTTGATCACGGTGCACATTTTTCTTTCTGTCTTAATCCCGAAAACACTCTAGCTAGCTGGCCCGCGCCGAGACGCGTCTCCAGACACCTCAACCGTGCGGCTGGCTTGCATAGAACCGCAAAATTTTTTTTAAAAATATATACGTTTATTTGCTAGTAGTGGTTTTTTGATCACGGTGCACATTTCTCTTCCTGTCTAAATCCCGGAAACACTCTAGCTAGCTGGCCCCCGCCAAGACGCGTCTTCAGACACCTCAAGCGTGCGGCTGGCTCGCATACAACCGCAAAAAATTTAAAAAAAATTGTACGTTTATTTCCTAGTAGTGGTTTTTTGATCACGGTGCACATTTTTCTTCCTGTCTTAATCCCGAAAACACTCTAGATAGCTGGCTCGCACAAAGACGCCTCTCCAGACACCTCAACCGTGCGGCTGACTCGCATAGAACCGTAAAAAATTAAATAAACATATATACGTTTATTTGCTAGTAGTGGTTTTTTGATCACGGTGCACATTTTTCTTCCTGTCTAAATCCCGGAAACAATCAAGCTTGCTGGCTTGCGCCGAGACGCATCTCCAGACACCTCAACCGTGCGGCTGGCTCGAATAGAACCGCAAAAAGTTAAAAAAAATGTAAACGTTTATTTGCTAGTAGTGGTTTTTTGATCACGTTGCACATTTTTCTTTCTGTCTTAATCCCGAAAACACTCTAGATAGCTGGCTCGCACAAAGACGCGTCTCCAGACACCTCAACCGTGCGGCTAACTCGCCTAGAACCGCAAAAAAATTAAAAAAAATGTATACGTTTATTTGCTAGTAGTGGTTTTTTGATCACGGTGCACATTTTTCTTCCTGTCTAAATTCCGAAAACACTCTAGCTAGCTGGCCCGCGCCAAGACGCGTCTCCAGACACCTCGACCGTGCGGCTAACTCGCATAGAACCGCAAAAAAATTATATACGTTTATTAGCTAGTAGTGGTTTTTTAGAAAGAAAGAAAGAAAGAAAAATATTTATTTGGGACTCGCACAAGAAATACATATCAATCAAAACATACATATAAGCGGCGTCTTAAAATTAATTTGTGCGAGGCCAAAAAGGTCCCTGTCTCAGCATATGCTGCGATATTTAAAAAATAAATATCACAGCGCTGGTGTTATGACAGGGCCTGATGTGATGTCACGGACATACATACGAAACACAACACTAAGATATATATACAAGTAAAATAATGAATATAATAATTTGTATAAAAATAAAAAAAATAAAAATGTGGAATACATAAATAAAAAATTTCAATATTAACCAAATCTCAATGGCCCAGTGATCACGGTGCACATTTTTCTTACTGTCTAAATCCCGAAAACACTCTAGCTAGCTGGCCCGCGCCAAGACGCGTCTCCAGACACCTCGACCGTGCGGCTGGCTTGCATAGAACCGCAATAAATTAAAAAAATGTATACGTTTATTTGCTAGTAGTGGTTTTTTGATCACGGTGCACATTTTTCTTCCTGTCTTAATCCCGAAAATAATCTAACTAGCTGGCTCGCGCCGAGACGCGTCTGCAGACACCTCAACCGTGCGGCTGGCTCGCATAGAACCGCAATAAATTAAAAAAATGTATACGTTAATAGCTAGTAGTGGTTTTTTGATCACGGTGCACATTTTTCTTACTGTCTAAATCCCGAAAACACTCTAGCTAGCTGGCCCGCGCCAAGACGCGTCTCCAGACACCTCGACCGTGCGGCTGGCTCGCATAGAACCGCAATAAATTAAAAAAATGTATACGTTTATTTGCTAGTAGTGGTTTTTTGATCACGGTGCACATTTTTCTTACTGTCTAAATCCCGAATACACTCTAGCTAGCTGGCCCGCGCCAAGACGCGTCTCCAGACACCTCGACCGTGCGGCTGGCTCGCATAGAACCGCAATAAATTAAAAAAATGTATACGTTTATTTGCTAGTAGTGGTTTTTTGATCACGGTGCACATTTTTCTTACTGTCTAAATCCCGAAAACACTCTAGCTAGCTGGCCCGCGCCAAGACGCGTCTCCAGACACCTCGACCGTGCGGCTGGCTCGCATAGAACCGCAATAAATTAAAAAAATGTATACGTTTATTTGCTAGTAGTGGTTTTTTGATCACGGTGCACATTTTTCTTCCTGTCTTAAACCCGAAAATATTTTAACTAGCTGGCTCGCACCGAGACGCGTCTGCAGACACCTCAACCGTGCGGCTGGCTCGCATAGAACCGCAATAAATTAAAAAAATGTATACGTTTATTTGCTAGTAGTGGTTTTTTGATCACGGTGCACATTTTTCTTCCTGTCTTAATCCCAAAAACACTCTAGCTAGCTGGCCCGCGCCGAGACGCGTCTCCAGACACCTCAACCGTGCGGCTAACTCGCATAGAACCGCAAAAAAATTATATACGTTTATTAGCTAGTAGTGGTTTTTTAGAAAGAAAGAAAGAAAGAAAAATATTTATTTGGGACTCGCACAAGACATACATATCAATCAATACATACATATAAGCGGCGTCTTAAAATTAATTTGTGCGAGGCCAAAAAGGTCCCTGTCTCAGCATATGCTGCGATATTTAAAAAATAAATATCACAGCGCTGGTGTTATGACAGGGCCTGATGTGATGTCACGGACACACATACGGAACACAACACTAAGATATATATACAAGTAAAATAATGAATATAATAATTTGTATAAAAATAAAACAATTTAAAATGTGGAATACATAAATAAAAAATTTCAATATTAACCAAATCTCAATGGCCCAGTGATCACGGTGCACATTTTTCTTAATGTCTAAATCCCGAAAACACTCTAGCTAGCTGGCCCGCGCCAAGACGCGTCTCCAGACACCTCGACCGTGCGTCTGGCTCGCATAGAACCGCAATAAATTAAAAAAATGTATACGTTTATTTGCTAGTAGTGGTTTTTTGATCACGGTGCACATTTTTCTTCCTGCCTAAATCACGAAAACATTCTAGCTAGCTGGTCCGCGCTAAGAGGCGTCTCCAGACACCTCAACCGTGCGGCTGGCTCGCATAGAACCGCAAAAAAATTAAAAAAATGTATACGTTTATTTGCTAGTAGTGGTTTTTTGATCACGGTGCACATTTTTCTTACTGTCTAAATCCCGAAAACATTCTGCCTAGCTGGTCCGCGCTAAGACGCGTCTCCAGACACCTCAACCGTGCGGCTAACTCGCATAGAACCGCAAAAAAATTAAAAAAATGTATACGATTATTTGCTAGTAGTGGTTTTTTGATCACGGTGCACATTTTTCTTCCTGTCTAAATCCCAAAAACACTCTAGCTAGCTGGCCCGCGCCGAGACGCGTCTCCAGACACCTCAACCGTGCGGCTAACTCGCATAGAACCGCAAAAAAATTATATACGTTTATTAGCTAGTAGTGGTTTTTTAGAAAGAAAGAAAGAAAGAAAAATATTTATTTGGGACTCGCACAAGAAATACATATCAATCAATACATACATATAAGCGGCGTCTTAAAATTAATTTGTGCGAGGCCAAAAAGGTCCCTGTCTCAGCATATGCTGCGATATTTAAAAAATAAATATCACAGCGCTGGTGTTATGACAGGGCCTGATGTGATGTCACGGACATACATACGAAACACAACACTAAGATATATATACAAGTAAAATAATGAATATAATAATTTGTATAAAAATAAAAAAAAATAAAAATGTGGAATACATAAATAAAAAATTTCAATATTAACCAAATCTCAATGGCCCAGTGATCACGGTGCACATTTTTCTTACTGTCTAAATCCCGAAAACACGCTAGCTAGCTGGCCCGCACAAAGTCGCGTTTCCAGACACCTCAACCGTGCGGCTGGCTCGCATAGAACCGCAAAAAATTTAAAAAAATGTATACGTTTATTTGCTAGTAGTGGTTTTTTGATCAC
Organism: Lacanobia wlatinum; assembly: GCA_947578705.1. Classification (NCBI taxonomy): domain Eukaryota; kingdom Metazoa; phylum Arthropoda; class Insecta; order Lepidoptera; family Noctuidae; genus Lacanobia; species Lacanobia wlatinum. The sequence continues at coordinate 797,364 of OX388026.1, forward strand.
GGTGCACATTTTTCTTTCTGTCTCAATCCCGAAAACACACTAGCTAGCTGGCCCGCGCTGAGACGCGTCTCCAGACACCTCAACCGTACGGCTGACTCGCATAGAACCGCAAAAAAATTAAGAAAATGTATACGTTTATTTGCTAGTAGTGGTTTTTTGATCACGGTGCACATTTTTCTTCCTGTCTAAATCCCGGAAACATTCTAGCTAGCTGGTCGGCGCTAAGACGCGTCTCCAGACACCTCAACCGTGCGGCTGGCTCGCATAGAACCGCAAAAATTTAAAAAAAATGTATACGTTTGTTTGCTAGTAGTGGTTTTTTGATCACGGTGCACATTTTTCTTCCTGCCTTAATCCCGAAAACACGCTAGCTAGCTGGCCCGCACAAAGTCGCGTTTCCAGACACCTCAACCGTGCGGCTGGCTCGCATAGAACCGCAAAAAATTTAAAAAAATGTATACGTTTATTTGCTAGTAGTGGTTTTTTGATCACGGTGCACATTTTTCTTTCTGTCTCAATCCCGAAAACACACTAGCTAGCTGGCCCGCGCTGAGACGCGTCTCCAGACACCTCAACCGTACGGCTGACTCGCATAGAACCGCAAAAAAATTAAGAAAATGTATACGTTTATTTGCTAGTAGTGGTTTTTTGATCACGGTGCACATTTTTCTTCCTGTCTAAATCCCGGAAACATTCTAGCTAGCTGGTCGGCGCTAAGACGCGTCTCCAGACACCTCAACCGTGCGGCTGGCTCGCATAGAACCGCAAAAATTAAAAAAAAATGTATACGTTTGTTTGCTAGTAGTGGTTTTTTGATCACGGTGCACATTTTTCTTCCTGTCTTAATCCCGAAAAAACTCTCGCTAGCTGGCCAGCACAAAGACGCGTCTCCGGACACCGCAACCGTGCGGCTGGCTCGCATAGAACCGCAAAATTTTAAAAAAAATTATACGTTTATTTCCTAGTAGTGGTTTTTTGATCACGGTGCACATTTTTCTTCCTGTCTTAATCCCGAAAACACTCTCGCTTGCTTGTCCGCACAAAGACGCGTCTCCGGACACCTCAACCGTGCGGCTGGCTAGCATAGAACCGCAAAAAATTTTAAAAAATGTAAACGTTTATTTGCTAGTAGTGGTTTTTTGATCACGGTGCACATTTTTTTTCCTGTCTAAATCCCGGAAAAACTCTAGCTAGCTGGCCCGCGCCGAGACGCGTCTCCAGACACCTCAACCGTGCGGCTGGCTCGCATAAAACCGCAAAAATATTAAAAAAAAAATATACGTTTATTTGCTAGTAGTGGTTTTTTGATCACGGTGCACATTTTTCTTCCTGTCTAAATACCGAAAACAATCGAGCTAGCTGGCCCGCGCTAAAACGCGTCTCCAGACACCTCAACCGTGCGGCTGGCTCGCATAGAACCGCAAAAAATTTAAAAAATGTATACGTTTATTTGCTAGTAGTGGTTTTTTGATCACTGTGCACATGTTTCTTCCTGTCTCAATCCCGAAAACACACTAGCTAGCTGGCCCGCGCTGAGTCGCGTCTCAAGACACCTAAACCGTGCGGCTGGCTCGCATAGAACCGCAAAAAAATTAAAAAAATATATACGTTTATTTGCTAGTGGTGGTTTTTTGATCACGGTGCACATTTTTCTTCCTGTCTAAATCCCGAAAACATTCTAGCTAGCTGGTCCGCGCTAAGACGCGTCTCCAGACATCTCAACCGTGCGGCTGGCTCGCATAGAACCGCAAAAAAAATAAAAAAATGTATACGCTTATTTGCTAGTAGTGGTTTTTTGATCACGGTGTACATTTTTCTTCCTGTCTAAATCCAGAAAACATTCTAGCTAGCTGGTCCGCGCTAAGACGCGTCTCCAGACACCTCAACCGTGTGGCTGGCTCGCATAGAACCGCAAAAAAGAATAAAAAATGTATACGTTTATTTGCTAGTAGTGGTTTTTTGATCACGGTGCACATTTTTCTTCCTGTCTAAATCCCGGAAACACTCTTTCTATCTGGCCCGCGCCGAGACGCGACTCCAGACACCTCAACCGTGCGGCTGGCTCGCATAGAACCGCAAAAAATTAAAAAAAAATTATACTTTTTACTTTAAAATCTATACGTTTATTTGCTAGTAGTGGTTTTTTGATAACGGTGCACATTTTTCTTCCTGTCTCAATCCCGAAAACACACTAGCTAGCTGGTCCGCGCTGAGTCGCGTCTCCAGACACCTCAACCGTGCGGCTGGCTTGCATAGAACCGCAAAAAATTAAAAAAAAATTATACGTTTATTTCCTAATAGTGGTTTTTTGATCACGGTGCACATTTTTCTTCCTTTCTAAATCCCGGAAACAATCAAGCTAGCTGGCTCGCGCCGAGACGCATCTCCAGACACCTCAACCGTGCGGCTGGCTCGAATAGAACCGCAAAAAGTTTAAAAAAATATAAACGTTTATTTGCTAGTAGTGGTTTTTGGATCACGGTGCACATTTTTCTTCCTGTCTAAATCCCGAAAACAATCTAGCTAGCTGGCCCGCGCTGAGTCGCGTCTCCTGACACCTCAACCGTTCGGCTGGCTCGCATAGAACCGCAATAAATTAAAAAAATGTATACGTTTATTTGCTAGTAGTGGGTTTTTTGATCAAGGTGCACATTTTTTTTCATGTGTAAATCTCGAAAACACGCTAGCTAGCTGGCCTGCGCTGAGACGCGTCTCCAGACACCTCAACCGTGCGGCTAACTCGCATAGAACCGCAAAAAAATATAAAAAATGTATACGTTTATTTGCTAGTAGTGGTTTTTTGATCACGGTGCACATTTTTCTTCCTTTCTAAATCCCGGAAACAATCAAGCTAGCTGGCTCGCGCCGAGACGCATCTCCAGACACCTCAACCGTGCGGCTGGCTCGAATAGAACCGCAAAAAGTTTAAAAAAATATAAACGTTTATTTGCTAGTAGTGGTTTTTTGATCACGTTGCACATTTTTCTTCCTGTCTTAATCCCGAAAACAATCTAGCTAGCTGGCCTGCGCCGAGATGCGTCTCCTGACACCTCAACCGTTCGGCTGGCTCGCATAGAACCGCAATAAATTAAAAAAATGTATACGTTTATTTGCTAGTAGTGGGTTTTTTGATCAAGGTGCACATTTTTTTTCATGTGTAAATCTCGAAAACACGCTAGCTAGCTGGCCTGCGCTGAGACGCGTCTCCAGACACCTCAACCGTGCGGCTAACTCGCATAGAACCGCAAAAAAATATAAAAAATGTATACGTTTATTTGCTAGTAGTGGTTTTTTGATCACGGTGCACATTTTTCTTTCTGTCTAAATCCCGGAAACACGCCAGCTAGCTTGCTCGCGCCGAGACGCGTCTCCACACACCTCAACCGTGCGGCTGGCTCGCATAGAACCGTAAAAAATTAAAAAAAACATATATACGTTTATTTGCTAGTAGTGGTTTTTTGATCACGGTGCACATTTTTCTTGCTATCTAAATCCCGATAACATTCTAGCTGGCTGGCCCGCGCCGAGACGCGTCTCCAGACACCTCAACCGTGCTGCTGGCTCGCATAGAACCGCAAAAAATTTAAATAAATATATACGTTTATTTTTTAGTTGTGGTTTTTTTATCACGGTGCACATTTGTTTTCATGTCTAAATCTCGAAAACACATTAGCTAGCTGGCCCGCGCTGAGACGCGTCTCCAGACACCTCAACCGTGCGGCTAACTCGCATAGAACCTCAAAAAAATTAAAAAAATGTATACGTTTATTTGCTAGTAGTGGTTTTTTGATCACGGTGCACATTTTTCTTGCTATCTAAATCCCGATAACATTCTAGCTGGCTGGCCCGCGCCGAGACGCGTCTCCAGACACCTCAACCGTTCGGCTGGCTCGCACAGAACCGCAATAAATTAAAAAAATGTATACGTTTATTTGCTAGTAGTGGTTTTTTGATCACGTTGCACATTTTTCTTCCTGTCTTAATCCCGAAAACACTCTAGATAGCTGGCTCGCACAAAGACGCGTCTCCAGACTTCTCAACCGTGCGGCTGGCTCGCATAGAACCGTAAAAAATTAAATAAACATATATACGTTTATTTGCTAGTAGTGGTTTTTTGATCACGGTGCACATTTTTCTTCCTGTCTAAATCCCGGAAACAATCAAGCTTGCTGGCTTGCGCCGAGACGCATCTCCAGACACCTCAACCGTGCGGCTGGCTCGAATAGAACCGCAAAAAGTTAAAAAAAATGTAAACGTTTATTTGCTAGTAGTGGTTTTTTGATCACGTTGCACATTTTTCTTTCTGTCTTAATCCCGAAAACACTCTAGATAGCTGGCTCGCACAAAGACGCGTCTCCAGACACCTCAACCGTGCGGCTAACTCGCCTAGAACCGCAAAAAAATTAAAAAAAATGTATACGTTTATTTGCTAGTAGTGGTTTTTTGATCACGGTGCACATTTTTCTTCCTGTCTAAATTCCGAAAACACTCTAGCTAGCTGGCCCGCGCCAAGACGCGTCTCCAGACACCTCGACCGTGCGGCTAACTCGCATAGAACCGCAAAAAAATTATATACGTTTATTAGCTAGTAGTGGTTTTTTAGAAAGAAAGAAAGAAAGAAAAATATTTATTTGGGACTCGCACAAGAAATACATATCAATCAATACATACATATAAGCGGCGTCTTAAAATTAATTTGTGCGAGGCCAAAAAGGTCCCTGTCTCAGCATATGCTGCGATATTTAAAAAATAAATATCACAGCGCTGGTGTTATGACAGGGCCTGATGTGATGTCACGGACATACATACGAAACACAACACTAAGATATATATACAAGTAAAATAATGAATATAATAATTTGTATAAAAATAAAAAAAATAAAAATGTGGAATACATAAATAAAAAATTTCAATATTAACCAAATCTCAATGGCCCAGTGATCACGGTGCACATTTTTCTTACTGTCTAAATCCCGAAAACACTCTAGCTAGCTGGCCCGCGCCAAGACGCGTCTCCAGACACCTCGACCGTGCGGCTGGCTCGCATAGAACCGCAATAAATTAAAAAAATGTATACGTTTATTTGCTAGTAGTGGTTTTTTGATCACGGTGCACATTTTTCTTCCTGTCTTAGTCCCGAAAATAATCTAACTAGCTGGCTCGCGCCGAGACGCGTCTGCAGACACCTCAACCGTGCGGCTGGCTCGCATAGAACCGCAATAAATTAAAAAAATGTATACGTTAATAGCTAGTAGTGGTTTTTTGATCACGGTGCACATTTTTCTTACTGTCTAAATCCCGAAAACACTCTAGCTAGCTGGCCCGCGCCAAGACGCGTCTCCAGACACCTCGACCGTGCGGCTGGCTCGCATAGAACCGCAATAAATTAAAAAAATGTGTACGTTTATTTGCTAGTAGTGGTTTTTTGATCACGGTGCACATTTTTCTTACTGTCTAAATCCCGAAAACACTCTAGCTAGCTGGCCCGCGCCAAGACGCGTCTCCAGACACCTCGACCGTGCGGCTGGCTCGCATAGAACCGCAATAAATTAAAAAAATGTATACGTTTATTTGCTAGTAGTGGTTTTTTGATCACGGTGCACATTTTTCTTACTGTCTAAATCCCGAAAACACTCTAGCTAGCTGGCCCGCGCCAAGACGCGTCTCCAGACACCTCGACCGTGCGGCTGGCTCGCATAGAACCGCAATAAATTAAAAAAATGTATACGTTTATTTGCTAGTAGTGGTTTTTTGATCACGGTGCACATTTTTCTTCCTGTCTTAAACCCGAAAATATTCTAACTAGCTGGCTCGCGCCGAGACGCGTCTGCAGACACCTCAACCGTGCGGCTGGCTCGCATAGAACCGCAATAAATTAAAAAAATGTATACGTTTATTTGCTAGTAGTGGTTTTTTGATCACGGTGCACATTTTTCTTCCTGTCTTAATCCCAAAAACACTCTAGCTAGCTGGCCCGCGCCGAGACGCGTCTCCAGACACCTCAACCGTGCGGCTAACTCGCATAGAACCGCAAAAAAATTATATACGTTTATTAGCTAGTAGTGGTTTTTTAGAAAGAAAGAAAGAAAGAAAAATATTTATTTGGGACTCGCACAAGACATACATATCAATCAATACATACATATAAGCGGCGTCTTAAAATTAATTTGTGCGAGGCCAAAAAGGTCCCTGTCTCAGCATATGCTGCGATATTTAAAAAATAAATATCACAGCGCTGGTGTTATGACAGGGCCTGATGTGATGTCACGGACACACATACGGAACACAACACTAAGATATATATACAAGTAAAATAATGAATATAATAATTTGTATATAACGGAGCATCGGGACCATTCGGGTTTTTAGAAATAGTGACGTCAGCCGAGCTGACGTCACCATCTCCACCAACGGGCTCACTCATTGCAAATAACGAATACACAATTTAATTACTCACGTTTTATTCCTATTAATAATTTTGCACAACAATAATAACCTTAAAATTTAAATAAAGACAGGAATCGTACTCACAAGATGTTACACGACCTCTCGTCACCAAGTTCTGCACCAAAAGTGGCCTCGCAACGGCTAGCCTTTTCAATATCAAACATGGCGTCGTCGTTGCGAAGTCATTACACTCATTTTTACACACAAGTTGCAGGTAACATTGATTTAAGTAACAAACTACGATTTGTTAATTCATTCAACTATTTTTAGCACTAGATTTTAACATTGAAACAATTCTAACATTACTTAAAACTTTGCATAAACATTAAACGTGCGCCATCTTTATCACGTGACCAATAGTAATTCAATCAACTGTTTATTAAACAAAAACCAATCAAAAGTCATTTTTAAGCCAACGCCTATCGCTTATTAATTAATGAATGAATTTATCAATCATTAAAAGGTTTTTAAACCTAAGTTTTAATAAACCTACAGTTATGGTTTGCTGTTATAGTAACAGCAAGTCATAACACGGCTTTTTACATTGAAAGGTAACAAACTGACTACAATAATTAAATCTAAACTAATTTAAACCTATCCTGCAATATTTAACTGTTAAACTTTAAGTAAAAGTTTATTTTAAAGTTTACGTTACGACGCCTTGCGTCGACACGGCCATTCTGCGAGACGGTGTGCGTGCCCTGCACCAGTCGCGGATCTGAAAATGAAAATTACTTTTTCTGAGCTAGGTATCCATTCACTAGTACACTAGCCTGACAACTTGTCTGTGGTCGGAGCTGCTGTTGATTCAAAATGATTTCAAAAAGTTTTGTACCTTAGCTAGGCTATTATAGCCTGAACTTTTCAATAGTAGGTAACCGATTCCAACAATCCAAGTTATCAGCCATTACTTTTATATAAGGTTATGTAGTTAGTTATTCTTAGTTATAGATATTGAAGTTTATATGGAAATAATAAAGTTTACATGAGTAGTAAATAAATAGGATTTTCTGTACATAGGGAAGTGAGTGAAGATGTTGAAGTGTTGTAACGCTACGCGCTTACTCACACGTTCATTAAATTATGTCAATGCAAATGCTCCACGCATACATGCATGATTTGATTTCTCGTAGACAGGGATGATGCTGTGGTGCTGAGCGGTCTTGTACGCCGTGGTCCACAGAGGCTCTAAAGGAAAAGGAACTAGGGTGGTGCTGGGGCCTAGGCCTTATATTTATGACCGTGGTCCCCAGAGGCTCTAAAATAAAAACAAAATAGAAGTAAAGTTCTTACGTGGCTGTTTATACAGCTTGTTTGGATTTGATGCTGTGGTGCTGAGCGGTCTCGTACGCCGTGGTCCACAGGGGCTCTAAAGGATTTGGGAAGGACGTTGCTGTGGCCTAGGCCTTACTTTGACCGTGGTCCACAGGGGCTCTGAAAACTTATATAGCCACTTTATGGATGAAAATAACTCACAGGAATGATGCTGTGGCGCTGAGCGGTCCTGTACGCCGTGGTCCACAGGGGTTCTAAAGGATTGGGAAAGGACGATGCTGTGGCCTAGGTTTTATCATTTTAACCGTGGTCCACAGAGGTTCTGAAAAAAGTGTAGGAGGGAAGCGGGGTATACGGATTGTACACTATTTTAGTTAGGTATCAGTCCGTCAACAAAGACAGATCAATAACGGATTTCCTCACTGTTGTCTTGTAACTCAAATTCACAATCGCTATCAAGATAACAGTAAGAAGGGAGAAACTCACTTTGTTTAAGGGTCCAGCATCTGGGAGGTAGACGGCTGTGGCTCTTTCGATGGCAGCGTACTGATCATCTGAGATGTAGTTTCTTGTAGTGTGACATCGACCAAGTTCGTCGATGAGTCATCAGCCAGCCGGGTAGCCACTTGCTGAGGGTCATCCTCGTTATATGTCGACACGGTTTCCTGCTCGCCTGGTTGTGGTGCTCGGCGCAGCTGGTCGTGAGCGACCTTACGTGGACGCCCTCTGCCGGTCACACGTTTCACTATGTATCGATCGTTGTCCAGGATCCTGTATATCTCGTATGGCTCGCTGAATTTCAAGTCCAGAGACGTCTGGTTTCGGGGATTGTTCTTGACGAGTACGTAATCTCCTCGCTGAAACGGACGCAATTTTGCCTTGCTCCTGTCGAATCGCTGTTTGTCATATTGTCCCGCAGCTGTCATTTTATCTTGCACGTGTTGCTCAAGTAAGTCGAAGTCTATGCATTCATTATTAATATTTACCAACCTTAGTAGTTCTGGGGGTACACTGTGTTGGCGGCGGGTCAGTAGTGTAAGCGGTGCGACCCCCGTTACTCTATGTGGAGTGCAGTTGAATGCGAGCTGTAAAGCTTCTAGCGCCGTCTGCCATTCTTCAGTGTCGTAGTTTTTGATCATGGTTAATGCGTTTTTCAGCGTGCCCATGATTCGTTCGACCTGTCCGTTTGCTCGGCTTACTCCTGGCGCAATGGAGTGTATGTCGATTCCGAAACGGTCCGAGTAGACTTTAAATTCCCCAAGGAACTCTCGACCTCCATCCACCACAACTTGCACTGGAGTTCCGAACAGGTGCACGACACGTTTCAAAGCTGCTAGGCTGCTGCTTGGGCTCTTGTCATTCGAGTAGCTGAGCAAGACGTATTTGGTGTATGCGTCAATTGTAACAATTACATACTCATCTCGTCCCTCAGCGCTTCTCGTACCCAGCTTGCCAGTAATATCCATGTGGACGACCTGGAACGCTGCAGTGGGCTTCTGAATCGGGTGTAGCTGGGCTTGGATAGCGCCCGACGGCCCTTTCGAGGTCTTACATACAACACAATTGTCTACAAACCTTCTGACGATTGTGTTCATTTTGGGGAACCAGTAAGTTTCCCTCAGCTTCTGTAAGGTTTTCTCCCATCCAGGGTGTTGCAGAGCGACATGGAAGGAGTTTATCAGACTCCATTGAAATGACCTAGGGACTACAATTGGTTTATGTATACCGAGTATAGAATCTGTGAGAGTCTTCTTAAGCACGCCTTCTTCCAAGACGTAGCCTTCGGCCGGACTGTCGCCGCTCATAGTGTCTATAAGCGGGCGCAGCACGTCGTCTCGGCGCTGCTCGATCTGCAGCCACTCAGAGTCTCTTGTCATGAAGTTGACGGATCTTTCAGTGGAAGGATTTCTACTGAAAAAATCCGCGTGCTGTAACCGCTCACCTTTTCTATACTCGACCTCGAACTCATAATTCTGCAGGAAGGCCCACCACCTATGGATTCGAGGAAGGAGATCCTTTTTGTTCTTGGACGCTTTCAAGGCGTTACAATCTGTTATTACCTTGAATTTTCGGCCGTATATGTAATGCCGAAAATGCTTGACTGCCCTTACTACCGCTAAGGTCTCGAGCTCGTACGAGTGGTAGCGGCTCTCGGCGTCGGTGGTGCGCTGGCTCATGTACGCGACTGGATGCTGGCGACCACCAACGGTCTGCACGAGTACCGCTCCGTAGCCGATGCTGCTGGCGTCTGTGAAGAGCTCGATTGGTGCGTCCTCCTGAAATAGCATAAGGGTAGGCGCAGTAGACAAGTGTTGTATGATATAGTTTCGAGCCTCATCATGCCTTTCGTTCCATTCCCACTTCGCATTGTTCTTGGTCAGCTCATAGAGGGGAACCATCACACGCGAGAAATTGGGAATGAAGCGTCTAAAGTATCCAGCCAATCCGTTAAACTGCCTAACTTGTTTGACAGTCTTCGGGATTGGTGCCTTCGTTAAAGCTTCCACCTTTCTTGGACTGGGACTGACTTGCCCATCTGCAATGATATTGCCCAAATACTCGATGGAGCGTTTAAAGAAGGCAGTTTTATCGACATTAATTGAAAAACCAGCCTTTTGGAGGGCAATCAAAATGCGTTCGATATGGGCTAGGCCCTCATCGAATACCCTACATTTTGATAAAATATCATCGACATAAACCTGGCAAACCTGGTCCACCGAGCTCAAGAGGTGAGCTAAAGCCCTGTTTATACAGCGCTGATAAACTGACACCGCGTTACTGAGTCCGAACGGCATGGTCAAATACTCATATAGACCGTCCGGCGTAACAAAGGCTGTTTTCTCAATCGAGCCCTCTGAAATAGGTATTTGGTGGAAACCGGCTGCCATGTCTAATGTCGAGAAATAGTAACCCCCCGCCAGTTGATCTATTTGATCTGAAATGATCGGTAGTGGATAGTGGTCTCTCAGAGTATTCCTGTTTAGTTCGCGGTAGTCCACGCACATGCGGTCCTTTCCATTTTTCTTTTTCACTAATATTATTGGGCTGGAAAAAGGCGATTTACTTTCGCGGATAATTTTATGCTCGAGTAATTCATTTACTATTTCCCGAACTTTTTCGCGTTCGACTGGGCTCAATCGGTAAGGTCTGCGTTCGACACACTTACTATCATCTTTTAAGCGTATTTCGAGCTCACCAGTATTAACGCGTGTATGAGGGTAACCGCGAATAAATAAGTGTTCGAATTTGTTTAACAAAATTTTCAATTCATTGATTTGTTCGTCATTAGTCAAGTCACAATCTAGTTTATCAAACTTTTCACTTTGAGATCGCACATGGTAAACAACCGGTTGACGAACCAGAGTTGCACCCTGAGAGTTCACTAGCACGCTTAAGTTGTTTTTCTCGACAAGATTCATACCGATCAGAATGTCTGAGCAGACTTCGTAGTCCGGCACCACGTGAAGTTCAAGTTCTATCCGTAAACTATCAATGATACAAATCGTCGTTAATGTCGAAAGAGATACTACCGTAAACTGACCTAATCCCTTCAAGTAGCTTACTTGATAGACTCGTTGTCCGGGTAGTTTAGCAGCTATCGACTCGCGTATCACTGAACATTCGGCCCCACTGTCGAAAATCGCGAGTATTTTCAAGTTTCCCGCGACTACTGGCATCGAATTTAATTTAGAAGTACCTACGCAGTTGACGTTGGAAACCACTGCGCGTTCTCGCTTATAACACGTCTCATAAGTGTGACCTGTCCTTGAACAGAACGTGCACGTAGGTTTTCCTACATTTTGAGATGGGGTTTTACTTTCTTGTTGACGCGGTTGAGAATTATCATTTTTGTCACGGTAACGACAATCACGTGTATCATGACCGGGCTTTTTGCAGATTTGACAAAACAACGAAGGTTTGTCAAAACGTGATCGCTTAGCGGGACCCGGATGGGCACCCGATGTACCCGGTTGAGGGCGCTTAACGCTTCGTATAGAAGATGCAACAGAAATAAGTTCAGGTACTGATGTGGCCCTGGCATTCAATAACTCAATTCTCAACCGCTCATCTCCAATGCAACCAATAACTGCCTCAACTGCGTCATCATTCGATAACTTATCCTTAGTTATACGCCTCCATAACACCCAAGCTTGTGACAAGAACTGCGCAATGTCTTTGGAATTATCATAATTATGTTCCTTAAAGCGTACAATGTCCCGGGAATATCTATTCTCAGGTTCAAAAGTCGTTATTAGAACATCGCGCAATTCATGCCACGTGGTGGTAGACACAAGCCAATGGTCAACCCATAACCTCGCGCGACCTTTGAGCAAACTACCAGCCTTCATTCTCACTTCATAATCGCTCAGGTCATAAGTTTCCATGGCTGTGGTCACATGTTGGCACCACTCTCTAACCCCAATATTGGTGTCCGGATCGTATGACGGCAAAAACACCTCATTTATTCTGACTTTGGGTGTATCTTGTGTCGTGATGCGATCGGACATGTGCTTCATCACTTGCAACATCTGAGTGAAAAACTCCGTCGGTACCCCGCTAACAGAAGTGGTTAATTTTTCATTATTAGAGTCAGATGGATGGGCAAAAGTGGGGTTCAATCCCACGCCTGATAACGGAGCATCGGGACCATTCGGGTTTTTAGAAATAGTGACGTCAGCCGAGCTGACGTCACCATCTCCACCAACGGGCTCACTCATTGCAAATAACGAATACACAATTTAATTACTCACGTTTTATTCCTATTAATAATTTTGCACAACAATAATAACCTTAAAATTTAAATAAAGACAGGAATCGTACTCACAAGATGTTACACGACCTCTCGTCACCAAGTTCTGCACCAAAAGTGGCCTCGCAACGGCTAGCCTTTTCAATATCAAACATGGCGTCGTCGTTGCGAAGTCATTACACTCATTTTTACACACAAGTTGCAGGTAACATTGATTTAAGTAACAAACTACGATTTGTTAATTCATTCAACTATTTTTAGCACTAGATTTTAACATTGAAACAATTCTAACATTACTTAAAACTTTGCATAAACATTAAACGTGCGCCATCTTTATCACGTGACCAATAGTAATTCAATCAACTGTTTATTAAACAAAAACCAATCAAAAGTCATTTTTAAGCCAACGCCTATCGCTTATTAATTAATGAATGAATTTATCAATCATTAAAAGGTTTTTAAACCTAAGTTTTAATAAACCTACAGTTATGGTTTGCTGTTATAGTAACAGCAAGTCATAACACGGCTTTTTACATTGAAAGGTAACAAACTGACTACAATAATTAAATCTAAACTAATTTAAACCTATCCTGCAATATTTAACTGTTAAACTTTAAGTAAAAGTTTATTTTAAAGTTTACGTTACGACGCCTTGCGTCGACATATAAAAATAAAACAATTTAAAATGTGGAATACATAAATAAAAAATTTCAATATTAACCAAATCTCAATGGCCCAGTGATCACGGTGCACATTTTTCTTAATGTCTAAATCCCAAAAACACTCTAGCTAGCTGGCCCGCGCCAAGACGCGTCTCCAGACACCTCGACCGTGCGTCTGGCTCGCATAGAACCGCAATAAATTAAAAAAATGTATACGTTTATTTGCTAGTAGTGGTTTTTTGATCACGGTGCACATTTTTCTTACTGTCTAAATCCCGAAAACATTCTGCCTAGCTGGTCCGCGCTAAGACGCGTCTCCAGACACCTCAACCGTGCGGCTAACTCGCATAGAACCGCAAAAAAATTAAAAAAATGTATACGATTATTTGCTAGTAGTGGTTTTTTGATCACGGTGCACATTTTTCTTCCTGTCTAAATCCCAAAAACACTCTAGCTAGCTGGCCCGCGCCGAGACGCGTCTCCAGACACCTCAACCGTGCGGCTAACTCGCATAGAACCGCAAAAAAATTATATACGTTTATTAGCTAGTAGTGGTTTTTTAGAAAGAAAGAAAGAAAGAAAAATATTTATTTGGGACTCGCACAAGAAATACATATCAATCAATACATACATATAAGCGGCGTCTTAAAATTAATTTGTGCGAGGCCAAAAAGGTCCCTGTCTCAGCATATGCTGCGATATTTAAAAAATAAATATCACAGCGCTGGTGTTATGACAGGGCCTGATGTGATGTCACGGACATACATACGAAACACAACACTAAGATATATATACAAGTAAAATAATGAATATAATAATTTGTATAAAAATAAAAAAAATAAAAATGTGGAATACATAAATAAAAAATTTCAATATTAACCAAATCTCAATGGCCCAGTGATCACGGTGCACATTTTTCTTACTGTCTAAATCCCGAAAACACGCTAGCTAGCTGGCCCGCACAAAGTCACGTTTCCAGACACCTCAACCGTGCGGCTGGCTCGCATAGAACCGCAAAAAAATTAAAAAAATGTATACGTTTATTTGCTAGTAGTGGTTTTTTGATCACGGTGCACATTTTTCTTTCTGTCTCAATCCCGAAAACACACTAGCTAGCTGGCCCGCGCTGAGACGCGTCTCCAGACACCTCAACCGTACGGCTGACTCGCATAGAACCGCAAAAAAATTAAGAAAATGTATACGTTTATTTGCTAGTAGTGGTTTTTTGATCACGGTGCACATTTTTCTTCCTGTCTAAATCCCGGAAACATTCTAGCTAGCTGGTCGGCGCTAAGACGCGTCTCCAGACACCTCAACCGTGCGGCTGGCTCGCATAGAACCGCAAAAATTTAAAAAAAATGTATACGTTTGTTTGCTAGTAGTGGTTTTTTGATCACGGTGCACATTTTTCTTCCTGTCTTAATCCCGAAAACACGCTAGCTAGCTGGCCCGCACAAAGTCGCGTTTCCAGACACCTCAACCGTGCGGCTGGCTCGCATAGAACCGCAAAAAATTTAAAAAAATGTATACGTTTATTTGCTAGTAGTGGTTTTTTGATCACGGTGCACATTTTTCTTTCTGTCTCAATCCCGAAAACACACTAGCTAGCTGGCCCGCGCTGAGACGCGTCTCCAGACACCTCAACCGTACGGCTGACTCGCATAGAACCGCAAAAAAATTAAGAAAATGTATACGTTTATTTGCTAGTAGTGGTTTTTTGATCACGGTGCACATTTTTCTTCCTGTCTAAATCCCGGAAACATTCTAGCTAGCTGGTCGGCGCTAAGACGCGTCTCCAGACACCTCAACCGTGCGGCTGGCTCGCATAGAACCGCAAAAATTAAAATAAAATGTATACGTTTGTTTGCTAGTAGTGGTTTTTTGATCACGGTGCACATTTTTCTTCCTGTCTTAATCCCGAAAAAACTCTCGCTAGCTGGCCAGCACAAAGACGCGTCTCCGGACACCGCAACCGTGCGGCTGGCTCGCATAGAACCGCAAAATTTTAAAAAAAATTATACGTTTATTTCCTAGTAGTGGTTTTTTGATCACGGTGCACATTTTTCTTCCTGTCTTAATCCCGAAAACACTCTCGCTTGCTTGTCCGCACAAAGACGCGTCTCCGGACACCTCAGCCGTGCGGCTGGCTAGCATAGAACCGCAAAAAATTTTAAAAAATGTAAACGTTTATTTGCTAGTAGTGGTTTTTTGATCACGGTGCACATTTTTTTTCCTGTCTAAATCCCGGAAAAACTCTAGCTAGCTGGCCCGCGCCGAGACGCGTCTCCAGACACCTCAACCGTGCGGCTGGCTCGCATAAAACCGCAAAAATATTAAAAAAAAATATACGTTTATTTGCTAGTAGTGGTTTTTTGATCACGGTGCACATTTTTCTTCCTGTCTAAATACCGAAAACAATCGAGCTAGCTGGCCCGCGCTAAAACGCGTCTCCAGACACCTCAACCGTGCGGCTGGCTCGCATAGAACCGCAAAAAATTTAAAAAATGTATACGTTTATTTGCTAGTAGTGGTTTTTTGATCACGGTGCACATGTTTCTTCCTGTCTCAATCCCGAAAACACACTAGCTAGCTGGCCCGCGCTGAGTCGCGTCTCAAGACACCTAAACCGTGCGGCTGGCTCGCATAGAACCGCAAAAAAATTAAAAAAATATATACGTTTATTTGCTAGTGGTGGTTTTTTGATCACGGTGCACATTTTTCTTCCTGTCTAAATCCCGAAAACATTCTAGCTAGCTGGTCCGCGCTAAGACGCGTCTCCAGACATCTCAACCGTGCGGCTGGCTCGCATAGAACCGCATAAAAAATAAAAAAATGTATACGCTTATTTGCTAGTAGTGGTTTTTTGATCACGGTGTACATTTTTCTTCCTGTCTAAATCCAGAAAACATTCTAGCTAGCTGGTCCGCGCTAAGACGCGTCTCCAGACACCTCAACCGTGTGGCTGGCTCGCATAGAACCGCAAAAAAGAATAAAAAATGTATACGTTTATTTGCTAGTAGTGGTTTTTTGATCACGGTGCACATTTTTCTTCCTGTCTAAATCCCGGAAACACTCTTTCTATCTGGCCCGCGCCGAGACGCGACTCCAGACACCTCAACCGTGCGGCTGGCTCGCATAGAACCGCAAAAAATTAAAAAAAAATTATACTTTTATTTGCTAGTAGTGGTTATTTGATCACGGTGCACATTTTTCTTTCTGTCTAAATCCCGAAAACACTCTCGCTAGCTGGCCCGCACAAAGACGCGTCTCCGGACACCTCAACCGTGCGGCTGGCTCGCATAGAACCGCAAAAAATTAAAAAAAAAATATACGTTTATTTGCTAGTAGTGGTTTTTGGATCACGGTGCACATTTTTCTTCCTGTCTAAATCCCGAAAACAATCTAGCTAGCTGGCCCGCGCTGAGTCGCGTCTCCAGACACCTAAACCGTGCGGCTGGCTCGCACAGAATCGCAAAAAAATTAAAAAATGTATACGTTTATTTGCTAGTAGTGGTTTTTTGATAACGGTGCACATTTTTCTTCCTGTCTCAATCCCGAAAACACACTAGCTAGCTGGTCCGCGCTGACTCGCGTCTCCAGACACCTCAACCGTGCGGCTGGCTTGCATAGAACCGCAAAAAATTAAAAAAAAATTATACGTTTATTTCCTAATAGTGGTTTTTTGATCACGGTGCACATTTTTCGTTCTGTCTTAATCCCGAAAACACTCTCGCTAGCTGGCCCGCGCAAGGACGCGTCTCCGGACACGTCAACCGTGCGGCTGGCTCGCATAGAACCGCAAAAAATTAAAAAAAAATTATACGTTTATTTCCTAGTAGTGATTTTTTGATCACGGTGCACATTTTTCTTCCTGTCTTAATACCGAAAACACTCTCGCTAGCTGGCCCGCACAAAGACGCGTCTCCGGACACCTCAACCGTGCGGCTGGCTCGCATAGAACCGCAAAAAATTTAAAAAATGTATACGTTTATTTGCTAGTAGTGGTTTTTTGATAACGGTGCACATTTTTCTTCCTGTGTCAATCCCGAAAACACACTTGCTAGCTGGTCCGCGCTGAGTCGCGTCTCCAGACACCTCAACCGTGCGGCTGGCTCGCATAGAACCGCAAAAAAATTAAAAAAATGTATACGTTTATTTGCTAGTAGTGGTTTTTTGATCACGGTGCACATTTTTCTTACTGTCTAAATCCCGAAAACATTCTGCCTAGCTGGTCCGCACTAAGACGCGTCTCCAGATACCTCAACCGTGCGGCTGGCTCGCATAGAACCGCAAAAAAAATTAAAAAATGTATACGTTTATTTGCTAGTAGTGGTTTTTTAGAAAGAAAGAAAAATATTTATTTGGGACTCGCACAAGAAATACATATCAATCAATACATACATATAAGCGGCGTCTTAAAATTAATTTGTGCGAGGCCAAAAAGGTCCCTGTCTCAGCATATGCTGCGATATTTAAAAAATAAATATCACAGCGCTGGTGTTATGACAGGGCCTGATGTGATGTCACGGACATACATACGAAACACAACACTAAGATATATATACAAGTAAAATAATGAATATAATAATTTGTATAAAAATAAAAAAAATAAAAATGTGGAATACATAAATAAAAAATTTCAATATTAACCAAATCTCAATGGCCCAGTGATCACGGTGCACATTTTTCTTACTGTCTAAATCCCGAAAACACTCTAGCTAGCTGGCCCGCGCCAAGACGCGTCTCCAGACACCTCGACCGTGCGGCTGGCTCGCATAGAACCGCAATAAATTAAAAAAATGTATACGTTTATTTGCTAGTAGTGGTTTTTTGATCACGGTGCACATTTTTCTTCCTGTCTTAATCCCGAAAATATTCTAACTAGCTGGCTCGCGCCGAGACGCGTCTGCAGACACCTCAACCGTGCGGCTGGCTCGCATAGAACCGCAATAAATTAAAAAAATGTATACGTTAATAGCTAGTAGTGGTTTTTTGATCACGGTGCACATTTTTCTTACTGTCTAAATCCCGAAAAAACTCTAGCTAGCTGGCCCGCGCCAAGACGCGTCTCCAGACACCTCGACCGTGCGGCTGGCTCGCATAGAACCGCAATAAATTAAAAAAATGTATACGTTTATTTGCTAGTAGTGGTTTTTTGATCACGGTGCACATTTTTCTTACTGTCTTAATCCCGAAAACACTCTAGCTAGCTGGCCCGCGCCAAGACGCGTCTCCAGACACCTCGACCGTGCGGCTGGCTCGCATAGAACCGCAATAAATTAAAAAAATGTATACGTTTATTTGCTAGTAGTGGTTTTTTGATCACGGTGCACATTTTTCTTCCTGTCTTAAACCCGAAAATATTTTAACTAGCTGGCTCGCGCCGAGACGCGTCTGCAGACACCTCAACCGTGCGGCTGGCTCGCATAGAACCGCAAAAAATTAAAAAAATGTATACGTTTATTTGCTAGTAGTGGTTTTTTGATCACGGTGCACATTTTTCTTCCTGTCTAAATCCTAGAAACACTCTAGCTAGCTGGCCCGCACCGAGACGCGTCTCCAGACACCTCAACCGTGCGGCTAACTCGCATAGAACGGCAAAAAAATTATATACGTTTATTAGCTAGTAGTGGTTTTTTGATCACGGTGCACATTTTTCTTCCTGTCTGAATCCCGGAAACACTCTAGCTAGCTGGCCCGAACCGAGACGCGTCTCCAGGCACCTCAACCGTGCGGCTCGCTCGCATAGAACCGCAAAAAAATTTAAAAAAATGTATACGTTTATTTGCTAGTAGTGGTTTTTTGATCACGGTGCACATTTTTCTTCCTGTCTAAATCCCGGAAAAACTCTAGCTAGCTGGCCCGCGCCGAGACGCGTCTCCAGACACCTCAACCGTGCGGCTGGCTCGCATAAAACCGCAAAAATATAAAAAAAAATTATACGTTTATTTGCTAGTAGTGGTTTTTTGATCACGGTGCACATTTTTCTTCCTGTCTAAATTCCGAAAACACTCTAGCTAGCTGACCCGCGCCAAGACGCGTCACCAGACACCTCAACCGTGCGGCTTGCTCGCATACAACCGCAATTTTTTTTTTTAAATGTATACGTTTATTTTCTAGTAGTGGTTTTTTGATCACGGTGCACATTTTTCTTTCTGTCTTAATCCCGAAAACACACTAGCTAGCTGGCTCGCGCTGAGACGCGTCTCCAGACTTCTCAACCGTGCGGCTGGCTCGCATAGAACCGCAAAAAAATTTAAAAAATGTATACGTTTATTTGCTAGTAGTGGTTTTCTGATCACGGTGCACATTTTTCTTCCTGTCTAAATCCCGAAAACAATCTAGCTAGCTGGCCCGCGCCAAGACGCGACTCCAGACACCTAAACGGTGCGGCTGGCTCGCACAGAACCGCAAAAAAATTAAAAAATGTATACGTTTATTTGCTAGTAGTGGTTTTTTGATAACGGTGCACATTTTTCTTCCTGTCTCAATCCTGAAAACACACTAGCTAGCTGGCCCGCGCTGAGTCGCGTCTCCAGACACCTCAACCGTGCGGCTGGCTCGCATAGAACCGCAAAAAAATTAAAAAAATGTATACGTTTATTTCCTAATAGTGGTTTTTTGATCACGGTGCACATTTTTCTTCCTGTCTTAATCCCGAAAACACTCTCGCTAGCTGCCCCGCACAAAGACACGTCTCTGGACACCTCACCCGTGCGGCTGGCTCGCATAAAACCGCAAAAAATAAAAAAAAATTATACGTTTATTTCCTAGTAGTGGTTTTTTGATCACGGTGCACATTTTTCTTCCTGTCTTAATCCCGAAAACACTCTCGCTAGCTGGCCCGCACAAAGACGCATCTCCGGACACCTCAACCGTGCGGCTGGCTCGCATAGAACCGCAAAAATTTTTAAAAAATGTATACGTTTATTTGCTTGTAGTGGTTTTTTGATCACGGTGCACATTTTTCTTCCTGTCGAAATCCCGGAAACACACTAGCTAGCTGGACCGCGCTGAGTCGCGTCTCCAGACACCTCAACCGTGCGGCTGGCTCGCATAAAACCGCAAAAATATTAAAAAAAAATTATACGTTTATTTGCTAGTAGTGGTTTTTTGATAACGGTGCACATTTTTCTTCCTGTCTAAATTCCAAAACATCCTAGCTAGCTGGCCCGCGCTGAGACGCGTCTCCAGACACCTCAACCATGCGGCTGGCTCGCATAGAACCGCAAAAAAATTAAATAAATGTATACGTTTATTTGCTAGTAGTGGTTTTTTGATCACGGTGCACATTTTTCTTCCTGTCTAAATCCCAAAAACATTCTAGCTAGCTGGCCCGCGCCGAGACGCGTCTCCAGACACCTCAACGGTGCGGCTTGCTCGCATACAACCGCAATTTTCTTTTTTAAATGTATACGTTTATTTGCTAGTAGTGGTTTTTTGATCACGGTGCACATTTTTCTTTCTGTCTTAATCCCGAAAACACACTAGTTAGCTGGCTCGCGCTGAGACGCGTCTCCAAACTTCTCAACCGTGCGGCTGGCTCGCATAGAACCGCAAAAAAATTAAAAAATGTATACGTTTATTTGCTAGTAGTGGTTTTTTGATCACGGTGCACATTTTTTTTCCTGTCTAAACCCCGAAAACAATCTAGCCAGCTGGCCCGCGCCGAGACGCGACTCCAGACACCTAACCGGTGCGGCTGGCTCGCACAGAACTGCAAAAAAATTAAAAAATGTATACGTTTATTTGCTAGTAGTGGTTTTTTGATCACGGTGCACATTTTTCTTCCTGCTTAAATCCCGAAAACATTCTAGCTAGCTGCTCCGCGCTAAGAGGCGTCTCAAGACACCTCATCCGTGCGGCTGGCTCGCATAGAACCGCAAAAAAATTAAAAAAATATATACGTTTATTTGCTAGTAGTGGTTTTTTGATCACGGTGCACATTTTTCTTCCTGTCTAAATCCCGGAAACACTCTTTCTATCTGGCCCGCGCCGAGACGCGACTCCAGACACCTCAACCGTGCGGCTGGCTCGCATAGAACCGCAAAAAATTAAAAAAAAAATATACTTTTATTTGCTAGTAGTGGTTATTTGATCACGGTGCACATTTTTCTTTCTGTCTAAATCCCGAAAACACTCTCGCTAGCTGGCCCGCACAAAGACGCGTCTCCGGACACCTCAACCGTGCGGCTGGCTCGCATAGAACCGCAAAAAATTAAAAAAAAAATATACGTTTATTTGCTAGTAGTGGTTTTTGGATCACGGTGCACATTTTTCTTCCTGTCTAAATCCCGAAAACAATCTAGCTAGCTGGCCCGCGCTGAGTCGCGTCTCCAGACACCTAAACCGTGCGGATGGCTCGCACAGAACCGCAAAAAAATTAAAAAATGTATACGTTTATTTGCTAGTAGTGGTTTTTTGATAACGGTGCACATTTTTCTTCCTGTCTCAATCCCGAAAACACACTAGCTAGCTGGTCCGCGCTGACTCGCGTCTCCAGACACCTCAACCGTGCGGCTGGCTTGCATAGAACCGCAAAAAATTAAAAAAAAATTATACGTTTATTTCCTAATAGTGGTTTTTTGATCACGGTGCACATTTTTCGTTCTGTCTTAATCCCGAAAACACTCTCGCTAGCTGGCCCGCGCAAGGACGCGTCTCCGGACACGTCAACCGTGCGGCTGGCTCGCATAGAACCGCAAAAAATTAAAAAAAAATTATACGTTTATTTCCTAGTAGTGATTTTTTGATCACGGTGCACATTTTTCTTCCTGTCTTAATACCGAAAACACTCTCGCTAGCTGGCCCGCACAAAGACGCGTCTCCGGACACCTCAACCGTGCGGCTGGCTCGCATAGAACCGCAAAAAATTTAAAAAATTTATACGTTTATTTGCTAGTAGTGGTTTTTTGATAACGGTGCACATTTTTCTTCCTGTGTCAATCCCGAAAACACACTTGCTAGCTGGTCCGCGCTGAGTCGCGTCTCCAGACACCTCAACCGTGCGGCTGGCTCGCATAGAACCGCAAAAAAATTAAAAAAATGTATACGTTTATTTGCTAGTAGTGGTTTTTTGATCACGGTGCACATTTTTCTTACTGTCTAAATCCCGAAAACATTCTGCCTAGCTGGTCCGCACTAAGACGCGTCTCCAGATACCTCAACCGTGCGGCTGGCTCGCATAGAACCGCAAAAAAAATTAAAAAATGTATACGTTTATTTGCTAGTAGTGGTTTTTTAGAAAGAAAGAAAAATATTTATTTGGGACTCGCACAAGAAATACATATCAATCAATACATACATATAAGCGGCGTCTTAAAATTAATTTGTGCGAGGCCAAAAAGGTCCCTGTCTCAGCATATGCTGCGATATTTAAAAAATAAATATCACAGCGCTGGTGTTATGACAGGGCCTGATGTG
The DNA here is from genome assembly GCA_947578705.1 of Lacanobia wlatinum. Classification (NCBI taxonomy): domain Eukaryota; kingdom Metazoa; phylum Arthropoda; class Insecta; order Lepidoptera; family Noctuidae; genus Lacanobia; species Lacanobia wlatinum. The sequence continues at coordinate 819,921 of OX388026.1, forward strand.
ATGTCACGGACATACATACGAAACACAACACTAAGATATATATACAAGTAAAATAATGAATATAATAATTTGTATAAAAATAAAAAAAATAAAAATGTGGAATACATAAATAAAAAATTTCAATATTAACCAAATCTCAATGGCCCAGTGATCACGGTGCACATTTTTCTTACTGTCTAAATCCCGAAAACACTCTAGCTAGCTGGCCCGCGCCAAGACGCGTCTCCAGACACCTCGACCGTGCGGCTGGCTCGCATAGAACCGCAATAAATTAAAAAAATGTATACGTTTATTTGCTAGTAGTGGTTTTTTGATCACGGTGCACATTTTTCTTCCTGTCTTAATCCCGAAAATATTCTAACTAGCTGGCTCGCGCCGAGACGCGTCTGCAGACACCTCAACCGTGCGGCTGGCTCGCATAGAACCGCAATAAATTAAAAAAATGTATACGTTAATAGCTAGTAGTGGTTTTTTGATCACGGTGCACATTTTTCTTACTGTCTAAATCCCGAAAAAACTCTAGCTAGCTGGCCCGCGCCAAGACGCGTCTCCAGACACCTCGACCGTGCGGCTGGCTCGCATAGAACCGCAATAAATTAAAAAAATGTATACGTTTATTTGCTAGTAGTGGTTTTTTGATCACGGTGCACATTTTTCTTACTGTCTTAATCCCGAAAACACTCTAGCTAGCTGGCCCGCGCCAAGACGCGTCTCCACACACCTCGACCGTGCGGCTGGCTCGCATAGAACCGCAATAAATTAAAAAAATGTATACGTTTATTTGCTAGTAGTGGTTTTTTGATCACGGTGCACATTTTTCTTCCTGTCTTAAACCCGAAAATATTTTAACTAGCTGGCTCGCGCCGAGACGCGTCTGCAGACACCTCAACCGTGCGGCTGGCTCGCATAGAACCGCAAAAAATTAAAAAAATGTATACGTTTATTTGCTAGTAGTGGTTTTTTGATCACGGTGCACATTTTTCTTCCTGTCTAAATCCTAGAAACACTCTAGCTAGCTGGCCCGCACCGAGACGCGTCTCCAGACACCTCAACCGTGCGGCTAACTCGCATAGAACGGCAAAAAAATTATATACGTTTATTAGCTAGTAGTGGTTTTTTGATCACGGTGCACATTTTTCTTCCTGTCTGAATCCCGGAAACACTCTAGCTAGCTGGCCCGAACCGAGACGCGTCTCCAGGCACCTCAACCGTGCGGCTCGCTCGCATAGAACCGCAAAAAAATTTAAAAAAATGTATACGTTTATTTGCTAGTAGTGGTTTTTTGATCACGGTGCACATTTTTCTTCCTGTCTAAATCCCGGAAAAACTCTAGCTAGCTGGCCCGCGCCGAGACGCGTCTCCAGACACCTCAACCGTGCGGCTGGCTCGCATAAAACCGCAAAAATATAAAAAAAAATTATACGTTTATTTGCTAGTAGTGGTTTTTTGATCACGGTGCACATTTTTCTTCCTGTCTAAATTCCGAAAACACTCTAGCTAGCTGACCCGCGCCAAGACGCGTCACCAGACACCTCAACCGTGCGGCTTGCTCGCATACAACCGCAATTTTTTTTTTTAAATGTATACGTTTATTTTCTAGTAGTGGTTTTTTGATCACGGTGCACATTTTTCTTTCTGTCTTAATCCCGAAAACACACTAGCTAGCTGGCTCGCGCTGAGACGCGTCTCCAGACTTCTCAACCGTGCGGCTGGCTCGCATAGAACCGCAAAAAAATTTAAAAAATGTATACGTTTATTTGCTAGTAGTGGTTTTCTGATCACGGTGCACATTTTTCTTCCTGTCTAAATCCCGAAAACAATCTAGCTAGCTGGCCCGCGCCAAGACGCGACTCCAGACACCTAAACGGTGCGGCTGGCTCGCACAGAACCGCAAAAAAATTAAAAAATGTATACGTTTATTTGCTAGTAGTGGTTTTTTGATAACGGTGCACATTTTTCTTCCTGTCTCAATCCTGAAAACACATTAGCTAGCTGGCCCGCGCTGAGTCGCGTCTCCAGACACCTCAACCGTGCGGCTGGCTCGCATAGAACCGCAAAAAAATTAAAAAAATGTATACGTTTATTTCCTAATAGTGGTTTTTTGATCACGGTGCACATTTTTCTTCCTGTCCTAATCCCGAAAACACTCTCGCTAGCTGCCCCGCACAAAGACACGTCTCTGGACACCTCACCCGTGCGGCTGGCTCGCATAAAACCGCAAAAAATAAAAAAAAATTATACGTTTATTTCCTAGTAGTGGTTTTTTGATCACGGTGCACATTTTTCTTCCTGTCTTAATCCCGAAAACACTCTCGCTAGCTGGCCCGCACAAAGACGCATCTCCGGACACCTCAACCGTGCGGCTGGCTCGCATAGAACCGCAAAAATTTTTAAAAAATGTATACGTTTATTTGCTTGTAGTGGTTTTTTGATCACGGTGCACATTTTTCTTCCTGTCGAAATCCCGGAAACACACTAGCTAGCTGGACCGCGCTGAGTCGCGTCTCCAGACACCTCAACCGTGCGGCTGGCTCGCATAAAACCGCAAAAATATTAAAAAAAAATTATACGTTTATTTGCTAGTAGTGGTTTTTTGATAACGGTGCACATTTTTCTTCCTGTCTAAATTCCGAAACATCCTAGCTAGCTGGCCCGCGCTGAGACGCGTCTCCAGACACCTCAACCATGCGGCTGGCTCGCATAGAACCGCAAAAAAATTAAATAAATGTATACGTTTATTTGCTAGTAGTGGTTTTTTGATCACGGTGCACATTTTTCTTCCTGTCTAAATCCCAAAAACATTCTAGCTAGCTGGCCCGCGCCGAGACGCGTCTCCAGACACCTCAACGGTGCGGCTTGCTCGCATACAACCGCAATTTTCTTTTTTAAATGTATACGTTTATTTGCTAGTAGTGGTTTTTTGATCACGGTGCACATTTTTCTTTCTGTCTTAATCCCGAAAACACACTAGTTAGCTGGCTCGCGCTGAGACGCGTCTCCAAACTTCTCAACCGTGCGGCTGGCTCGCATAGAACCGCAAAAAAATTAAAAAATGTATACGTTTATTTGCTAAAAGTGGTTTTTTGATCACGGTGCACATTTTTTTTCCTGTCTAAACCCCGAAAACAATCTAGCCAGCTGGCCCGCGCCGAGACGCGACTCCAGACACCTAACCGGTGCGGCTGGCTCGCACAGAACTGCAAAAAAATTAAAAAATGTATACGTTTATTTGCTAGTAGTGGTTTTTTGATCACGGTGCACATTTTTCTTCCTGCTTAAATCCCGAAAACATTCTAGCTAGCTGCTCCGCGCTAAGAGGCGTCTCCAGACACCTCATCCGTGCGGCTGGCTCGCATAGAACCGCAAAAAAATTAAAAAAATATATACGTTTATTTGCTAGTAGTGGTTTTTTGATCACGGTGCACATTTTTCTTCCTGTCTAAATCCCGAAAACATTCTACCTAGCTTCTCCGCGCTAAGACGCGTCTCCAGACACCTCAACCGTGCGGCTGGCTCGCATAGAACCGCAAAAAAATTAAAAAATGTATACGTTTATTTGCTAGTAGTGGTTTTTTGATAACGGTGCACATTTTTCTTCCTGTCTTAATCCCGAAAACACACTAACTAGCTGGCCCGCGTTGAGTCGCGTCTCCAAACACCTCGACCGTGCGGCTGGCTCGCATAGAACCGCAATAAATTAAAAAAATGTATACGTTTATTTGCTAGTAGTGGTTTTTTGATCACGGTGCACATTTTTCTTACTGTCTTAATCCCGAAAACACTCTAGCTAGCTGGCCCGCGCCAAGACGCGTCTCCAGACACCTCGACCGTGCGGCTGGCTCGCATAGAACCGCAATAAATTAAAAAAATGTATACGTTTATTTGCTAGTAGTGGTTTTTTGATCACGGTGCACATTTTTCTTCCTGTCTTAAACCCGAAAATATTTTAACTAGCTGGCTCGCGCCGAGACGCGTCTGCAGACACCTCAACCGTGCGGCTGGCTCGCATAGAACCGCAAAAAATTAAAAAAATGTATACGTTTATTTGCTAGTAGTGGTTTTTTGATCACGGTGCACATTTTTCTTCCTGTCTAAATCCTAGAAACACTCTAGCTAGCTGGCCCGCACCGAGACGCGTCTCCAGACACCTCAACCGTGCGGCTAACTCGCATAGAACGGCAAAAAAATTATATACGTTTATTAGCTAGTAGTGGTTTTTTGATCACGGTGCACATTTTTCTTCCTGTCTGAATCCCGGAAACACTCTAGCTAGCTGGCCCGAACCGAGACGCGTCTCCAGGCACCTCAACCGTGCGGCTCGCTCGCATAGAACCGCAAAAAAATTTAAAAAAATGTATACGTTTATTTGCTAGTAGTGGTTTTTTGATCACGGTGCACATTTTTCTTCCTGTCTAAATCCCGGAAAAACTCTAGCTAGCTGGCCCGCGCCGAGACGCGTCTCCAGACACCTCAACCGTGCGGCTGGCTCGCATAAAACCGCAAAAATATAAAAAAAAATTATACGTTTATTTGCTAGTAGTGGTTTTTTGATCACGGTGCACATTTTTCTTCCTGTCTAAATTCCGAAAACACTCTAGCTAGCTGACCCGCGCCAAGACGCGTCACCAGACACCTCAACCGTGCGGCTTGCTCGCATACAACCGCAATTTTTTTTTTTAAATGTATACGTTTATTTTCTAGTAGTGGTTTTTTGATCACGGTGCACATTTTTCTTTCTGTCTTAATCCCGAAAACACACTAGCTAGCTGGCTCGCGCTGAGACGCGTCTCCAGACTTCTCAACCGTGCGGCTGGCTCGCATAGAACCGCAAAAAAATTTAAAAAATGTATACGTTTATTTGCTAGTAGTGGTTTTCTGATCACGGTGCACATTTTTCTTCCTGTCTAAATCCCGAAAACAATCTAGCTAGCTGGCCCGCGCCAAGACGCGACTCCAGACACCTAAACGGTGCGGCTGGCTCGCACAGAACCGCAAAAAAATTAAAAAATGTATACGTTTATTTGCTAGTAGTGGTTTTTTGATAACGGTGCACATTTTTCTTCCTGTCTCAATCCTGAAAACACACTAGCTAGCTGGCCCGCGCTGAGTCGCGTCTCCAGACACCTCAACCGTGCGGCTGGCTCGCATAGAACCGCAAAAAAATTAAAAAAATGTATACGTTTATTTCCTAATAGTGGTTTTTTGATCACGGTGCACATTTTTCTTCCTGTCCTAATCCCGAAAACACTCTCGCTAGCTGCCCCGCACAAAGACACGTCTCTGGACACCTCACCCGTGCGGCTGGCTCGCATAAAACCGCAAAAAATAAAAAAAAATTATACGTTTATTTCCTAGTAGTGGTTTTTTGATCACGGTGCACATTTTTCTTCCTGTCTTAATCCCGAAAACACTCTCGCTAGCTGGCCCGCACAAAGACGCATCTCCGGACACCTCAACCGTGCGGCTGGCTCGCATAGAACCGCAAAAATTTTTAAAAAATGTATACGTTTATTTGCTTGTAGTGGTTTTTTGATCACGGTGCACATTTTTCTTCCTGTCGAAATCCCGGAAACACACTAGCTAGCTGGACCGCGCTGAGTCGCGTCTCCAGACACCTCAACCGTGCGGCTGGCTCGCATAAAACCGCAAAAATATTAAAAAAAAATTATACGTTTATTTGCTAGTAGTGGTTTTTTGATAACGGTGCACATTTTTCTTCCTGTCTAAATTCCGAAACATCCTAGCTAGCTGGCCCGCGCTGAGACGCGTCTCCAGACACCTCAACCATGCGGCTGGCTCGCATAGAACCGCAAAAAAATTAAATAAATGTATACGTTTATTTGCTAGTAGTGGTTTTTTGATCACGGTGCACATTTTTCTTCCTGTCTAAATCCCAAAAACATTCTAGCTAGCTGGCCCGCGCCGAGACGCGTCTCCAGACACCTCAACGGTGCGGCTTGCTCGCATACAACCGCAATTTTCTTTTTTAAATGTATACGTTTATTTGCTAGTAGTGGTTTTTTGATCACGGTGCACATTTTTCTTTCTGTCTTAATCCCGAAAACACACTAGTTAGCTGGCTCGCGCTGAGACGCGTCTCCAAACTTCTCAACCGTGCGGCTGGCTCGCATAGAACCGCAAAAAAATTAAAAAATGTATACGTTTATTTGCTAGTAGTGGTTTTTTGATCACGGTGCACATTTTTTTTCCTGTCTAAACCCCGAAAACAATCTAGCCAGCTGGCCCGCGCCGAGACGCGACTCCAGACACCTAACCGGTGCGGCTGGCTCGCACAGAACTGCAAAAAAATTAAAAAATGTATACGTTTATTTGCTAGTAGTGGTTTTTTGATCACGGTGCACATTTTTCTTCCTGCTTAAATCCCGAAAACATTCTAGCTAGCTGCTCCGCGCTAAGAGGCGTCTCCAGACACCTCATCCGTGCGGCTGGCTCGCATAGAACCGCAAAAAAATTAAAAAAATATATACGTTTATTTGCTAGTAGTGGTTTTTTGATCACGGTGCACATTTTTCTTCCTGTCTAAATCCCGAAAACATTCTACCTAGCTTCTCCGCGCTAAGACGCGTCTCCAGACACCTCAACCGTGCGGCTGGCTCGCATAGAACCGCAAAAAAATTAAAAAATGTATACGTTTATTTGCTAGTAGTGGTTTTTTGATAACGGTGCACATTTTTCTTCCTGTCTTAATCCCGAAAACACACTAGCTAGCTGGCCCGCGTTGAGTCGCGTCTCCAAACACCTCAACCGTGCGGCTGGCTCGCATAGAACCGCAAAAAATTTAAAAAAAATGTATACGTTTATTTCCTAGTAGTGGTTTTTTGATCACGGTGCACATTTTTCTTCCTGTCTAAATTCCGAAAACACTCTAGCTAGCTGGCCCGCGCCAAGACGCGTCACCAGACACCTCAACCGTGCGGCTTGCTCGCATACAACCGCAATTTTTTTTTTTAAATGTATACGTTTATTTTCTAGTAGTGGTTTTTTGATCACGGTGCACATTTTTCTTTCTGTCTTAATCCCGAAAACACACTAGCTAGCTGGCTCGCGCTGAGACGCGTCTCCAGACTTCTCAACCGTGCGGCTGGCTCGCATAGAACCGCAAAAAAATTTAAAAAATGTATACGTTTATTTGCTAGTAGTGGTTTTTTGATCACGGTGCACATTTTTCTTCCTGTCTCAATGCTGAAAACACACTAGCTAGCTGGCCCGCGCTGAGTCGCGCCTCCAGACACCTCAACCGTGCGGCTGGCTCGCATAGAACCGCAAAAAAAATAAAAAAATGTATACGTTTTTCCTAATAGTGGTTTTTTGATCACGGTGCACATTTTTCTTCCTGTCTTAATCCCGAAAACAATCTAGCTAGCTGGCCTGCGCCGAGATGCGTCTCCTGATACCTCAACCGTTCGGCTGGCTCGCATAGAACCGCAATAAATTAAAAAAATGTATACGTTTATTTGCTAGTAGTGGGTTTTTTGATCAAGGTGCACATTTTTTTTCATGTCTAAATCTCGAAAACACGCTAGCTAGCTGGCCCGCGCTGAGACCCGTCTCCAGACACCTCAACCGTGCGGCTAACTCGCATAGAACCGCAAAAAAATTAAAAAAATGTATACGTTTATTTGCTAGTAGTGGTTTTTTGATCACGGTGCACATTTTTCTTTCTGTCTTAATCCCGAAAACACGCTAGATAGCTGGCTCGCACAAAGACGCGTCTCCAGACACCTCAACCGTTCGGCTGGCTCGCACAGAACCGCAATAAATTAAAAAAAAGGAAAACGTTTATTTGCTAGTAGTGGTTTATTGATCACGGTGCACATTTTTCTTCCTGTCTAAATCCCGGAAACAATCAAGCTAGCTGGCTCGCGCCGAGACGCATCTCCAGACCTCTCAACCGTGCGGCTGGCTCGAATAGAACCGCAAAAAGTTTAAAAAAATGTAAACGTTTGTTTGCTAGTAGTGGTTTTTTGATCACGTTGCACATTTTTCTTCCTGTCTTTATCCCGAAAACAATCTAGCTAGCTTGCCTGCGCCGAGATGCGTCTCGTGACACCTCAACCGTTCGGCTGGCTCGCATAGAATCGCAATAAATTAAAATAAATATATACGTTTATTTTTTAGTAGTGGTTTTTTGATCAAGGTGCACATTTTTTTTCATGTCTAAATCTCGAAAACACATTAGCTAGCTGGCCCGCGCTGAGACGCGTCTCCAGACACCTCAACCGTGCGGCTAACTCGCATAGAACCGCAAAAAAATTAAAAAAATATATACGTTTATTTTTTAGTAGTGGTTTTTTGATCCCGGTGCACATTTTTCTTCCTGTCTTAATTTTGAAAATACTCTAGCTAGCTGGCCCGCGCCGAGACGCGTCTCCAGACTTCTCAACCGTGCGGCTGGCTCGCATAGAACCGCAAACAATTTAAAAAAAATTATACGTTTATATGCTAGTAGTGGTTTTTTGATCACGGTGCACATTTTACTACCTGTCTTAATCCTGAAAATGCTCTAGCTAGCTGGCCCGCGCCGAGACGCGTCTCCAGACACCTCAACCGTGCGGCTGGCTCGCAAAGAACCGCAAAAAATTTTAAAAAATGTATACGTTTATTTGCTAGTAGTGGTTTTTTATCACGGTGCACATTTTTTTTCCTGTCTCAATCCCGAAATTACTCTAGCTAGCTGGTCCGCGCCGAGACGCGTCTCCAGACACCTCAACCGTGCGGCTGGCTCGCATAGAACCGCAAAAAAAATTTAAAAAATATATACGTTTATTTGCTAGTAGTGGTTTTTTGATCACGGTGCACATTTTTCTTCCTGTCTTAATCCCGGAAACACTCTAGCTAGCTGGCCCGCGCCGAGACGCGTCTTCAAGCACCTCAAGCTTGCGGCTGGCTCGCATACAACCGCAAAAAAAAAAAATAATTGTACGTTTATTTCCTAGTAGTGGTTTTTTGATCACGGTGCACATTTTTCTTCCTGTCTTAATCCCGAAAACACGCTAGCTAGCTGGCCCGCACAAAGACGCGTTTCCAGACACCTCAACCGTGCGGCTGGCTCGCATAGAACAGCAAAAAATTTAAAAAAATATATACGTTTATTTGCTAGTAGTGGTTTTTTGATCACGTTGCACATTTTTCTTCCTGTCTTAATCCCGAAAACACTCTATATAGCTGGCTCGCACAAAGACGCGTCTCCAGACACCTCAACCGTGCGGCTGTCTCGCATAGAACCGCAATAAATTAAAAAAATGAATACGTTTATTTGCTAGTAGTGGTTTTTTGATCACGTTGCACATTTTTCTTCCTGTCTTAATCCCGAAAACACTCTATATAGCTGGCTCGCACAAAGACGCGTCTCCAGACACCTCAACCGTGCGGCTGTCTCGCATAGAACCGCAAAAAATTAAAAAAACATATATACGTTTATTTGCTAGTAGTGGTTTTTTGATCACGGTGCACATTTTTCTTCCTGTCTTAATCCCGAAAACAAACTAGATAGCTGGCTCGCACTAAGACGCGTCTCCAGACACCTCAACCGTGCGGCTAACTCGCCTAGAACCGCAAAAAAATTAAAAAAATGTATACGTTTATTTGCTAGTAGTGGTTTTTTGATCACGGTGCACATTTTTTTTCCTGTCTCGATCCCGAAAACACTCAAGCTAGCTGGCCCGCGCCGAGACGCGTCTCCAGACATCTCAACCGTGCGGCTGGCTCGCATAGAACCGCAATTTTTTTTAAAAAAATATATACGTTTATTTGCTAGTAGTGGTTTTTTGATCACGGTGCACATTTTTCTTCCTGTCTTAATTTTGAAAATACTCTAGCTAGCTGGTCCGCGCCAAGACGCGTCTTCAGACACCTCAAGCGTGCGGCTGGCTCGCATAGAACCGCAACAAATTAAAAAAAATTGTACGTTTATTTCCTAGTAGTGGTTTTTTGATCACGGTGCACATTTTTCTTCCTGTCTTAATCCCGGAAACACCCTAGCTAGCTGGCCCGCGCCGAGACGCGTCTTCAGACACCTCAACCGTGCGGCTGGCTTGCATAGAACCGCAAAAAATTAAACAAATGTATACGTTTATTTGCTAGTAGTGGGTTTTTTGATCACCGTGCACATTTTTCTTCCTATCTCAATCCGGAAAACACTCTAGCTGGCTGGCCCGCGCCGAGACGCGTCTCCAGACACCTCAACTGTGCGGCTGGCTCGAATAGAACCGCAAAACATTTAAGTAAATATATACGTTTATTTGCTAGTAGTGGTTTTTTGATCACGGTGCACATTTTACTTTCTGTCTTAATCCCGAAATTACTCTAGCTAGCTGGTTCGCGCCGAGACGCGTCTCCAGACACCTCAACCGTGCGGCTGGCTCGCATAGAACCGCAAATTTTTTTTAAAAAATATATACGTTTATTTGCTAGTAGTGGTTTTTTGATCACCGTGCACATTTTTCTTCCTGTCTTAATCCCGGAAACACTCTAGCCAGCTGGCCCCCGCCAAGACGCGTCTTCAGACACCTCAAGCGTGCGGCTGGCTCGCATACAACCGCAAAAAATTAAAAAAAAATTGTACGTTTATTTCCTAGTAGTGGTTTTTTGATCACGTTGCACATTTTTCTTCCTGTCTTAATCCCGAAAACACTCTAGATAGCTGGCTCGCACAAAGACGCGTCTCCAGACACCTCAACCGTGCGGCTGGCTCGCATAGAACCGTAAAAAATTAAATAAACATATATACGTTTATTTGCTAGTAGTGGTTTTTTGATCACGGTGCACATTTTTCTTCCTTTCTAAATCCCGGAAACAATCAAGCTAGCTGGCTCGCGCCGAGACGCATCTCCAGACAACTCAACCGTGCGGCTGGCTCGAATAGAACCGCAAAAAGTTTAAAAAAATATAAACGTTTATTTGCTAGTAGTGGTTTTTTGATCACGTTGCACATTTTTCTTCCTGTCTTAATCCCGAAAACAATCTAGCTAGCTGGCCTGCGCTGAGATGCGTCTCCTGACACCTCAACCGTTCGGCTGGCTCGCATAGAACCGCAATAAATTAAAAAAATGTATACGTTTATTTGCTAGTAGTGGGTTTTTTGATCAAGGTGCACATTTTTTTTCATGTGTAAATCTCGAAAACACGCTAGCTAGCTGGCCTGCGCTGAGACGCGTCTCCAGACACCTCAACCGTGCGGCTAACTCGCATAGAACCGCAAAAAAATATAAAAAATGTATACGTTTATTTGCTAGTAGTGGTTTTTTGATCACGGTGCACATTTTTCTTTCTGTCTAAATCCCGGAAACACGCCAGCTAGCTTGCTCGCGCCGAGACGCGTCTCCACACACCTCAACCGTGCGGCTGGCTCGCATAGAACCGTAAAAAATTAAAAAAAACATATATACGTTTATTTGCTAGTAGCGGTTTTTTGATCACGGTGCACATTTTTCTTGCTATCTAAATCCCGATAACATTCTAGCTGGCTGGCCCGCGCCGAGACGCGTCTCCAGACACCTCAACCGTGCTGCTGGCTCGCATAGAACCGCAAAAAATTTAAATAAATATATACGTTTATTTTTTAGTTGTGGTTTTTTTATCACGGTGCACATTTGTTTTCATGTCTAAATCTCGAAAACACATTAGCTAGCTGGCCCGCGCTGAGACGCGTCTCCAGACACCTCAACCGTGCGGCTAACTCGCATAGAACCTCAAAAAAATTAAAAAAATGTATACGTTTATTTGCTAGTAGTGGTTTTTTGATCACGGTGCACATTTTTCTTGCTATCTAAATCCCGATAACATTCTAGCTGGCTGGCCCGCGCCGAGACGCGTCTCCAGACACCTCAACCGTTCGGCTGGCTCGCACAGAACCGCAATAAATTAAAAAAAATGTATACGTTTATTTGCTAGTAGTGGTTTTTTGATCACGTTGCACATTTTTCTTCCTGTCTTAATCCCGAAAACACTCTAGATAGCTGGCTCGCACAAAGACGCGTCTCCAGACTTCTCAACCGTGCGCCTGGCTCGCATAGAACCGTAAAAAATTAAATAAACATATATACGTTTATTTGCTAGTAGTGGTTTTTTGATCACGGTGCACATTTTTCTTTCTGTCTTAATCCCGAAAACACTCTAGCTAGCTGGCCCGCGCCGAGACGCGTCTCCAGACACCTCAACTGTGCGGCTGGCTCGCATAGAACCGCAAAATTTTTTTTAAAAATATATACGTTTATTTGCTAGTAGTGGTTTTTTGATCACGGTGCACATTTCTCTTCCTGTCTAAATCCCGGAAACACTCTAGCTAGCTGGCCCCCGCCAAGACGCGTCTTCAGACACCTCAAGCGTGCGGCTGCCTCGCATACAACCGCAAAAAATTTAAAAAAAATTGTACGTTTATTTCCTAGTAGTGGTTTTTTGATCACGGTGCACATTTTTCTTCCTGTCTTAATCCCGAAAACACTCTAGATAGCTGGCTCGCACAAAGACGCCTCTCCAGACACCTCAACCGTGCGGCTGACTCGCATAGAACCGTAAAAAATTAAATAAACATATATACGTTTATTTGCTAGTAGTGGTTTTTTGATCACGGTGCACATTTTTCTTCCTGTCTAAATCCCGGAAACAATCAAGCTTGCTGGCTTGCGCCGAGACGCATCTCCAGACACCTCAACCGTGCGGCTGGCTCGAATAGAACCGCAAAAAGTTAAAAAAAATGTAAACGTTTATTTGCTAGTAGTGGTTTTTTGATCACGTTGCACATTTTTCTTCCTGTCTTAATCCCGAAAACAATCTAGCTAGCTGGCTCCCGCCAAGACGCGTCTTCAGACACCTCAACCGTGCGGCTGGCTCGAATAGAACCGCAAAAAGTTTAAAAAAATATAAACGTTTATTTGCTAGTAGTGGTTTTTTGATCACGTTGCACATTTTTCTTCCTGTCTTAATCCCGAAAACAATCTAGCTAGCTGGCCTGCGCCGAGATGCGTCTCCTGACACCTCAACCGTTCGGCTGGCTCGCATAGAACCGCAATAAATTAAAAAAATGTATCCGTTTATTTGCTAGTAGTGGGTTTTTTGATCAAGGTGCACATTTTTTTTCATGTCTTAATCTCGAAAACACGCTAGCTAGCTGGCCTGCGCTGAGACGCGTCTCCAGACACCTCAACTGTGCGGCTAACTCGCATAGAACCGCAAAAAAATTAAAAAAATGTATACGTTTATTTGCTAGTAGTGGTTTTTTGATCACGGTGCACATTTTTCTTTCTGTCTTAATCCCGAAAACACTCTAGATAGCTGGCTCACACAAAGACGCGTCTCCAGACACCTCAACCGTGCGGCTAACTCGCCTAGAACCGCAAAAAAATTAAAAAAAATGTATACGTTTATTTGCTAGTAGTGGTTTTTTGATCACGGTGCACATTTTTCTTCCTGTCTAAATTCCGAAAACACTCTAGCTAGCTGGCCCGCGCCAAGACGCGTCACCAGACACCTCAACCGTGCGGTCTGCTCGCATACAACCGCAATTTTTTTTTTTAAATGTATACGTTTATTTTCTAGTAGTGGTTTTTTGATCACGGTGCACATTTTTCTTTCTGTCTTAATCCCGAAAACACACTAGCTAGCTGGCTCGCGCTGAGACGCGTCTCCAGACTTCTCAACCGTGCGGCTGGCTCGCATAGAACCGCAAAAAAATTTAAAAAATGTATACGTTTACTTGCTAGTAGTGGTTTTTTGATCACGGTGCACATTTTTCTTCCTGTCTAAATCCCGAAAACAATCAAGCTAGCTGGCCCGCGCCAAGACGCGACTCCAGACACCTAAACGGTGCGGCTGGCTCGCACAGAACCGCAAAAAAATTAAAAAATGTATACGTTTATTTGCTAGTAGTGGTTTTTTGATCACGGTGCACATTTTTCTTCCTGTCTCAATGCTGAAAACACACTAGCTAGCTGGCCCGCGCTGAGTCGCGCCTCCAGACACCTCAACCGTGCGGCTGGCTCGCATAGAACCGCAAAAAAAATAAAAAAATGTATACGTTTATTTCCTAATAGTGGTTTTTTGATCACGGTGCACATTTTTCTTCCTGTCTTAATCCCGAAAACCATCTAGCTAGCTGGCCTGCGCCGAGATGCGTCTCCTGATACCTCAACCGTTCGGCTGGCTCGCATAGAACCGCAATAAATTAAAAAAATGTATACGTTTATTTGCTAGTAGTGGGTTTTTTGATCAAGGTGCACATTTTTTTTCATGTCTAAATCTCGAAAACACGCTAGCTAGCTGGCCCGCGCTGAGACCCGTCTCCAGACACCTCAACCGTGCGGCTAACTCGCATAGAACCGCAAAAAAATTAAAAAAATGTATACGTTTATTTGCTAGTAGTGGTTTTTTGATCACGGTGCACATTTTTCTTTCTGTCTTAATCCCGAAAACACGCTAGATAGCTGGCTCGCACAAAGACGCGTCTCCAGACACCTCAACCGTTCGGCTGGCTCGCACAGAACCGCAATAAATTAAAAAAAAGGAAAACGTTTATTTGCTAGTAGTGGTTTATTGATCACGGTGCACATTTTTCTTCCTGTCTAAATCCCGGAAACAATCAAGCTAGCTGGCTCGCGCCGAGACGCATCTCCAGACCTCTCAACCGTGCGGCTGGCTCGAATAGAACCGCAAAAAGTTAAAAAAATGTAAACGTTTATTTGCTAGTAGTGGTTTTTTGATCACGGTGCACATTTTTCTTTCTGTCTAAATCCCGGAAACACGCTAGCTAGCTTGCTCGCGCCGAGACGCGTCTCCAGACACCTCAACCGTGCGGCTGGCTCGCATAGAACCGTAAAAAATTAAAAAAAAACATATATACGTTTATTTGCTAGTAGTGGTTTTTTGATCACGGTGCACATTTTTCTTGCTATCTAAATCCCGATAACATTCTAGCTGGCTGGCCCGCGCCGAGACGCGTCTCCAGATACCTCAACCGTGCTGCTGGCTCGCATAGAACCGCAAAAAATTTAAATAAATATATACGTTTATTTTTTAGTTGTGGTTTTTTTATCACGGTGCACATTTGTTTTCATGTCTTAATCTCGAAAACACATTAGCTAGCTGGCCCGCGCTGAGACTCGTCTCCAGACACCTCAACCGTGCGGCTAACTCGCATAGAACCTCAAAAAAATTAAAAAAATGTATACGTTTATTTGCTAGTAGTGGTTTTTTGATCACGGTGCACATTTTTCTTTCTGTCTTAATCCCGAAAACACGCTAGATAGCTGGTTCGCACAAAGACGCGTCTCCAGACACCTCAACCGTTCGGCTGGCTCGCACAGAACCGCAATAAATTAAAAAAATGTATACGTTTATTTGCTAGTAGTGGTTTTTTGATCACGTTGCACATTTTTCTTCCTGTCTTAATCCCGAAAACACTCTAGATAGCTGGCTCGCACAAAGACGCGTCTCCAGACTTCTCAACCGTGCGGCTGGCTCGCATAGAACCGTAAAAAATTAAATAAACATATATACGTTTATTTGCTAGTAGTGGTTTTTTGATCACGGTGCACATTTTTCTTTCTGTCTTAATCCCGAAAACACTCTAGCTAGCTGGCCCGCGCCGAGACGCGTCTCCAGACACCTCAACCGTGCGGCTGGCTCGCATAGAACCGTAAAAAATTAAATAAACATATATACGTTTATTTGCTAGTAGTGGTTTTTTGATCACGGTGCACATTTTTCTTCCTTTCTAAATCCCGGAAACAATCAAGCTAGCTGGCTCGCGCCGAGACGCATCTCCAGACAACTCAACCGTGCGGCTGGCTCGAATAGAACCGCAAAAAGTTTAAAAAAATATAAACGTTTATTTGCTAGTAGTGGTTTTTTGATCACGTTGCACATTTTTCTTCCTGTCTTAATCCCGAAAACAATCTAGCTAGCTGGCCTGCGCTGAGATGCGTCTCCTGACACCTCAACCGTTCGGCTGGCTCGCATAGAACCGCAATAAATTAAAAAAATGTATACGTTTATTTGCTAGTAGTGGGTTTTTTGATCAAGGTGCACATTTTTTTTCATGTGTAAATCTCGAAAACACGCTAGCTAGCTGGCCTGCGCTGAGACGCGTCTCCAGACACCTCAACCGTGCGGCTAACTCGCATAGAACCGCAAAAAAATATAAAAAATGTATACGTTTATTTGCTAGTAGTGGTTTTTTGATCACGGTGCACATTTTTCTTTCTGTCTAAATCCCGGAAACACGCCAGCTAGCTTGCTCGCGCCGAGACGCGTCTCCACACACCTCAACCGTGCGGCTGGCTCGCATAGAACCGTAAAAAATTAAAAAAAACATATATACGTTTATTTGCTAGTAGTGGTTTTTTGATCACGGTGCACATTTTTCTTGCTATCTAAATCCCGATAACATTCTAGCTGGCTGGCCCGCGCCGAGACGCGTCTCCAGACACCTCAACCGTGCTGCTGGCTCGCATAGAACCGCAAAAAATTTAAATAAATATATACGTTTATTTTTTAGTTGTGGTTTTTTTATCACGGTGCACATTTGTTTTCATGTCTAAATCTCGAAAACACATTAGCTAGCTGGCCCGCGCTGAGACGCGTCTCCAGACACCTCAACCGTGCGGCTAACTCGCATAGAACCTCAAAAAAATTAAAAAAATGTATACGTTTATTTGCTAGTAGTGGTTTTTTGATCACGGTGCACATTTTTCTTGCTATCTAAATCCCGATAACATTCTAGCTGGCTGGCCCGCGCCGAGACGCGTCTCCAGACACCTCAACCGTTCGGCTGGCTCGCACAGAACCGCAATAAATTAAAAAAATGTATACGTTTATTTGCTAGTAGTGGTTTTTTGATCACGTTGCACATTTTTCTTCCTGTCTTAATCCCGAAAACACTCTAGATAGCTGGCTCGCACAAAGACGCGTCTCCAGACTTCTCAACCGTGCGCCTGGCTCGCATAGAACCGTAAAAAATTAAATAAACATATATACGTTTATTTGCTAGTAGTGGTTTTTTGATCACGGTGAACATTTTTCTTTCTGTCTTAATCCCGAAAACACTCTAGCTAGCTGGCCCGCGCCGAGACGCGTCTCCAGACACCTCAACCGTGCGGCTGGCTCGCATAGAACCGCAAAATTTTTTTTAAAAATATATACGTTTATTTGCTAGTAGTGGTTTTTTGATCACGGTGCACATTTCTCTTCCTGTCTAAATCCCGGAAACACTCTAGCTAGCTGGCCCCCGCCAAGACGCGTCTTCAGACACCTCAAGCGTGCGGCTGGCTCGCATACAACCGCAAAAAATTTAAAAAAAATTGTACGTTTATTTCCTAGTAGTGGTTTTTTGATCACGGTGCACATTTTTCTTCCTGTCTTAATCCCGAAAACACTCTAGATAGCTGGCTCGCACAAAGACGCCTCTCCAGACACCTCAACCGTGCGGCTGACTCGCATAGAACCGTAAAAAATTAAATAAACATATATACGTTTATTTGCTAGTAGTGGTTTTTTGATCACGGTGCACATTTTTCTTCCTGTCTAAATCCCGGAAACAATCAAGCTTGCTGGCTTGCGCCGAGACGCATCTCCAGACACCTCAACCGTGCGGCTGGCTCGAATAGAACCGCAAAAAGTTAAAAAAAATGTAAACGTTTATTTGCTAGTAGTGGTTTTTTGATCACGTTGCACATTTTTCTTCCTGTCTTAATCCCGAAAACAATCTAGCTAGCTGGCTCCCGCCAAGACGCGTCTTCAGACACCTCAACCGTGCGGCTGGCTCGAATAGAACCGCAAAAAGTTTAAAAAAATATAAACGTTTATTTGCTAGTAGTGGTTTTTTGATCACGTTGCACATTTTTCTTCCTGTCTTAATCCCGAAAACAATCTAGCTAGCTGGCCTGCGCCGAGATGCGTCTCCTGACACCTCAACCGTTCGGCTGGCTCGCATAGAACCGCAATAAATTAAAAAAATGTATCCGTTTATTTGCTAGTAGTGGGTTTTTTGATCAAGGTGCACATTTTTTTTCATGTCTTAATCTCGAAAACACGCTAGCTAGCTGGCCTGCGCTGAGACGCGTCTCCAGACACCTCAACTGTGCGGCTAACTCGCATAGAACCGCAAAAAAATTAAAAAAATGTATACGTTTATTTGCTAGTAGTGGTTTTTTGATCACGGTGCACATTTTTCTTTCTGTCTTAATCCCGAAAACACTCTAGATAGCTGGCTCACACAAAGACGCGTCTCCAGACACCTCAACCGTGCGGCTAACTCGCCTAGAACCGCAAAAAAATTAAAAAAAATGTATACGTTTATTTGCTAGTAGTGGTTTTTTGATCACGGTGCACATTTTTCTTCCTGTCTAAATTCCGAAAACACTCTAGCTAGCTGGCCCGCGCCAAGACGCGTCACCAGACACCTCAACCGTGCGGTCTGCTCGCATACAACCGCAATTTTTTTTTTTAAATGTATACGTTTATTTTCTAGTAGTGGTTTTTTGATCACGGTGCACATTTTTCTTTCTGTCTTAATCCCGAAAACACACTAGCTAGCTGGCTCGCGCTGAGACGCGTCTCCAGACTTCTCAACCGTGCGGCTGGCTCGCATAGAACCGCAAAAAAATTTAAAAAATGTATACGTTTACTTGCTAGTAGTGGTTTTTTGATCACGGTGCACATTTTTCTTTCTGTCTAAATCCCGAAAACAATCAAGCTAGCTGGCCCGCGCCAAGACGCGACTCCAGACACCTAAACGGTGCGGCTGGCTCGCACAGAACCGCAAAAAAATTAAAAAATGTATACGTTTATTTGCTAGTAGTGGTTTTTTGATCACGGTGCACATTTTTCTTTCTGTCTCAATGCTGAAAACACACTAGCTAGCTGGCCCGCGCTGAGTCGCGCCTCCAGACACCTCAACCGTGCGGCTGGCTCGCATAGAACCGCAAAAAAAATAAAAAAATGTATACGTTTATTTGCTAGTAGTGGGTTTTTTGATCAAGGTGCACATTTTTTTTCATGTCTAAATCTCGAAAACACGCTAGCTAGCTGGCCCGCGCTGAGACCCGTCTCCAGACACCTCAACCGTGCGGCTAACTCGCATAGAACCGCAAAAAAATTAAAAAAATGTATACGTTTATTTGCTAGTAGTGGTTTTTTGATCACGGTGCACATTTTTCTTTCTGTCTTAATCCCGAAAACACGCTAGATAGCTGGCTCGCACAAAGACGCGTCTCCAGACACCTCAACCGTTCGGCTGGCTCGCACAGAACCGCAATAAATTAAAAAAAAGGAAAACGTTTATTTGCTAGTAGTGGTTTATTGATCACGGTGCACATTTTTCTTCCTGTCTAAATCCCGGAAACAATCAAGCTAGCTGGCTCGCGCCGAGACGCATCTCCAGACCTCTCAACCGTGCGGCTGGCTCGAATAGAACCGCAAAAAGTTAAAAAAATGTAAACGTTTGTTTGCTAGTAGTGGTTTTTTGATCACGTTGCACATTTTTCTTCCTGTCTTTATCCCGAAAACAATCTAGCTAGCTTGCCTGCGCCGAGATGCGTCTCCTGACACCTCAACCGTTCGGCTGGCTCGCATAGAATCGCAATAAATTAAAATAAATATATACGTTTATTTTTTAGTAGTGGTTTTTTGATCAAGGTGCACATTTTTTTTCATGTCTAAATCTCGAAAACACATTAGCTAGCTGGCCCGCGCTGAGACGCGTCTCCAGACACCTCAACCGTGCGGCTAACTCGCATAGAACCGCAAAAAATTTAAAAAAATATATACGTTTATTTTTTAGTAGTGGTTTTTTGATCCCGGTGCACATTTTTCTTCCTGTCTTAATTTTGAAAATACTCTAGCTAGCTGGCCCGCGCCGAGACGCGTCTCCAGACTTCTCAACCGTGCGGCTGGCTCGCATAGAACCGCAAACAATTTAAAAAAAATTATACGTTTATATGCTAGTAGTGGTTTTTTGATCACGGTGCACATTTTACTACCTGTCTTAATCCTGAAAATGCTCTAGCTAGCTGGCCCGCGCCGAGACGCGTCTCCAGACACCTCAACCGTGCGGCTGGCTCGCAAAGAACCGCAAAAAATTTTAAAAAATGTATACGTTTATTTGCTAGTAGTGGTTTTTTATCACGGTGCACATTTTTTTTCCTGTCTCAATCCCGAAATTACTCTAGCTAGCTGGTCCGCGCCGAGACGCGTCTCCAGACACCTCAACCGTGCGGCTGGCTCGCATAGAACCGCAAAAAATTTTTAAAAAATATATACGTTTATTTGCTAGTAGTGGTTTTTTGATCACGGTGCACATTTTTCTTCCTGTCTTAATCCCGGAAACACTCTAGCTAGCTGGCCCGCGCCGAGACGCGTCTTCAAGCACCTCAAGCTTGCGGCTGGCTCGCATACAACCGCAAAAAAAATAAATAATTGTACGTTTATTTCCTAGTAGTGGTTTTTTGATCACGGTGCACATTTTTCTTCCTGTCTTAATCTCGAAAACACGCTAGCTAGCTGGCCCGCGCCGAGACGCGTCTTCAGACAACTCAAGCGTGCGGCTGGCTCGCATAGAACCGCAACAAATTAAAAAAAAATTGTACGTTTATTTCCTAGTAGTGGTTTTTTGATCACGGTGCACATTTTTCTTCCTGTCTTAATCCCGGAAACACTCTAGCTAGCTGGCCCGCGCCGAGACGCGTCTTCAGACACCTCAACCGTGCGGCTGGCTTGCATAGAACCGCAAAAAATTAAACAAATGTATACGTTTATTTGCTAGTAGTGGGTTTTTTGATCACGGTGCACATTTTTCTTCCTATCTAAATCCGGAAAACACTCTAGCTGGCTGGCCCGCGCCGAGACGCGTCTCCAGACACCTCAACTGTGCGGCTGGCTCGAATAGAACTGCAATACATTTAAGTAAATATATACGTTTATTTGCTAGTAGTGGTTTTTTGATCACGGTGCACATTTTTCTTCCTGTCTAAATCTCGAAAACACGCTAGCTAGCTGGCCTGCGCTGAGACGCGTCTCCAGACACCTCAACCGTGCGGCTAACTCGCATAGAACCGCAATAAATTAAAAAAATGAATACGTTTATTTGCTAGTAGTGGTTTTTTGATCACGTTGCACATTTTTCTTCCTGTCTTAATCCCGAAAACACTCTATATAGCTGGCTCGCACAAAGACGCGTCTCCAGACACCTCAACCGTGCGGCTGTCTCGCATAGAACCGCAAAAAATTAAAAAAACATATATACGTTTATTTGCTAGTAGTGGTTTTTTGATCACGGTGCACATTTTTCTTCCTGTCTTAATCCCGAAAACAAACTAGATAGCTGGCTCGCACTAAGACGCGTCTCCAGACACCTCAACCGTGCGGCTAACTCGCCTAGAACCGCAAAAAAATTAAAAAAATATATACGTTTATTTGCTAGTAGTGGTTTTTTGATCACGGTGCACATTTTTTTTCCTGTCTCAATCCCGAAAACACTCAAGCTAGCTGGCCCGCGCCGAGACGCGTCTCCAGACATCTCAACCGTGCCGCTGGCTCGCATAGAACCGCAAATTTTTTTAAAAAAATATATACGTTTATTTGCTAGTAGTGGTTTTTTGATCACGGTGCACATTTTTCTTCCTGTCTTAATCCCGAAAACACTCTAGCTAGCTGGCCCACGCCGAGACGCGTCTTCAGACACCTCAAGCGTGCGGCTGGCTCGCATAGAACCGCAACAAATTAAAAAAAGTTGTACGTTTATTTCCTAGTAGTGGTTTTTTGATCACGGTGCACATTTTTCTTCCTGTCTTAATCCCGGAAACACCCTAGCTAGCTGGCCCGCGCCGAGACGCGTCTTCAGACACCTCAACCGTGCGGCTGGCTTGCATAGAACCGCAAAAAATTAAACAAATGTATACGTTTATTTGCTAGTAGTGGGTTTTTTGATCACGGTGCACATTTTTCTTCCTATCTCAATCCGGAAAACACTCTAGCTGGCTGGCCCGCGCCGAGACGCGTCTCCAGACACCTCAACTGTGCGGCTGGCTCGAATAGAACCGCAAAACATTTAAGTAAATATATACGTTTATTTGCTAGTAGTGGTTTTTTTATCACGGTGCACATTTTACTTTCTGTCTTAATCCCGAAAACACTCTAGCTAGCTGGTTCGCGCCGAGACGCGTCTCCAGACACCTCAACCGTGCGGCTGGCTCGCATAGAACCGCAAATTTTTTTAAAAAAATATATACGTTTATTTGCTAGTAGTGGTTGTTTGATCACCGTGCACATTTTTCTTCCTGTCTTAATCCCGGAAACACTCTAGCTAGCTGGCCCCCGCCAAGACGCGTCTTCAGACACCTCAAGCGTGCGGCTGGCTCGCATACAACCGCAAAAAATTAAAAAAAAATTGTACGTTTATTTCCTAGTAGTGGTTTTTTGATCACGTTGCACATTTTTCTTCCTGTCTTAATCCCGAAAACACTCTAGATAGCTGGCTCGCACAAAGACGCGTCTCCAGACACCTCAACCGTGCGGCTGGCTCGCATAGAACCGTAAAAAATTAAATAAACATATATACGTTTATTTGCTAGTAGTGGTTTTTTGATCACGGTGCACATTTTTCTTCCTTTCTAAATCCCGGAAACAATCAAGCTAGCTGGCTCGCGCCGAGACGCATCTCCAGACACCTCAACCGTGCGGCTGGCTCGAATAGAACCGCAAAAAGTTTAAAAAAATGTAAACGTTTATTTGCTAGTAGTGGTTTTTTGATCACGTTGCACATTTTTCTTCCTGTCTTAATCCCGAAAACAATCTAGCTAGCTGGCCTGCGCCGAGATGCGTCTCCTGACACCTCAACCGTTCGGCTGGCTCGCATAGAACCGCAATAAATTAAAAAAATGTATACGTTTATTTGCTAGTAGTGGGTTTTTTGATCAAGGTGCACATTTTTTTTCATGTGTAAATCTCGAAAACACGCTAGCTAGCTGGCCTGCGCTGAGACGCGTCTCCAGACACCTCAACCGTGCGGCTAACTCGCATAGAACCGCAAAAAAATATAAAAAATGTATACGTTTATTTGCTAGTAGTGGTTTTTTGATCACGGTGCACATTTTTCTTTCTGTCTAAATCCCGGAAACACGCTAGCTAGCTTGCTCGCGCCGAGACGCGTCTCCAGACACCTCAACCGTGCGGCTGGCTCGCATAGAACCGTAAAAAATTAAAAAAAAACATATATACGTTTATTTGCTAGTAGTGGTTTTTTGATCACGGTGCACATTTTTCTTGCTATCTAAATCCCGATAACATTCTAGCTGGCTGGCCCGCGCCGAGACGCGTCTCCAGATACCTCAACCGTGCTGCTGGCTCGCATAGAACCGCAAAAAATTTAAATAAATATATACGTTTATTTTTTAGTTGTGGTTTTTTTATCACGGTGCACATTTGTTTTCATGTCTAAATCTCGAAAACACATTAGCTAGCTGGCCCGCGCTGAGACTCGTCTCCAGACACCTCAACCGTGCGGCTAACTCGCATAGAACCTCAAAAAAATTAAAAAAATGTATACGTTTATTTGCTAGTAGTGGTTTTTTGATCACGGTGCACATTTTTCTTTCTGTCTTAATCCCGAAAACACGCTAGATAGCTGGTTCGCACAAAGACGCGTCTCCAGACACCTCAACCGTTCGGCTGGCTCGCACAGAACCGCAATAAATTAAAAAAATGTATACGTTTATTTGCTAGTAGTGGTTTTTTGATCACGTTGCACATTTTTCTTCCTGTCGTAATCCCGAAAACACTCTAGATAGCTGGCTCGCACAAAGACGCGTCTCCAGACTTCTCAACCGTGCGGCTGGCTCGCATAGAACCGTAAAAAATTAAATAAACATATATACGTTTATTTGCTAGTAGTGGTTTTTTGATCACGGTGCACATTTTTCTTTCTGTCTTAATCCCGAAAACACTCTAGCTAGCTGGCCCGCGCCGAGACGCGTCTCCAGACACCTCAACCGTGCGGCTGGCTCGCATAGAACCGCAAATTTTTTTTTAAAAATATATACGTTTATTTGCTAGTAGTGGTTTTTTGATCACGGTGCACATTTCTCTTCCTGTCTAAATCCCGGAAACACTCTAGCTAGCTGGCCCCCGCCAAGACGCGTCTTCAGACACCTCAAGCGTGCGGCTGGCTCGCATACAACCGCAAAAAATTAAAAAAAAATTGTACGTTTATTTCCTAGTAGTGGTTTTTTGATCACGGTGCACATTTTTCTTCCTGTCTTAATCCCGAAAACACTCTAGATAGCTGGCTCGCACAAAGACGCCTCTCCAGACACCTCAACCGTGCGGCTGACTCGCATAGAACCGTAAAAAATTAAATAAACATATATACGTTTATTTGCTAGTAGTGGTTTTTTGATCACGGTGCACATTTTTCTTCCTGTCTAAATCCCGGAAACAATCAAGCTTGCTGGCTTGCGCCGAGACGCATCTCCAGACACCTCAACCGTGCGGCTGGCTCGAATAGAACCGCAAAAAGTTAAAAAAAATGTAAACGTTTATTTGCTAGTAGTGGTTTTTTGATCACGTTGCACATTTTTCTTCCTGTCTTAATCCCGAAAACAATCTAGCTAGCTGGCCCCCGCCAAGACGCGTCTTCAGAAACCTCAACCGTGCGGCTGGCTCGAATAGAACCGCAAAAAGTTTAAAAAAATGTAAACGTTTATTTGCTAGTAGTGGTTTTTTGATCACGTTGCACATTTTTCTTCCTGTCTTAATCCCGAAAACAATCTAGCTAGCTGGCCTGCGCCGAGATGCGTCTCCTGACACCTCAACCGTTCGGCTGGCTCGCATAGAACCGCAATAAATTAAAAAAATGTATCCGTTTATTTGCTAGTAGTGGGTTTTTTGATCAAGGTGCACATTTTTTTTCATGTCTTAATCTCGAAAACACGCTAGCTAGCTGGCATGCGCTGAGACGCGTCTCCAGACACCTCAACTCTGCGGCTAACTCGCATAGAACCGCAAAAAAATTAAAAAAATGTAGACGTTTATTTGCTAGTAGTGGTTTTTTGATCACGGTGCACATTTTTCTTTCTGTCTTAATCCCGAAAACACTCTAGATAGCTGGCTCGCACAAAGACGCGTCTCCAGACACCTCAACCGTGCGGCTAACTCGCCTAGAACAACAAAAAAATTTAAAAAATGTATACGTTTATTTGCTAGTAGTGGTTTTTTGATCACGGTGCACATTTTTCTTTCTGTCTTAATCCCGAAAACACTCTAGATAGCTGGCTCGCACAAAGACGCGTCTCAAGACACCTCAACCGTGCGGCTGGCTCGCATAGAACCGCAAAAAATTAAAAAAATATATATACGTTTATTTGCTAGTAGTGGTTTTTTGATCACGGTGCACATTTTTATTTCTGTCTAAATCCCGGAAACACGCTAGCTAGCTGGCTCGCGCCGAGACGCGTCTCCAGACACCTCAACCGTGCGGCTGGCTCGCATAGAACCGTAAAAAAATAAAAAAATATATATACGTTTATTTGCTAGTAGTGGTTTTTTGATCACGGTGCACATTTTTCTTGCTATCTAAATCCCGATAATATTCTAGCTGGCTGGCCCGCGCCGAGACGCGTCTCCAGACACCTCAACAGTGCTGCTGGCTCGCATAGAACCGCAAAAAAATTAAATAAATATATACGTTTATTTTTTAGTAGTGGTTTTTTTATCACGGTGCACATTTTTCTTCCTGTCTTAATTTTGAAAATACTCTAGCTAGCTGGCCCGCGCCGAGACGCGTCTCCAGACTTCTCAACCGTGCGGCTGGCTCGCATAGAACCGCAAACAATTTAAAAAAAAATGTACGTTTATATGCTAGTAGTGGTTTATTGATCACGGTGCACATTTTTCTTCCTGTCTAAATCCCGGAACAACGTTAGCTAGCTGGCCCGCGCCGAGACGCGTCTCCAGACACCTCAACCGTGCGGCTGGCTCGCATAGAACCGCAAAAAATTTTTAAAAAATATATACGTTTATTTGCTAGTAGTGGTTTTTTGATCACGGTGCACATTTTTCTTCCTGTCTTAATGCCGGAAACACTCTAGCTAGCTGGCCCGCGCCGAAACGCGTCTTCAAACACCTCAAGCTTGCGGCTGGCTCGCATACAACCGCAAGAAAAAAAAAAAAATTGTACGTTTATTTCCTAGTAGTGGGTTTTTTGATCACGGTGCACATTTTTCTTCCTTTCTTAATCCCGAAAACACGCTAGCTAGCTGGCCCGCACAAAGACGCGTTTCCAGACACCTCAACCGTGCGGCTGGCTCGCATAGAACAGCAAAAAATTTAAAAAAATATATACGTTTATTTGCTAGTAGTGGTTTTTTGATCACGGTGCACATTTTTCTTCCTGTCTTAATCTCGAAAACACGCTAGCTAGCTGGCCTGCGCTGAGACGCGTCTTCAGACACCTCAACCGTGCGGCTAACTCGCATAGAACCGCAATAAAATTAAAAAAATGTATACGTTTATTTGCTAGTAGTGGTTTTTTGATCACGGTGCACATTTTTCTTCCTGTCTAAATCTCGAAAACACGCTAGCTAGCTGGCCTGCGCTGAGACGCGTCTCCAGACACCTCAACCGTTCGGCTGGCTCGCATAGAACCGCAATAAATAAAAAAAATGTATACGTTTATTTGTTAGTAGTGGTTTTTTGATCACATTGCACATTTTTCTTCCTGTCTTAATCCCGAAAACACTCTAGATAGCTGGCTCGCACAAAGACGCGTCTCCAGACACCTCAACCGTGCGGCTGTCTCGCATAGAACCGCAAAAAATTAAAAAAACATATATACGTTTATTTGCTAGTAGTGGTTTTTTGATCACGGTGCACATTTTTCTTCCTGTCTTAATCCCGAAAACACACTAGATAGCTGGCTCGCACTAAGACGCGTCTCCAGACACCTCAACCGTGCGGCTGGCTCGCATGTAACCGTAAAAAAATAAAAAAACATATATACGTTTATTTGCTAGTAGTGGTTTTTTGATCACGGTGCACATTTTTTTTCCTGTCTCAATCCCGAAAACACTCATGCTAGCTGGCCCGCGCCAAGACGCGTCTCCAGACATCTCAACCGTGCGGCTGGCTCGCATAGAACCGCAAATTTTTTTAAAAAAATATATACGTTTATTTGCTAGTAGTGGTTTTTTGATCACGGTGCACATTTTTCTTCCTATCTTAATCCCGGAAACACTCTAGCTAGCTGGCCCGCTCCGAGACGCGTCTTCAGACAACTCAAGCGTGCGGCTGGCTCGCATAGAACCGCAAAAAATTAAAAAAAAATTGTACGTTTATTTCCTAGTAGTGGTTTTTTGATCACGGTGCACATTTTTCTTCCTGTCTTAATCCCGGAAACACTCTAGCTAGCTGGCCCGCGCCGAGACGCGTCTTCAGACACCTCAACCGTGCGGCTGGCTTGCATAGAACCGCAAAAAATTAAACAAATGTATACGTTTATTTGCTAGTAGTGGGTTTTTTGATCACGGTGCACATTTTTCTTCCTATCTAAATCCGGAAAACACTCTAGCTGGCTGGCCCGCGCCGAGACGCGTCTCCAGACACCTCAACTGTGCGGCTGGCTCGAATAGAACCGCAAAACATTTAAGTAAATATATACGTTTATTTGCTAGTAGTGGTTTTTTGATCACGGTGCACATTTTACTTTCTGTCTTAATCCCGAAAACACTCTAGCTAGCTGGTTCGCGCCGAGACGCGTCTCCAGACACCTCAACCGTGCGGCTGGCTCGCAAAGAACCGCAAAAATTTTTAAAAAAATATATACGTTTATTTGCTAGTAGTGGTTTTTTGATCACGGTGCACATTTTTCTTCCTGTCTTAATCCCGGAAACACTCTAGCTAGCTGGCCCCCGCCAAGACGCGTCTTCAGACACCTCAAGCGTGCGGCTGGCTCGCATACAACCGCAAAAAAATTAAAAAAAATTGTACGTTTATTTCCTAGTAGTGGTTTTTTGATCACGTTGCACATTTTTCTTCCTGTCTTAATCCCGAAAACACTCTAGATAGCTGGCACGCACAAAGACGCGTCTCCAGACACCTCAACCGTGCGGCTGGCTCGCATAGAACCGTAAAAAATTAAATAAACATATATACGTTTATTTGCTAGTAGTGGTTTTTTGATCACGGTGCACATTTTTCTTCCTTTCTAAATCCCGGAAACAATCAAGCTAGCTGGCTCGCGCCGAGACGCATCTCCAGACACCTCAACCGTGCGGCTGGCTCGAATAGAACCGCAAAAAGTTTAAAAAAATATAAACGTTTATTTGCTAGTAGTGGTTTTTTGATCACGTTGCACATTTTTCTTCCTGTCTTAATCCCGAAAACAATCTAGCTAGCTGGCCTGCGCCGAGATGCGTCTCCTGACTTCTCAACCGTTCGGCTGGCTCGCATAGAACCGCAATAAATTAAAAAAATGTATACGTTTATTTGCTAGTAGTGGGTTTTTTGATCAAGGTGCACATTTTTTTTCATGTCTAAATCTCGAAAACACGCTAGCTAGCTGGCCTGCGCTGAGTCGCGTCTCCAGACACCTCAACCGTGCGGCTAACTCGCATAGAACCGCAAAAAAATTAAAAAAATGTATACGTTTATTTGCTAGTAGTGGGTTTTTTGATCACGGTGCAAATTTTTCTTGCTATCTAAATCCCGATAACATTGTAGCTGGCTGGCCCGCGCCGAGACGCGTCTCCAGACACCTCAACCGTGCGGCTGGCTCGCATAGAACCGCAAAAAATTTAAATAAATATATACGTTTATTTTTTAGTAGTGGTTTTTTGATCCCTGTGCACATTTTTCTTCCTGTCTTAATTTTGAAAATACTCTAGCTAGCTGGCCCGCGCCGAGACGCGTCTCCAGACTTCTCAACCGTGCGGCTGGCTCGCATAGAACCGCAAACAATTTAAAAAAAATTATACGTTTATATGCTAGTAGTGGTTTTTTGATCACGGTGCACATTTTACTACCTGTCTTAATCCTGAAAATGCTCTAACTAGCTGGCCCGCGCCGAGACGCGTCTCGAAACACTTCAACCGTGCGGCTGACTCCCATAGAACCGCAAGAAAATTAAAAAAATGTATACGTTTATTTGCTAGTAGTGGTTTTTTGATCACGGTGCACATTTTTCTTTCTGTCTTAATCCCGAAAACACTCTAAATAGCTGGCTCGCACAAAGACGCGTCTCCAGACACCTCAACCGTTCGGCTGGCTCGCATAGAACCGCAATAAATTAAAAAAATGTATACGTTTATTTGCTAGTAGTGGTTTTTTGATCACGTTGCACATTTTTCTTCCTGTCTTAATCCCGAAAACACTGTAGATAGATGGCTCGCACAAAGACGCGTCTCCGGACACATCAACCGTGCGGCTGGCTCGCATAGAACCGCAAAAGATTAAAAAAAACATATATACGTTTATTTGCTAGTAGTGGTTTTTTGATCACGGTGCACATTTTTCTTTCTGTCTTAATCCCGAAAACACTCTAGATAGCTGGCTCGCACAAAGTCGCGTCTCCAGACACCTCAACCGTGCGGCTGTCTCGCATAGAACCGTAAAAAATTAAAAAAACATATATACGTTTATTTGCTAGTAGTGGTTTTTTGATCACGGTGCACTTTTTTCTTCCTGTCTTAATCGCGAAAACACTCTAGATTGCTGGCTCGCACAGAGGCGCGTCTCCAGACACCTCATCCGTGCGGCTGGCTCGCATAGAACCGAAAAAAATTAAAAAAACATATATACGTTTATTTGCTAGTAGTGGTTTTTTGATCACGGTGCACCTGGCTCGCATAGAACCGCAATAAATTAAAAAAATGTATACGTTTATTTGCTAGTAGTAGTTTTTTGATCACGGTGCACATTTTTCTTTCTGTCTTAATCCCGAAAACACTCTAGATAGCTGGCTCGCACAAAGACGCGTCTCCAGACTTCTCAACCGTGCGGCTGGCTCGCATAGAACCGTAAAAAATTAAATAAACATATATACGTTTATTTGCTAGTAGTGGTTTTTTGATCACGGTGCACATTTTTCTTTCTGTCTTAATCCCGAAAACACTCTAGCTAGCTGGCCCGCGCCGAGACGCGTCTCCAGACACCTCAACCGTGCGGCTGGCTCGCATAGAACCGCAAATTTTTTTTTAAAAATATATACGTTTATTTGCTAGTAGTGGTTTTTTGATCACGGTGCACATTTCTCTTCCTGTCTAAATCCCGGAAACACTCTAGCTAGCTGGCCCCCGCCAAGACGCGTCTTCAGACACCTCAAGCGTGCGGCTGGCTCGCATACAACCGCAAAAAATTAAAAAAAAATTGTACGTTTATTTCCTAGTAGTGGTTTTTTGATCACGGTGCACATTTTTCTTCCTGTCTTAATCCCGAAAACACTCTAGATAGCTGGCTCGCACAAAGACGCCTCTCCAGACA
Source organism: Lacanobia wlatinum (assembly GCA_947578705.1). Classification (NCBI taxonomy): domain Eukaryota; kingdom Metazoa; phylum Arthropoda; class Insecta; order Lepidoptera; family Noctuidae; genus Lacanobia; species Lacanobia wlatinum. The sequence continues at coordinate 850,404 of OX388026.1, forward strand.
CCTCAACCGTGCGGCTGACTCGCATAGAACCGTAAAAAATTAAATAAACATATATACGTTTATTTGCTAGTAGTGGTTTTTTGATCACGGTGCACATTTTTCTTCCTGTCTAAATCCCGGAAACAATCAAGCTTGCTGGCTTGCGCCGAGACGCATCTCCAGACACCTCAACCGTGCGGCTGGCTCGAATAGAACCGCAAAAAGTTAAAAAAAATGTAAACGTTTATTTGCTAGTAGTGGTTTTTTGATCACGTTGCACATTTTTCTTCCTGTCTTAATCCCGAAAACAATCTAGCTAGCTGGCCCCCGCCAAGACGCGTCTTCAGACACCTCAACCGTGCGGCTGGCTCGAATAGAACCGCAAAAAGTTTAAAAAAATGTAAACGTTTATTTGCTTGTAGTGGTTTTTTGATCACGTTGCACATTTTTCTTCCTGTCTTAATCCCGAAAACAATCTAGCTAGCTGGCCTGCGCCGAGATGCGTCTCCTGACACCTCAACCGTTCGGCTGGCTCGCATAGAACCGCAATAAATTAAAAAAATGTATCCGTTTATTTGCTAGTAGTGGGTTTTTTGATCAAGGTGCACATTTTTTTTCATGTCTTAATCTCGAAAACACGCTAGCTAGCTGGCATGCGCTGAGACGCGTCTCCAGACACCTCAACTCTGCGGCTAACTCGCATAGAACCGCAAAAAAATTAAAAAAATGTAGACGTTTATTTGCTAGTAGTGGTTTTTTGATCACGGTGCACATTTTTCTTTCTGTCTTAATCCCGAAAACACTCTAGATAGCTGGCTCGCACAAAGACGCGTCTCCAGACACCTCAACCGTGCGGCTAACTCGCCTAGAACAACAAAAAAATTTAAAAAATGTATACGTTTATTTGCTAGTAGTGGTTTTTTGATCACGGTGCACATTTTTCTTTCTGTCTTAATCCCGAAAACACTCTAGATAGCTGGCTCGCACAGAGACGCGTCTCAAGACACCTCAACCGTGCGGCTGGCTCGCATAGAACCGCAAAAAATAAAAAAACATATATATACGTTTATTTGCTAGTAGTGGTTTTTTGATCACGGTGCACATTTTTATTTCTGTCTAAATCCCGGAACCACGCTAGCTAGCTGGCTCGCGCCGAGACGCGTCTCCAGACACCTCAACCGTGCGGCTGGCTCGCATAGAACCGTAAAAAAATAAAAAAATATATATACGTTTATTTGCTAGTAGTGGTTTTTTGATCACGGTGCACATTTTTCTTGCTATCTAAATCCCGATAATATTCTAGCTGGCTGGCCCGCGCCGAGACGCGTCTCCAGACACCTCAACAGTGCTGCTGGCTCGCATAGAACCGCAAAAAAATTAAATAAATATATACGTTTATTTTTTAGTAGTGGTTTTTTTATCACGGTGCACATTTTTCTTCCTGTCTTAATTTTGAAAATACTCTAGCTAGCTGGCCCGCGCCGAGACGCGTCTCCAGACTTCTCAACCGTGCGGCTGGCTCGCATAGAACCGCAAACAATTTAAAAAAAAATGTACGTTTATATGCTAGTAGTGGTTTATTGATCACGGTGCACATTTTTCTTCCTGTCTAAATCCCGGAACAACGTTAGCTAGCTGGCCCGCGCCGAGACGCGTCTCCAGACACCTCAACCGTGCGGCTGGCTCGCAAAGAACCGCAAAAATTTTTAAAAAATGTATACGTTTATTTGCTAGTAGTGGTTTTTTATCACGGTGCACATTTTTTTTCCTGTCTCAATCCCGAAAACACTCTAACTAGCTGGTCCGCGCCGAGACGCGTCTCCAGACACCTCAACCGTGCGGCTGGCTCGCATAGAACCGCAAAAAATTTTTAAAAAATATATACGTTTATTTGCTAGTAGTGGTTTTTTGATCACGGTGCACATTTTTCTTCCTGTCTTAATGCCGGAAACACTCTAGCTAGCTGGCCCGCGCCGAAACGCGTCTTCAAACACCTCAAGCTTGCGGCTGGCTCGCATACAACCGCAAGAAAAAAAAAAAAATTGTACGTTTATTTCCTAGTAGTGGGTTTTTTGATCACGGTGCACATTTTTCTTCCTTTCTTAATCCCGAAAACACGCTAGCTAGCTGGCCCGCACAAAGACGCGTTTCCAGACACCTCAACCGTGCGGCTGGCTCGCATAGAACAGCAAAAAATTTAAAAAAATATATACGTTTATTTGCTAGTAGTGGTTTTTTGATCACGGTGCACATTTTTCTTCCTGTCTTAATCTCGAAAACACGCTAGCTAGCTGGCCTGCGCTGAGACGCGTCTTCAGACACCTCAACCGTGCGGCTAACTCGCATAGAACCGCAATAAAATTAAAAAAATGTATACGTTTATTTGCTAGTAGTGGTTTTTTGATCACGGTGCACATTTTTCTTCCTGTCTAAATCTCGAAAACACGCTAGCTAGCTGGCCTGCGCTGAGACGCGTCTCCAGACACCTCAACCGTTCGGCTGGCTCGCATAGAACCGCAATAAATTAAAAAAATGTATACGTTTATTTGTTAGTAGTGGTTTTTTGATCACGTTGCACATTTTTCTTCCTGTCTTAATCCCGAAAACACTCTAGATAGCTGGCTCGCACAAAGACGCGTCTCCAGACACCTCAACCGTGCGGCTGTCTCGCATAGAACCGCAAAAAATTAAAAAAACATATATACGTTTATTTGCTAGTAGTGGTTTTTTGATCACGGTGCACATTTTTCTTCCTGTCTTAATCCCGAAAACACACTAGATAGCTGGCTCGCACTAAGACGCGTCTCCAGACACCTCAACCGTGCGGCTGGCTCGCATGTAACCGTAAAAAAATAAAAAAACATATATACGTTTATTTGCTAGTAGTGGTTTTTTGATCACGGTGCACATTTTTTTTCCTGTCTCAATCCCGAAAACACTCATGCTAGCTGGCCCGCGCCAAGACGCGTCTCCAGACATCTCAACCGTGCGGCTGGCTCGCATAGAACCGCAAATTTTTTTAAAAAAATATATACGTTTATTTGCTAGTAGTGGTTTTTTGATCACGGTGCACATTTTTCTTCCTATCTTAATCCCGGAAACACTCTAGCTAGCTGGCCCGCTCCGAGACGCGTCTTCAGACAACTCAAGCGTGCGGCTGGCTCGCATAGAACCGCAAAAAATTAAAAAAAAATTGTACGTTTATTTCCTAGTAGTGGTTTTTTGATCACGGTGCACATTTTTCTTCCTGTCTTAATCCCGGAAACACTCTAGCTAGCTGGCCCGCGCCAAGACGCGTCTCCAGACACCTCAACCGTGCGGCTGGCTTGCATAGAACCGCAAAAAATTAAACAAATGTATACGTTTATTTGCTAGTAGTGGGTTTTTTGATCACGGTGCACATTTTTCTTCCTATCTAAATCCGGAAAACACTCTAGCTGGCTGGCCCGCGCCGAGACGCGTCTCCAGACACCTCAACTGTGCGGCTGGCTCGAATAGAACCGCAAAACATTTAAGTAAATATATACGTTTATTTGCTAGTAGTGGTTTTTTGATCACGGTGCACATTTTACTTTCTGTCTTAATCCCGAAAACACTCTAGCTAGCTGGTTCGCGCCGAGACGCGTCTCCAGACACCTCAACCGTGCGGCTGGCTCGCAAAGAACCGCAAAAATTTTTAAAAAAATATATACGTTTATTTGCTAGTAGTGGTTTTTTGATCACGGTGCACATTTTTCTTCCTGTCTTAATCCCGGAAACACTCTAGCTAGCTGGCCCCCGCCAAGACGCGTCTTCAGACACCTCAAGCGTGCGGCTGGCTCGCATACAACCGCAAAAAAATTAAAAAAAATTGTACGTTTATTTCCTAGTAGTGGTTTTTTGATCACGTTGCACATTTTTCTTCCTGTCTTAATCCCGAAAACACTCTAGATAGCTGGCTCGCACAAAGACGCGTCTCCAGACACCTCAACCGTGCGGCTGGCTCGCATAGAACCGTAAAAAATTAAATAAACATATATACGTTTATTTGCTAGTAGTGGTTTTTTGATCACGGTGCACATTTTTCTTCCTTTCTAAATCCCGGAAACAATCAAGCTAGCTGGCTCGCGCCGAGACGCATCTCCAGACACCTCAACCGTGCGGCTGGCTCGAATAGAACCGCAAAAAGTTTAAAAAAATATAAACGTTTATTTGCTAGTAGTGGTTTTTTGATCACGTTGCACATTTTTCTTCCTGTCTTAATCCCGAAAACAATCTAGCTAGCTGGCCTGCGCCGAGATGCGTCTCCTGACTCCTCAACCGTTCGGCTGGCTCGCATAGAACCGCAATAAATTAAAAAAATGTATACGTTTATTTGCTAGTAGTGGGTTTTTTGATCAAGGTGCACATTTTTTTTCATGTCTAAATCTCGAAAACACGCTAGCTAGCTGGCCTGCGCTGAGTCGCGTCTCCAGACACCTCAACCGTGCGGCTAACTCGCATAGAACCGCAAAAAAATTAAAAAAATGTATACGTTTATTTGCTAGTAGTGGGTTTTTTGATCACGGTGCAAATTTTTCTTGCTATCTAAATCCCGATAACATTGTAGCTGGCTGGCCCGCGCCGAGACGCGTCTCCAGACACCTCAACCGTGCGGCTGGCTCGCATAGAACCGCAAAAAATTTAAATAAATATATACGTTTATTTTTTAGTAGTGGTTTTTTGATCCCTGTGCACATTTTTCTTCCTGTCTTAATTTTGAAAATACTCTAGCTAGCTGGCCCGCGCCGAGACGCGTCTCCAGACTTCTCAACCGTGCGGCTGGCTCGCATAGAACCGCAAACAATTTAAAAAAAATTATACGTTTATATGCTAGTAGTGGTTTTTTGATCACGGTGCACATTTTACTACCTGTCTTAATCCTGAAAATGCTCTAACTAGCTGGCCCGCGCCGAGACGCGTCTCGAAACACCTCAACCGTGCGGCTGACTCCCATAGAACCGCAAGAAAATTAAAAAAATGTATACGTTTATTTGCTAGTAGTGGTTTTTTGATCACGGTGCACATTTTTCTTTCTGTCTTAATCCCGAAAACACTCTAAATAGCTGGCTCGCACAAAGACGCGTCTCCAGACACCTCAACCGTTCGGCTGGCTCGCATAGAACCGCAATAAATTAAAAAAATGTATACGTTTATTTGCTAGTAGTGGTTTTTTGATCACGTTGCACATTTTTCTTCCTGTCTTAATCCCGAAAACACTGTAGATAGATGGCTCGCACAAAGACGCGTCTCCGGACACATCAACCGTGCGGCTGGCTCGCATAGAACCGCAAAAGATTAAAAAAAACATATATACGTTTATTTGCTAGTAGTGGTTTTTTGATCACGGTGCACATTTTTCTTTCTGTCTTAATCCCGAAAACACTCTAGATAGCTGGCTCGCACAAAGTCGCGTCTCCAGACACCTCAACCGTGCGGCTGTCTCGCATAGAACCGTAAAAAATTAAAAAAACATATATACGTTTATTTGCTAGTAGTGGTTTTTTGATCACGGTGCACTTTTTTCTTCCTGTCTTAATCGCGAAAACACTCTAGATTGCTGGCTCGCACAGAGGCGCGTCTCCAGACACCTCATCCGTGCGGCTGGCTCGCATAGAACCGAAAAAAATTAAAAAAACATATATACGTTTATTTGCTAGTAGTGGTTTTTTGATCACGGTGCACCTGGCTCGCATAGAACCGCAATAAATTAAAAAAATGTATACGTTTATTTGCTAGTAGTAGTTTTTTGATCACGGTGCACATTTTTCTTTCTGTCTTAATCCCGAAAACACTCTAGATAGCTGGCTCGCACAAAGTCGCGTCTCCAGACACCTCAACCGTTCGGCTGGCTCGCATAGAACCGTAAAAATTAAAAAAATATATATACGTTTATTTGCTAGTAGTGGTTTTTTGATCACGGTGCACATTTTTCTTCCTGTCTTAATCCCGGAAACACTCTAGCTAGCTGGCCCGCGCCGAGACGCGTCTTCAGACACCTCAAGCGTGCGGCTGGCTCGCATACAACCGCAAAAAATTAAAAAAAAATTGTACGCTTATTTCCTAGTAGTGGTTTTTTGATCACGGTGCACGTTTTTCTTCCTGTCTTAATCCCGAAAACACGCTAGCTAGCTGGTCCGCACAAAGACGCGTTTCCAGACACCTCAACCTTGCGGCTGGCTCGCATAGAACCGCAAAAAAATTAAAAAAATATATACGTTTATTTGCTAGTAGTGGTTTTTTGAGCACGGTGCACATTTTTCTTCCTGTCTTAATTTTGAAAACACTCTAGCTAGCTGGCCCCCGCCAAGACGCGTCTTCAGACACCTCAAGCGTGCGGCTGGCTCGCATACAACAGCAAAAAATTAAAAAAAAATTGTACGTTTATTTGCTAGTAGTGGTTTTTTGATCACGGTGCACATTTTTCTTCCTTTCTAAATCCCGGAAACAATCAAGCTAGCTGGCTCGCGCCGAGACGCATCTCCAGACACCTCAACCGTGCGGCTGGCTCGAATAGAACCGCAAAAAGTTTAAAAAAATGTAAACGTTTATTTGCTAGTAGTGGTTTTTTGATCACGTTGCACATTTTTTTTCATGTCTAAATCTCGAAAACACGCTAGCTAGCTGGCCTGCGCTGAGACGCGTCTCCAGACACCTCAACCGTGCGGCTAACTCGCATAGAACCGCAAAAAAATTTAAAAAATATATACGTTTATTTGCTAGTAGTGGTTTTTTGATCACGGTGCACATTTTTCTTTCTGTCTAAATCCCGGAAACACGCTAGCTAGCTGGCTCGCGCCGAGACGCGTCTCCAGACACCTCAACCGTGCGGCTGGCTCGCATAGAACCGTAAAAAATTAAAAAAACATATATACGTTTATTTGCTAGTAGTGGTTTTTTGATCACGGTGCACATTTTTCTTGCTATCTAAATCCCGATAACATTCTAGCTGGCTGGCCCGTGCCGAGACGCGTCTCCAGACACCTCAACCGTGCTGCTGGCTCGCATAGAACCGCAAAAAATTTAAATAAATATATACGTTTATTTTTTAGTTGTGGTTTTTTTATCACGGTGCACATTTTTCTTCCTGTCTTAATTTTGAAAATACTCTAGCTAGCTGGCCCGCGCCGAGACGCGTCTACAGACTTCTCAACCGTGCGGCTGGCTCGCATAGAACCACAAACAATTTAAAAAAAAATTATACGTTTATATGCTAGTAGTGGTTTATTGATCACGGTGCACATTTTTCTTCCTGTCTAAATCCCGGAACAACGTTAGCTAGCTGGATCGCGCCGAGACGCATCTCCAGACCTCTCAACCGTGCGGCTGGCTCGAATAGAACCGCAAAAAGTTTAAAAAAATGTATACGTTTATTTGCTAGTAGTGGTTTATTGATCACGTTGCACATTTTTCTTCCTGTCTTAATCCCGAAAACGATCTAGCTAGCTGGGCTGCGCCGAGATGCGTCTCCTGACACCTCAACTGTGCGGCTGGCTCGAATAGAACCGCAAAACATTTAAGTAAATATATACGTTTATTTGCTAGTAGTGGTTTTTTGATCACGGTGCACATTTTACTTTCTGTCTTAATCCCGAAAACACTCTAGCTAGCTGGTTCGCGCCGAGACGCGTCTCCAGACACCTCAACCGTGCGGCTGGCTCGCAAAGAACCGCAAAAATTTTTTAAAAAATATATACGTTTATTTGCTAGTAGTGGTTTTTTGATCACGGTGCACATTTTTCTTCCTGTCTTAATCCCGGAAACACTCTAGCTAGCTGGCCCCCGCCAAGACGCGTCTTCAGACACCTCAAGCGTGCGGCTGGGTCGCATACAACCGCATAAAATTTAAAAAAAATTGTACGTTTATTTCCTAGTAGGGGTTTTTTGATCACGTTGCAGATTTTTCTTCCTGTCTTAATCCCGAAAACACTCTATATAGCTGGCTCGCACAAAGACGCGTCTCCAGACACCTCAACCGTGCGGCTGGCTCGCATAGAACCGTAAAAAATTAAATAAACATATATACGTTTATTTGCTAGTAGTGGTTTTTTGATCACGGTGCACATTTTTCTTCCTTTCTAAATCCCGGAAACAATCAAGCTAGCTGGCTCGCGCCGAGACGCATCTCCAGACACCTCAACCGTGCGGCTGGCTCGAATAGAACCGCAAAAAGTTTAAAAAAATATAAACGTTTATTTGCTAGTAGTGGTTTTTTGATCACGTTGCACATTTTTCTTCCTGTCTTAATCCCGAAAACAATCTAGCTAGCTGGCCTGCGCCGAGATGCGTCTCCTGACTCCTCAACCGTTCGGCTGGCTCGCATAGAACCTCAATAAATTAAAAAAATGTATACGTTTATTTGCTAGTAGTGGGTTTTTTGATCAAGGTGCACATTTTTTTTCATGTCTAAATCTCGAAAACACGCTAGCTAGCTGGCCTGCGCTGAGTCGCGTCTCCAGACACCTCAACCGTGCGGCTAACTCGCATAGAACCGCAAAAAAATTAAAAAAATGTATACGTTTATTTGCTAGTAGTGGGTTTTTTGATCACGGTGCAAATTTTTCTTGCTATCTAAATCCCGATAACATTGTAGCTGGCTGGCCCGCGCCGAGACGCGTCTCCAGACACCTCAACCGTGCGGCTGGCTCGCATAGAACCGCAAAAAATTTAAATAAATATATACGTTTATTTTTTAGTAGTGGTTTTTTGATCCCGGTGCACATTTTTCTTCCTGTCTTAATTTTGAAAATACTCTAGCTAGCTGGCCCGCGCCGAGACGCGTCTCCAGACTTCTCAACCGTGCGGCTGGCTCGCATAGAACCGCAAACAATTTAAAAAAAATTATACGTTTATATGCTAGTAGTGGTTTTTTGATCACGGTGCACATTTTACTACCTGTCTTAATCCTGAAAATGCTCTAACTAGCTGGCCCGCGCCGAGACGCGTCTCGAAACACCTCAACCGTGCGGCTGACTCGCATAGAACCGCAAGAAAATTAAAAAAATGTATACGTTTATTTGCTAGTAGTGGTTTTTTGATCACGGTGCACATTTTTCTTTCTGTCTTAATCCCGAAAACACTCTAAATAGCTGGCTCGCACAAAGACGCGTCTCCAGACACCTCAACCGTTCGGCTGGCTCGCATAGAACCGCAATAAATTAAAAAAATGTATACGTTTATTTGCTAGTAGTGGTTTTTTGATCACGTTGCACATTTTTCTTCCTGTCTTAATCCCGAAAACACTGTAGATAGATGGCTCGCACAAAGACGCGTCTCCGGACACATCAACCGTGCGGCTGGCTCGCATAGAACCGCAAAAGATTAAAAAAAACATATATACGTTTATTTGCTAGTAGTGGTTTTTTGATCACGGTGCACATTTTTCTTTCTGTCTTAATCCCGAAAACACTCTAGATAGCTGGCTCGCACAAAGTCGCGTCTCCAGACACCTCAACTGTGCGGCTGTCTCGCATAGAACCGTAAAAAATTAAAAAAACATATATACGTTTATTTGCTAGTAGTGGTTTTTTGATCACGGTGCACTTTTTTCTTCCTGTCTTAATCGCGAAAACACTCTAGATTGCTGGCTCGCGCAAAGGCGCGTCTCCAGACACCTCATCCGTGCGGCTGGCTCGCATAGAACCGAAAAAAATTAAAAAAATATATATACGTTTATTTGCTAGTAGTGGTTTTTTGATCACGGTGCACCTGGCTCGCATAGAACCGCAATAAATTAAAAAAATGTATACGTTTATTTGCTAGTAGTAGTTTTTTGATCACGGTGCACATTTTTCTTTCTGTCTTAATCCCGAAAACACTCTAGATAGCTGGCTCGCACAAAGTTGCGTCTCCAGACACCTCAACCGTTCGGCTGGCTCGCATAGAACCGTAAAAATTAAAAAAATATATATACGTTTATTTGCTAGTAGTGGTTTTTTGATCACGGTGCACATTTTTCTTCCTGTCTTAATCCCGGAAACACTCTAGCTAGCTGGCCCGCGCCGAGACGCGTCTTCAGACACCTCAAGCGTGCGGCTGGCTCGCATACAGCCACAAAAAATTAAAAAAAAATTGTACGCTTATTTCCTAGTAGTGGTTTTTTGATCACGGTGCACGTTTTTCTTCCTGTCTTAATCCCGAAAACACGCTAGCTAGCTGGTCCGCACAAAGACGCGTTTCCAGACACCTCAACCTTGCGGCTGGCTCGCATAGAACCGCAAAAAATTTAAAAAAATATATACGTTTATTTGCTAGTAGTGGTTTATTGATCACGGTGCACATTTTTCTTCCTGTCTTAATTTTGAAAACACTCTAGCTAGCTGGCCCCCGCCAAGACGCGTCTTCAGACACCTCAAGCGTGCGGCTGGCTCGCATACAACAGCAATAAATTAAAAAAAAATTGTACGTTTATTTGCTAGTAGTGGTTTTTTGATCACGGTGCACATTTTTCTTCCTTTCTAAATCCCGGAAACAATCAAGCTAGCTGGCCCGCGCTGAGACGCGTCTCCAGACACCTCAACCGTGCGGCTAACTCGCATAGAACCTCAAAAAAATTAAAAAAATGTATACGTTTATTTGCTAGTAGTGGTTTTTTGATCACGGTGCACATTTTTCTTTCTGTCTTAATCCCGAAAACACGCTAGATAGCTGGCTCGCACAAAAACGCGTCTCCAGACACCTCAACCGTTCGGCTGGCTCGCTCAGAACCGCAATAAATTAAAAAAATGTATACGTTTATTTGCTAGTAGTGGTTTTTTGATCACGTTGCACATTTTTCTTCCTGTCTTAATCCCGAAAACACTCTAGATAGCTGGCTCGCACAAAGACGCGTCTCCAGACTTCTCAACCGTGCGGCTGGCTCGCATAGAACCGTAAAAAATTAAATAAACATATATACGTTTATTTGCTAGTAGTGGTTTTTTGATCACGGTGCACATTTTTCTTTCTGTCTTAATCCCGAAAACACTCTAGCTAGCTGGCCCGCGCCGAGACGCGTCTCCAGACACCTCAACCGTGCGGCTGGCTCGCATAGAACCGCAAATTTTTTTTTAAAAATATATACGTTTATTTGCTAGTAGTGGTTTTTTGATCACGGTGCACATTTCTCTTCCTGTCTAAATCCCGGAAACAGTCTAGCTAGCTGGCCCCCGCCATGACGCGTCTTCAGACACCTCAAGCGTGCGGCTGGCTCGCATACAACCGCAAAAAATTTAAAAAAAATTGTACGTTTATTTCCTAGTAGTGGTTTTTTGATCACGGTGCACATTTTTCTTCCTGTCTTAAACCCGAAAACACTCTAGATAGCTGGCTCGCACAAAGACGCCTCTCCAGACACCTCAACCGTGCGGCTGACTCGCATAGAACCGTAAAAAATTAAATAAACATATATACGTTTATTTGCTAGTAGTGGTTTTTTGATCACGGTGCACATTTTTCTTCCCGTCTAAATCCCGGAAACAATCAAGCTTGCTGGCTTGCGCCGAGACGCATCTCCAGACACCTCAAACGTGCGGCTGGCTCGAATAGAACCGCAAAAAGTTAAAAAAAATGTAAACGTTTATTTGCTAGTAGTGGTTTTTTGATCACGTTGCACATTTTTCTTCCTGTCTTAATCCCGAATACAATCTAGCTAGCTGGCCCCCGCCAAGACGCGTCTTCAGACACCTCAACCGTGCGGCTGGCTCGAATAGAACCGCAAAAAGTTTAAAAAAATGTAAACGTTTATTTGCTAGTAGTGGTTTTTTGATCACGTTGCACATTTTTCTTCCTGTCTTAATTCCGAAAACAATCTAGCTAGCTGGCCTGCGCCGAGATGCGTCTCCTGACACCTCAACCGTTCGGCTGGCTCGCATAGAACCGCAATAAATTAAAAAAATGTATCCGTTTATTTGCTAGTAGTGGGTTTTTTGATCAAGGTGCACATTTTTTTTCATGTCTTTATCTGGCAAACACGCTAGCTAGCTGGCCTGCGCTGAGACGCGTCTCCAGACACCTCAACTGTGCGGCTAACTCGCATAGAACCGCAAAAAAATTAAATAAATATATACGTTTATTTGCTAGTAGTGGTTTTTTGATCACGGTGCACATTTTTCTTTCTGTCTTAATCCCGAAAACACGCTAGATAGCTGGCTCGCACAAAGACGCGTCTCCAGACACCTCAAACGTGCGGCTAACTCGCCTAGAACCGCAAAAAAATTAAAAAAATGTATACGTTTATTTGCTAGTAGTGGTTTTTTGATCACGGTGCACATTTTTCTTTCTGTCTTAATCCCGAAAACACTCTAGATAGCTGGCTCGCACAAAGACGCGTCTCAAGACACCTCAACCGTGCGGCTGGCTCGCATAGAACCGCAAAAAATTAAAAAAACATATATACGTTTATTTGCTAGTAGTGGTTTTTTGAACACGGTGCACATTTTTATTTCTGTCTAAATCCCGGAAACACGCTATCTAGCTGGCTCGCGCCGAGACGCGTCTCCAGACACCTCAACCGTGCGGCTGGCTCGCATAGAACCGTAAAAAAATAAAAAAATATATATACGTTTATTTGCTAGTAGTGGTTTTTTGATCACGGTGCACATTTTTCTTGCTATCTAAATCCCGATAATATTCTAGCTGGCTGGCCCGCGCCGAGACGCGTCTCCAGACACCTCAACCGTGCGGCTGGCTCGCATAGAACCGCAAAAAATTTAAATAAATATATACGTTTATTTTTTAGTAGTGGTTTTTTGATCCCGGTGCACATTTTTCTTCCTGTCTTAATTTTGAAAATACTCTAGCTAGCTGGCCCGCGCCGAGACGCGTCTCCAGACTTCTCAACCGTGCGGCTGGCTCGCATAGAACCGCAAACAATTTAAAAAAAATTATACGTTTATATGCTAGTAGTGGTTTTTTGATCACGGTGCACATTTTACTACCTGTCTTAATCCTGAAAATGCTCTAACTAGCTGGCCCGCGCCGAGACGCGTCTCGAAACACCTCAACCGTGCGGCTGACTCGCATAGAACCGCAAGAAAATTAAAAAAATGTATACGTTTATTTGCTAGTAGTGGTTTTTTGATCACGGTGCACATTTTTCTTTCTGTCTTAATCCCGAAAACACTCTAAATAGCTGGCTCGCACAAAGACGCGTCTCCAGACACCTCAACCGTTCGGCTGGCTCGCATAGAACCGCAATAAATTAAAAAAATGTATACGTTTATTTGCTAGTAGTGGTTTTTTGATCACGTTGCACATTTTTCTTCCTGTCTTAATCCCGAAAACACTGTAGATAGATGGCTCGCACAAAGACGCGTCTCCGGACACATCAACCGTGCGGCTGGCTCGCATAGAACCGCAAAAGATTAAAAAAAACATATATACGTTTATTTGCTAGTAGTGGTTTTTTGATCACGGTGCACATTTTTCTTTCTGTCTTAATCCCGAAAACACTCTAGATAGCTGGCTCGCACAAAGTCGCGTCTCCAGACACCTCAACCGTGCGGCTGTCTCGCATAGAACCGAAAAAAATTAAAAAAACATATATACGTTTATTTGCTAGTAGTGGTTTTTTGATCACGGTGCACTTTTTTCTTCCTGTCTTAATCGCGAAAACACTCTAGATTGCTGGCTCGCGCAAAGGCGCGTCTCCAGACACCTCATCCGTGCGGCTGGCTCGCATAGAACCGAAAAAAATTAAAAAAACATATATACGTTTATTTGCTAGTAGTGGTTTTTTGATCACGGTGCACCTGGCTCGCATAGAACCGCAATAAATTAAAAAAATGTATACGTTTATTTGCTAGTAGTAGTTTTTTGATCACGGTGCACATTTTTCTTTCTGTCTTAATCCCGAAAACACTCTAGATAGCTGGCTCGCACAAAGTCGCGTCTCCAGACACCTCAACCGTTCGGCTGGCTCGCATAGAACCGTAAAAATTAAAAAAATATATATACGTTTATTTGCTAGTAGTGGTTTTTTGATCACGGTGCACATTTTTCTTCCTGTCTTAATCCCGGAAACACTCTAGCTAGCTGGCCCGCGCCGAGACGCGTCTTCAGACACCTCAAGCGTGCGGCTGGCTCGCATACAGCCACAAAAAATTAAAAAAAAATTGTACGCTTATTTCCTAGTAGTGGTTTTTTGATCACGGTGCACGTTTTTCTTCCTGTCTTAATCCCGAAAACACGCTAGCTAGCTGGTCCGCACAAAGACGCGTTTCCAGACACCTCAACCTTGCGGCTGGCTCGCATAGAACCGCAAAAAATTTAAAAAAATATATACGTTTATTTGCTAGTAGTGGTTTTTTGATCACGGTGCACATTTTTCTTCCTGTCTTAATTTTGAAAACACTCTAGCTAGCTGGCCCCCGCCAAGACGCGTCTTCAGACACCTCAAGCGTGCGGCTGGCTCGCATACAACAGCAATAAATTAAAAAAAAATTGTACGTTTATTTGCTAGTAGTGGTTTTTTGATCACGGTGCACATTTTTCTTCCTTTCTAAATCCCGGAAACAATCAAGCTAGCTGGCCCGCGCTGAGACGCGTCTCCAGACACCTCAACCGTGCGGCTAACTCGCATAGAACCTCAAAAAAATTAAAAAAATGTATACGTTTATTTGCTAGTAGTGGTTTTTTGATCACGGTGCACATTTTTCTTTCTGTCTTAATCCCGAAAACACGCTAGATAGCTGGCTCGCACAAAGACGCGTCTCCAGACACCTCAACCGTTCGGCTGGCTCGCTCAGAACCGCAATAAATTAAAAAAATGTATACGTTTATTTGCTAGTAGTGGTTTTTTGATCACGTTGCACATTTTTCTTCCTGTCTTAATCCCGAAAACACTCTAGATAGCTGGCTCGCACAAAGACGCGTCTCCAGACTTCTCAACCGTGCGGCTGGCTCGCATAGAACCGTAAAAAATTAAATAAACATATATACGTTTATTTGCTAGTAGTGGTTTTTTGATCACGGTGCACATTTTTCTTTCTGTCTTAATCCCGAAAACACTCTAGCTAGCTGGCCCGCGCCGAGACGCGTCTCCAGACACCTCAACCGTGCGGCTGGCTCGCATAGAACCGCAAATTTTTTTTTAAAAATATATACGTTTATTTGCTAGTAGTGGTTTTTTGATCACGGTGCACATTTCTCTTCCTGTCTAAATCCCGGAAACAGTCTAGCTAGCTGGCCCCCGCCATGACGCGTCTTCAGACACCTCAAGCGTGCGGCTGGCTCGCATACAACCGCAAAAAATTTAAAAAAAATTGTACGTTTATTTCCTAGTAGTGGTTTTTTGATCACGGTGCACATTTTTCTTCCTGTCTTAAACCCGAAAACACTCTAGATAGCTGGCTCGCACAAAGACGCCTCTCCAGACACCTCAACCGTGCGGCTGACTCGCATAGAACCGTAAAAAATTAAATAAACATATATACGTTTATTTGCTAGTAGTGGTTTTTTGATCACGGTGCACATTTTTCTTCCCGTCTAAATCCCGGAAACAATCAAGCTTGCTGGCTTGCGCCGAGACGCATCTCCAGACACCTCAAACGTGCGGCTGGCTCGAATAGAACCGCAAAAAGTTAAAAAAAATGTAAACGTTTATTTGCTAGTAGTGGTTTTTTGATCACGTTGCACATTTTTCTTCCTGTCTTAATCACGAATACAATCTAGCTAGCTGGCCCCCGCCAAGACGCGTCTTCAGACACCTCAACCGTGCGGCTGGCTCGAATAGAACCGCAAAAAGTTTAAAAAAATGTAAACGTTTATTTGCTAGTAGTGGTTTTTTGATCACGTTGCACATTTTTCTTCCTGTCTTAATTCCGAAAACAATCTAGCTAGCTGGCCTGCGCCGAGATGCGTCTCCTGACACCTCAACCGTTCGGCTGGCTCGCATAGAACCGCAATAAATTAAAAAAATGTATCCGTTTATTTGCTAGTAGTGGGTTTTTTGATCAAGGTGCACATTTTTTTTCATGTCTTTATCTGGCAAACACGCTAGCTAGCTGGCCTGCGCTGAGACGCGTCTCCAGACACCTCAACTGTGCGGCTAACTCGCATAGAACCGCAAAAAAATTAAATAAATATATACGTTTATTTGCTAGTAGTGGTTTTTTGATCACGGTGCACATTTTTCTTTCTGTCTTAATCCCGAAAACACGCTAGATAGCTGGCTCGCACAAAGACGCGTCTCCAGACACCTCAAACGTGCGGCTAACTCGCCTAGAACCGCAAAAAAATTAAAAAAATGTATACGTTTATTTGCTAGTAGTGGTTTTTTGATCACGGTGCACATTTTTCTTTCTGTCTTAATCCCGAAAACACTCTAGATAGCTGGCTCGCACAAAGACGCGTCTCAAGACACCTCAACCGTGCGGCTGGCTCGCATAGAACCGCAAAAAATTAAAAAAACATATATACGTTTATTTGCTAGTAGTGGTTTTTTGATCACGGTGCACATTTTTATTTCTGTCTAAATCCCGGAAACACGCTATCTAGCTGGCTCGCGCCGAGACGCGTCTCCAGACACCTCAACCGTGCGGCTGGCTCGCATAGAACCGTAAAAAAATAAAAAAATATATATACGTTTATTTGCTAGTAGTGGTTTTTTGATCACGGTGCACATTTTTCTTGCTATCTAAATCCCGATAATATTCTAGCTGGCTGGCCCGCGCCGAGACGCGTCTCCAGACACCTCAACAGTGCTGCTGGCTCGCATAGAACCGCAAAAAAATTAAATAAATATATACGTTTATTTTTTAGTAGTGGTTTTTTTATCACGGTGCACATTTTTCTTCCTGTCTTAATTTTGAAAATACTCTAGCTAGCTGGCCCGCGCCGAGACGCGTCTCCAGACTTCTCAACCGTGCGGCTGGCTCGCATAGAACCGCAAACAATAAAAAAAAAAATATACGTTTATATGCTAGTAGTGGTTTATTGATCACGGTGCACATTTTTCTTCCTGTCTAAATCCCGGAACAACGTTAGCTAGCTGGATCGCGCCGAGACGCATCTCCTGACCTCTCAACCGTGCGGCTGGCTCGCAAAGAACCGCAAAAAATTTTAAAAAATGTATACGTTTATTTGCTAGTAGTGGTTTTTTATCACGGTGCACATTTTTTTTCCTGTCTCAATCCCGAAAACACTCTAGCTAGCTGGTCCGCGCCGAGACGCGTCTCCAGACACCTCAACCGTGCGGCTGGCTCGCATAGAACCGCAAAAATTTTTTAAAAAATATATACGTTTATTTGCTAGTAGTGGTTTTTTGATCACGGTGCACATTTTTCTTCCTGTCTAAATCCCGGAACAACGTTAGCTAGCTGGATCGCGCCGAGACGCATCTCCTGACCTCTCAACCGTGCGGCTGGCTCGCAAAGAACCGCAAAAAATTTTAAAAAATGTATACGTTTATTTGCTAGTAGTGGGTTTTTAGATCAAGGTGCACATTTTTTTTCATGTCTAAATCTCGAAAACACGCTAGCTAGCTGGCCTGCGCTGAGACGCGTCTCCAGACACCTCAACCGTGCGGCTAACTCGCATAGAACCGCAAAAAAATTAAAAAAATGTATACGTTTATTTGCTAGTAGTGGGTTTTTTGATCACGGTGCACATTTTTCTTCCTGTCTTAATCCCGAAAACACGCTAGCTAGCTGGCCCGCACAAAGACGCGTTTCCAGACACCTCAACCGTGCGGCTGGCTCGCATAGAACAGCAAAAAATTTAAAAAAATATATACGTTTATTTGCTAGTAGTGGTTTTTTGATCACGGTGCACATTTTTCTTCCTGTCTTAATCTCGAAAACACGCTAGCTAGCTGGCCTGCGCTGAGACGCGTCTTCAGACACCTCAACCGTGCGGCTAACTCGCATAGAACCGCAATAAAATTAAAAAAATGTATACGTTTATTTGCTAGTAGTGGTTTTTTGATCACGGTGCACATTTTTCTTCCTGTCTAAATCTCGAAAACACGCTAGCTAGCTGGCCTGCGCTGAGACGCGTCTCCAGACACCTCAACCGTTCGGCTGGCTCGCATAGAACCGCAATAAATTAAAAAAATGTATACGTTTATTTGCTAGTAGTGGTTTTTTGATCACGTTGCACATTTTTCTTCCTGTCTTAATCCCGAAAACACTCTAGATAGCTGGCTCGCACAAAGACGCGTCTCCAGACACCTCAACCGTGCGGCTGTCTCGCATAGAACCGCAAAAAATTAAAAAAACATATATACGTTTATTTGCTAGTAGTGGTTTTTTGATCACGGTGCACATTTTTCTTCCTGTCTTAATCCCGAAAACACACTAGATAGCTGGCTCGCACTAAGACGCGTCTCCAGACACCTCAACCGTGCGGCTGGCTCGCATAGAACCGCAAATTTTTTTAAAAAAATATATACGTTTATTTGCTAGTAGTGGTTTTTTGATCACGGTGCACATTTTTCTTCCTATCTTAATCCCGGAAACACTCTAGCTAGCTGGCCCGCGCCGAGACGCGTCTTCAGACAACTCAAGCGTGCGGCTGGCTCGCATAGAACCGCAACAAATTAAAAAAAAATTGTACGTTTATTTCCTAGTAGTGGTTTTTTGATCACGGTGCACATTTTTCTTCCTGTCTTAATCCCGGAAACACTCTAGCTAGCTGGCTCGCGCCGAGACGCGTCTTCAGACACCTCAACCGTGCGGCTGGCTTGCATAGAACCGCAAAAAATTAAACAAATGTACACGTTTATTTGCTAGTAGTGGGTTTTTTGATCACGGTGCACATTTTTCTTCCTATCTAAATCCGGAAAACACTCTAGCTGGCTGGCCCGCGCCGAGACGCGTCTCCAGACACCTCAACTGTGCGGCTGGCTCGAATAGAACCGCAAAACATTTAAGTAAATATATACGTTTATTTGCTAGTAGTGGTTTTTTGATCACGGTGCACATTTTACTTTCTGTCTTAATCCCGAAAACACTCTAGCTAGCTGGTTCGCGCCGAGACGCGTCTCCAGACACCTCAACCGTGCGGCTGGCTCGCAAAGAACCGCAAAAATTTTTAAAAAAATATATACGTTTATTTGCTAGTAGTGGTTTTTTGATCACGGTGCACATTTTTCTTCCTGTCTTAATCCCGGAAACACTCTAGCTAGCTGGCCCCCGCCAAGACGCGTCTTCAGACACCTCAAGCGTGCGGCTGGCTCGCATACAACCGCAAAAAATTAAAAAAAAATTGTACGTTTATTTCCTAGTAGTGGTTTTTTGATCACGTTGCACATTTTTCTTCCTGTCTTAATCCCGAAAACACTCTAGATAGCTGGCTCGCACAAAGACGCGTCTCCAGACACCTCAACCGTGCGGCTGGCTCGCATAGAACCGTAAAAAATTAAATAAACATATATACGTTTATTTGCTAGTAGTGGTTTTTTGATCACGGTGCACATTTTTCTTCCTTTCTAAATCCCGGAAACAATCAAGCTAGCTGGCTCGCGCCGAGACGCATCTCCAGACACCTCAACCGTGCGGCTGGCTCGAATAGAACCGCAAAAAGTTTAAAAAAATATAAACGTTTATTTGCTAGTAGTGGTTTTTTGATCACGTTGCACATTTTTCTTCCTGTCTTAATCCCGAAAACAATCTAGCTAGCTGGCCTGCGCCGAGACGCGTCTCCAGACACCTCAACCGTGCGGCTAACTCGCATAGAACCGCAAAAAAATTAAAAAAATGTATACGTTTATTTGCTAGTAGTGGGTTTCTTGATCACGGTGCACATTTTTCTTGCTATCTAAATCCCGATAACATTGTAGCTGGCTGGCCCGCGCCGAGACGCGTCTCCAGACACCTCAACCGTGCGGCTGGCTCGCATAGAACCGCAAAAAATTTAAATAAATATATACGTTTATTTTTTAGTAGTGGTTTTTTGATCCCGGTGCACATTTTTCTTCCTGTCTTAATTTTGAAAATACTCTAGCTAGCTGGCCCGCGCCGAGACGCGTCTCCAGACTTCTCAACCGTGCGGCTGGCTCGCATAGAACCGCAAACAATTTAAAAAAAATTATACGTTTATATGCTAGTAGTGGTTTTTTGATCACGGTGCACATTTTACTACCTGTCTTAATCCTGAAAATGCTCTAACTAGCTGGCCCGCGCCGAGACGCGTCTCCAAACACCTCAACCGTGCGGCTGACTCGCATAGAACCGCAAGAAAATTAAAAAAATGTATACGTTTATTTGCTAGTAGTGGTTTTTTGATCACGTTGCACATTTTTCTTCCTGTCTTAATACCGAAAACACTGTAGATAGATGGCTCGCACAAAGACGCGTCTCCGGACACATCAACCGTGCGGCTGGCTCGCATAGAACCGCAAAAAAATAAAAAAAACATATATACGTTTATTTGCTAGTAGTGGTTTTTTGATCACGGTGCACATTTTTCTTTCTGTCTTAATCCCGAAAACACTCTAGATAGCTGGCTCGCACAAAGTCGCGTCTCCAGACACCTCAACCGTACGGCTGTCTCGCATAGAACCGTAAAAAATTAAAAAAACATATATACGTTTATTTGCTAGTAGTGGTTTTTTGATCACGGTGCACTTTTTTCTTCCTGTCTTAATCCCGAAAACACTCTAGATTGCTGGCTCGCACAAAGGCGCGTCTCCAGACACCTCATCCGTGCGGCTGGCTCGAATAGAACCGCAATAAAATTAAAAACATATATACGTTTATTTGCTAGTAGTGGTTTTTTGATCGCGGTGCACATTTTTCTTCCTGTCTAAATCCCGGAAACAATTAAGCTAGCTGGCTCGCGCCGAGACGCATCTCCAGACCTTTCAACCGTGCGGCTGGCTCGAATAGAACCGCAATAAAATTAAAAACATATATACGTTTATTTGCTAGTAGTGGTTTTTTGATCACGGTGCACATTTTTCTTCCTGTCTTAATCCCGAAAGCGATCTAGCTAGCTGGCCTGCGCCGAGATGCGTCTCCTGACACCTCAACCGATCGGCTGGCTCGCATAGAACCGCAATAAATTTAAAAAATGTATACGTTTATTTGCTAGTAGTAGTTTTTTGATCACGGTGCACATTTTTCTTTCTGTCTTAATCCCGAAAACACTCTAGATAGCTGGCTCGCACAAAGTCGCGTCTCCAGACACCTCAACCGTTCGGCTGGCTCGCATAGAACCGTAAAAATTAAAAAAATATATATACGTTTATTTGCTAGTAGTGGTTTTTTGATCACGGTGCACATTTTTCTTCCTGTCTTTATCCCGGAAACACTCTAGCTAGCTGGCCCGCGCCGAGACGCGTCTTCAGACACCTCAAGCGTGCGGCTGGCTCGCATACAACCGCAAAAAATTAAAAAAAAATTGTACGCTTATTTCCTAGTAGTGGTTTTTTGATCACGGTGCACGTTTTTCTTCCTGTCTTAATCCCGAAAACACGCTAGCTAGCTGGTCCGCACAAAGACGCGTTTCCAGACACCTCAACCTTGCGGCTGGCTCGCATAGAACCGCAAAAAAATTAAAAAAATATATACGTTTATTTGCTAGTAGTGGTTTTTTGATCACGGTGCACATTTTTCTTCCTGTCTTAATTTTGAAAACACTCTAGCTAGCTGGCCCCCGCCAAGACGCGTCTTCAGACACCTCAAGCGTGCGGCTGGCTCGCATACAACAGCAAAAAATTAAAAAAAAATTGTACGTTTATTTGCTAGTAGTGGTTTTTTGATCACGGTGCACATTTTTCTTCCTTTCTAAATCCCGGAAACAATCAAGCTAGCTGGCTCGCGCCGAGACGCATCTCCAGACACCTCAACCGTGCGGCTGGCTCGAATAGAACCGCAAAAAGTTTAAAAAAATGTAAACGTTTATTTGCTAGTAGTGGTTTTTTGATCACGTTGCACATTTTTCTTCCTGTCTTAATCCCGAAAACAATCTAGCTAGCTGGCCTGCGCCGAGATGCGTCTCCTGACACCTCAACCGTGCGGCTGGCTCGCATAGAACCGCAATAAATTAAAAAAATGTATACGTTTATTTGCTAGTAGTGGGTTTTTTGATCAAGGTGCACATTTTTTTTCATGTCTAAATCTCGAAAACACGCTAGCTAGCTGGCCTGCGCTGAGACGCGTCTCCAGACACCTCAACAATGCGTCTAACTCGCATAGAACCGCAAAAAAATTTAAAAAATATATACGTTTATTTGCTAGTAGTGGTTTTTTGATCACGGTGCACATTTTTCTTTCTGTCTAAATCCCGGAAACACGCTAGCTAGCTGGCCTGCGCTGAGACGCGTCTCCAGACACCTCAACCGTGCGGCTAACTCGCATAGAACCGCAAAAAATTTAAAAAATATATACGTTTATTTTTTAGTTGTGGTTTTTTTATCACGGTGCACATTTTTCTTCCTGTCTTAATTTTGAAAATACTCTAGCTAGCTGGCCCGCACCGAGACGCGTCAACAGACTTCTCAACCGTGCGGCTGGCTCGCATAGAACCACAAACAATTTAAAAAAAAATTATACGTTTATATGCTAGTAGTGGTTTATTGATCACGGTGCACATTTTTCTTCCTGTCTAAATCCCGGAACAACGTTAGCTAGCTGGATCGCGCCGAGACGCATCTCCAGACCTCTCAACCGTGCGGCTGGCTCGAATAGAACCGCAAAAAGTTTAAAAAAATGTATACGTTTATTTGCTAGTAGTGGTTTATTGATCACGTTGCACATTTTTCTTCCTGTCTTAATCCCGAAAACGATCTAGCTAGCTGGGCTGCGCCGAGATGCGTCTCCTGACACCTCAACCGTTCGGCTGGCTCGCATAGAACCGCAATAAATTAAAAAAATGTATACGTTTATTTGCTAGTAGTGGGTTTTTAGATCAAGGTGCACATTTTTTTTCATTTCTAAATCTCAAAAACACGCAAGCTAGCTGGCCTGCGCTGAGACGCGTCTCCAGACACCTCAACCGTGCGGCTAACTCGCATAGAACCGCAAAAAAATTAAAAAAATGTATACGTTTATTTGCTAGTAGTGGGTTTTTTGATCACGGTGCACATTTTTCTTGCTATCTAAATCCCGATAACATTCTAGCTGGCTGGCCCGCGCCGAGACGCGTCTCCAGACACCTCAACCGTGCGGCTGGCTCGCATAGAACCGCAAAAAATTAAAAAAATGTATACGTTTATTTGCTAGTAGTGGTTTTTTGATCACGGTGCACATTTTTCTTTCTGTCTTAATCCCGAAAACACTCTAAATAGCTGGCTCGCACAAAGACGCGTCTCCAGACACCTCAACCGTTCGGCTGGCTCGCATAGAACCGCAATAAATTAAAAAAATGTATACGTTTATTTGCTAGTAGTGGTTTTTTGATCACGTTGCACATTTTTCTTCCTGTCTTAATCCCGAAAACACTCTAGATAGATGGCTCGCACAAAGACGCGTCTCCAGACACATCAACCGTGCGGCTGGCTCGCATAGAACCGCAAAAAATTAAAAAAAACATATATACGTTTATTTGCTAGTAGTGGTTTTTTGATCACGGTGCACATTTTTCTTTCTGTCTTAATCCCGAAAACACTCTAGATAGCTGGCTCGCACAAAGTCGCGTCTCCAGACACCTCAACCGTGCGGCTGTCTCGCATAGAACCGTAAAAAATTAAAAAAACATATATACGTTTATTTGCTAGTAGTGGTTTTTTGATCACGGTGCACTTTTTTCTTCCTGTCTTAATCCCGAAAACACTCTAGATTGCTGGCTCGCACAAAGGCGCGTCTCCAGACACCTCAACCGTGCGGCTGGCTCGCATAGAACCGTAAAAAATTAAAAAAACATATATACGTTTATTTGCTAGTAGTGGTTTTTTGATCACGGTGCACATTTTTCTTCCTGTCTAAATCCCGGAAACAATTAAGCTAGCTGGCTCGCGCCGAGACGCATCTCCAGACACCTCAACCGTGCGGCTGGCTCGAATAGAACCGCAAAAAAATTAAAAACATATATACGTTTATTTGCTAGTAGTGGTTTTTTGATCACGGTGCACATTTTTCTTCCTGTCTTAATCCCGAAAGCGATCTAGCTAGCTGGCCTGCGCCGAGATGCGTCTCCTGACACCTCAACCGATCGGCTGGCTCGCATAGAACCGCAATAAATTAAAAAAATGAATACGTTTATTTGCTAGTAGTAGTTTTTTGATCACGGTGCACATTTTTCTTTCTGTCTTAATCCCGAAAACACTCTAGATAGCTGGCTCGCACAAAGTCGCGTCTCCAGACACCTCAACCGTTCGGCTGGCTCGCATAGAACCGTAAAAATTAAAAAAATATATATACGTTTATTTGCTAGTAGTGGTTTTTTGATCACGGTGCACATTTTTCTTCCTGTCTTAATCCCGGAAACACTCTAGCTAGCTGGCCCGCGCCGAGACGCGTCTTCAGACACCTCAAGCGTGCGGCTGGCTCGCATACAGCCACAAAAAATTAAAAAAAAATTGTACGCTTATTTCCTAGTAGTGGTTTTTTGATCACGGTGCACGTTTTTCTTCCTGTCTTAATCCCGAAAACACGCTAGCTAGCTGGTCCGCACAAAGACGCGTTTCCAGACACCTCAACCTTGCGGCTGGCTCGCATAGAACCGCAAAAAATTTAAAAAAATATATACGTTTATTTGCTAGTAGTGGTTTTTTGATCACGGTGCACATTTTTCTTCCTGTCTTAATTTTGAAAACACTCTAGCTAGCTGGCCCCCGCCAAGACGCGTCTTCAGACACCTCAAGCGTGCGGCTGGCTCGCATACAACAGCAAAAAATTAAAAAAAAATTGTACGTTTATTTGCTAGTAGTGGTTTTTTGATCACGGTGCACATTTTTCTTCCTTTCTAAATCCCGGAAACAATCAAGCTAGCTGGCTCGCGCCGAGACGCATCTCCAGACACCTCAACCGTGCGGCTGGCTCGAATAGAACCGCAAAAAGTTTAAAAAAATGTAAACGTTTATTTGCTAGTAGTGGTTTTTTGATCACGTTGCACATTTTTCTTCCTGTCTTAATCCCGAAAATAATCTAGCTAGCTGGCCTGCGCCGAGATGCGTCTCCTGACACCTCAACCGTTCGGCTGGCTCGCATAGAACCGCAATAAATTAAAAAAATGTATACGTTTATTTGCTAGTAGTGGGTTTTTTGATCAAGGTGCACATTTTTTTTCATGTCTAAATCTCGAAAACACGCTAGCTAGCTGGCCTGCGCTGAGACGCGTCTCCAGACACCTCAACCGTGCGGCTAACTCGCATAGAACCGCAAAAAAATTTAAAAAATATATACGTTTATTTGCTAGTAGTGGTTTTTTGATCACGGTGCACATTTTTCTTTCTGTCTAAATCCCGGAAACACGCTAGCTAGCTGGCTCGCGCCGAGACGCGTCTCCAGACACCTCAACCGTGCGGCTGGCTCGCATAGAACCGTAAAAAATTAAAAAAACATATATACGATTATTTGCTAGTAGTGGTTTTTTGATCACGGTGCACATTTTTCTTGCTATCTAAATCCCGATAACATACTAACTGGCTTGCCCGTGCCGAGACGCGTCTCCAGACACCTCAACCGTGCTGCTGGCTCGCATAGAACCGCAAAAAATTTAAATAAATATATACGTTTATTTTTTAGTTGTGGTTTTTTTATCACGGTGCACATTTTTCTTCCTGTCTTAATTTTGAAAATACTCTAGCTAGCTGGCCCGCGCCGAGACGCGTCTACAGACTTCTCAACCGTGCGGCTGGCTCGCATAGAACCACAAACAATTTAAAAAAAAATTATATGTTTATATGCTAGTAGTGGTTTATTGATCACGGTGCACATTTTTCTTCCTGTCTAAATCCCGGAACAACGTTAGCTAGCTGGATCGCGCCGAGACGCATCTCCAGACCTCTCAACCGTGCGGCTGGCTCGAATAGAACCGCAAAAAGTTTAAAAAAATGTATACGTTTATTTGCTAGTAGTGGTTTATTGATCACGTTGCACATTTTTCTTCCTGTCTTAATCCCGAAAACGATCTAGCTAGCTGGGCTGCGCCGAGATGCGTCTCCTGACACCTCAACCGTTCGGCTGGCTCGCATAGAACCGCAATAAATTAAAAAAATGTATACGTTTATTTGCTAGTAGTGGGTTTTTTGATCAAGGTGCACATTTTTTTTCATGTCTAAATCTCGAAAACACGCTAGCTAGCTGGCCTGCGCTGAGACGCGTCTCCTGACACCTCAACCGTTCGGCTGGCTCGCATAGAACCGCAATAAATTAAAAAAATGTATACGTTTATTTGCTAGTAGTGGGTTTATAGATCAAGGTGCACATTTTTTTTCATTTCTAAATCTCGAAAACACGCTAGCTAGCTGGCCTGCGCTGAGACGCGTCTCCAGACACCTCAACCGTGCGGCTAACTCGCATAGAACCGCAAAAAAATTAAAAAAATGTATACGTTTATTTGCTAGTAGTGGGTTTTTTGATCACGGTGCACATTTTTCTTGCTATCTAAATCCCGATAACATTCTAGCTGGCTGGCCCGCGCCGAGACGCGTCTCCAGACACCTCAACCGTGCGGCTGGCTCGCATAGAACCGCAAAAAATTTAAATAAATATATACGTTTATTTTTTAGTAGTGGTTTTTTGATCCCGGTGCACATTTTTCTTCCTGTCTTAATTTTGAAAATACTCTAGCTAGCTGGCCCGCGCCGAGACGCGTCTCCAGACTTCTCAACCGTGCGGCTGGCTCGCATAGAACCGCAAACAATTTAAAAAAAATTATACGTTTATATGCTAGTAGTGGTTTTTTGATCACGGTGCACATTTTACTACCTGTCTTAATCCTGAAAATGCTCTAACTAGCTGGCCCGCGCCGAGACGCGTCTCCAAACACCTCAACCGTGCGGCTAACTCGCATAGAACCGCAAGAAAATTAAAAAAATGTATACGTTTATTTGCTAGTAGTGGTTTTTTGATCACGGTGCACATTTTTCTTTCTGTCTTAATCCCGAAAACACTCTAAATAGCTGGCTCGCACAAAGACGCGTCTCCAGACACCTCAACCGTTCGGCTGGCTCGCATAGAACCGCAAAAAATTAAAAAAAACATATATACGTTTATTTGCTAGTAGTGGTTTTTTGATCACGGTGCACATTTTTCTTTCTGTCTTAATCCCGAAAACACTCTAGATAGCTGGCTCGCACAAAGTCGCGTCTCCAGACACCTCAACCGTGCGGCTGTCTCGCATAGAACCGTAAAAAATTAAAAAAACATATATACGTTTATTTGCTAGTAGTGGTTTTTTGATCACGGTGCACTTTTTTCTTCCTGTCTTAATCCCGAAAACACTCTAGATTTCTGGCTCGCACAAAGGCGCGTCTCCAGACACCTCAACCGTGCGGCTGGCTCGCATAGAACCGTAAAAAATTAAAAAAACATATATACGTTTATTTGCTAGTAGTGGTTTTTTGATCACGGTGCACATTTTTCTTCCTGTCTAAATCCCGGAAACAATTAAGCTAGCTGGCTCGCGCCGAGACGCATCTCCAGACACCTCAACCGTGCGGCTGGCTCGAATAGAACCGCAAAAAAATTAAAAAAACATATATACGTTTATTTGCTAGTAGTGGTTTTTTGATCACGGTGCACATTTTTCTTCCTGTCTTAATCCCGAAAGCGATCTAGCTAGCTGGCCTGCGCCGAGATGCGTCTCCTGACTTCTCATCCGATCGGCTGGCTCGCATAGAACCGCAATAAATTACAAAAATGTATACGTTTATTTGCTAGTAGTAGTTTTTTGATCACGGTGCACATTTTTCTTTCTGTCTTAATCCCGAAAACACTCTAGATAGCTGGCCCCCGCCAAGACGCGTCCTCAGACACCTCAAGCGTGCGGCTGGCTCGCATACAACAGCAAAAAATTAAAAAAAAATTGTACGTTTATTTGCTAGTAGTGGTTTTTTGATCACGGTGCACATTTTTCTTCGTTTCTAAATCCCGGAAACAATCAAGCTAGCTGGCTCGCGCCGAGACGCATCTCCAGACACCTCAACCGTGCGGCTGGCTCGAATAGAACCGCAAAAAGTTTAAAAAAATGTAAACGTTTATTTGCTAGTAGTGGTTTTTTGATCACGTTGCACATTTTTCTTCCTGTCTTAATCCCGAAAACAATCTAGCTAGCTGGCCTGCGCCGAGATGCGTCTCCTGACACCTCAACCGTTCGGCTGGCTCGCATAGAACCGCAATAAATTAAAAAAATGTATACGTTTATTTGCTAGTAGTGGGTTTTTTGATCAAGGTGCACATTTTTTTTCATGTCTAAATCTCGAAAACACGCTAGCTAGCTGGCCTGCGCTGAGACGCGTCTCCAGACACCTCAACCGTGCGGCTAACTCGCATAGAACCGCAAAAAAATTTAAAAAATATATACGTTTATTTGCTAGTAGTGGTTTTTTGATCACGGTGCACATTTTTCTTTCTGTCTAAATCCCGGAAACATTCTAGCTGGCTGGCCCGTGCCGAGACGCGTCTCCAGACACCTCAACCGTGCTGCTGGCTCGCATAGAACCGCAAAAAATTTAAATAAATATATATACGTTTATTTGCTAGTAGTGGTTTTTTGATCACGGTGCACATTTTTCTTGCTATCTAAATCCCGATAACATTCTAGCTGGCTGGCCCGTGCCGAGACGCGTCTCCAGACACATCAACCGTGCTGCTGGCTCGCATAGAACCGCAAAAAATTTAAATAAATATATATACGTTTATTTGCTAGTAGTGGTTTTTTGATCACGGTGCACATTTTTCTTGCTATCTAAATCCCGATAACATTCTAGCTGGCTGGCCCGTGCCGAGACGCGTCTCCAGACACCTCAACCGTGCTGCTGGCTCGCATAGAACCGCAAAAAATTTAAATAAATATATACGTTTATTTTTTAGTTGTGGTTTTTTTATCACGGTGC
Source organism: Lacanobia wlatinum (assembly GCA_947578705.1). Taxonomy (NCBI): domain Eukaryota; kingdom Metazoa; phylum Arthropoda; class Insecta; order Lepidoptera; family Noctuidae; genus Lacanobia; species Lacanobia wlatinum. The sequence continues at coordinate 879,322 of OX388026.1, forward strand.
ACATTTTTCTTCCTGTCTTAATTTTGAAAATACTCTAGCTAGCTGGCCCGCGCCAAGACGCGTCTTCAGACACCTCAAGCGTGCGGCTGGCTCGCATACAACAGCAAAAAATTAAAAAAAAATTGTACGTTTATTTGCTAGTAGTGGTTTTTTGATCACGGTGCACATTTTTCTTCCTTTCTAAATCCCGGAAACAATCAAGCTAGCTGGCTCGCGCCGAGACGCATCTCCAGACACCTCAACCGTGCGGCTGGCTCGAATAGAACCGCAAAAAGTTTAAAAAAATGTAAACGTTTATTTGCTAGTAGTGGTTTTTTGATCACGTTGCACATTTTTCTTCCTGTCTTAATCCCGAAAACAATCTAGCTAGCTGGCCTGCGCCGAGATGCGTCTCCTGACACCTCAACCGTGCGGCTGGCTCGCATAGAACCGCAATAAATTAAAAAAATGTATACGTTTATTTGCTAGTAGTGGGTTTTTTGATCAAGGTGCACATTTTTTTCATGTCTAAATCTCGAAAACACGCTAGCTAGCTGGCCTGCGCTGAGACGCGTCTCCAGACACCTCAACCGTGCGGCTAACTCGCATAGAACCGCAAAAAAATTTAAAAAATATATACGTTTATTTGCTAGTAGTGGTTTTTTGATCACGGTGCACATTTTTCTTTCTGTCTAAATCCCGGAAACACGCTAGCTAGCTGGCCTGCGCTGAGACGCGTCTCTAGACACCTCAACCGTGCGGCTAACTCGCATAGAACCGCAAAAAAATTTAAAAAATATATACGTTTATTTTTTAGTTGTGGTTTTTTTATCACGGTGCACATTTTTCTTCCTGTCTTAATTTTGAAAATACTCTAGCTAGCTGGCCCGCGCCGAGACGCGTCTACAGACTTCTCAACCGTGCGGCTGGCTCGCATAGAACCACAAACAATTTAAAAAAAAATTATACGTTTATATGCTAGTAGTGGTTTATTGATCACGGTGCACATTTTTCTTCCTGTCTAAATCCCGGAACAACGTTAGCTAGCTGGATCGCGCCGAGACGCATCTCCAGACCTCTCAACCGTGCGGCTGGCTCGAATAGAACCGCAAAAAGTTTAAAAAAATGTATACGTTTATTTGCTAGTAGTGGTTTATTGATCACGTTGCACATTTTTCTTCCTGTCTTAATCCCGAAAACGATCTAGCTAGCTGGGCTGCGCCGAGATGCGTCTCCTGACACCTCAACCGTTCGGCTGGCTCGCATAGAACCGCAATAAATTAAAAAAATGTATACGTTTATTTGCTAGTAGTGGGTTTTTAGATCAAGGTGCACATTTTTTTTCATTTCTAAATCTCAAAAACAGGCTAGCTAGCTGGCCTGCGCTGAGACGCGTCTCCAGACACCTCAACCGTGCGGCTAACTCGCATAGAACCGCAAAAAAATTAAAAAAATGTATACGTTTATTTGCTAGTAGTGGGTTTTTTGATCACGGTGCACATTTTTCTTGCTATCTAAATCCCGATAACATTCTAGCTGGCTGGCCCGCGCCGAGACGCGTCTCCAGACACCTCAACCGTGCGGCTGGCTCGCATAGAACCGCAAAAAATTAAAAAAATGTATACGTTTATTTGCTAGTAGTGGTTTTTTGATCACGGTGCACATTTTTCTTTCTGTCTTAATCCCGAAAACACTCTAAATAGCTGGCTCGCACAAAGACGCGTCTCCAGACACCTCAACCGTTCGGCTGGCTCGCATAGAACCGCAATAAATTAAAAAAATGTATACGTTTATTTGCTAGTAGTGGTTTTTTGATCACGTTGCACATTTTTCTTCCTGTCTTAATCCCTAAAACACTCTAGATAGATGGCGCGCACAAAGACGCGTCTCCAGACACATCAATCGTGCGGCTGGCTCGCATAGAACCGCAAAAAATTAAAAAAATGTATACGTTTATTTGCTAGTAGTGGTTTTTTGATCACGGTGCACATTTTTCTTTCTGTCTTAATCCCGAAAACACTCTAAATAGCTGGCTCGCACAAAGACGCGTCTCCAGACACCTCAACCGTTCGGCTGGCTCGCATAGAACCGCAATAAATTAAAAAAATGTATACGTTTATTTGCTAGTAGTGGTTTTTTGATCACGTTGCACTTTTTTCTTCCTGTCTTAATCCCGAAAACACTCTAGATAGATGGCTCGCACAAAGACGCGTCTCCAGACACATCAACCGTGCGGCTGGCTCGCATAGAACCGCAAAAAATTAAAAAAAACATATATACGTTTATTTGCTAGTAGTGGTTTTTTGATCACGGTGCACATTTTTCTTTCTGTCTTAATCCCGAAAACACTCTAGATAGCTGGCTCGCACAAAGTCGCGTCTCCAGACACCTCAACCGTGCGGCTGTCTCGCATAGAACCGTAAAAAATTAAAAAAACATATATACGTTTATTTGCTAGTAGTGGTTTTTTGATCACGGTGCACTTTTTTCTTCCTGTCTTAATCCCGAAAACACTCTTGATTGCTGGCTCGCACAAAGGCGCGTCTCCAGACACCTCAACCGTGCGGCTGGCTCGCATAGAACCGTAAAAAATTAAAAAAACATATATACGTTTATTTGCTAGTAGTGGTTTTTTGATCACGGTGCACATTTTTCTTCCTGTCTAAATCCCGGAAACAATTAAGCTAGCTGGCTCGCGCCGAGACGCATCTCCAGACACCTCAACCGTGCGGCTGGCTCGCATAGAACCGCAATAAATTAAAAAAATGTATACGTTTATTTGCTAGTAGTAGTTTTTTGATCACGGTGCACATTTTTCTTTCTGTCTTAATCCCGAAAACACTCTAGATAGCTGGCTCGCACAAAGTCGCGTCTCCAGACACCTCAACCGTTCGGCTGGCTCGCATAGAACCGTAAAAATTAAAAAAATATATATACGTTTATTTGCTAGTAGTGGTTTTTTGATCACGGTGCACATTTTTCTTCCTGTCTTAATCCCGGAAACACTCTAGCTAGCTGGCCCGCGCCGAGACGCGTCTTCAGACACCTCAACCGATCGGCTGGCTCGCATAGAACCGCAATAAATTAAAAAAATGTATACGTTTATTTGCTAGTAGTAGTTTTTTGATCACGGTGCACATTTTTCTTTCTGTCTTAATCCCGAAAACACTCTAGATAGCTGGCTCGCACAAAGTCGCGTCTCCAGACACCTCAACCGTTCGGCTGGCTCGCATAGAACCGTAAAAATTAAAAAAATATATATACGTTTATTTGCTAGTAGTGGTTTTTTGATCACGGTGCACATTTTTCTTCCTGTCTTAATCCCGGAAACACTCTAGCTAGCTGGCCCGCGCCGAGACGCGTCTTCAGACACCTCAAGCGTGCGGCTGGCTCGCATACAGCCACAAAAAATTAAAAAAAAATTGTACGCTTATTTCCTAGTAGTGGTTTTTTGATCACGGTGCACGATTTTCTTCCTGTCTTAATCCCGAAAACACGCTAGCTAGCTGGTCCGCACAAAGACGCGTTTCCAGACACCTCAACCTTGCGGCTGGCTCGCATAGAACCGCAAAAAAATTAAAAAAATATATACGTTTATTTGCTAGTAGTGGTTTTTTGATCACGGTGCACATTTTTCTTCCTGTCTTAATTTTGAAAACACTCTAGCTAGCTGGCCCCCGCCAAGACGCGTCTTCAGACACCTCAAGCGTGCGGCTGGCTCGCATACAACAGCAAAAAATTAAAAAAAAATTGTACGTTTATTTGCTAGTAGTGGTTTTTTGATCACGGTGCACATTTTTCTTCCTTTCTAAATCCCGGAAACAATCAAGCTAGCTGGCTCGCGCCGAGACGCATCTCCAGACACCTCAACCGTGCGGCTGGCTCGAATAGAACCGCAAAAAGTTTAAAAAAATGTAAACGTTTATTTGCTAGTAGTGGTTTTTTGATCACGTTGCACATTTTTCTTCCTGTCTTAATCCCGAAAATAATCTAGCTAGCTGGCCTGCGTCGAGATGCGTCTCCTGACACCTCAACCGTTCGGCTGGCTCGCATAGAACCGCAATAAATTAAAAAAATGTATACGTTTATTTGCTAGTAGTGGGTTTTTTGATCAAGGTGCACATTTTTTTTCATGTCTAAATCTCGAAAACACGCTAGCTAGCTGGCCTGCGCTGAGACGCGTCTCCAGACACCTCAACCGTGCGGCTAACTCGCATAGAACCGCAAAAAAATTTAAAAAATATATACGTTTATTTGCTAGTAGTGGTTTTTTGATCACGGTGCACATTTTTCTTTCTGTCTAAATCCCGGAAACACGCTAGCTAGCTGGCTCGCGCCGAGACGCGTCTCCAGACACCTCAACCGTGCGGCTGGCTCGCATAGAACCGTAAAAAATTAAAAAAACATATATACGATTATTTGCTAGTAGTGGTTTTTTGATCACGGTGCACATTTTTCTTGCTATCTAAATCCCGATAACATTCTAACTGGCTTGCCCGTGCCGAGACGCGTCTCCAGACACCTCAACCGTGCTGCTGGCTCGCATAGAACCGCAAAAAATTTAAATAAATATATACGTTTATTTTTTAGTTGTGGTTTTTTTATCACGGTGCACATTTTTCTTCCTGTCTTAATTTTGAAAATACTCTAGCTAGCTGGCCCGCGCCGAGACGCGTCTACAGACTTCTCAACCGTGCGGCTGGCTCGCATAGAACCACAAACAATTTAAAAAAAAATTATACGTTTATATGCTAGTAGTGGTTTATTGATCACGGTGCACATTTTTCTTCCTGTCTAAATCCCGGAACAACGTTAGCTAGCTGGATCGCGCCGAGACGCATCTCCAGACCTCTCAACCGTGCGGCTGGCTCGAATAGAACCGCAAAAAGTTTAAAAAAATGTATACGTTTATTTGCTAGTAGTGGTTTATTGATCACGTTGCACATTTTTCTTCCTGTCTTAATCCCGAAAACGATCTAGCTAGCTGGGCTGCGCCGAGATGCGTCTCCTGACACCTCAACCGTTCGGCTGGCTCGCATAGAACCGCAATAAATTAAAAAAATGTATACGTTTATTTGCTAGTAGTGGGTTTTTAGATCAAGGTGCACATTTTTTTTCATTTCTAAATCTCGAAAACACGCTAGCTAGCTGGCCTGCGCTGAGACGCGTCTCCAGACACCTCAACCGTGCGGCTAACTCGCATAGAACCGCAAAAAAATTAAAAAAATGTATACGTTTATTTGCTAGTAGTGGGTTTTTTGATCACGGTGCACATTTTTCTTGCTATCTAAATCCCGATAACATTCTAGCTGGCTGGCCCGCGCCGAGACGCGTCTCCAGACACCTCAACCGTGCGGCTGGCTCGCATAGAACCGCAAAAAATTTAAATAAATATATACGTTTATTTTTTAGTAGTGGTTTTTTGATCCCGGTGCACATTTTTCTTCCTGTCTTAATTTTGAAAATACTCTAGCTAGCTGGCCCGCGCCGAGACGCGTCTCCAGACTTCTCAACCGTGCGGCTGGCTCGCATAGAACCGCAAACAATTTAAAAAAAATTATACGTTTATATGCTAGTAGTGGTTTTTTGATCACGGTGCACATTTTACTACCTGTCTTAATCCTGAAAATGCTCTAACTAGCTGGCCCGCGCCGAGACGCGTCTCCAAACACCTCAACCGTGCGGCTGACTCGCATAGAACCGCAAGAAAATTAAAAAAATGTATACGTTTATTTGCTAGTAGTGGTTTTTTGATCACGGTGCACATTTTTCTTTCTGTCTTAATCCCGAAAACACTCTAAATAGCTGGCTCGCACAAAGACGCGTCTCCAGACACCTCAACCGTTCGGCTGGCTCGCATAGAACCGCAAAAAATTAAAAAAAACATATATACGTTTATTTGCTAGTAGTGGTTTTTTGATCACGGTGCACATTTTTCTTTCTGTCTTAATCCCGAAAACACTCTAGATAGCTGGCTCGCACAAAGTCGCGTCTCCAGACACCTCAACCGTGCGGCTGTCTCGCATAGAACCGTAAAAAATTAAAAAAACATATATACGTTTATTTGCTAGTAGTGGTTTTTTGATCACGGTGCACTTTTTTCTTCCTGTCTTAATCCCGAAAACACTCTAGATTTCTGGCTCGCACAAAGGCGCGTCTCCAGACACCTCAACCGTGCGGCTGGCTCGCATAGAACCGTAAAAAATTAAAAAAACATATATACGTTTATTTGCTAGTAGTGGTTTTTTGATCACGGTGCACATTTTTCTTCCTGTCTAAATCACGGAAACAATTAAGCTAGCTGGCTCGCGCCGAGACGCATCTCCAGACACCTCAACCGTGCGGCTGGCTCGAATAGAACCGCAAAAAAATTAAAAAAACATATATACGTTTATTTGCTAGTAGTGGTTTTTTGATCACGGTGCACATTTTTCTTCCTGTCTTAATCCCGAAAGCGATCTAGCTAGCTGGCCTGCGCCGAGATGCGTCTCCTGACACCTCATCCGATCGGCTGGCTCGCATAGAACCGCAATAAATTACAAAAATGTATACGTTTATTTGCTAGTAGTAGTTTTTTGATCACGGTGCACATTTTTCTTTCTGTCTTAATCCCGAAAACACTCTAGATAGCTGGCCCCCGCCAAGACGCGTCCTCAGACACCTCAAGCGTGCGGCTGGCTCGCATACAACAGCAAAAAATTAAAAAAAAATTGTACGTTTATTTGCTAGTAGTGGTTTTTTGATCACGGTGCACATTTTTCTTCCTTTCTAAATCCCGGAAACAATCAAGCTAGCTGGCTCGCGCCGAGACGCATCTCCAGACACCTCAACCGTGCGGCTGGCTCGAATAGAACCGCAAAAAGTTTAAAAAAATGTAAACGTTTATTTGCTAGTAGTGGTTTTTTGATCACGTTGCACATTTTTCTTCCTGTCTTAATCCCGAAAACAATCTAGCTAGCTGGCCTGCGCCGAGATGCGTCTCCTGACACCTCAACCGTTCGGCTGGCTCGCATAGAACCGCAATAAATTAAAAAAATGTATACGTTTATTTGCTAGTAGTGGGTTTTTTGATCAAGGTGCACATTTTTTTTCATGTCTAAATCTCGAAAACACGCTAGCTAGCTGGCCTGCGCTGAGACGCGTCTCCAGACACCTCAACCGTGCGGCTAACTCGCATAGAACCGCAAAAAAATTTAAAAAATATATACGTTTATTTGCTAGTAGTGGTTTTTTGATCACGGTGCACATTTTTCTTTCTGTCTAAATCCCGGAAACACGCTAGCTAGCTGGCTCGCGCCGAGACGCGTCTCCAGACACCTCAACCGTGCGGCTGGCTCGCATAGAACCGTAAAAAATTAAAAAAACATATATACGTTTATTTGCTAGTAGTGGTTTTTTGATCACGGTGCACATTTTTCTTGCTATCTAAATCCCGATAACATTCTAGCTGGCTGGCCCGTGCCGAGACGCGTCTCCAGACACCTCAACCGTGCTGCTGGCTCGCATAGAACCGCAAAAAATTTAAATAAATATATACGTTTATTTTTTAGTTGTGGTTTTTTTATCACGGTGCACATTTTTCTTCCTGTCTTAATTTTGAAAATACTCTAGCTAGCTGGCCCGCGCCGAGACGCGTCTTCAGACACCTCAAGCGTGCGGCTGGCTCGCACACAACAGCAAAAAATTAAAAAAAAATTGTACGTTTATTTGCTAGTAGTGGTTTTTTGATCACGGTGCACATTTTTCTTCCTTTCTAAATCCCGGAAACAATCAAGCTAGCTGGCTCGCGCCGAGACGCATCTCCAGACACCTCAACCGTGCGGCTGGCTCGAATAGAACCGCAAAAAGTTTAAAAAAATGTAAACGTTTATTTGCTAGTAGTGGTTTTTTGATCACGTTGCACATTTTTCTTCCTGTCTTAATCCCGAAAACAATCTAGCTAGCTGGCCTGCGCCGAGATGCGTCTCCTGACACCTCAACCGTGCGGCTGGCTCGCATAGAACCGCAATAAATTAAAAAAATGTATACGTTTATTTGCTAGTAGTGGGTTTTTTGATCAAGGTGCACATTTTTTTCATGTCTAAATCTCGAAAACACGCTAGCTAGCTGGCCTGCGCTGAGACGCGTCTCCAGACACCTCAACCGTGCGGCTAACTCGCATAGAACCGCAAAAAAATTTAAAAAATATATACGTTTATTTGCTAGTAGTGGTTTTTTGATCACGGTGCACATTTTTCTTTCTGTCTAAATCCCGGAAACACGCTAGCTAGCTGGCCTGCGCTGAGACGCGTCTCTAGACACCTCAACCGTGCGGCTAACTCGCATAGAACCGCAAAAAAATTTAAAAAATATATACGTTTATTTTTTAGTTGTGGTTTTTTTATCACGGTGCACATTTTTCTTCCTTTCTTAATTTTGAAAATACTCTAGCTAGCTGGCCCGCGCCGAGACGCGTCTACAGACTTCTCAACCGTGCGGCTGGCTCGCATAGAACCACAAACAATTTAAAAAAAAATTATACGTTTATATGCTAGTAGTGGTTTATTGATCACGGTGCACATTTTTCTTCCTGTCTAAATCCCGGAACAACGTTAGCTAGCTGGATCGCGCCGAGACGCATCTCCAGACCTCTCAACCGTGCGGCTGGCTCGAATAGAACCGCAAAAAGTTTAAAAAAATGTATACGTTTATTTGCTAGTAGTGGTTTATTGATCACGTTGCACATTTTTCTTCCTGTCTTAATCCCGAAAACGATCTAGCTAGCTGGGCTGCGCCGAGATGCGTCTCCTGACACCTCAACCGTTCGGCTGGCTCGCATAGAACCGCAATAAATTAAAAAAATGTATACGTTTATTTGCTAGTAGTGGGTTTTTAGATCAAGGTGCACATTTTTTTTCATTTCTAAATCTCAAAAACACGCTAGCTAGCTGGCCTGCGCTGAGACGCGTCTCCAGACACCTCAACCGTGCGGCTAACTCGCATAGAACCGCAAAAAAATTAAAAAAATGTATACGTTTATTTGCTAGTAGTGGGTTTTTTGATCACGGTGCACATTTTTCTTGCTATCTAAATCCCGATAACATTCTAGCTGGCTGGCCCGCGCCGAGACGCGTCTCCAGACACCTCAACCGTGCGGCTGGCTCGCATAGAACCGCAAAAAATTAAAAAAATGTATACGTTTATTTGCTAGTAGTGGTTTTTTGATCACGGTGCACATTTTTCTTTCTGTCTTAATCCCGAAAACACTCTAAATAGCTGGCTCGCACAAAGACGCGTCTCCAGACACCTCAACCGTTCGGCTGGCTCGCATAGAACCGCAATAAATTAAAAAAATGTATACGTTTATTTGCTAGTAGTGGTTTTTTGATCACGTTGCACATTTTTCTTCCTGTCTTAATCCCGAAAACACTCTAGATAGATGGCGCGCACAAAGACGCGTCTCCAGACACATCAATCGTGCGGCTGGCTCGCATAGAACCGCAAAAAATTAAAAAAATGTATACGTTTATTTGCTAGTAGTGGTTTTTTGATCACGGTGCACATTTTTCTTTCTGTCTTAATCCCGAAAACACTCTAAATAGCTGGCTCGCACAAAGACGCGTCTCCAGACACCTCAACCGTTCGGCTGGCTCGCATAGAACCGCAATAAATTAAAAAAATGTATACGTTTATTTGCTAGTAGTGGGTTTTTTGATCACGGTGCACATTTTTCTTGCTATCTAAATCCCGATAACATTCTAGCTGGCTGGCCCGCGCCGAGACGCGTCTCCAGACACCTCAACCGTGCGGCTGGCTCGCATAGAACCGCAAAAAATTAAAAAAGTGTATACGTTTATTTGCTAGTAGTGGTTTTTTGATCACGGTGCACATTTTTCTTTCTGTCTTAATCCCGAAAACACTCTAAATAGCTGGCTCGCACAAAGACGCGTCTCCAGACACCTCAACCGTTCGGCTGGCTCGCATAGAACCGCAATAAATTAAAAAAATGTATACGTTTATTTGCTAGTAGTGGTTTTTTGATCACGTTGCACATTTTTCTTCCTGTCTTAATCCCGAAAACACTCTAGATAGATGGCGCGCACAAAGACGCGTCTCCAGACACATCAATCGTGCGGCTGGCTCGCATAGAACCGCAAAAAATTAAAAAAAACATATATACGTTTATTTGCTAGTAGTGGTTTTTTGATCACGGTGCACATTTTTCTTTCTGTCTTAATCCCGAAAACACTCTAGATAGCTGGCTCGCACAAAGTCGCGTCTCCAGACACCTCAACCGTGCGGCTGTCTCGCATAGAACCGTAAAAAATTAAAAAAACATATATACGTTTATTTGCTAGTAGTGGTTTTTTGATCACGGTGCACTTTTTTCTTCCTGTCTTAATCCCGAAAACAATCTAGATTGCTGGCTCGCACAAAGGCGCGTCTCCAGACACCTCAACCGTGCGGCTGGCTCGCATAGAACCGTAAAAAATTAAAAAAACATATATACGTTTATTTGCTAGTAGTGGTTTTTTGATCACGGTGCACATTTTTCTTCCTGTCTAAATCCCGGAAACAATTAAGCTAGCTGGCTCGCGCCGAGACGCATCTCCAGACACCTCAACCGTGCGGCTGGATCGAATAGAACCGCAAAAAAATTAAAAACATATATACGTTTATTTGCTAGTAGTGGTTTTTTGATCACGGTGCACATTTTTCTTCCTGTCTTAATCCCGAAAGCGATCTAGCTAGCTGGCCTGCGCCGAGATGCGTCTCCTGACACCTCAACCGATCGGCTGGCTCGCATAGAACCGCAATAAATTAAAAAAATGTATACGTTTATTTGCTAGTAGTAGTTTTTTGATCACGGTGCACATTTTTCTTTCTGTCTTAATCCCGAAAACACTCTAGATAGCTGGCTCGCACAAAGTCGCGTCTCCAGACACCTCAACCGTGCGGCTGTCTCGCATAGAACCGTAAAAAATTAAAAAAACATATATACGTTTATTTGCTAGTAGTGGTTTTTTGATCACGGTGCACTTTTTTCTTCCTGTCTTAATCCCGAAAACACTCTAGATTGCTGGCTCGCACAAAGGCGCGTCTCCAGACACCTCAACCGTGCGGCTGGCTCGCATAGAACCGTAAAAAATTAAAAAAACATATATACGTTTATTTGCTAGTAGTGGTTTTTTGATCACGGTGCACATTTTTCTTCCTGTCTAAATCCCGGAAACAATTAAGCTAGCTGGCTCGCGCCGAGACGCATCTCCAGACACCTCAACCGTGCGGCTGGATCGAATAGAACCGCAAAAAAATTAAAAACATATATACGTTTATTTGCTAGTAGTGGTTTTTTGATCACGGTGCACATTTTTCTTCCTGTCTTAATCCCGAAAGCGATCTAGCTAGCTGGCCTGCGCCGAGATGCGTCTCCTGACACCTCAACCGATCGGCTGGCTCGCATAGAACCGCAATAAATTAAAAAAATGTATACGTTTATTTGCTAGTAGTAGTTTTTTGATCACGGTGCACATTTTTCTTTCTGTCTTAATCCCGAAAACACTCTAGATAGCTGGCTCGCACAAAGTCGCGTCTCCAGACACCTCAACCGTTCGGCTGGCTCGCATAGAACCGTAAAAATTAAAAAAATATATATACGTTTATTTGCTAGTAGTGGTTTTTTGATCACGGTGCACATTTTTCTTTCTGTCTTAATCCCGGAAACACTCTAGCTAGCTGGCCCGCGCCGAGACGCGTCTTCAGACACCTCAAGCGTGCGGCTGGCTCGCATACAGCCACAAAAAATTAAAAAAAAATTGTACGCTTATTTCCTAGTAGTGGTTTTTTGATCATGGTGCACGTTTTTCTTCCTGTCTTTATCCCGAAAACACGCTAGCTAGCTGGTCCGCACAAAGACGCGTTTCCAGACACCTCAACCTTGCGGCTGGCTCGCATAGAACCGCAAAAAATTTAAAAAAATATATACGTTTATTTGCTAGTAGTGGTTTTTTGATCACGGTGCACATTTTTCTTCCTGTCTTAATTTTGAAAACACTCTAGCTAGCTGGCCCCCGCCAAGACGCGTCTTCAGACACCTCAAGCGTGCGGCTGGCTCGCATACAACGGCAAAAAATTAAAAAAAAATTGTACGTTTATTTGCTAGTAGTGGTTTTTTGATCACGGTGCACATTTTTCTTCCTTTCTAAATCCCGGAAACAATCAAGCTAGCTGGCTCGCGCCGAGACGCATCTCCAGACACCTCAACCGTGCGGCTGGCTCGAATAGAACCGCAAAAAGTTTAAAAAAATGTAAACGTTTATTTGCTAGTAGTGGTTTTTTGATCACGTTGCACATTTTTCTTCCTGTCTTAATCCCGAAAATAATCTAGCTAGCTGGCCTGCGCCGAGATGCGTCTCCTGACACCTCAACCGTTCGGCTGGCTCGCATAGAACCGCAATAAATTAAAAAAATGTATACGTTTATTTGCTAGTAGTGGGTTTTTTGATCAAGGTGCACATTTTTTTTCATGTCTAAATCTCGAAAACACGCTAGCTAGCTGGCCTGCGCTGAGACGCGTCTCCAGACACCTCAACCGTGCGGCTAACTCGCATAGAACCGCAAAAAAATTTAAAAAATATATACGTTTATTTGCTAGTAGTGGTTTTTTGATCACGGTGCACATTTTTCTTCCTGTCTAAATCCCGGAAACACGCTAGCTAGCTGGCTCGCGCCGAGACGCGTCTCCAGACACCTCAACCGTGCGGCTGGCTCGCATAGAACCGTAAAAAATTAAAAAAACATATATACGATTATTTGCTAGTAGTGGTTTTTTGATCACGGTGCACATTTTTCTTGCTATCTAAATCCCGATAACATTCTAACTGGCTGGCCCGTGCCGAGACGCGTCTCCAGACACCTCAACCGTGCTGCTGGCTCGCATAGAACCGCAAAAAATTTAAATAAATATATACGTTTATTTTTTAGTTGTGGTTTTTTTATCACGGTGCACATTTTTCTTCCTGTCTTAATTTTGAAAATACTCTAGCTAGCTGGCCCGCGCCGAGACGCGTCTACAGACTTCTCAACCGTGCGGCTGGCTCGCATAGAACCACAAACAATTTAAAAAAAAATTATACGTTTATATGCTAGTAGTGGTTTATTGATCACGGTGCACATTTTTCTTCCTGTCTAAATCCCGGAACAACGTTAGCTAGCTGGATCGCGCCGAGACGCATCTCCAGACCTCTCAACCGTGCGGCTGGCTCGAATAGAACCGCAAAAAGTTTAAAAAATGTATACGTTTATTTGCTAGTAGTGGTTTATTGATCACGTTGCACATTTTTCTTCCTGTCTTAATCCCGAAAACGATCTAGCTAGCTGGGCTGCGCCGAGATGCGTCTCCTGACACCTCAACCGTTCGGCTGGCTCGCATAGAACCGCAATAAATTAAAAAAATGTATACGTTTATTTGCTAGTAGTGGGTTTTTAGATCAAGGTGCACATTTTTTTTCATTTCTAAATCTCGAAAACACGCTAGCTAGCTGGCCTGCGCTGAGACGCGTCTCCAGACACCTCAACCGTGCGGCTAACTCGCATAGAACCGCAAAAAAATTAAAAAAATGTATACGTTTATTTGCTAGTAGTGGGTTTTTTGATCACGGTGCACATTTTTCTTGCTATCTAAATCCCGATAACATTCTAGCTGGCTGGCCCGCGCCGAGACGCGTCTCCAGACACCTCAACCGTGCGGCTGGCTCGCATAGAACCGCAAAAAATTTAAATAAATATATACGTTTATTTTTTAGTAGTGGTTTTTTGATCCCGGTGCACATTTTTCTTCCTGTCTTAATTTTGAAAATACTCTAGCTAGCTGGCCCGCGCCGAGACGCGTCTCCAGACTTCTCAACCGTGCGGCTGGCTCGCATAGAACCGCAAACAATTTAAAAAAAATTATACGTTTATATGCTAGTAGTGGTTTTTTGATCACGGTGCACATTTTACTACCTGTCTTAATCCTGAAAATGCTCTAACTAGCTGGCCCGCGCCGAGACGCGTCTCCAAACACCTCAACCGTGCGGCTGACTCGCATAGAACCGCAAGAAAATTAAAAAAATGTATACGTTTATTTGCTAGTAGTGGTTTTTTGATCACGGTGCACATTTTTCTTTCTGTCTTAATCCCGAAAACACTCTAAATAGCTGGCTCGCACAAAGACGCGTCTCCAGACACCTCAACCGTTCGGCTGGCTCGCATAGAACCGCAAAAAATTAAAAAAAACATATATACGTTTATTTGCTAGTAGTGGTTTTTTGATCACGGTGCACATTTTTATTTCTGTCTTAATCCCGAAAACACTCTAGATAGCTGGCTCGCACAAAGTCGCGTCTCCAGACACCTCAACCGTGCGGCTGTCTCGCATAGAACCGTAAAAAATTAAAAAAACATATATACGTTTATTTGCTAGTAGTGGTTTTTTGATCACGTTGCACTTTTTTCTTCCTGTCTTAATCCCGAAAACACTCTAGATTTCTGGCTCGCAGAAAGGCGCGTCTCCAGACACCTCAACCGTGCGGCTGGCTCGCATAGAACCGTAAAAAATTAAAAAAACATATATACGTTTATTTGCTAGTAGTGGTTTTTTGATCACGGTGCACATTTTTCTTCCTGTCTAAATCCCGGAAACAATTAAGCTAGCTGGCTCGCGCCGAGACGCATCTCCAGACACCTCAACCGTGCGGCTGGCTCGAATAGAACCGAAAAAAAATTTAAATAAATATATACGTTTATTTTTTAGTTGTGGTTTTTTTATCACGGTGCACATTTTTCTTCCTGTCTTAATTTTGAAAATACTCTAGCTAGCTGGCCCGCGCCGAGACGCGTCTTCAGACACCTCAAGCGTGCGGCTGGCTCGCACACAACAGCAAAAAATTAAAAAAAAATTGTACGTTTATTTGCTAGTAGTGGTTTTTTGATCACGGTGCACATTTTTCTTCCTTTCTAAATCCCGGAAACAATCAAGCTAGCTGGCTCGCGCCGAGACGCATCTCCAGACACCTCAACCGTGCGGCTGGCTCGAATAGAACCGCAAAAAGTTTAAAAAAATGTAAACGTTTATTTGCTAGTAGTGGTTTTTTGATCACGTTGCACATTTTTCTTCCTGTCTTAATCCCGAAAACAATCTAGCTAGCTGGCCTGCGCCGAGATGCGTCTCCTGACACCTCAACCGTGCGGCTGGCTCGCATAGAACCGCAATAAATTAAAAAAATGTATACATTTATTTGCTAGTAGTGGGTTTTTTGATCAAGGTGCACATTTTTTTCATGTCTAAATCTCGAAAACACGCTAGCTAGCTGGCCTGCGCTGAGACGCGTCTCCAGACACCTCAACCGTGCGGCTAACTCGCATAGAACCGCAAAAAAATTTAAAAAATATATACGTTTATTTGCTAGTAGTGGTTTTTTGATCACGGTGCACATTTTTCTTTCTGTCTAAATCCCGGAAACACGCTAGCTAGCTGGCCTGCGCTGAGACGCGTCTCTAGACACCTCAACCGTGCGGCTAACTCGCATAGAACCGCAAAAAAATTTAAAAAATATATACGTTTATTTTTTAGTTGTGGTTTTTTTATCACGGTGCACATTTTTCTTCCTTTCTTAATTTTGAAAATACTCTAGCTAGCTGGCCCGCGCCGAGACGCGTCTACAGACTTCTCAACCGTGCGGCTGGCTCGCATAGAACCACAAACAATTTAAAAAAAAATTATACGTTTATATGCTAGTAGTGGTTTATTGATCACGGTGCACATTTTTCTTCCTGTCTAAATCCCGGAACAACGTTAGCTAGCTGGATCGCGCCGAGACGCATCTCCAGACCTCTCAACCGTGCGGCTGGCTCGAATAGAACCGCAAAAAGTTTAAAAAAATGTATACGTTTATTTGCTAGTAGTGGTTTATTGATCACGTTGCACATTTTTCTTCCTGTCTTAATCCCGAAAACGATCTAGCTAGCTGGGCTGCGCCGAGATGCGTCTCCTGACACCTCAACCGTTCGGCTGGCTCGCATAGAACCGCAATAAATTAAAAAAATGTATACGTTTATTTGCTAGTAGTGGGTTTTTAGATCAAGGTGCACATTTTTTTTCATTTCTAAATCTCAAAAACACGCTAGCTAGCTGGCCTGCGCTGAGACGCGTCTCCAGACACCTCAACCGTGCGGCTAACTCGCATAGAACCGCAAAAAAATTAAAAAAATGTATACGTTTATTTGCTAGTAGTGGGTTTTTTGATCACGGTGCACATTTTTCTTGCTATCTAAATCCCGATAACATTCTAGCTGGCTGGCCCGCGCCGAGACGCGTCTCCAGACACCTCAACCGTGCGGCTGGCTCGCATAGAACCGCAAAAAATTAAAAAAATGTATACGTTTATTTGCTAGTAGTGGTTTTTTGATCACGGTGCACATTTTTCTTTCTGTCTTAATCCCGAAAACACTCTAAATAGCTGGCTCGCACAAAGACGCGTCTCCAGACACCTCAACCGTTCGGCTGGCTCGCATAGAACCGCAATAAATTAAAAAAATGTATACGTTTATTTGCTAGTAGTGGTTTTTTGATCACGTTGCACATTTTTCTTCCTGTCTTAATCCCGAAAACACTCTAGATAGATGGCGCGCACAAAGACGCGTCTCCAGACACATCAATCGTGCGGCTGGCTCGCATAGAACCGCAAAAAATTAAAAAAATGTATACGTTTATTTGCTAGTAGTGGTTTTTTGATCACGGTGCACATTTTTCTTTCTGTCTTAATCCCGAAAACACTCTAAATAGCTGGCTCGCACAAAGACGCGTCTCCAGACACCTCAACCGTTCGGCTGGCTCGCATAGAACCGCAATAAATTAAAAAAATGTATACGTTTATTTGCTAGTAGTGGGTTTTTTGATCACGGTGCACATTTTTCTTGCTATCTAAATCCCGATAACATTCTAGCTGGCTGGCCCGCGCCGAGACGCGTCTCCAGACACCTCAACCGTGCGGCTGGCTCGCATAGAACCGCAAAAAATTAAAAAAGTGTATACGTTTATTTGCTAGTAGTGGTTTTTTGATCACGGTGCACATTTTTCTTTCTGTCTTAATCCCGAAAACACTCTAAATAGCTGGCTCGCACAAAGACGCGTCTCCAGACACCTCAACCGTTCGGCTGGCTCGCATAGAACCGCAATAAATTAAAAAAATGTATACGTTTATTTGCTAGTAGTGGTTTTTTGATCACGTTGCACATTTTTCTTCCTGTCTTAATCCCGAAAACACTCTAGATAGATGGCGCGCACAAAGACGCGTCTCCAGACACATCAATCGTGCGGCTGGCTCGCATAGAACCGCAAAAAATTAAAAAAAACATATATACGTTTATTTGCTAGTAGTGGTTTTTTGATCACGGTGCACATTTTTCTTTCTGTCTTAATCCCGAAAACACTCTAGATAGCTGGCTCGCACAAAGTCGCGTCTCCAGACACCTCAACCGTGCGGCTGTCTCGCATAGAACCGTAAAAAATTAAAAAAACATATATACGTTTATTTGCTAGTAGTGGTTTTTTGATCACGGTGCACTTTTTTCTTCCTGTCTTAATCCCGAAAACAATCTAGATTGCTGGCTCGCACAAAGGCGCGTCTCCAGACACCTCAACCGTGCGGCTGGCTCGCATAGAACCGTAAAAAATTAAAAAAACATATATACGTTTATTTGCTAGTAGTGGTTTTTTGATCACGGTGCACATTTTTCTTCCTGTCTAAATCCCGGAAACAATTAAGCTAGCTGGCTCGCGCCGAGACGCATCTCCAGACACCTCAACCGTGCGGCTGGATCGAATAGAACCGCAAAAAAATTAAAAACATATATACGTTTATTTGCTAGTAGTGGTTTTTTGATCACGGTGCACATTTTTCTTCCTGTCTTAATCCCGAAAGCGATCTAGCTAGCTGGCCTGCGCCGAGATGCGTCTCCTGACACCTCAACCGATCGGCTGGCTCGCATAGAACCGCAATAAATTAAAAAAATGTATACGTTTATTTGCTAGTAGTAGTTTTTTGATCACGGTGCACATTTTTCTTTCTGTCTTAATCCCGAAAACACTCTAGATAGCTGGCTCGCACAAAGTCGCGTCTCCAGACACCTCAACCGTGCGGCTGTCTCGCATAGAACCGTAAAAAATTAAAAAAACATATATACGTTTATTTGCTAGTAGTGGTTTTTTGATCACGGTGCACTTTTTTCTTCCTGTCTTAATCCCGAAAACACTCTAGATTGCTGGCTCGCACAAAGGCGCGTCTCCAGACACCTCAACCGTGCGGCTGGCTCGCATAGAACCGTAAAAAATTAAAAAAACATATATACGTTTATTTGCTAGTAGTGGTTTTTTGATCACGGTGCACATTTTTCTTCCTGTCTAAATCCCGGAAACAATTAAGCTAGCTGGCTCGCGCCGAGACGCATCTCCAGACACCTCAACCGTGCGGCTGGATCGAATAGAACCGCAAAAAAATTAAAAACATATATACGTTTATTTGCTAGTAGTGGTTTTTTGATCACGGTGCACATTTTTCTTCCTGTCTTAATCCCGAAAGCGATCTAGCTAGCTGGCCTGCGCCGAGATGCGTCTCCTGACACCTCAACCGATCGGCTGGCTCGCATAGAACCGCAATAAATTAAAAAAATGTATACGTTTATTTGCTAGTAGTAGTTTTTTGATCACGGTGCACATTTTTCTTTCTGTCTTAATCCCGAAAACACTCTAGATAGCTGGCTCGCACAAAGTCGCGTCTCCAGACACCTCAACCGTTCGGCTGGCTCGCATAGAACCGTAAAAATTAAAAAAATATATATACGTTTATTTGCTAGTAGTGGTTTTTTGATCACGGTGCACATTTTTCTTTCTGTCTTAATCCCGGAAACACTCTAGCTAGCTGGCCCGCGCCGAGACGCGTCTTCAGACACCTCAAGCGTGCGGCTGGCTCGCATACAGCCACAAAAAATTAAAAAAAAATTGTACGCTTATTTCCTAGTAGTGGTTTTTTGATCATGGTGCACGTTTTTCTTCCTGTCTTTATCCCGAAAACACGCTAGCTAGCTGGTCCGCACAAAGACGCGTTTCCAGACACCTCAACCTTGCGGCTGGCTCGCATAGAACCGCAAAAAATTTAAAAAAATATATACGTTTATTTGCTAGTAGTGGTTTTTTGATCACGGTGCACATTTTTCTTCCTGTCTTAATTTTGAAAACACTCTAGCTAGCTGGCCCCCGCCAAGACGCGTCTTCAGACACCTCAAGCGTGCGGCTGGCTCGCATACAACGGCAAAAAATTAAAAAAAAATTGTACGTTTATTTGCTAGTAGTGGTTTTTTGATCACGGTGCACATTTTTCTTCCTTTCTAAATCCCGGAAACAATCAAGCTAGCTGGCTCGCGCCGAGACGCATCTCCAGACACCTCAACCGTGCGGCTGGCTCGAATAGAACCGCAAAAAGTTTAAAAAAATGTAAACGTTTATTTGCTAGTAGTGGTTTTTTGATCACGTTGCACATTTTTCTTCCTGTCTTAATCCCGAAAATAATCTAGCTAGCTGGCCTGCGCCGAGATGCGTCTCCTGACACCTCAACCGTTCGGCTGGCTCGCATAGAACCGCAATAAATTAAAAAAATGTATACGTTTATTTGCTAGTAGTGGGTTTTTTGATCAAGGTGCACATTTTTTTTCATGTCTAAATCTCGAAAACACGCTAGCTAGCTGGCCTGCGCTGAGACGCGTCTCCAGACACCTCAACCGTGCGGCTAACTCGCATAGAACCGCAAAAAAATTTAAAAAATATATACGTTTATTTGCTAGTAGTGGTTTTTTGATCACGGTGCACATTTTTCTTCCTGTCTAAATCCCGGAAACACGCTAGCTAGCTGGCTCGCGCCGAGACGCGTCTCCAGACACCTCAACCGTGCGGCTGGCTCGCATAGAACCGTAAAAAATTAAAAAAACATATATACGATTATTTGCTAGTAGTGGTTTTTTGATCACGGTGCACATTTTTCTTGCTATCTAAATCCCGATAACATTCTAACTGGCTGGCCCGTGCCGAGACGCGTCTCCAGACACCTCAACCGTGCTGCTGGCTCGCATAGAACCGCAAAAAATTTAAATAAATATATACGTTTATTTTTTAGTTGTGGTTTTTTTATCACGGTGCACATTTTTCTTCCTGTCTTAATTTTGAAAATACTCTAGCTAGCTGGCCCGCGCCGAGACGCGTCTACAGACTTCTCAACCGTGCGGCTGGCTCGCATAGAACCACAAACAATTTAAAAAAAAATTATACGTTTATATGCTAGTAGTGGTTTATTGATCACGGTGCACATTTTTCTTCCTGTCTAAATCCCGGAACAACGTTAGCTAGCTGGATCGCGCCGAGACGCATCTCCAGACCTCTCAACCGTGCGGCTGGCTCGAATAGAACCGCAAAAAGTTTAAAAAATGTATACGTTTATTTGCTAGTAGTGGTTTATTGATCACGTTGCACATTTTTCTTCCTGTCTTAATCCCGAAAACGATCTAGCTAGCTGGGCTGCGCCGAGATGCGTCTCCTGACACCTCAACCGTTCGGCTGGCTCGCATAGAACCGCAATAAATTAAAAAAATGTATACGTTTATTTGCTAGTAGTGGGTTTTTAGATCAAGGTGCACATTTTTTTTCATTTCTAAATCTCGAAAACACGCTAGCTAGCTGGCCTGCGCTGAGACGCGTCTCCAGACACCTCAACCGTGCGGCTAACTCGCATAGAACCGCAAAAAAATTAAAAAAATGTATACGTTTATTTGCTAGTAGTGGGTTTTTTGATCACGGTGCACATTTTTCTTGCTATCTAAATCCCGATAACATTCTAGCTGGCTGGCCCGCGCCGAGACGCGTCTCCAGACACCTCAACCGTGCGGCTGGCTCGCATAGAACCGCAAAAAATTTAAATAAATATATACGTTTATTTTTTAGTAGTGGTTTTTTGATCCCGGTGCACATTTTTCTTCCTGTCTTAATTTTGAAAATACTCTAGCTAGCTGGCCCGCGCCGAGACGCGTCTCCAGACTTCTCAACCGTGCGGCTGGCTCGCATAGAACCGCAAACAATTTAAAAAAAATTATACGTTTATATGCTAGTAGTGGTTTTTTGATCACGGTGCACATTTTACTACCTGTCTTAATCCTGAAAATGCTCTAACTAGCTGGCCCGCGCCGAGACGCGTCTCCAAACACCTCAACCGTGCGGCTGACTCGCATAGAACCGCAAGAAAATTAAAAAAATGTATACGTTTATTTGCTAGTAGTGGTTTTTTGATCACGGTGCACATTTTTCTTTCTGTCTTAATCCCGAAAACACTCTAAATAGCTGGCTCGCACAAAGACGCGTCTCCAGACACCTCAACCGTTCGGCTGGCTCGCATAGAACCGCAAAAAATTAAAAAAAACATATATACGTTTATTTGCTAGTAGTGGTTTTTTGATCACGGTGCACATTTTTATTTCTGTCTTAATCCCGAAAACACTCTAGATAGCTGGCTCGCACAAAGTCGCGTCTCCAGACACCTCAACCGTGCGGCTGTCTCGCATAGAACCGTAAAAAATTAAAAAAACATATATACGTTTATTTGCTAGTAGTGGTTTTTTGATCACGTTGCACTTTTTTCTTCCTGTCTTAATCCCGAAAACACTCTAGATTTCTGGCTCGCAGAAAGGCGCGTCTCCAGACACCTCAACCGTGCGGCTGGCTCGCATAGAACCGTAAAAAATTAAAAAAACATATATACGTTTATTTGCTAGTAGTGGTTTTTTGATCACGGTGCACATTTTTCTTCCTGTCTAAATCCCGGAAACAATTAAGCTAGCTGGCTCGCGCCGAGACGCATCTCCAGACACCTCAACCGTGCGGCTGGCTCGAATAGAACCGAAAAAAAATTAAAAAAACATATATACGTTTATTTGCTAGTAGTGGTTTTTTGATCACGGTGCACATTTTTCTTCCTGTCTTAATCCCGAAAGCGATCTAGCTAGCTGGCCTGCGCCGAGATGCGTCTCCTGACACCTCATCCGATCGGCTGGCTCGCATAGAACCGCAATAAATTAAAAAAATGTATACGTTTATTTGCTAGTAGTAGTTTTTTGATCACGGTGCACATTTTTCTTTCTGTCTTAATCCCGAAAACACTCTAGATAGCTGGCTCGCACAAAGTCGCGTCTCCAGACACCTCAACCGTTCGGCTGGCTCGCATAGAACCGTAAAAATTTAAAAATATATATACGTTTATTTGCTAGTAGTGGTTTTTTGATCACGGTGCACATTTTTCTTCCTGTCTTAATCCCGGAAACACTCTAGCTAGCTGGCCCGCGCCGAGACGCGTCTTCAGACACCTCAAGCGTGCGGCTGGCTCGCATACAACCGCAAAAAATTAAAAAAAAATTGTACGCTTATTTCCTAGTAGTGGTTTTTTGATCACGGTGCACGTTTTTCTTCCTGTCTTAATCCCGAAAACACGCTAGCTAGCTGGTCCGCACAAAGACGCGTTTCCAGACACCTCAACCTTGCGGCTGGCTCGCATAGAACCGCAAAAAATTTAAAAAAATATATACGTTTATTTGCTAGTAGTGGTTTTTTGATCACGGTGCACATTTTTCTTCCTGTCTTAATTTTGAAAACACTCTAGCTAGCTGGCCCCCGCCAAGACGCGTCCTCAGACACCTCAAGCGTGCGGCTGGCTCGCATACAACAGCAAAAAATTAAAAAAAAATTGTACGTTTATTTGCTAGTAGTGGTTTTTTGATCACGGTGCACATTTTTCTTCCTTTCTAAATCCCGGAAACAATCAAGCTAGCTGTCTCGCGCCGAGACGCATCTCCAGACACCTCAACCGTGCGGCTGGCTCGAATAGAACCGCAAAAAGTTTAAAAAAATGTAAACGTTTATTTGCTAGTAGTGGTTTTTTGATCACGTTGCACATTTTTCTTCCTGTCTTAATCCCGAAAACAATCTAGCTAGCTGGCCTGCGCCGAGATGCGTCTCCTGACACCTCAACCGTTCGGCTGGCTCGCATAGAACCGCAATAAATTAAAAAAATGTATACGTTTATTTGCTAGTAGTGGGTTTTTTGATCAAGGTGCACATTTTTTTTCATGTCTAAATCTCGAAAACACGCTAGCTAGCTGGCCTGCGCTGAGACGCGTCTCCAGACACCTCAACCGTGCGGCTAACTCGCATAGAACCGCAAAAAAATTTAAAAAATATATACGTTTATTTGCTAGTAGTGGTTTTTTGATCACGGTGCACATTTTTCTTTCTGTCTAAATCCCGGAAACACGCTAGCTAGCTGGCTCGCGCCGAGACGCGTCTCCAGACACCTCAACCGTGCGGCTGGCTCGCATAGAACCGTAAAAAATTAAAAAAACATATATACGTTTATTTGCTAGTAGTGGTTTTTTGATCACGGTGCACATTTTTCTTGCTATCTAAATCCCGATAACATTCTAGCTGGCTGGCCCGTGCCGAGACCCGTCTCCAGACACCTCAACCGTGCTGCTGGCTCGCATAGAACCGCAAAAAATTTAAATAAATATATACGTTTATTTTTTAGTTGTGGTTTTTTTATCACGGTGCACATTTTTCTTCCTGTCTTAATTTTGAAAATACTCTAGCTAGCTGGCCCGCGCCGAGACGCGTCTACAGACTTCTCAACCGTGCGGCTGGCTCGCATAGAACCACAAACAATTTAAAAAAAAATTATACGTTTATATGCTAGTAGTGGTTTATTGATCACGGTGCACATTTTTCTTCCTGTCTAAATCCCGGAACAACGTTAGCTAGCTGGATCGCGCCGAGACGCATCTCCAGACCTCTCAACCGTGCGGCTGGCTCGAATAGAACCGCAAAAAGTTTAAAAAAATGTATACGTTTATTTGCTAGTAGTGGTTTATTGATCACGTTGCACATTTTTCTTCCTGTCTTAATCCCGAAAACGATCTTGCTAGCTGGGCTGCGCCGAGATGCGTCTCCTGACACCTCAACCGTTCGGCTGGCTCGCATAGAACCGCAATAAATTAAAAAAATGTATACGTTTATTTGCTAGTAGTGGGTTTTTAGATCAAGGTGCACATTTTTTTTCATTTCTAAATCTCGAAAACACGCTAGCTAGCTGGCCTGCGCTGAGACGCGTCTCCAGACACCTCAACCGTGCGGCTAACTCGCATAGAACCGCAAAAAAATTAAAAAAATGTATACGTTTATTTGCTAGTAGTGGGTTTTTTGATCACGGTGCACATTTTTCTTGCTATCTAAATCCCGATAACATTCTAGCTGGCTGGCCCGCGCCGAGACGCGTCTCCAGACACCTCAACCGTGCTGCTGGCTCGCATAGAACCGCAAAAAATTTAAATAAATATATACGTTTATTTTTTAGTAGTGGTTTTTTGATCCCGGTGCACATTTTTCTTCCTGTCTTAATTTTGAAAATACTCTAGCTAGCTGGCCCGCGCCGAGACGCGTCTCCAGACTTCTCAACCGTGCGGCTGGCTCGCATAGAACCGCAAACAATTTAAAAAAAATTATACGTTTATATGCTAGTAGTGGTTTTTTGATCACGGTGCACATTTTACTACCTGTCTTAATCCTGAAAATGCTCTAACTAGCTGGCCCGCGCCGAGACGCGTCTCCAAACACCTCAACCGTGCGGCTGACTCGCATAGAACCGCAAGAAAATTAAAAAAATGTATACGTTTATTTGCTAGTAGTGGTTTTTTGATCACTGTGCACATTTTTCTTTCTGTCTTAATCCCGAAAACACTCTATATAGCTGGCTCGCACAAAGGCGCGTCTCCAGACACCTCAACCGTGCGGCTGGCTCGCATAGAACCGTAAAAAATTAAAAAAACATATATACGTTTATTTGCTAGTAGTGGTTTTTTGATCACGGTGCACATTTTTCTTCCTGTCTAAATCCCGGAAACAATTAAGCTAGCTGGCTCGCGCCGAGACGCATCTCCAGACACCTCAACCGTGCGGCTGGCTCGAATAGAACCGCAAAAAAATTAAAAACATATATACGTTTATTTGCTAGTAGTGGTTTTTTGATCACGGTGCACATTTTTCTTCCTGTCTTAATCCCGAAAGCGATCTAGCTAGCTGGCCTGCGCCGAGATGCGTCTCCTGACACCTCAACCGATCGGCTGGCTCGCATAGAACCGCAAAAAATTAAAAAAAAATTGTACGCTTATTTCCTAGTAGTGGTTTTTTGATCACGGTGCACGTTTTTCTTCCTGTCTTAATCCCGAAAACACGCTAGCTAGCTGGTCCGCACAAAGACGCGTTTCCAGACACCTCAACCTTGCGGCTGGCTCGCATAGAACCGCAAAAAATTTAAAAAAATATATACGTTTATTTGCTAGTAGTGGTTTTTTGATCACGGTGCACATTTTTCTTCCTGTCTTAATTTTGAAAACACTCTAGCTAGCTGGCCCCCGCCAAGACGCGTCCTCAGACACCTCAAGCGTGCGGCTGGCTCGCATACAACAGCAAAAAATTAAAAAAAAATTGTACGTTTATTTGCTAGTAGTGGTTTTTTGATCACGGTGCACATTTTTCTTCCTTTCTAAATCCCGGAAACAATCAAGCTAGCTGTCTCGCGCCGAGACGCATCTCCAGACACCTCAACCGTGCGGCTGGCTCGAATAGAACCGCAAAAAGTTTAAAAAAATGTAAACGTTTATTTGCTAGTAGTGGTTTTTTGATCACGTTGCACATTTTTCTTCCTGTCTTAATCCCGAAAACAATCTAGCTAGCTGGCCTGCGCCGAGATGCGTCTCCTGACACCTCAACCGTTCGTCTGGCTCGCATAGAACCGCAATAAATTAAAAAAATGTATACGTTTATTTGCTAGTAGTGGGTTTTTTGATCAAGGTGCACATTTTTTTTCATGTCTAAATCTCGAAAACACGCTAGCTAGCTGGCCTGCGCTGAGACGCGTCTCCAGACACCTCAACCGTGCGGCTAACTCGCATAGAACCGCAAAAAAATTTAAAAAATATATACGTTTATTTGCTAGTAGTGGTTTTTTGATCACGGTGCACATTTTTCTTTCTGTCTAAATCCCGGAAACACGCTAGCTAGCTGGCTCGCGCCGAGACGCGTCTCCAGACACCTCAACCGTGCGGCTGGCTCGCATAGAACCGTAAAAAATTAAAAAAACATATATACGTTTATTTGCTAGTAGTGGTTTTTTGATCACGGTGCACATTTTTCTTGCTATCTAAATCCAGATAACATTCTAGCTGGCTGGCAAGTGCCGAGACGCGTCTCCAGACACCTCAACCGTGCTGCTGGCTCGCATAGAACCGCAAAAAATTTAAATAAATATATACGTTTATTTTTTAGTTGTGGTTTTTTTATCACGGTGCACATTTTTCTTCCTGTCTTAATTTTGAAAATACTCTAGCTAGCTGGCCCGCGCCGAGACGCGTCTACAGACTTCTCAACCGTGCGGCTGGCTCGCATAGAACCACAAACAATTTAAAAAAAAATTATACGTTTATATGCTAGTAGTGGTTTATTGATCACGGTGCACATTTTTCTTCCTGTCTAAATCCCGGAACAACGTTAGCTAGCTGGATCGCGCCGAGACGCATCTCCAGACCTCTCAACCGTGCGGCTGGCTCGAATAGAACCGCAAAAAGTTTAAAAAAATGTATACGTTTATTTGCTAGTAGTGGTTTATTGATCACGTTGCACATTTTTCTTCCTGTCTTAATCCCGAAAACGATCTAGCTAGCTGGGCTGCGCCGAGATGCGTCTCCTGACACCTCAACCGTTCGGCTGGCTCGCATAGAACCGCAATAAATTAAAAAAATGTATACGTTTATTTGCTAGTAGTGGGTTTTTAGATCAAGGTGCACATTTTTTTTCATTTCTAAATCTCGAAAACACGTTAGCTAGCTGGCCTGCGCTGAGACGCGTCTCCAGACACCTCAACCGTGCGGCTAACTCGCATAGAACCGCAAAAAAATTAAAAAAATGTATACGTTTATTTGCTAGTAGTGGGTTTTTTGATCACGGTGCACATTTTTCTTGCTATCTAAATCCCGATAACATTCTAGCTGGCTGGCCCGCGCCGAGACGCGTCTCCAGACACCTCAACCGTGCGGCTGGCTCGCATAGAACCGCAAAAAATTTAAATAAATATGTACGTTTATTTTTTAGTAGTGGTTTTTTGATCCCGGTGCACATTTTTCTTCCTGTCTTAATTTTGAAAATACTCTAGCTAGCTGGCCCGGGCCGAGACGCGTCTCCAGACTTCTCAACCGTGCGGCTGGCTCGCATAGAACCGCAAACAATTTAAAAAAAATTATACGTTTATATGCTAGTAGTGGTTTTTTGATCACGGTGCACATTTTACTACCTGTCTTAATCCTGAAAATGCTCTAACTAGCTGGCCCGCGCCGAGACGCGTCTCCAAACACCTCAACCGTGCGGCTGACTCGCATAGAACCGCAAGAAAATTAAAAAAATGTATACGTTTATTTGCTAGTAGTGGTTTTTTGATCACGTTGCACATTTTTCTTTCTGTCTTAATCCCGAAAACACTCTAAATAGCTGGCTCGCACAAAGTCGCGTCTCCAGACACCTCAACCGTGCGGCTGTCTCGCATAGAACCGTAAAAAATTAAAAAAACATATATACGTTTATTTGCTAGTAGTGGTTTTTTGATCACGGTGCACTTTTTTCTTCCTGTCTTAATCCCGAAAACACTCTAGATTGCTGCCTCGCACAAAGGCGCGTCTCCAGACACCTCAACCGTGCGGCTGGCTCGCATAGAACCGTAAAAAATTAAAAAAACATATATACGTTTATTTGCTAGTAGTGGTTTTTTGATCACGGTGCACATTTTTCTTCCTGTCTAAATCCCGGAAACAATTAAGCTAGCTGGCTCGCGCCGAGACGCATCTCCAGACACCTCAACCGTGCGGCTGGCTCGAATAGAACCGCAAAAAAATTAAAAACATATATACGTTTATTTGCTAGTAGTGGTTTTTTGATCACGGTGCACATTTTTCTTCCTGTCTTAATCCCGAAAGCGATCTAGCTAGCTGGCCTGCGCCGAGATGCGTCTCCTGACACCTCAACCGATCGGCTGGCTCGCATAGAACCGCAATAAATTAAAAAAATATATATACGTTTATTTGCTAGTAGTGGTTTTTTGATCACGGTGCACATTTTTCTTCCTGTCTTAATCCCGGAAACACTCTAGCTAGCTGGCCCGCGCCGAGACGCGTCTTCAGACACCTCAAGCGTGCGGCTGGCTCGCATACAACCGCAAAAAATTAAAAAAAAATTGTACGCTTATTTCCTAGTAGTGGTTTTTTGATCACGGTGCACATTTTTCTTCCTGTCTTAATCCCGAAAACACGCTAGCTAGCTGGTCCGCACAAAGACGCGTTTCCAGACACCTCAACCTTGCGGCTGGCTCGCATAGAACCGCAAAAAATTTAAAAAAATATATACGTTTATTTGCTAGTAGTGGTTTTTTGATCACGGTGCCCATTTTTCTTCCTGTCTCAATTTTGAAAACACTCTAGCTAGCTGGCCCGCGCTGAGACGCGTCTCCAGACACCTCAACCGTGCGGCTGGCTCGCATAGAACCGCAATAAATTAAAAAAATGCATACGTTTATTTCCTAGTAGTGGTTTTTTGATCACGGTGCACATTTTTCTTCCTGCCTTAATCCCGAAAATAATCTAGCTAGCTGGCCTGCGCCGAGATGCGTCTCCTGACACCTCAACCGTTCGGCTGGCTCGCATAGAACCGCAATAAATTAAAATAAATATATACGTTTATTTTTTAGTAGTGGTTTTTTGATCAAGGTGCACATTTTTTTTCAAGTCTGAATCTCGAAACACATTAGCTAGCTGGCCCGCGCTGAGACGCGTCTCCAGACACCTCAACCGTGCGGCTAACTCGCATAGAACCGCAAGAAAATTAAAAAAATGTATACGTTTATTTGCTAGTAGTGGTTTTTTGATCACGGTGCACATTTTTCTTTCTGTCTTAATCCCGAAAACACGCTAGATAGCTGGCTCGCACAAAGACGCGTCTCCAGACACCTCAACCGTTCGGCTGGCTCGCACAGAGCCGCAATAAATTAAAAAAATGTATACGTTTATTTGCTAATAGTGGTTTATTGATCACGGTGCACATTTTTCTTCCTGTCTAAATCCCGGAAACAATCAAGCTAGCTGGCTCGCGCCGAGACGCATCTCCAGACCTCTCAACCGTGCGGCTGGCTCGAATAGAACCGCAAAAAGTTTAAAAAAATTGTACGTTTATTTCCTAGTAGTGGTTTTTTGATCACGTTGCACATTTTTCTTCCTGTCTTAATCCCGAAAACACTCTAGATAGCTGGCTCGCACAAAGACGCGTCTCCAGACTTCTCAACCGTGCGGCTGGCTCGCATAGAACCGTAAAAAATTAAATAAACATATATACGTTTATTTGCTAGTAGTGGTTTTTTGATCACGGTGCACATTTTTCTTTCTGTCTTAATCCCGAAAACACTCTAGCTAGCTGGCCCGCGCCGAGACGCGTCTCCAGACACCACAACCGTGCGGCTGGCTCGCACAGAACCGCAAAATTTTTTTAAAAAATATATACGTTTATTTGCTAGTAGTGGTTTTTTGATCACGGTGCACATTTTTCTTCCTGTCTAAATCCCGGAAACACTCTAACTAGCTGGCCCCCGCCAAGACGCGTCTTCAGACACCTCAAGCGTGCGGCTGGCTCGCATACAACCGCAAAAAATTTAAAAAAAATTGTACGTTTATTTCCTAGTAGTGGTTTTTTGATCACGGTGCACATTTTTCTTCCTGTCTTAATCCCGAAAACACTCTAGCTAGCTGGCCCGCGCCGAGACGCGTCTTCAGACACCTCAAGCGTGCGGCTGGCTCGCATACAACCGCAAAAAATTAAAAAAAATTGTACGCTTATTTCCTAGTAGTGGTTTTTTGATCACGGTGCACGTTTTTCTTCCTGTCTTAATCCCGAAAACACGCTAGCTAGCTGGTCCGCACAAAGACGCGTTTCCAGACACCTCAACCTTGCGGCTGGCTCGCATAGAACCGCAAAAAATTTAAAAAAATGTATACGTTTATTTGCTAGTAGTGGTTTTTTGATCACGGTGCACATTTTTCTTTCTGTCTTAATCCCGAAAACACTCTAGATAGCTGGCTCGCACAAAGACGCGTCTCCAGACACCTCAACCGTGCGGCTAACTCGCATAGAACCGCAAAAAAATTAAAAAAATATATACGTTTATTTGCTAGTAGTGGTTTTTTGATCACGGTGCACATTTTTCTTGCTATCTAAATCCCGATAACATTCTAGCAGGCTGGCCCGCGCCGAGACGCGTCTCCAGACACCTCAACAGTGCTGCTGGCTCGCATAGAACCGCAAAAAAATTAAATAAATATATACGTTTATTTTTTAGTAGTGGTTTTTTTATCACGCTGCACATTTTTCTTCCTGTCTTAATTTTGAAAATACTCTAGCTAGCTGGCCCGCGCCGAGACGCGTCTCCAGACTTCTCAACCGTGCGGCTGGCTCGCATAGAACCGCAAACAATTTAAAAAAAAATATACGTTTATATGCTAGTAGTGGTTTATTGATCACGGTGCACATTTTTCTTCCTGTCTAAATCCCGGAACAACGTTAGCTAGCTGGATCGCGCCGAGACGCATCTCCAGACCTCTCAACCGTGCGGCTGGCTCGAATAGAACCGCAAAAAGTTTAAAAAAATGTATACGTTTATTTGCTAGTAGTGGTTTATTGATCACGTTGCACATTTTTCTTCCTGTATTAATCCCGAAAACGATCTAGCTAGCTGGCCTGCGCCGAGATGCGTCTCCTGACACCTCAACCGTTCGGCTGGCTCGCATAGAACCGCAATAAATTAAAAAAATGTATACGTTTATTTGCTAGTAGTGGGTTTTTAGATCAAGGTACACATTTTTTTTCATGTCTAAATCTCGAAAACACGCTAGCTAGCTGGCCTGCGCTGAGACGCGTCTCCAGACACCTCAACCGTGCGTCTAACTCGCATAGAACCGCAAAAACATTAAAAAAATGTATACGTTTATTTGCTAGTAGTGGGTTTTTTGATCACGGTGCACATTTTTCTTGCTATCTAAATCCCGATAACATTCTAGCTGGCTGGCCCGCGCCGAGACGCGTCTCCAGACACCTCAACCGTGCGGCTGGCTCGCATAGAACCGCAAAAAATTTAAATAAATATATATGTTTATTTTTTAGTAGTGGTTTTTTGATCCCGGTGCACATTTTTCTTCCTGTCTTAATTTTGAAAATACTCTAGCTAGCTGGCCCGCGCCGAGACGCGTCTCCAGACTTCTCAACCGTGCGGCTGGCTCGCATAGAACCGCAAACAATTTAAAAAAAATTATACGTTTATATGCTAGTAGTGGTTTTTTGATCACGGTGCACATTTTACTACCTGTCTTAATCCTGAAAATGCTCTAGCTAGCTGGCCCGCGCCGAGACGCGTCTCCAGACACCTCAACCGTGCGGCTGGCTCGCAAAGAACCGCAAAAAATTTAAAAAAATGTAAACGTTTATTTGCTAGTAGTGATTTTCTATCACGGTGCACATTTTTTTTCCTGTCTCAATCCCGAAAACACTCTAGCTAGCTGGTCCGCGCCGAGACGCGTCTCCAGACACCTCAACCGTGCGGCTGGCTCGCATAGAACCGCAATTTTTTTTTTTAAAATGTATACGTTTATTTGCTAGTAGTGGTTTTTTGATCACGGTGCACATTTTTCTTCCTGTCTTAATCCCGGAAACACTCTAGCTAGCTGGCCCGCGCCGAGACGCGTCTTCAAACACCTCAAGCTTGCGGCTGGCTCGCATACAACCGCAAAAAAAAAAAAAAATTGTACGTTTATTTCCTAGTAGTGGTTTTTTGATCACGGTGCACATTTTTCTTCCTGTCTTAATCCCGAAAACACGCTAGCTAGCTGGCCCGCACAAAGACGCGTTTCCAGACACCTCAACCGTGCGGCTGGCTCGCATAGAACAGCAAAAAATTTAAAAAAATATATACGTTTGTTTGCTAGTAGTGGTTTTTTGATCACGGTGCACATTTTTCTTCCTGTCTTAATCTCGAAAACACGCTAGCTAGCTGGCCTGCGCTGAGACGCGTCTTCAGACACCTCAACCGTGCGGCTAACTCGCATAGAACCGCAAAAAAATTAAAAAAATGTATACGTTTATTTGCTAGTAGTGGTTTTTTGATCACGGTGCACATTTTACTTCCTGTCGAAATCCCGAAAACACTCTAGCTAGCTGGCCCGCGCCGAGTCGCGTCTCCAGACTCCTCAACCGTGCGGCTGGCTTGCATAGAACCGCAAAAAATTAAAAAAATGTATACGTTTATTTGCTAGTAGTGGTTTTTTGATCACGGTGCACATTTTTCTTTCTGTCTTAATCCCGAAAACACTCTATCTAGCTGGCCATCGCTGAGCCGCGTCTCCAGACACCTCAACCGTGCGGCTGGCTCGCATAGAACCGCAAAAATTTTTAAAAAATGTATACGTTTATTTGCTAGTAGTGGTTTTTTGATCACGGTGCACATTTTTCTTCCTGTCTAAATCTCGAAAACACGCTAGCTAGCTGGCCTGCGCTGAGACGCGTCTCCAAACACCTCAACCGTTCGGCTGGCTCGCATAGAACCGCATTAAATTAAAAAAATGTATACGTTTATTTGCTAGTAGTGGTTTTTTGATCACGTTGCACATTTTTCTTCCTGTCTTAATCCCGAAAACACTCTAGATAGCTGGCTCGCACAAAGACGCGTCTCCAGACACCTCAACCGTGCGGCTGTCTCGCATAGAACCGCAAGAAATTTAAAAAAACATATATACGTTTATTTGCTAGTAGTGGTTTTTTGATCACGGTGCACATTTTTCTTCCTGTCTTAATCCCGAAAACACACTAGATAGCTGGCTCGCACTAAGACGCGTCTCCAGACACCTCAACCGTGCGGCTGGCTTGCATATAACCGTAAAAAAATAAAAAAACATATATACGTTTATTTGCTAGTAGTGGTTTTTTGATCACGGTGCACATTTTTTTCCTGTCTCAATCCCGAAAACACTCAAGCTAGCTGGCCCGCGCCAAGACGCGTCTCCAGACATCTCAACCGTGCGGCTGGCTCGCGTAGAACCGCAAATTTTTTTAAAAAAATATATAGGTTTATTTGCTAGTAGTGGTTTTTTGATCACGGTGCACATTTTTTTATCCTGTCTTAATCCCGGAAACACTCTAGCTAGCTGGCCCGCGCCAAGACGCGTCTTCAGACACCTCAAGCGTGCGGCTGGCTCGCATAGAACCGCAACAAATTAAAAAAAAATTGTACGTTTATTTCCTAGTAGTGGTTTTTTGATCACGGTGCACATTTTTCTTCCTGTCTTAATCCCGGAAACACTCTAGCTAGCTGGCCCGAGCCGAGACGCGTCTTCAGACACCTCAACCGTGCGGCTGGCTTGCATAGAACCGCAAAAAATTAAACAAATGTATACGTTTATTTGCTAGTAGTGGGTTTTTTGATCGCGGTGCACATTTTTCTTCCTATCTAAATCCGGAAAACACTCTAGCTGGCTGACCCGCGCCAAGACGCGTCTCCAGACACCTCAACTGTGCGGCTGGCTCGAATAGAACCGCAAAACATTTAAGTAAATATATACGTTTATTTGCTAGTAGTGGTTTTTTGATCACGGTGCACATTTTACTTCCTGTCGAAATCCCGAAAACACTCTAGCTAGCTGGCCCGCGCCGAGACGCGTCTCCAGACACCTCAACCGTGCGGCTGGCTTGCATAGAACCGCAAAAAATTAAAAAAATGTATACGTTTATTTGCTAGTAGTGGTTTTTTGATCACGGTGCACATTTTTCTTTTTGTCTTAATCCCGAAAACACGCTAGATAGCTGGCTCGCACAAAGACGCATCTCCAGACACCTCAACCGTTCGGCTGGCTCGCACAGAGCCGCAATAAATTAAAAAAATGTATACGTTTATTTGCTAATAGTGGTTTATTGATCACGGTGCACATTTTTCTTCCTGTCTAAATCCCGGAAACAATCAAGCTAGCTGGCTCGCGCCGAGACGCATCTCCAGACCTCTCAACCGTGCGGCTGGCTCGAATAGAACCGCAAAAAGTTTAAAAAAATTGTACGTTTATTTCCTAGTAGTGGTTTTTTGATCACGTTGCACATTTTTCTTCCTGTCTTAATCCCGAAAACACTCTAGATAGCTGGCTCGCACAAAGACGCGTCTCCAGACTTCTCAACCGTGCGGCTGGCTCGCATAGAACCGTAAAAAATTAAATAAACATATATACGTTTATTTGCTAGTAGTGGTTTTTTGATCACGGTGCACATTTTTCTTTCTGTCTTAATCCCGAAAACACTCTAGCTAGCTGGCCCGCGCCGAGACGCGTCTCCAGACACCACAACCGTGCGGCTGGCTCGCACAGAACCGCAAAATTTTTTTAAAAAATATATACGTTTATTTGCTAGTAGTGGTTTTTTGATCACGGTGCACATTTTTCTTCCTGTCTAAATCCCGGAAACACTCTAACTAGCTGGCCCCCGCCAAGACGCGTCTTCAGACACCTCAAGCGTGCGGCTGGCTCGCATACAACCGCAAAAAATTTAAAAAAAATTGTACGTTTATTTCCTAGTAGTGGTTTTTTGATCACGGTGCACATTTTTCTTCCTGTCTTAATCCCGAAAACACTCTAGCTAGCTGGCCCGCGCCGAGACGCGTCTTCAGACACCTCAAGCGTGCGGCTGGCTCGCATACAACCGCAAAAAATTAAAAAAAATTGTACGCTTATTTCCTAGTAGTGGTTTTTTGATCACGGTGCACGTTTTTCTTCCTGTCTTAATCCCGAAAACACGCTAGCTAGCTGGTCCGCACAAAGACGCGTTTCCAGACACCTCAACCTTGCGGCTGGCTCGCATAGAACCGCAAAAAATTTAAAAAAATGTATACGTTTATTTGCTAGTAGTGGTTTTTTGATCACGGTGCACATTTTTCTTTCTGTCTTAATCCCGAAAACACTCTAGATAGCTGGCTCGCACAAAGACGCGTCTCCAGACACCTCAACCGTGCGGCTAACTCGCATAGAACCGCAAAAAAATTAAAAAAATATATACGTTTATTTGCTAGTAGTGGTTTTTTGATCACGGTGCACATTTTTCTTGCTATCTAAATCCCGATAACATTCTAGCAGGCTGGCCCGCGCCGAGACGCGTCTCCAGACACCTCAACAGTGCTGCTGGCTCGCATAGAACCGCAAAAAAATTAAATAAATATATACGTTTATTTTTTAGTAGTGGTTTTTTTATCACGCTGCACATTTTTCTTCCTGTCTTAATTTTGAAAATACTCTAGCTAGCTGGCCCGCGCCGAGACGCGTCTCCAGACTTCTCAACCGTGCGGCTGGCTCGCATAGAACCGCAAACAATTTAAAAAAAAATATACGTTTATATGCTAGTAGTGGTTTATTGATCACGGTGCACATTTTTCTTCCTGTCTAAATCCCGGAACAACGTTAGCTAGCTGGATCGCGCCGAGACGCATCTCCAGACCTCTCAACCGTGCGGCTGGCTCGAATAGAACCGCAAAAAGTTTAAAAAAATGTATACGTTTATTTGCTAGTAGTGGTTTATTGATCACGTTGCACATTTTTCTTCCTGTATTAATCCCGAAAACGATCTAGCTAGCTGGCCTGCGCCGAGATGCGTCTCCTGACACCTCAACCGTTCGGCTGGCTCGCATAGAACCGCAATAAATTAAAAAAATGTATACGTTTATTTGCTAGTAGTGGGTTTTTAGATCAAGGTACACATTTTTTTTCATGTCTAAATCTCGAAAACACGCTAGCTAGCTGGCCTGCGCTGAGACGCGTCTCCAGACACCTCAACCGTGCGTCTAACTCGCATAGAACCGCAAAAACATTAAAAAAATGTATACGTTTATTTGCTAGTAGTGGGTTTTTTGATCACGGTGCACATTTTTCTTGCTATCTAAATCCCGATAACATTCTAGCTGGCTGGCCCGCGCCGAGACGCGTCTCCAGACACCTCAACCGTGCGGCTGGCTCGCATAGAACCGCAAAAAAATTAAATAAATATATATGTTTATTTTTTAGTAGTGGTTTTTTGATCCCGGTGCACATTTTTCTTCCTGTCTTAATTTTGAAAATACTCTAGCTAGCTGGCCCGCGCCGAGACGCGTCTCCAGACTTCTCAACCGTGCGGCTGGCTCGCATAGAACCGCAAACAATTTAAAAAAAATTATACGTTTATATGCTAGTAGTGGTTTTTTGATCACGGTGCACATTTTACTACCTGTCTTAATCCTGAAAATGCTCTAGCTAGCTGGCCCGCGCCGAGACGCGTCTCCAGACACCTCAACCGTGCGGCTGGCTCGCAAAGAACCGCAAAAAATTTTAAAAAATGTAAACGTTTATTTGCTAGTAGTGATTTTCTATCACGGTGCACATTTTTTTTCCTGTCTCAATCCCGAAAACACTCTAGCTAGCTGGTCCGCGCCGAGACGCGTCTCCAGACACCTCAACCGTGCGGCTGGCTCGCATAGAACCGCATTTTTTTTTTTTAAAATGTATACGTTTATTTGCTAGTAGTGGTTTTTTGATCACGGTGCACATTTTTCTTCCTGTCTTAATCCCGGAAACACTCTAGCTAGCTGGCCCGCGCCGAGACGCGTCTTCAAATACCTCAAGCTTGCGGCTGGCTCGCATACAACCGCAAAAAAAAAAAAAAATTGTACGTTTATTTCCTAGTAGTGGTTTTTTGATCACGGTGCACATTTTTCTTCCTGTCTTAATCCCGAAAACACGCTAGCTAGCTGGCCCGCACAAAGACGCGTTTCCAGACACCTCAACCGTGCGGCTGGCTCGCATAGAACAGCAAAAAATTTAAAAAAATATATACGTTTGTTTGCTAGTAGTGGTTTTTTGATCACGGTGCACATTTTTCTTCCTGTCTTAATCTCGAAAACACGCTAGCTAGCTGGCCTGCGCTGAGACGCGTCTTCAGACACCTCAACCGTGCGGCTAACTCGCATAGAACCGCAAAAAAATTAAAAAAATGTATACGTTTATTTGCTAGTAGTGGTTTTTTGATCACGGTGCACATTTTACTTCCTGTCGAAATCCCGAAAACACTCTAGCTAGCTGGCCCGCGCCGAGTCGCGTCTCCAGACTCCTCAACCGTGCGGCTGGCTTGCATAGAACCGCAAAAAATTAAAAAAATGTATACGTTTATTTGCTAGTAGTGGTTTTTTGATCACGGTGCACATTTTTCTTTCTGTCTTAATCCCGAAAACACTCTATCTAGCTGGCCATCGCTGAGCCGCGTCTCCAGACACCTCAACCGTGCGGCTGGCTCGCATAGAACCGCAAAAATTTTTAAAAAATGTATACGTTTATTTGCTAGTAGTGGTTTTTTGATCACGGTGCACATTTTTCTTCCTGTCTAAATCTCGAAAACACGCTAGCTAGCTGGCCTGCGCTGAGACGCGTCTCCAAACACCTCAACCGTTCGGCTGGCTCGCATAGAACCGCATTAAATTAAAAAAATGTATACGTTTATTTGCTAGTAGTGGTTTTTTGATCACGTTGCACATTTTTCTTCCTGTCTTAATCCCGAAAACACTCTAGATAGCTGGCTCGCACAAAGACGCGTCTCCAGACACCTCAACCGTGCGGCTGTCTCGCATAGAACCGCAAGAAATTTAAAAAAACATATATACGTTTATTTGCTAGTAGTGGTTTTTTGATCACGGTGCACATTTTTCTTCCTGTCTTAATCCCGAAAACACACTAGATAGCTGGCTCGCACTAAGACGCGTCTCCAGACACCTCAACCGTGCGGCTGGCTCGCATATAACCGTAAAAAAATAAAAAAACATATATACGTTTATTTGCTAGTAGTGGTTTTTTGATCACGGTGCACATTTTTTTCCTGTCTCAATCCCGAAAACACTCAAGCTAGCTGGCCCGCGCCAAGACGCGTCTCCAGACATCTCAACCGTGCGGCTGGCTCGCGTAGAACCGCAAATTTTTTTAAAAAAATATATAGGTTTATTTGCTAGTAGTGGTTTTTTGATCACGGTGCACATTTTTTTATCCTGTCTTAATCCCGGAAACACTCTAGCTAGCTGGCCCGCGCCAAGACGCGTCTTCAGACACCTCAAGCGTGCGGCTGGCTCGCATAGAACCGCAACAAATTAAAAAAAAATTGTACGTTTATTTCCTAGTAGTGGTTTTTTGATCACGGTGCACATTTTTCTTCCTGTCTTAATCCCGGAAACACTCTAGCTAGCTGGCCCGCGCCGAGACGCGTCTTCAGACACCTCGACCGTGCGGCTGGCTTGCATAGAACCGCAAAAAATTAAACAAATGTATACGTTTATTTGCTAGTAGTGGGTTTTTTGATCGCGGTGCACATTTTTCTTCCTATCTAAATCCGGAAAACACTCTAGCTGGCTGACCCGCGCCAAGACGCGTCTCCAGACACCTCAACTGTGCGGCTGGCTCGAATAGAACCGCAAAACATTTAAGTAAATATATACGTTTATTTGCTAGTAGTGGTTTTTTGATCACGGTGCACATTTTACTTCCTGTCGAAATCCCGAAAACACTCTAGCTAGCTGGCCCGCGCCGAGACGCGTCTCCAGACACCTCAACCGTGCGGCTGGCTTGCATAGAACCGCAAAAAATTAAAAAAATGTATACGTTTATTTGCTAGTAGTGGTTTTTTGATCACGGTGCACATTTTTCTTCCTGTCTTAATCCCGAAAACACTCTATCTAGCTGGCCATCGCTGAGACGCGTCTCCAGACACCTCAACCGTGCGGCTGGCTCGCATAGAACCGCAAAATTTTTTAAAAAATGTATACGTTTATTTGCTAGTAGTGGTTTTTTGATCACGGTGCACATTTTTCTTCCTGTCTCAATCCCGGAAACACTCTAGCTAGCTGGCTCGCGCTAAGACGCATCTCCATACACCACAACCGTTCGGATGGCTCGAATAGAACCGCAAAAAGTTTTAAAAATATAAACGTTTATTTGCTAGTAGTGGTTTTATGATCACGTTGCACATTTTTCTTCCTGTCTTAATCCCGAAAACAATCTAGCTAGCTGGCCCGCGCCGAGATGCGTCTCCTGACACCTCAACCGTGCGGCTGGCTCGCATAGAACCGCAATAAATTAAAAAAATGTATAAGTTTATTTGCTAGTAGTGGGTTTTTTGATCACGGTGCACATTTTTTTCATGTCTAAATCTCGAAAACACGCTAGCTAGCTGGCCTGCGCTGAGATGCGTCTCCAGACACCTCAACCGTGCGGCTAACTCGCATAGAACCGCAAAAAAATTAAAAAAATGTATACGTTTATTTGCTAGTAGTGGGTTTTTTGATCACGGTGCACATTTTTACTCCTATCTAAATCCGGAAAACACGCTAGCTGGCTGGTCCGCGCCGAGACGCGTCTCCAGACACCTCAACCGTGCGGCTGGCTCGCATAGAACCGCAAAAAAATTAAATAAATATATACGTTTACTTGCTAGTAGTGGTTTTTTGATCACGGTGCACATTTTTTCTCCTGTCGAAATCCCGAAAACACACTAGCTAGCTGGCCCGGGCCGAGACGCGTCTACAGACACCTCAACCGTGCGGCTGGCTCACATAGAACCGCAGAAAACTTAAATAAATATATACGTTTATTTGCTAGTAGTGGTTTTTTGATCACGGTGCATATTTTTCTTCCAGTCGAAATCCCGAAAACACTCTAGCTAGCTGGCCTGCGCCGAGACGCGTCTACAAACACCTCAACCGTGCGGCTGGCTAGCATAGAACCGCAAAAAGTTTAAAAAAATGTAAACGTTTATTTGCTAGTAGTGGTTTTTTGATCACGGTGCACATTTTTCTTCCTGTCTAAATCCCGGAAACATTCTAGCTAGCTGGCTCGCGCCGAGACGCGTCTCTAGACACCTCAACCGTGCGGCTGGCTAGCATAGAACCGCAAAAAAAAATAAAAAATATATACGTTTATTTGCTAGTAGTGGTTTTTTGATCACGGTGCACATTTTTCTTTCTGTCTGAATCCCGAAAACACTCTAGCTAGCTGGCCCTCGCCGAGACGCGGCTCTTGACACCTCAATCGTGCGGCTGGCTCGCATAGAACCGCAAAAAATTTAAAAAAATGGATACGTTTATTTGCTAGTAGTGATTTTTTGATCACGGTGCACATTTTTCTTCCTAGTAGTGGGTTGGGATGTCTAATTCTCGAAAACACGCTAGCAAGCTGGCCTGCGCTGAGATGCGTCTCCAGACACCTCAACCGTGCGGCTAACTCGCATAGAACCGCAAATAAATTAAAAAAATGTATACGTTTATTTGCTAGTAGTGGGTTTTTTGATCACGGTGCACATTTTTCTTCCTATCTAAATCCCGAAAACACTCTAGCTGGCTGGCCCGCGCCGAGACGCGTCTCCAGACACCTCAACCGTGCGGCTGGCTCGCATAGAACCGCAAAAAATTTAAATAAATATATACGTTTATTTGCTAGTAATGGTTTTTTGATCACGGTGCACATTTTTCTTCCTGTCTTAATCCTGAAAACGCTCTAGCTAGCTGGCCCTCACCAAGACGCGTCTCCAGACACCTCAACCGTGCGCCTGGCTCGCATAGAACCGCAAAAAATTTAAAAAACTGGCCAAGTGCGAGTCGCACTCGCGTGCAAAGGGTCCCGAACGATTTTAATTTTTTTAACATGTTATCTTAACACTACAGACTTCTAATAGGTTTTTGTGTAATCTTTAGGTAAAGATCTATTAATTCAATTTTTTTCAAAATTTTAGGCTCAGTAGATTCGGAGATAAGGGGGGGGGGAATGGTCATTTTTCGTCTAATTTCTTGAATAACTTCAAAACCATTTATTTTAAAATTATGAAAAAAACATAATTAAAACCCTCATAGTAAGCCCTTTTCATTTGATATGTCACACGATATTGTTAAAATATATTTTTTTTTTTCTACTTTGACCCCCAAACTAAAAATTTAATAATTTACGTAACGCGTCCATGTTTGGGTCATAGAAGTCCATATGTGTACCAAATTTCAACAGAATCGGTTCAGTGGATCCGGAGAAAACTGGCTGTGACAGACGGACAGACAGACAGACAGACAGACAGACAGACACCCGAGTGATCTTATAAGCATTCCTTTTTTTTTCCGAACCCTAAAAATGTATTCGTTTATTTGCTAGTAGTGGTTTTTTGACCACGTTGCACATTTTTCTTCCTGTCTTAATCCCGAAAACACTCTAGATAGCTGGCTCGCACAAAGACGCGTCTCCAGACACCTCTACCGTGCGGCTGTCTCGCATAGAACCGCAAAAAATTAAAAAAACTTATATACGTTTATTTGCTAGTAGTGGTTTTTTGATCACGGTGCACATTTTTCTTCCTTTCTTAATCCCGAAAACACACTAGATAGCTGGCTCGCACAAAGACGCGTCTCCAGACACCTCAACCGTGCGGCTGGCTCGCATATAACCGTAAAAAAATAAAAAAACATATATACGTTTATTTGCTAGTAGTGGTTTTTTGATCACGGTGCACATTTTTTTTCCTGTCTCAATCCCGAAAATACTCAAGCTAGCTGGCCCGCGCCGAGACGCGTCTCCAGACATCTCAACCGTGCGGCTGGCTCGCATAGAACCGCAAATTTTTTTAAAAAAATATATATGTTTATTTGCTAGTAGTGGTTTTTTGATCACGGTGCACATTTTTCTTCCTGTCTTAATCCCGGAAACACTCTAGCTAGCTGGCCCGCGCCGAGACGCGTCTTCAGACACCTCAAGCGTGCGGCTGGCTCGCATACAACCGCAAAAAATTAAAAAAAAATTGTACGTTTATTTCCTAGTAGTGGTTTTTTGATCACGTTGCACATTTTTCTTCCTGTCTTAATCCCGAAAACAATCTAGCTAGCTGGCCCGCGCCGAGATGCGTCTCCTGACACCTCAACCGTGCGGCTGGCTCGCATAGAACCGCAATAAATTAAAAAAATGTATAAGTTTATTTGCTAGTAGTGGGTTTTTTGATCACGGTGCACATTTTACTTCCTGTCGAAATCCCAAAAACACTCCAGCTAGCTGGCCCGCGCCGAGACGCGTCTCCAGACACCTCAACCGTGCGGCTGGCTTGCATAGAACCGCAAAAAATTAAAAAAATGTATACGTTTATTTGCTAGTAGTGGTTTTTTGATCACGGTGCACATTTTTCTTCCTGTCTTAATCCCGAAAACATTCTAGCTAGCTGGCCATCGCTGAGACGCGTCTCCAGACACCTCAACCGTGCGGCTGGCTCGCATAGAACCGCAAAAATTTTTAAAAAATTTATACGTTTATTTGCTAGTAGTGGTTTTTTGATCACGGTGCACATTTTTCTTCCTGTCTCAATCCCGGAAACACTCTAGCTAGCTGGCTCGCGCTAAGACGCATCTCCATACACCACAACCGTTCGGATGGCTCGAATAGAACCGCAAAAAGTTTAAAAAAATATAAACGTTTATTTGCTAGTAGTGGTTTTTTGATCACGTTGCACATTTTTCTTCCTGTCTCAA
The DNA here is from genome assembly GCA_947578705.1 of Lacanobia wlatinum. Lineage (NCBI taxonomy): Eukaryota > Metazoa > Arthropoda > Insecta > Lepidoptera > Noctuidae > Lacanobia > Lacanobia wlatinum. Next base: position 922,071 of record OX388026.1, read on the forward strand.
TCCCGGAAACAATCTAGCTAGCTGGCCCGCGCCGAGATGCGTCTCCTGACACCTCAACCGTGCGGCTGGCTCGCATAGAACCGCAATAAATTAAAAAAATGTATAAGTTTATTTGCTAGTAGTGGGTTTTTTGATCACGGTGCACATTTTTCTTCCTGTCTTAATCCCGAAAACACTCTAGCTAGCTGGCCATCGCTGAGACGCGTCTCCAGACACCTCAACCGTGCGGCTGGCTAGCATAGAACCGCAAATTTTTTTAAAAACTGTATACGTTTATTTGCTAGTAGTGGTTTTTTGATCACGGTGCACATTTTTCTTCCTGTCTTAATCCTTAAAACACTCTAGCTAGCTGTCCCGCGCCAAGACGCGTCTCCACATACCTCAGCCGTGTGGCTGGCTCGCACAGAACCGCAAAAAATTGAAAAAAATGTAAACGTTTATTTGCTAGTAGTGGTTTTTTGACCAAGGTGCACATTTTTCTTCCTGTCTAAATCCCGAAAACACTCTAGCTAGCTGTCCCGCGCCAAGACGCATCTCCAGATACATCAACCGTGCGGCTGGCTAGCATAGAACCGCAATTTTTTTTTTTTAAATGTATACGTTTATTTGCTAGTAGTGGTTTCTTGATCACGGTGCACATTTTTCTTCCTGTCTAAATCCCGAAAACACTCTTGCTAGCTGTCCCGCGCCAAGACGCGTCTCCAGATACCTCAACCGTGCGGCTGGCTAGCATAGAACCGCAAAAAAAATAAAAAAATTAGACGTTTATTTGCTAGTACTGGTTTTTTGATCACAGTGCACGTTTTTCTTCCTGTATAAATCCCGAAAACACTCTAGCTAGCTGGTCCGCGCCAAAACGCGTCTCTAGACACCTCAATCGTGCGGCTGGCTCTCATAGTACCGCGAAAAAATTAAAAAATGTATACGTTTATTTGCTAGTAGTGGTTTTTTGATCACGGTGCACATTTTTCTTCCTGTCTTAATCCTTAAAACACTCTAGCTAGCTGTCCCGCGCCAAGACGCGTCTCCACATACCTCAGCCGTGTGGCTGGCTCGCATAGAACCGCAAAAATTAAAAAAAATTTAAACGTTTATTTGCTAGTAGTGGTTTTTTGACCAAGGTGCACATTTTTCTTCCTGTCTAAATCCCGAAAACACTCTAGCTAGCTGTCCCGCGCCAAGACGCGTCTCCAGATACCTCAACCGTGCGGCTGGCTAGCATAGAACCGCAATTTTTTTTTAAAAAATGTATACGTTTATTTGCTAGTAGTGGTTTCTTGATCACGGTGCACATTTTTCTTCCTTTATAAATCCCGGAAACACTCTAGCTAGCTGGTCCGCGCCAAAACGCGTCTCCAGACACCTCAATCGTGCTGCTGGCTTGCATAGAACCGCAAAAAAAAATAAAAAAATTAGACGTTTATTTGCTAGTACTGGTTTTTTGATCACGGTGCACATTTTTCTTCCTGTCTAAATCTCGGAAACACTCTAGCTAGCTGGCCCGCGTCAAGACGCGTCTCCAGACACCTCAACCGTGCGGCTGGCTCGCATAGTACCGCAAAAAAATTAAAAAATGTATACGTTTATTTGCTAGTATTGGTTTTTTGATCACGGTGCACATTTTTCTTCCTGTCTTAATCCTTAAAACACTCTAGCTAGCTGTCCCGCGCCAAGACGCGTCTCCACATACCTCAGCCGTGTGGCTGGCACGCATAGAACCGCAAAAAATTGAAAAAAATGTAAACGTTTATTTGCTAGTAGTGGTTTTTTGACCAAGGTGCACATTTTTCTTCCTGTCTAAATCCCGAAAACACTCTAGCTAGCTGTCCCGCGCCAAGACGCGTCTCCAGATACCTCAACCGTGCGGCTGGCTAGCATAGAACCGCAATTTTTTTTAAAAAAATATACGTTTATTTGCTAGTAGTGGTTTCTTGATCACGGTGCACATTTTTCTTCCTGTATAAATCCCGGAAACACTCTAGCTAGCTGGTCCGCGCCAAAACGCGTCTCCAGACATCTCAATCGTGCTGCTGGCTTGCATAGAACCGCAAAAAAATAAAAAAATTAGACGTTTATTTGCTAGTACTGGTTTTTTGATCACGGTGCACATTTTTCTTCCTGTCTATATCTCGGAAACACTCTAGCTAGCTGCCCCGCGTCAAGACGCGTCTCCAGACACCTCAACCGTGCGGCTGGCTCGCATAGTACCGCAAAAAAATTAAAAAATGTATACGTTTATTTGCTTGTAGTGGTTTTTTGATCACGGTGCACATTTTTCTTCCTGTCTTAATCCTTAAAACACTCTAGCTAGCTGTCCCGCGCCAAGACGCGTCTCCAGATACCTCAACCATGCGGCTGGCTAGCATAGAACCGCAATTTTTTTTAAAAAAATGTATACGTTTATTTGCTAGTAGTGGTTTCTTGATCACGGTGCACATTTTTCTTCCTTTATAAATCCCGGAAACACTCTAGCTAGCTGGCCCATGCCGTGACGCGTCTCCAGACTTCTCAACCGTGCGGCTGGCTCGCATAGAACAGCAAAAACGTAAAAAAATGTATACGTTTATTTGCTAGTAGTGGTTTTTTGATCGCGGTGCACATTTTTTTTTCCTGTGTAAATCCCGGAAACACTCTAGCTAGCTGGCCCGCACCACAACGCGTCTCCAGACACCTCAACCGTGCGGCTGGCTTGCATTGAACCGCAAAAAAATTAAAAAAATATATACGTTTATTTGCTAGTAGTGGTTTTTTGATCACGGTGCACATTTTTCTTCCTGTCTAAATCTCGGAAACACTCTAGCTAGCTGGCCCGCATCAAGACGCGTCTCCAGACACCTCAACCGTGCGGCTGGCTCGCATAGTACCGCAAAAAAATTAAAAAATGTATACGTTTATTTGCTAGTAGTGGTTTTTTGATCACGGTGCACATTTTTCTTCCTGTATAATTCCCGGAAAACCTCTTGCTAGCTGGCCCGCACCAAAACGCGTCTCCAGACACCTCAACCGTGCGGCTGGCTTGCATAGAACCGCAAAAAAATTAAAAAAAATAGACGTTTATTTGCTAGTACTGGTTTTTTGATCACGGTGAACATTTTTCTTCCTGTATAAATCCCGGAAACACTCTAGCTAGCTGTCCCGGGCCGAGTCGCGTCTCCAGACACCTCAACCGTGTGGCTTGCTCGCATAGAACCGCAAAAAAATGAAAAAAATGTATACGTTTATTTGCTAGTAGTGGTTTTTTGATCATGGTGCACATTTTTCTTCCTGTATAAATCCCTTAAACACTCTAGCTAGCTGTCCCGCGCCAAGACGCGTCTCCACATACCTCAGCCGTGTGGCTGGCTCGCATAGAACCGCATAAATTGAAAAAAATGTAAACGTTTATTTGCTAGTAGTGGTTTTTTGATCACGGTGCACATTTTTCTTCCTGTATAATTCCCGGAAAACCTCTAGCTAGCTGGCCCGCACCACAACGCGTCTCCAGACACCTCAACCGTGCGGCTGGCTTGCATTGAACCACAAAAAAAATAAAAAAAATTAGACGTTTATTTGCTAGTACTGGTTTTTTGATCACGGTGAACATTTTTCTTTCTGTATAAATCCCGGAAACACTCTAGCTAGCTGTCCCGGGCCGAGTCGCGTCTCCAGACATCTCAACCGTGCGGCTTGCTCGCATAGAACCGCAAAAAAAATAAAAAAATGTATACGTTTATTTGCTAGTAGTGGTTTTTTGATCACGGTGCACATTTTTCTTCCTGTCTAAATCCCTTAAACACTCTAGCTAGCTGTCCCGCGCCAAGACGCGTCTCCACATACCTCAGCCGTGTGGCTGGCTAGCATAGAACCGCAAAAAAAATAAAAAAAATATATGTTTATTTTCTAGTACTGGTTTTTTGATCACGGTGCAAATCAAATCAATCAAATCAAATCGTATATTTCAAATAAACCATTTACAGGCACTTTTGAATTGTCAAGGTCGCTCAGTCCAAAAAGATGAAGCTATTTGCACGTTCCAAAGCGTAGATCTGTATGGAGAAGAACGTGCAAGAAACTCCACGGACACTCTTTTAAAAATAATAAATTGTTACAAAGTTTTGTTTACATCAAGTTAAAATTATATAAACATGTGAGAACGATGTAAAAGACGAACAGGATAAAAGCGTCCGGGAAAAAAGGAACAATTCAAAGAAATATTTAAAATAAACCATGGCAACTGAGAAATGACCAGTCCCAACTGACAGCGTCCGTTCACGAACATGACGCATGCGCTAGCACCATTCGGCTCAACCATTTTGAAGGGAGCCAAATGATCCAACGCATACGCCACCATCAGCAAGACTTTTGAGTGAGCATGACACTCCCAACCGCCAGGGTACATTCAAGTCAAAAACAAACCTAAAACTGATAGCTATAGCTTAAGTTTAAGGTACACAGAACTCACACATGTGCCGTTAAAATGGTTGAAATCATACATTGCTAAATAAATTGAGTCTATACAATGCAGATATTGTTTTTTACAATCTTCAGCCGGTCCAACAATGTTTCCAAATGCTAACAGATTATTTTGTGTGCCCTAGTGGCTGTGGAGCAGGACCAGCATTCAGCCAAGCATTTTTATCTTCAATATAATCCCCCAACTTATAATATGCTTGCCTGCATAGTGTGCGTTTAATACAAGATTTAAATTTTGTCTCATTTAGTTCTAATATATGGGGAGGTATCTTATTATAACATTTTAAACAGTACCCCATAAAAGATGAGGCAACTTTAGCCAGTCTGAAACCTGGTTGAACTAATTGATCCCTATTTCTAGTACCATAATTATGTCTGTCGCCTCTTTTACTAAAAAGATGTAAATTCTTTCTGACATACATGATATTTTCGTAAATGTATTGACAAGGTACCGTCATGATGTTAGTATTCTTAAACAGTTCCCTTAGAGAATCGCGCCGGCGGAGATTGTATACCGCTTTGATGGCTCTTTTCTGCAGAATCAAAATAGACTCAATATCTGCAGCCCTTCCCCATAGTAAAATACCGTAAGACATGATACTGTGAAAGTAACTAAAATAGACCAGTCTTGCGGTATCGACATCCGTTAATTGGCGGATTTTCCTAAACAAACAAAACACAAAACAAAATAAAAACAAAAATTTGTTTTACAAAATAAAATATATCTATCTATCTATCTATCTATCTATCTATCTATCTATCTAACAGCATAAGCTGCTGAACTTAGCCGTCCAGAAAGAGATGATATATGAGGGCCCCATTGTAGCCTTGGGTCAAGCGTAATTCCCAGGAAAACCGTTTTATCGACAAATTCTAGTATTTCCCTGTTCAATACTATGTCACAATCACTGCTTTTGACATTAGGTAAAGCAAATCTTATACATTTCGTTTTCTTTTCATTCAAAACCAAATTTTTCGCAGTGAACCAATTTTGGACTTGCATTAGGGCATTATTTATGATATCAACATTGTCTGTCTGTCTATTTATCTTAAAAATTAAGGAGGTATCGTCGGCAAACAGCACCATATCAAGTTTTTGTTGCAATAAATAGGGTAAATCATTGATATATACCAAAAACAAGAAAGGAGCCAAAATCGAGCCCTGGGGAACGCCCATTATCACGTTTAATCCCGACGAATTGACACCGTTTATTTGAACTAATTGCCGTCTACTATTCAAGTAAGATTTGACCAAGTGTAACGCTGTTTTGACCAGTCCGTAATGCCCGAGCTTCAGGAGTAATGTATCGTGATCAACACAATCAAACGCCTTCGAGAGATCACAAAAGACACCTATGGCATCCTGTGCGTCCTCCCACGCATTAAAGATGTGCTTTAGTAAGGTAACACCAGCGTCAGTTGTACAACGTCCTTTGGTGAAACCATACTGTTTATCATGAAAGATGTTATTCGTGTTAAAATGATTAAGCATTTGATTTAGCATCACTTTTTCAAATACCTTACTAAACACTGGCAACACAGATACTGGTCTATAATTATTTGTGTCTTTACTATCCCCAGATTTTAAAAGTGGTATCACCTTACTGAATTTCATTAGGTCCGGAAAGACTCCTTGATCCACACACAAATTAAATATTACAGCTAAGTACGGCGCTACAGTCTCGATGATTGAGGTACAAACTTTGATAGACAATCCCCATAGATCTTCGGTCAATTTAATTTTGATTTGTTTAAAAGCTTTTGTTACTACTATGGGGTTTATATGTTTAAAATTAAATTCAGTCGGGCTGGCTGAAACGTTCGCCTGTAATAAATCAAAAGCAAGTGAAGGCGAGGAATTTAAGGCTTCAGTAGTTTTAATAGGGATACTCGTAAAGAAATTTACAAATTCTTGAGCAACTTGTTTGTTATCGCTAATAAGTCCATGAGAAGTCTCCAATCCGTAATCAGTGTTATGTCTTTTGTTCCTATTTGTTTCATTGTTTATAATTTTCCAAACCGTCTTTATTTTACTGTCTGCTGTTTTTACCTTATTACTTATATATAAAGCTTTAGCTACCTTACAAGTGTTTTTATAAATTTTTGAGTAGGTAGCTACATACTTATTATACCGTCTCAGTGTTAATAAAAGGCTTAAGGCCATACAGCTCATAAAGTCTTTCCCTACTTTTTCTGAGTCCTTTAGTTGCCCAGTCACTAAATAAAAACTTAGGGCAGATAGTTTTAGTTTTCTTTTTAAAAGTATTATTGAATTCGGTTTGGACTAAAGAAAAAAAATCTGTATACAAAATATTAGCATTGTTCATTGTAAGGTTCCAATCACTTAACTTCCCGATTAAAGTGTGGTTAAATTTATTTAAATTACCGGATGTTATTGGTCTAGTTTGTATTTGCACTCGTTGAATTGGAATGTTGGACTCAAAAGATACCAGTAGCCCACTGTGATCAGAAGGAAGGCAATTCACAATGGCTTTCTCTAATTAGTTGCCACAACAAAAAATATTATCAATACATGTAGCAGTAGTTGTAGTTGTACGGGTTGGTTCTATGAACACATTGGACAAATTGAATGATTTAAAGAGATTTAATAATCTACAGCTATCTGAATTGTTTTCTAAGATATTAATATTAAAATCTCCACAGATAATTACTAGTTTATTACCAGTTGCAAGTTTTGCCAATACATCTTACATCACTGACTCAAATATAGCGTAGTTCAGATAATTAGGGGGTCTGTAAACGCACACTATGACATGCTTATCTAGCTCAACACAGGACATTTCAATGCTATGTTCAACAGACAAGTTAACTATGTCTTTCCGGGTTTTAAATTTAATACATTTTTTTACTAAAATTAGTGAACCCCCACGTAGCATTGTCTATCGGTTAAAAGAACTTCCCACACTATAATTCTCGTAATTAACCAACATTTCAAAATCCTTTAACCAATGCTTAGTGAAACAAATAATGTCAAACATTGTTTTTTCTAAAAATAACTCTATTTCCAGCTGTTTTGAAGAGAAGCCTTGAATATTCTGATAGAATAATTTCAAGGATTTCTGCCTAGCCCCTTTATTAAAATTAGCTATGTGAGAGCAAGAAGATACCTGGTTCATGGTAGAATTGGTAGATGTAACTATACTGTTATTGGTATCCTCTGTTGTCGTACAAATTAGTTTAAAGGAACATCCGGAGCGAGCCCCACGACTCCCATGCCATCACTAGGCACCAATATCCCGCTACTTGTGGACCCCACATTAAAAGAATTGTCCAAAGTGACACATGGATTCTCCTTCGTACAGTTATTGTAAATATTTATAGCATTAGTGCTACAGTTAATTAAGGTATCCACCTGTGCATTAGTATTATTACTAATAATTGCAGTGCTAATTATAGTACAAGACTTCGACATACTACTTATGTCTGAGTTTATATAATATGCTAATAGCCTAGCTATTTGGTGTCTAAACCTAATAGGCAGATACACTGTATCCCTAGTCGACTTTAATTTATCAACATATAAGTTGATGTCCAGAAAAACAAGTTTGTCACTGTGATGACTAACTAAGAAATGTATATGCTTATTAAGCATGTGAATATAATTATTTTGTCTATTTGACAATTTTTCAAAATATGGGAAAGCACACAGTATTATTTTATTGCAATTTATCTTTAGCATTTCAGTTACAAAGTCAGTTATTTGTTCTTTTTTTAAATTTGAACTATTACCTATAAACACAGTAATATTGGTTTCTGGTTTATAATTATAAACATTTCTTGTTACCAAATCCATTATATGTTTGTAGTTTGACCCAGGTATACAATAATTATGACTACAATAACTAAGGTTGTTATTTAATAATTTACCTAAACCTCTCCCTATGCTATCTGAGAACATAACCGAATGAAAACTATCATTACTATTATAAAATGGAATGCTAGTTGTCTCAAGCTGGCCCACTTGACATAAACCTTGTGTAATATCAGTTATCACACAGTCCTGAGTCAACCTTTCAGCTTGGGACGGGTCCTCCGTAGCCTCAAGCTGGTCAGAATTTATTTTTGATACCGTCTGACTGAGCTAGGATGTGTTCTTTAATTTGAAATTTAGAACTGACATATTTATTATAAAGAGAACTAAGTCTGTCCTCAAGTACCTGTATATCAGTTTGAAGGCGCTGCGTATCAATTTCATAGATTTTTTTACTATCCTCTAATTTAAACTGGTAATTATTTAATTTATTAATAAGGTTAACACGTTCTTTCCTCAGTGGAATATTTTTGGAAAAGTGTATATGTTGTTTTCTGTACCTATAACATTTACACATTTTTTTTCCTGTCTAAATCCCGAAAACACTCTAGCTAGTTGTCCCGCGCCAAGACGCGTCTCCAGACACCTCAACCGTGCGGCTGGCTCGCATAGAACCGCAAAAATTAAAAAAAAAATACGTACGTTTATTTGCTAGTACTGGTTTTTTGATCACGATGAACATTTTTCTTCCTGTCTAAATCTCGGAAACACTCTAGCTAGCTGGCCCGCTCCGAGACGGTTCTCCAGACACCTCAACCGTGCGGCTGGCTCGCATAGAACCGCAAAAACATTAAAAAAATGTATACGTTTATTTGCTAGTAGTGGTTTTTTGATCACGGTGCACATTTTTCTTCCTGTCTAAATCCCGAAAACAGTCTAGCTAGCTGGCCCACGCCGAGACGCGTCTCCAGACACCTCAACCGTGCGGCTGGCTCGCATAGAACTGCAAAAAATTGAAAAAAATGTAAACGTATATTTGCTAGTAGTGGTCTTTTGATCACGGTGCACATTTTTCTTCCTCTCTAAATCCCGAAAACAATCTAGCTAGTTGGCCCGCGCCAAGACGCGTCTCCAGACACCTCAACCGTGCGGCTGGCTCGCATAGAACCGCAAAAAATTGAAAAAAAATGTATACGTTTATTTGCTAGTAGTGGTTTCTTGATCACGGTGCACATTTTTCTTCCTGTATAAATCCCGGAAACACTCTAGCTAGCTGGCCCGTGCCGTGACGCGTCTCCAGACACCACAACCGTGCGGCTGGCTCGCATAGAACCGCAAAAAAATTAAAAAATGTATACGTTTATTTGCTAGTAGTGGTTTTTTGATCACGGTGCACATTTTTCTTCCTGTCTAAAGCCTGAAAACACTCTAGCTAGCTGACCCGCGCCGAGATGCGTCTCCAAACACCTCAAGCGTGCGGCTGGCTCGCATAGAACCGCAAAAAATTTAAAAAAATGTATACGTTTATTTGCTAGTAGTGGTTTTTAGATCACGGTGCACATTTTTCTTCCTGTCTAAATCCCAAAAACACTCTAGCTAGCTGGCCCGCGCCGAGACGCGTCTTCAGACACCTCAACCGTGCGGCTGGCTCGCAAAGAACCGCAAAAATTTTTAAAAAAATGTATACGTTTATTTGCTAGTAGTGGTTTTTTGATCACGGTGCACATTTTTCTTCCTGTCTAAATCCCGAAAACACTCTTGCTAGCTGGCCCGCGCCGAGACGCGTCTCCAGACTCCTCAACCGTGCGGCTAACCCGCATAGAACCGCAAAAAAATTAAAAATATGTATACGTTTATTTGTTAGTAGTGGTTTTTTGATCACGGTGCACATTTTTTTTCCTGTCTAAATCCCGAAAACACTCTAGCTAGCTGGCCCGCGCCGAGACGCGTCTCCAGACACCTCAACCGTGCGGCTGGCTCGCGTAGATCCCATGGCGGTAGTCCGGCAAGGAGGCTCGCCGCCTCGCCAGAGACCGTGCGGTTTCCCCGGGCCAGCCGTATAGCCATGACCCTCTGGGACGCGTTCAGGTAACGGGCAGGTCGCTTCCTCAAAGTAGGCGCCCCATAAAGGGCCATGGACCGCACGACACCCGCGTAAAGCCTCCGGCAGGAGGCGTTTGGACCCCCTAGATTGGGCAGAAGCCGCTTGAAGGCAGCCCCGGCTCGCCCCAGTCTGGGAGCCAAACGTCGGAAATGCTCGACGAAGTTCCACCGGCTGTCAAGGACGAGACCCAGGTACGTCATCGTCGATCCGACGCCGATGTGAACCCCTCCTACCGTTATTTGGGATCCCGATGGTGGCCTGTTCCGAGAACCATAAAAGCTCATGGCTTCGGACTTGTGCAGGGCCACCTCGAGACCCAGCTGCCGGATCCTCTCAACGATTATCGCAACCCCGCGTGTCATAGCGTCGGCCGCCGCCTGGTGCGACCTCCCTTGCGCTTGGACCAGCGTGTCGTCAGCGTAACAAACCACGCTGACGCCACTAGGGAGGTCGGCGCGCAGCACCCAGTCGTAGCCGATGTCCCACAGGAGCGGCCCCAGAACCGAACCCTGTGGATCACCGCACGACATCTCTCGCCGGTTCCACTCTCCCAGGTGACCGGGGTAGATGACGGCTCTGTCCGTCAAGTAAGCCTCGACTACGCGACAGAGGTAGGTCGGCATCCGGTGATATCTAGTGGAGCGCAGGCTTTGCCCCCAGCCCAGTGATCGGCCGGCTTGCCAGCTGCCGCACATACAACGCAGTGCGGCGTGGCGTTACACGTGCCGGCCTTGTGACCGGGCTGGCCACAGCGGAAGCAAAGACCGCTGTAGTCCACCTCCGAGGTGCAGAGAGCTCCCGCATGGTTGCCCACTAGGCAGCGGAAGCACCTCAGAGGTCTGGGTTCCAGCAGTTTCACCTGCGCAGAGACCCAGCCCACCAGAAGCCTTCGGCCCTCCGAAATCGTCTTGGCCGTCGTCACGGGGCAGCTTACGACCACGTTAAGCATGCCTGTGAAGTCAGGACGTATGGTGCCCACCTTCACTTGCTCGGCAGAGCACCCCCCAGTTCTGATGACGGCGGCCACCACCAATTCCTTTGTTACTGAGTCATCCAGGCCCGAAATGCGCATTTCTACGCCCTTGGTGGGCCTGGACACTCGGGCATCATCCGCATTTAACGACGCCCTGAGCTTTTCGGCCAGAGCGTCAGCGGTCGGGCCACTGGATGCCCCAGGGATCTCCAGCATCCGTGCCCCGGTCGCGGTCATCCTGAGCCGGAGGCCTCCGGTGATGCCTAGCTGGTTAAGGTCTACCGCCTCTTTCGCCTTGGAGAGCACGTCGCAGTACGACACGCCCCTCTTCGCCGCGTCCGGCTGTAATGTGAGCACTACAGCTGCGGTCTCTGGGGCGCGAAGCCTAGCCGCGACATTTCGCACTTTGCTCTGCCGCTTCCTCTCTCTTTTTTTTGGCCGCCCTGGCTCTCTTGGCCGGCTTCTTTTTCTCCCCGGCCACTTGCCATCCGGCTTCGGCCCCAGGGGAGTTTGAAGGCGGGGTCATTGAAGGCGGGGGCGCTGGACCCTTCACCGCCTGTCCCTGTGCAGCTGCTCTGCCTTTGTTCTTATTGGCCGGTGCCTTCGCAGGAGCCGGCCCGGCCCCTCGGTTCGCCTGGCCGGACGACCCCAGTTTGGCAGTCACGGCAGCTGCGTACGAGGCCGCCTTATTCTGGCCCGAGGCCGTCTGACTCCCCGCTAGCGGGGGGCGCAACACGATGCCCTCCAGGGTGGAGAACCGTGCCTGGAACCGCTCCTGGAAGGCAGCCAGCTCTTGCCGCACCAGGTTCAGAAGCTTGTCCTCCGCAAGCATGGCCTGACTTTACCCGCCCTTGCTTCCCCCTTGAAGCGCCTCGTTTGAGCCGGCTCCTCGGAGCCCGGCCAGGTCTGCTCGGAGCTTCTTATTCTCCATTTGGAGAAGCTCGGTGGCGGCTGCCAAGCGGGCGACCTCCGCCCGCAGCCTAGACATTTCGTCCGACGGGGACCCGCAACAGTTCGCCTTCGCTGCCGCCAAAATGGAGGCCGCGGCCGCACTTATAGCCTTGTTTTTAGAGGACTGCGACCTCTTCAAGGCTACATCGCGGATCGCGGCCTTCACGACCTCCGCAAACCTAGCCTTACGCACATCGGAGCCATTACCGGTGTCTGGCCCATCACCAGAAAATCCTTCCAAGGGAGCCCTCCTATCAGTCGCTCCAGGGTGTCGCCCCTCCTCGACAAATTGTGAGGTTTGCTGGGCCGCCTCCTCGGAGGCGAGCCCCCTCCCTCTACCTCCTTCTCGGCCCTTACCCCGCCTACTGGTGGGGATTTTTCGGGCCGAGGCCATCTCTCCGTTGGAGGAAGACCCCCGGTCATACTCCGGCCTGGGCCGCTTACGGAAGAACTTGGATTTCCCCGCAGCAGCCCCCACTCCCTCAGGTCCAGAGCTCGCCGAGCCAACGCCTGACGCAGAGTCCGAGTCTGACCCCGCATCTCCTCGACGCTCATGCGAGCCCTTCCTCCATAATTTGGAGGGAGCCTCCGCGCTACGTGCGCCCGACACCTTGTCGGACGTATTAAAATTAAAACCGATCAATTCCTCAAAGGACGCCTTGGATCGGGAGCCTCCTCGGCTCATGTTGCCACTGGCAAGCGGTTCTACATTAAGACATTCGTTGCCCCCCCCCCCCCAGAATACGAGGGGCATGACGCCTCCAGAGGAGACGTGGCGGATTCTCCAGCTGCTGAGCAGCTGGTACCGCCCTGGGGTAGTTTTTTTCCGACTGTCTTTTTCATAATTTTCCTTTTAAGGGTTCGGTCCCTATCACCTTCGCCCTTTCACAGGGTCCCTCTCTCCCTCTGCTTGCTCACTGCCCTCACAGTCACGTCTGATGAGCAGACGCGTACCAGAGAGCAGTGAGCAAGATTCCATCCTTTGAAGCGCACACCGTCCGAAAACCAGAAACCGTTCCAGTTTCCGAACGGTGTGCTCCTCACGTGTGTGTGTCCCTCTTTGTCTGGTCTCTCACTTGGACCTTTCCAGCATGAGTAACTCTACCGGCAGAGCTCCAAGATCACTCAGACTCACAAGCCCCACCACGACGGCAACGTGGGAACACTCGGTGGGGACCTTAGGAGCCCTGCTCAGACAAAAATTGCGATATCTTTATAACTAGGATAGATATCTTGACCTGGTTTTCGGCTGACACGTTGTCAAATAGGTCTCCCCTAACGTTTTGACTAATTTTTATTGACCTAGCTGAAAAATAATATCAGTCCTAGTACTTAAGGCGATTTTTACGAAATTTTTAATACTTACCACATTTTATCCCGAAATTCCCTCGATTAAATTCCGTTCTTTTTGCAGAATCGGGTTCTCGCCTGTGTAACCTAGGTTTCCCGGCGCTTTGCGCGAACTGAAACTTTCATCGGTCGCTGAAAACTCGATTTTTGCCTGAAAAAAGTGGTTTTTTGACCACTGTGCAATATTTTGTTCCCGGCTAGATTCTGAAAACGTTCTAGCTAGCTTGCCTGCGCCGAGTCGCGTCTCTGGACACCTCAAACGTGCGGCTGGCTCAATTTAACCTTTCTTAATTTGTTTCTGAAATATTTTCTTGTTTATGCTTTTCGGATCACTTTTATTATTCTGTAGTCGGGTTACAGTTTTTTTAAATATTTTTTTTTTATTTTACAAGTTATGTTTTTGATGGGATTTGGTTTACGTAATGAAAATTAATTTCTCCTTGAGCACTTGTAGAGTGTAGAGTATAGAGTGAACCGATTAGGATGATACAAAACCTACTTTACTGTAACTGTGTGTGTACTTTGAGTTACAAAATTACAATAGATAAAAGTTACCTATACATAGGTAACTTTTATCTATTGTAATTTTGTTTTGTACTTTCCACGTGTTTTGTACAACTAAACAGACAAACGGTGAATAACATTCAATGCTGGAAATGGGTTCTGTTACTAATCCTGGCTATTTTATTTAATTTTAATGTACAATAACGACTCTTCTAAGTACAGATTCTAGTAACTTATCCAGTAATATTTACTTGCGCTTATTTGTTAACAATTTAAACATATTTATTTACATAGACAAAACGAGATATGTAGGTACATATTCGCAACGAGCTCATTAAGACCTTTTCTTTGATACCAAACATGAAATTATTATCTCAATTTTATTTTTTTCAGAGCTAGAAATTTACGTATATTTTTTCGCATTTAAAATAAAGTGAAAATGTATAGCCCTTGTCACCTGCAACGTTTTTACGAATCTATTGATACCTCATTCATCAAAACCAGTTTAGTGGTTTAGGCGCTAGAGTGGAACATACGAATATACATACATGCATAAACAGCTAAAATCATAACCTTCCTTTTGGCTTTGCTGTAGTCGAGTAAAAAATGAACTTATCAGGCGCTTATATGTAGTAGATTCATCATCATTATCATCATATCAGCCGAAAGACGTCCACTGCTGGACATAGGCCTCCACCAAAAGGGGGGGTTTGCCATAATCGCCACGCTTGGCAGACGGGTTGGCGATCGCAGTGTATGGTGTTGCGTTTTACAGAGAACGCTGCTGCCCATTTTCTGGTGAGTCCCTTAGTCGCCTCTTACGACACCCACGGGATGTGATGGGATGGTATTATTCTTTTACGGCACCATACGGCACCGGCCGACACCATACAGCGGAGTAGATTGTATTCTAATAATAGGTCTAGACTTGATTTAATAATATTTAGCTGCATTCGATTAGGCTGGACGCCAACCCCAACGTACGTAGTTGGGAAAGTTTGAACAAATAAAAAAACAAATGAAACCCGGTGACTGCCGAGGAGTTGTGAAGATGCAACACTGAGATAACGGCGCCGCAGCGCGCCTGCAGTACACAACATGCATATACACGTTGCGTATGAGTTGCTATCACTTTTGGGCAGGCGCACGCTCGTGGAATTTTAGTTACAGGCCAAGGGGTTGCCAAGGGCAGGATTGTGACCGCTCGCCACGTCCCATTACGGACGTCCGTAGGGTGCTGCGTAACCTAGACGTGAACAAGGCTAGTGGCCCTGACGGGATATCAGCAATAAATTGTTCTCAAGACTTGTGCGCCTGAGTTGTCTCTGATCTTGACACGCCTATTTCGCCTTTCGTTTGAGACTGGAAAAGTGCCGAAGGCTTGGAAGCAAGCTAACGTGCAGCCTGTACCCAGGAAGGGTAGTCGAGCTGACCCGTCGAATCATAGACCCATCTCGGTAACGTCCGTACTCTGTAAGAGTATGGAACGTGTGCTGAATCATAAGCTCCTGGCATACCTAGAAGCGAATGATATCCTCAGTGACCGACAATACGGGTTCCGCCGAAATCGGTCAACTGGAGATCTTCTAGCGTATGCCATTCACATCTGGAGTGAGGCCATAGAGAGGCACGGGGAGGCACTAGCGGTCTCTCTTCACATCTCGAAGGCCATCGACAGGGTCTGGCACGATAGCCTTATTAGTAAGCTTCCTTCCTTCGGTCTGTCTGCCGGATTGTGTGATTGGATCGCAGATTTCCTGGCTGCTCGTTTGGACTGCTGGATTGTAATGCCGGGGTTCCTCAGGGGTCGGTGCTTTCGGCAACACTGTTCTTGCTGCATATTAATGATCTGCTTAAACCCGGTACCTTTGGGTATGCAGACGACAGCACTGTTGCTGAGAGATACGTGTCCGACGCATGTGCAGATCCGGTCTCTCCGGGAGGCTACGGTTGAGCGCTTGAACTTGTCCTTACAGGCTGTCTCTGAATGGGGCGATGCCAATCTGGTCAAGTTCAATGCTGCTAAGACCCAAGCGTGTCTATTTTCCGCCAAAAGGAGCCAATTCCAACCAGCTCCATCTTTCAGAGGTGCAACCGTGCCGGTAACCGACCAACGTGAGCTTCTTGGGCCTACATTAACATCTACCCTTAATTTTGGCCCTTTCATAGAGGCTAATGCTCAAGTGGCTGCAAAGAAGTTGGGGATCCTAGCAAACGTGAGACGATACTTCTCGCCAGAACAGCTGCTCAAACTCTATCAAGCGCAAGTTCGGTCGTGTATGGAGTACTGCTCTAATCTTTGGGACGGATCTGCCAGATCCCAGCTTGATGCCCTTGAGTCAATTGAGAAACGAGCCAAGAGGATCATCGGCAATGATAGGCTCGTCGCGACGAAGCTCCAAAGTCTTGAGCATCGTCGTCGTTGCATTTTGGGGAATGTGCGACGGAATTGCATAATTTAATTCCGCCAAGCCCGTTCCATCATCGGACCACAAAACGAACGGCGATGCGCCACCGCACCGGTATATAGTGGACATCCCACTCACACGCACAAAACGTTTTGGGAACACATTCACAGTGCGTACAGAGGACGTGTCTGTCTGTCCGTCTGTCACAGCCAGTTTTCTCCGGATCCTCTGGACCGATTCTGTTGAAATTTGGTACACACATGGACTTCTATGACCCAAGCACGGACGCGTTACGTAAATTATTGAATTTTTAGTATGGAGTTCACTTTTGGGGGTCAAACTAGAAAATAAAAATAAAAAGTTTTTTGAACAAGATCGTGTGACATATCAAATGAAAGTGCTTACTGTGAGAGTTTTAATTATATTTTTTTTATAATTTTAAAATAAATGGTTTTGAAGTTATTCAAGAAATTAGACGAAAAATTACCCTTACCTTCGAAACTACTGAACCAAAAATTTTGAAAAAAGAGGAGATAATACATATTTACCTAAAGATTACAGGAAAACCTATTAGAAGTCTGTAGTGTTAAAATATCATGTTAAAAAAATTAAATTCGTTCGAAACCCTTTGCACGCGAGTCCGACTCGCACTTGGCCAGTTTTTTTTAATTGAAATTCAGGTTAGAACGACTTGTATGGGCGATCTTATCTTTAGGCTCAGACTCCACCAAAGCAGAGAAGAGACAAAAGGGGTGGAGACATGTTTTCAAAAACCAATGGAATTTCGTTAATCTCACATAATTATCGTCTCCACTTAGCTTAAGTGGATACCACTGAGCGGAAATGTATCATATTTGTATGGCGCGACGCGATGGAAGCGGAGATGTGAGCTTTGCCTCGCAAGCTAACGATGGCGCGCAGCGGACACCAGATGTGTGCGGCGTGCAGTGTAGTTAGCGCACATCTCTGCTTCAATCTAGCCAGTAGGCATCTCCGCACAGTTTCGGTTGATGCACCCTAGCTGAAAAACATCTCTTCTCGTCTCCGCTTCCGACTTCTCCGCAAAGCTCCGCTTTGGTGGAGTCTGGGCCTAAGAGTGCCTGTCCATTACAGCGTAGCGAGGCTGCGGAGCGGAGAAACGGAGAAATTTAAACCAATAGAATTACATAAAATCTCCGTACCATATGAGTCACTAAGATTTTGACTGACATGATTGGTAAAATTTCTTCGTTTCTCTGCTCCGCTGCCTCGCTCCGCTGTAATGGACCGGCACCCTTTGTAGGCTATCCGTCCTCCCGATGACAAATAATCCACTTGGGTAGATAATGCTATTCGTCAGTAGGTAGGATGGTCTGACCAAGTGAAAGAAGATACGTCCTCAAGCAAATTCCAGCCGGTGGTGATGGCAACTTTGGACCGGAATCGATGGACAGAGCCAGATTGTCCGCTTATAGGGGCCAGTGACCACGATCCTCAGTAATGAGGGACTTACTGAAGGAGAAGGATAAAATGATAGCTTTGTTTATCTTTAGTAGCTGCAAGAAAAGCTAGATTGGTTATTGAAAATAGCCGTTAGTGTATTGCTACGTTTATGTTTTGCAGTCGGGTTTTTTGGTTTTTCTAATTATATTAAACTTGTCTATTTCATTATTCGTAGCTTAGCGTATCATTCAACATCATCGTTCACACTTCTCATTTTCTTTTTTAACATCCCTTCCTAAAACAGGGGTTACGAGGAATCAGGGTCAAAATTCATTCAGAACGACAGAATAGGTATTGCAAAAAATTGCGAAGTTCGAAAAAAATATAAACATTGAAAGACTTTATCTCGGAAACTGTTGGGTCTATAGAAACAATTTTAGCCTCATATTGTAGAAAATTTAATCTAATTTAAAAACGTCCCGTGAAAGTACTATCCAAAACCAGTGCTTTAGGGTTATAATCGCCAAAATCTGAAAAACATTCGAAATTTTCGATTTTTGACAAAGTTGCGTTCGGCGCTCGCGGTCACCAACTTGGATTATTCATTGGGACAACATCATAAACAAGTCTGCAAAAAATCAGAACTACCGGATTTGACGCAAGCTCTGGTGTTTAAAGTTACTCTTACCGAGTACAAAGAGTTTATTAAAACCTGCGATAAAACGTTTTGATTTTCAGAGGCACCATGACGTCACTAACCGAAGATTACTTCACAAGTTGTTTACCCTGTTGCAAACTATCTTGAAGTGATATGATATGAATGATAATAATAAGAAACATTCGGTTTTATGATTTATCTCAAGTACCTATTTGTACAGTGACTGACAAAATCACTATTTGGATAGGGAGACGGAAGTGGGCTGGTATTTTTTAAAAAAGAACTTGACATAGTTTTCTATAGGATGTTAGATAAAGGAAAGTAACTAGAGCACAAATCAAACGTAAATCATTCAGTTCATTTAATCTTAATAAACACTTTTGACCTCAATTTGGACCGTCACTTACAAAAGTAAAGAAAAAACAAATTAACAAGAAAACGAATGTCTAATGGTATCTGCTGGCTAGTAAGAACAAATGGCAACAAGTCATACAACTTTTTATTTTACATGTCCCTCTCAATTGCAGAATTAAATAAGCGAGAATAGATTTCAGAATAATAGTAGATATGCACCAAGGGGATAAAGCAGTGTCTTAATACCACGGGCGTCATATTGAATCCCGAACACAATGTAGGATTTAGATATGAGCGCCCTGGCGATTTTTGACGGCGGCGGCGTGGATGTAAATTTTCCACGGCGGCGGCGGCCTTGAACCGATCGCTGGAGGAGCGCATTTTTGGCTGCCTTATAAAGAAAATAGCCTTCTGTCGGGCGGCGTGTTGTTAAAAAAAAACTTTCTTCACATTTCGATTCCCATTTGGGCCCTGCCCTCATTACCAACGTCAACCTACAGCAGTCCATTGCGAACATGGCGTCTCCAATTGCCTGTCACTCATCTCGATTCTCGACAACTCTCATCTTGCTGATGTCACCCTGTGAATATATGATCCCTCAGAGCATAACATTTTCTATAGCTTGCTGAGTTATCATCAACAATTATATAGAACGGAAAGTATCCATGTTTTTAACGTTGTCTAATGCATTTGTCAACTTGCTACATCCAGTTGACTCACTTCTCGACGTAGTATCTATCCTATGTTCAGTTTACTGGTCCTCGGTTTGGACGTTCATTGTCGCCGCATACGTACAATGGACATCTCGTTACCTACTTGAATATATGTTCAATCGACTTGGCAGACCTCAAAACTGACCGGCCTGATCCTACTATGACGTACCAATTCCGTCATGATTGATGGACACAGGAAGTACGCATTTTTTTTATTCAGCCTATACTGCCCCACTGCTGTGCAAAGGCCTTCCCGAAGTCCTTCCAGATATTTTTGTCCCGAGCTAGCTCGAACCAACCCTGGCAGTAGGCGGCCTGGTTGGCGGGTGGTGTTCATCTCACCACCTCTTCCTAGGCATGGCAGACGTTAATTATATCATGAACATTTTAGTAAAAATTCAATGTTAACATTCGTTTAAAACGCTTGCATACTTTGTACGAATATGAACCTTAATACATAAAAAAAATGCTTCGCGGCGGCACGCCGGTTCATCCCGCGGCGGCGGCGCGCCGTTGAAAATCCACGGCGGTGCCGGTGCGCCGGCGCAGCCCTCATATCTAGTAGGATTATTTATAACCCGCAAAAATGTGGCAATAATGTGATTTGAATTTGAGAGCCCATTTTGACTACACTCGCTGCACCTAGCAAGCGGAAGCCGACGGGAGCCGGTCGCGGTTTAGAATGACGTACTTAAGGTTAAGTTTGCATGGCAAATAATTTGACGTTTTCGTGCAGGTGCTGTGAAAAGTATACACACTGTATTTATCTACTTGTCAATAACTGAATAGCTACGTATGTAAATATATCTTAAGTATTTCTTTGTGTAAGTATTTCGCTTTATCTTTTATTAAAACAAAGTTGTTCGCATTCGAACAACATTATTTACGTATATATTGCACAATCTGCGTTTAAAATTCGAATGATACCTACCATGTTGTAACCTTCTGGTAAACGTCATTGGCTAATATAAAATCAAGTTCATGCGGAATACTCGTTGGCAAAACAGGTCAACGGACGTAATTAAGTTAGCTGTACGTTTTCCTCATACTTGTAAATGGTGGGAGACCTGTAGACATTTTATTTGGTGTAACACTTTAGTTCTAGTCTGTACCGACATTGTGTTTAGTCGCCTCTTGTCACCCACTTCTCCTATCTGTGAATCGTTGGAGCCACGAAACTGACATCGACACACATATATGTAAGTAATTTCTTTAATGTTTTATTTTAAAGTTATTTTGTTTTTAGCAAAATACTTCCCTGTAAATTGTCAAGTAAGTTAAAAACAGTTATAATTATGTTTAAGTTTGTTAAAAGTAAATACGGTTAGTAGAAGGTACTTACATTCTTACCTAGGTATCCGAATTGCTTTCACAACATTACAACTAATGTGACTTTAATATTGAACATATCAACATATGACGCAGCGTGGCCTCGCTACCTACCTACATCATGTATATAATGTACAAATTTAGCTAGGTTTTTCTAATTCTGTGTTGAAAGGCAATTTCGTTAGTAAAATGCACTAAGCTAGCGTTACTAAGTTACTGACAACAATTCTAATCTACAGAATAATACAGGTAGGTACATATTTGAACGTTTAACTCATCTACAATTTAGTAACGATTATTTACAGGAAAATGGAGCTGACTCGAAGTGTATGGAGTGTGTTGTGTACTATACTGGGCATCGCATGCGGGCTACCCACTGAGCCAGCGACGCACAACACAAGTGATGACTACGACTCCCAGTTCTGCCAGCCCCTGGTGATCGGGCACCGCGGGGCCAGCGGCTACGCCCCGGAGCACACGCTGGGCTCGTACGCGCTGGCCGCGCTCATGGGCGCGGACTACGTCGAGCCCGACCTAGTCATGACACGGGACGGCCGGCTAATTGCCCGGCACGATAACGAATTAGGCTTAACGACAGATGTTCATCTACGTCCCGAGTTCGCCGACCGTTATCGCAACAAAACTATAGATGGCAACTCAATAAGCGGCTGGTTCACTGAAGACTTTACCCTCGCAGAAATCAAAACCTTACGCGCTGTAGAACGCATTGCAGACATAAGGCCCGGAAACGCCAGAATGGACGGTGCTTTCGAAATCCCAACTTTTCAAGAAATCATTGAAATGGTCAAAAATTTACAAACCAGTCAAAATAGACTTATCGGTCTTTACCCAGAAATTAAGCACAGCAGTTATTTTGAGTCGATTGGATTGCCAATGGAAAGATCAGTAGTGGACATTCTTCACAGCTACGGCTACCAGGGACCTCAAGCACCCGTTTATATTCAGTCGTTTGAGGTCAACAATTTGAAAAAGTTGAGAACCATGACAGGGCTTCGGTTGCTGCAGCTGTTGGACAGCAAGTCGATGTCGCCATTCGATCAGACTGATGCCGGCCTCACGTACGGTGACATGGCTACTCCTGGGGGACTCCGAGATGTTGCGAAGTACGCTTATGCCGTGGGCCCGGATAAGAGCTACATAATCCCTCGCGATGAGAACAATAACCTTGGCAATGCGACGACTTTCGTGAGTGACGCACACGCTGCAGGCTTGAAAGTGCACCCCTACACTTTCCGAGCTGAGAATAACTTCTTGCCGAGACAATACCACAACGCTCAGGACCCCAACACTCCCTCAGTCATCGGCGACCTAGATGCTGAGATCCGAGAGTATTTTGCGGCTGGAATAGACGGCCTCTTCAGTGATCAGCCTAATGTACCCGCGCGAGTCCGACCAGCATGCAGACAAAAGCAGCTGTACCCAAACTTCAAAACGCGGCCCCTAGTCCAGAGACAAGTTAAGTAATATAGTGCTGAACTTTAAATATTCTAAGAAAGTACAATTTTCACACAATTTTTATATAATACTCGTAATAACTTGAATGCAGTGGTTACCTAACTACTACCTAAGTAGGTAATAGGAAGATGTATACATTTTCATAATAGATATTGGTTAGGTGAATTCGGCTAATTCCGAAAATCGGGAATTTCTGATAATACTAAACGCGATCTTATTTTTTGATCTTGCAAAATTCACCTAGACCCCATCTTAATCTGTAGGGCTATTCTGTAAGAACATTTTCGTGTCTCGACAGCGGAATCCGAGATGAGTATAATCATAAGACCTTTATGTTGTGTGCAATAAAGTTCACTTTGTGAGCTTTGTCACTCAGGTGAAGCTCGATGTCGAAATGGTTATTTACAGAATAGACTAGCGGCTCGCCTGCTTCACTTGATTCGGGTGCTACGAGCGAGCGTGTGTGTCTAACGTGACATTTTGTGAACAAGTGTTATATGCCGCGTTTTTTGGATTTTCAGTATTACCCGAACACAACAATTACTAAATCTGTCAAGTTATTTAACTGATTGTTTTTTAATCCGATAGATTGTCGTTTTAATGCACTACTGAGTAGGTTTAGAATACTCTAGCTCAAGAATTTTTGCTTTTTCGAATAACCAGGTTTTGAAACACTTTTATTTACAAATATTTATAAAAATCTTTGAAATAGCTGTATTTTTAAGAAGACGAAGTAACTAAAGTTAGTAGCATTAACTCCACCAGTTCTGACGGCAAATTACAAACCCCAGTCAACTCATCCAAATCCCTTCGTAATGACCCGAATGCACCTCATTTGTACATTAGTGATTGTACAAATACACATTTAACGGGCTGTTATCCGAATTTTGGCTGTTTTCGAATCAATTTTAAATGGTGAAATATGTGAATTTAAGCCCGCAAAAAAAATGTATGTAAGGGATACATCCTTGTTCTAGTGGCAAGTGGAAGTGAGAACACGAAATATAACACGTAATAATATAATTTTCTCGATCAAAAAAAATATTGAAAAAGGGTCGATTTGACAAACTATTTTCAATCTCATTTCGTAATTATAGCACAAAACTATTTGAAAATTGCACGAACTTAAAGGTAATCGTATTTCGGAGGGCCAAATGTGGCTAGATTTTTGAGTTTTGTAAGAAAATTTTTAATAAACATCGAATTAGTGGAGAATAGCTTGCCTTTGAACCCCGCAGAGTCCCACGGGACGTGTTTGGAGCCAGACCTGTGACACTTTTTTGCAAAAATCGCGGCTCAGTTGTGTAAAACATAAATGGCCTATAAAAGGAACAACAGGAAAAAGATGACACTCAGGAAAATTCAGAAGTTCGGGCAAAATATGTTGATAGTATATTATTATTTTAATACACATTGTTTTAATTGTCATCGGTGACGTAAAACTGGTGGATGCCAAGCTACATAGCTTGGCTCATCGCCGTAAGGTTGCCTGCTTGTCGGTCTTCTACAGATTGTACTTCGGCGAGTGTGCCCAAGAACTCCACGACCTCATCCCACCGGCCCCCTTCTACCATCGGACATCCAGACGCACTGCATCTTACCATCCCTACCTTGTTGCTATTCCACCAATTCGCACTAAGCGCTTCCAAACGTCTTTTATAATGCGCACAGCAAAGGAGTGGAACTCTCTGCCTGCGTCTGTGTTTCCAAACGCTTACAACCCTAATCTTTTCAAAGTAAGAGTGCACAGGCTCCTTCTTCAGCTCCTTCGCTCCATCGTAGACTTTGTCTCTGTCATGCCTGACCTAGACTAGAGTCCAGAGCAAACCCATCACAAATAAAAAAAAACTTTGTTGACTCTTTTGACATCTGACAATAGGGTTGGACACATTTCAATTTTTTATCGATAATTTAATGTAGCTATAATAAAGGAGTTTCAATACCTTTTTAATTTATCTACAATATTATGAATTAGATACAAAGATTACAAAAACACAGCTTTCCAATCAATCTCCTATTTTTCAAGACTTATAATGCGGATCAACCAAAAACTACTTGTGTGATTTAAGTATTTTTTATTTTATTTTTGCAATTTACTTGTAATTCAAATTAGAGCCTTTTTTATCGTGGGTCGTAAAATATATTTACGCACACTGTTAGGTGATTCACACACTGCCCCGCTACACGCTGCGGGGTGCGAAGCAGAAGCAGCAATAATAGTGTAACTATAGGGATCTACGCTTTGGAACTGACTCCTGAGAAATTCAATAGTTCCTGTAAATGGTTTTGTTGTAATAAATGCTTTGATTTCGAGATTTTATGGAAAACGTTTGGTTTTTTTTTCTGTTATTAATATGTTAACTTACTTTTTCTCACATAGCTTTATTGTGTTATTAAAAACATGTTTGTAAAATTATCGTTGTTTCATTTGTAAAATCATAATCCAAACTACATCACTATCACTAACACTAGATCACTACATATTATAATACTAAGTCCGCCGCCTTGTCTGTCATGAGTTACTGCCATAAAATGTAAAACGTAACGATAAAATTTAAAATAGATGAAATCATGTCTAAAAACAAAACAATTCAGTAGATCAACTGCAAATATTTTGCACTGTGACGTATTTATTATGCGAAGAAGTCGACGGTCATCGGCAGGACGTCGTATGACATCGTCGTGTTAAACATCCCTCATGTTTAACACGACGATGTCATACGACGTCGCGGGCGGAGGTAGCATTTTCATTGCCAACAGGCCCGGATAACCCAGCCTTAACAAGTCGATACTATGTATTCATTTCATAATAGTACATTGTTATCTTAGGGCTGAAAGTAACTGATTTAGTGCCGAGACGGCGTTTGGAGCCCGAACGTAGCGAGGGCGCCAATACTTCGCGGGCCAAATAAGTCTTTCACCGAGATAAACACTGCGCTTTTCATTACGAATACAAGGAAAGTAAAACTAAAAAACAAGAAATATCTAAAGAAAAAATCCACATCTGAATCTGATGAAATCATCGTCTCTGCTATACGTAAAAAGTATGAAAAAAACTTTACAACTCGAAAAATACAAAATGAAAATCGGACTGCTGCTTTCCCGCCTATTTTGTATTTATATTTTGTCACCGGCCAGCTATTCAGCTATTATTTTATATTTTCATAATTGAAAAAATGGTACAGATTTTGCCCGGGTACACTACATTAATACGAAAAACTTTATTCCGACAGTCACAAATACGAATTTCAAAATACCGATTTTCATAATTCCGAATGGATCAAAATTCCTAGGTTCTCTATTGTGTTACCTAACTTTTTTATCCATAATTAAAAGTGCCATAACTTTTTGTCCTAATCATCATTTGTCCGAATGATAACTTACCCGATCTTAATATCACATAGTATCACATGCCTAAATATAAAATGTCCTAAATACGTTTGTCATAAATATTACAATCAATAATATACAAAAGACATAACACCGTTTTCAATAAAATTCAAATGAAATCTGATTTTGCATTATAATTTTTTATTATACATAAATAAATATATTATACATGTACTAAATAAAGCAGTTGATTGTAAACAAGTGGTTTTTGTAAGCAAGCAAGCATGCAGCATGCAAGCAAGCATGCAGCATGAAAGCAAGCATGCAGCATGCAACATGCAACAGGCATGGTTTCTGTCACGGCTCCGGCGATCTCACGCGAATTTAACGTCGCATATGGGTTTAACACTCACCACCGCAGCTTCAGATTGCTGCCCGGCTTCGCCGGCCAGCCTCAGCCGCGGCGGCGAGTGTTATAACCACCTGCTCCTCAACTCGCGGGCCGCCTCGCCCCTC
The DNA here is from genome assembly GCA_947578705.1 of Lacanobia wlatinum. Lineage (NCBI taxonomy): Eukaryota > Metazoa > Arthropoda > Insecta > Lepidoptera > Noctuidae > Lacanobia > Lacanobia wlatinum. The sequence continues at coordinate 948,383 of OX388026.1, forward strand.
CGCGCCTACGCGATTTTAAATTATACTCTAGGGGTAGAGCAGACAAGACTGCGTGGAGTCGAATTTACAGCGATTCGTTTCTGCCACCAAAACCTAATTGTTAGCAAAAGTTTTAGGACTAAAAAATGTATGATAAATGAACATTCGGAATAATACACATTATTTAACACAATACTTAGGACATTTAACTTTAGGTCATATAAAATTAGAAGATTCGATTATTATAGTACTCGATATTATGACAATACTTTTAGAACTAAAGATAATTATGCTAAACAAAACTTCGGGATTTTGAACAATATGGTTACTGAAGTTAATAGCAAACGTGTTATGGATAATGATTTTCGGACAAACAATTTTAGGAGAAAAAAGGGAGTACCAAATTCCCAATATACCAATTCCGATTTATTCATCCTTTTTTTATAATTCCGACATATCAATATTCCCTAATGTTTATAATTACTATTCTTAAAATACCGATTTTCAATAGATCGAATAATTGAGTGCAGTATTGAGGAGTTGTTATAAGAAGCCACAACATATTATAATACAATATTGTAGAAACTTATGCGTCTAACCTTAGCAATGTTTATCATCACGATATACTTTCAAGGAGCTGAGCAGCGAAAAATCATGACATAAATAAGATCGGCTATTTCAATCGATTGACAGCAGTAGCCACAGACCATCGTTTTAAAGACTGCCTTTCGAAAGAGTCGATGTGGGTTGGAACCCAAACAGTCGTGATTGATTTTGGATTATTCGTTTCCTCTCTTTTCTGATTCTTACTAATCTTCTTTCATCAATAATATGTTATTGTTCTATATTTTTTTGCATTAATCTGTTCCAAAATATTATGGCCAGGGTGTTAAAGGATAATTAACAGAACCTATTTTCTTCTGCATTCTTTTTTGATGGCAGCACGTTCAAAAGTATAAAACCTGAAGTGTATGTATGCTCCCTAACAGTGCATAACGTAGTAAGTACGCTCCTTTAGAATATAAGTATAATTTTAAGCTAAGTAATCAGTTTACTCCAATGCGCATTGTAATATATATTCCCTACTAGCTGACCCGCGCGGCTTCGCTCCCGTCAACTGGCTATTCTACCTACCGACCCTAACCTACCTACCCTACCTACCTACTCCACCTACTTACCTATCCTACCTACCATAGCTACCCTACCTTACCTACCTAGGGTAGGTAGGTACCTACCCTACCTACCTACCTACCTATCCTACCTACCCTACTTACCCTACCTACCCTACCTACCTATCCTACCTACCTCTCCTACCTACCTACTCTTTTTTTTTGTATTTTAATTCTTATTATGCTATTCCGGACGAAGACTAATCCAACAACACAAAAACTATGAAAATCGGTCGAGCCGTTCTCGAGTTAGAAAAGTGTTCGAACAAACCCGACTTTGTTTTAAATATATTAAGAAGATTGAGAATTTTGCTATATTGTGAAAGATTCGACCTTTTTCTAGAAGACATTTTTTATATTAGCGAGACAGAAATAAAACGCATAAACTGAAGGAAGACGGGCAGTGGTGGCTTATTAAAAAAAAGGGTTCCGTTTTGGGAACACATTCATAGCGCGTACAGCTAAGGAGTGGAATTCCCTGCCGGAGTCTGTGTTTCCTGATAGCTACAACCTGGGAGTCTTTAAGTCAAGAGTGAATAGGTTACTTCTAGGCAAGCGTGCTCCATCTTCGACCACATCATCGCTTACCATCAGGTGAGATAGTGGTCAAACGCGCGCCAATAAATAGTAAAAAAAAAAAAAACTTGGTACGGAACCCTAAAAATCGACTGGGTTCGCACGAATCAAAATCGTACGCGAAGGCTTAAATAATAGGGTCCCATTAGCAACTTTGGCACGGAACCCTATATTTTGCCTTGGCTCGCAAATTGAACCGTTTGATACTTAGCACGAATTAAAAACTTAGTTGCGGGTAACCTGGGAGTCTTTAAGACAAAAGTGAATAGGTTGCTTCTAGGCAAACGTGCTCCATCTTCGACCGCATCATCGCTTACCATCAGGTGAGATAGTGGTCAATCGTATGCCTATCTATTGTAAAATAAAAAAATATTCCACTCCGTATCACCTAACCAATGAGAACTAATGATAACACGATTTGACAGTTACTGTGAAATCGTGTTGTCATTCATTCTTAGTTCGGGTTCGGGACTAATCGTAAGTCTGTAGGTGATACGGAGTAGAATACGTCCGCAACTAAGCCCGAAACTACGGACTTCGGACTTAGAGAGTAGCCTCCCAAAATCGATCGCTCCCGTCACCGTGACCACCTTTGGTACGATACCTTATTATAAAAAACCAAACTACTAACCTAAACTAAACCTAAACCTAACTACTAACCAAAAAATGGACTCTGTCTGAAATATAAGATTTTTATTTATTATTATTAGCCTTGTTTCGCAAATCGAACCGTTCGTTGCTTCGCTTTAAACGGAATCAATCGCGGAGGCTTAGCAGTAGGGTCCCGTCAGCACAGCACCTTTGGTACGGAACCCTACAGGCCTGATCCGCAAGTCGAACCGTCCAGAACTTCGCAAAACTAAATCAGTTTAAGACTCTACGATAAATGCACTTTAAACGAAACCAGCACCAGAGATTTAACCAATTATGGTCCCTAACAGTTTAAGACCTATCAGAGACCAAACCGAAACTCCTTCGAAACACGACTGTGTTTAGAAATTGTGTGAGGTCATTCTCCAGCGAAAAATCTTAACACCGCAATTCAGAAAAACGCGTCATCAGTGCAACGCTATCTATCGACCATGTAAACTGACAAAATATTTGGCAGCGGAAGACGTTAAATAAGAAGCCGGTATGTAACGGTAAATAACGATACGGTGTTAAAATGTTTACTTTTATTTTGCTACGTCTACGTATTAAAAGTTTCACAAATAACTCAATCAATGTGTTTTGGTGTAACATTCATGCTTTCATGCATTTTTTGGTTCCTCAATAGATGGCGCTCTGACTAATCAGAATATATAAGGAAGTTTCTTACTAAACTAAAAATTCAAAATATTTTGATTTTGTGGATCGATTGTATCGATCAATAACGAAAAGGTATAAAATGATCACTCTTATTTTGCCACGTATTAAAAGTTTCACAAATAACTCAACAATTTTGAATGCTTTCGTGCATTTTATTATTCTCAATAGATGGCGCTCTAACTCATCAGAATACATTAGGAAGTTTCTTCCTAAACTTAAAAATTCAATATCTTTTGATTTTGTGGGTCGATTTTGATGAAATAAACGCTAAATGTTACTCGGGTTATCACTTAATATTTTTAAGTACATAGATTTGCAATCTAATCTGTGGTTTAAGCGTGATGCTCCCACAAACGCACAGACAAACAGACAAACAGACAAACAGACAAAAATTTCAAAAATTGCATTTTTATGTTTTATACCTTTTTCCTGAGTTTTCTGTGTAATTTTCATGCAAAAATATTCAATGTACAGACACGGTTAGTCTACGATTTTATTATATGTATAGATAGTCAGTAATTAAAGTACGTTCAATCGAGCTGTTTGTCTGATTTAAAAGACCATAGAACCCCCAACATTTCATGGCGACCCTGCCATAAGGTCTGCCAAGGGGCAGAGTAAGCAAAGTTTAGTTGCGTGAATTTCAAAATGTGTAACTCCAAAATAGAAAAGGACGAGGTGTTCTTAAATCAAAATGCGGCTGGTGGAAACAATGACGCCCTACTGAAGGACATCGGAGGACACATGGAGCGGCTGAGCACGATCACTATCATCATTCTTGCTGTCATATCTCTCCTGGTAATATACTTTTTCCTGAAGTACTACCGAAGCTGCCATCGTCAATGGATACAAGAAGAAATCAGATTCAACGCAATTCAGCGCATAAGGTCATCCCTACGTGGACGAGTGGAAGGTACACCTGTTAACTGATTAATCAAACATCGAAGTCAAGTTAATACTAAAAATAACTTAGTGATTTTCATACATTCTCATATCCATTTGTTTTAAAACACACAAACTAAAACGACATAAAATAGTGCACGAAGACTCAGTGAATATGATACCTCGCGGCTAAAACTGCAACGTGTGAAATTCTTGTGTGCCGTTTCGCAATAATTATGTTAACATGATTCTTTTGTTTTTTCCATTAGGAAATATGGTCTTATATTAAGTAATATTTTATAATGATTAATATTTTATTAGAAAAATATAATGACCTGGTAGATATTAGAAAATACTTAATTAAGAAGGGACAGACTAGGTATAAAGGTCAAGTTATTGAGACGAAGTTATGTGAGGCAAAAAATATTTTTAATGAATGTGAGCAAATACTATTAGTTTTAGAAAAAAGCAAGGATGCGAAATTAGTTGCATCGGCATTGGATATTTTTCAGAAGATTAGGATAAGTTTTGAGGAAATAAATAGTTTGTGTACTTTCCCAGAAATAATTTCTGAAAAATGGAGTTTGACCTTAAAGTGGCGTGTAGTTTGCTTCCAGCAATGGACAGTAGTGAGGGGACAACTAAACGCTTGATAGATTCGATCGAGATGTATGGAGATATGCTGGACGAGAAAGGTAAGACACTACTTATTACATTTGTCATTAAAAGCAGATTGTCCGAAAATGCCAAGTTACGCATTACAGGGAATTATAAGACCATTCAAGACCTAATCAAAGATATGAAATGCCATCTATTGACCCAAAAATCCTTTACGGCCATACAGGCACGTTTGCAAAATATACAACAAGGTTCAAATAGTATCGACGAGTATGGCACAGAAGTTGAAAAGCTGTTTACTGAACTAACTATATCTCAGTCAAATGGTAATTCTAACGTATTTGAAGTTTTAAAACCATTGAATGAAAAGCTTGCCATAAAACGGTTTTCAGACGGACTACGCAGTTCAAAATTGGGTACGATCATCTCCGCTAGGAACTACAGCAGCCTGAAGGATGCAGTCCGAGCTGCCAAAGATGAAGATACATCAGGCCAGTCATCGCCAGGTAATGTCTTACATGCATTTAGATATGGACGAGGTTTTAATAATTCAAGACGACAAGGTCACCGTCAAATCAATACTAATCGTGGTCAATATAATAACAGTTATAGTCGTGGTCAATATGGTAATTATTATAATCAAAGAAATACATGGCGTGGTAATTTCAGAGGTAATAACGGAAATAGGTATAACATCGGAAATGGGAATAACTATCGTGTATCATCAAATAATGATAGGAGTCAAAGAAGTTCTAGGGGTTCAAGATATTTTAGAAATAATAACCGAAATGTATGTTTAGCGGGTCAGAACGAAGACAATAAGCCATGCATAAGTGACAATAAAGATAAAAAAGAATCAGAAAACCAGTTTTTTCGTTCTTAAATATTGCGTTTTATCAAATTTAGGTAATGCAAAATATGTAGTTTTTTACGTTAATAACATTAAATACTTCTGGCTTGTTGATACAGGCGCTTCCTTGTCAATTATTAAAAGCGAAGCGTTACCAAGAAACGTTATCGTTAGAAAAGATGAAACTTTGATAAATGGAATCGGTGGACAAAAGCGTTCTCGAGGTTTAGTGGATTTAAGTTTAGAGTATAACAGTGAAATATTTCAGCATTCGTTTATAATTTTTGAGTCGTTACCATTAAAAGCAGATGGAATTATAGGGTTAGATTTTCTGAATAAGTATCAAGCAAATATTAACTTAAGTACTAATACTTTAACATTGTATTATCATGGGAAAGAATATTATTTAAATTTCGTAGATGAACGTATTAGGAGAAGTAATAATCTGATTGTACCAGCTCGTTCTGAGTCGATTCATTTTATACACGTAGATAAAAATGTGAATGATGATGTTATTGTCTGTGGACGTGAGTTAGCGAAGGATGTATATCTGGCGAATACGATAGCCACAGTAAAAAACAACAGGATCCCTATAAAGATTCTTAACATTAGTGAGAATGATATAACCTTACCAAGTCTTATTCCTAGTACGCAATCTTTGAGTGATTATAATATTTGTCAATTTAGTAACAATAATATCGACGTTACAAGAGTACAAAAACTGTTATCACAGCTCAAATTAGATTATTTAAATGACGAAGAAGGAAGGTCTATTGAAGCGATTTGCGCAAAATATTCTGATATTTTTTACATAGATGGAGATAAATTAACTACTACAAATATTTATGAGCAATCCATTATCGTAAAACAAAATTCAACTCCTGTATATGTAAAGCCATATAGGTTACCGCAATCGTTAAAACCAGAAATAACAAAACAGATTAATAAAATGATAGAAGATGATATAATAGAAGAATCCAACAGTGAATGGTCAAGTCCAATATTATTAGTACCCAAAAAGAGTAAAGAAGGAACTGATAAGAAATGGCGATTAGTTGTAGACTACAGAAAAGTAAATGAGTCGGTTTGTGATGATAAGTTCCCCTTACCAAACATAAACGAAATTTTAGATTCTCTTTCTGGAGCTGTATATTTCACTCATCTTGACCTTCAGCAAGGTTATTATCGTAAATTAACTGCTTTTACTACTAGTACAGGTCAGTATCAATTGAAACGTTTGCCTATGAGTCTCAAAATAAGTCCGAGCGCATTTAGTCGTATGATGTCAGTAGCAATGTCTGGTTTGACTTACGATAAATGTTTAGTATATCAGGATGATATTCGGTAGAAATTTACAAATTCACAATCATAACTTAATAAATATAATGGAAAGGTTAAAAAAAGTCAATTTAAAATTAAATCCTCAGAAATGCGAATTTCTAAGGAAAGAAATTCTTTATCTAGGTCATGTTGTTTCAGACAAAGGTGTTTTACCAGATCCCGAAAAAACAAACGTACTTAAAAATTATCCTATACCCAAAACAGCAGATGAAGTTAAGCGTTTCGTAGCCTCTTGTAACTATTACCGTAAATTTATAAAAGGTTTTTCAGACATAGCTTTGCCATTAAATAAAATATGTAGGAAACATGAACCTTTTATTTGGACTGATGAATGTAAACATGCCTTTGAGTGCCTAAAAAACGCATTAATTTCGTCACCTATACTACAATATCCAGATTTTACAGAAAACAACGAATTCATATTACAAACAGATGCTTCAGACACTGCAGTTGGTGCCGTGCTGTGCAATAAAGATCTCAGACCAATAGCGTACGCAAGTAGACCTTTGAATAAAGCGGAAAAGAATTACCCATACAATACAGAGAGAGCTTCTAGCAATAGTTTGGTCAGTAAAATATTTTAGACCGTATTTATATGGTAGAGAATTCACAATAATGACAGATCACAAACCTTTAGTTTATCTTTTTGGCATGAGAGATCCTTCAAGTAGACTTCTTAAATTCCGTTTGACATTAGAAAAATATAAATTTAAAATTATTTATGTACGCGGAAAAGAAAATGTTGTAGCAGATGCATTGTCTAGAATATGTATAACATCGGACGAACTTAAGAATATGCAAGCGCAAGTGGTTGCTGTGATGACTAGGGCACAAAAGCGAAAGGTTGATGATGAATTAAGTAAAAATAAGGATGACGTTGAGAAGGCGGATCTTAATAAATTTCCTGACTATTGGTCTGGCCAACCAAGGGTTGTGGATATATTAAGAAAACCGTGCGACTCGGTCGAAATCGTCATTCCGCGCGCGCCGCCCGACCGTGACGGACGTCTGCTCCGTGACTCATCGCTGCTCGCTCGCTGCTCGTCCCGCTCGCCGTGACGTCACTGTGGTCGCTGACTACACATTTTGATCCGACGCTGCCTTTTTCAAGGCAGCCGAGAGATATCTTATTTCCGTTTCGGGTACTGTCAAAAACGTGGTGACCCCTTCAGGGTAAATCCACGTTTCTCGTGGTCACTCGGTGGAAACCTTTCGGTGCCAACGAAGCCGAGTGGGTGTTGACCCGACACACCGACCTAGCCCCTTCAGGGCCTAGGTCAAGTCGGAAGGGTATTGGACCCGCGGCCTTGGGGGGCCTCCTAGTCGCGACCAATTACTTAACCCCGCTCTCTTCCAGCTTCGTCGGTCGGTCGCAAGACCCATAGGGACTCGCTGCACAATAAGATTGGCAGCGAGATCACAAGCTTAGGGCACACCCTAGGTACTCACCTCCCTGTCTACACCCGACAGGGAGGGTACACATCCCCGGGAACTCCCACCCGGGGAGTTAGGTTGATAGGAGTTTAGGATTAGGTTCCCCCCCCTGCCCCTAAGGCATATGATTTCCCCTCCCTAATCTTCCAAAATGCCTCCCCCTAAGGAGGTGGACGCGATCCTTTGGGATCTCGTCCAAAGGCTAATAGAGGACCACCCCAATCAGGAGTTGGTCCGAATAGTTAACTATAGGTTACATAGGCTGGAGAGCCTTAAAAACTCCCAGCCCAGTAGGACTAGCTCGCCTCCGCCGCGTGAGTCACTCTCCCCCGTGCCCCCTCAGGGCCCCTCCCCCCCCTCTCCAACTCACGATGACGTCACTGATTTCAGTGACGTCCTCGAGAGTGCCCCGCTCACCTTAGAGCCTGACTCCCCCACTCCCCCCCCCATGGACTACGAGTCCGGTACCGACAACGACTCAGGTACCTCAGACTCTTCCGCCGAATTTACCCTTGTGGGTAAAGGTAAGCGGAAGAAGAAAAGCTCTGCCGCTCAGGAGTCCGCCCCCAAAGCCAGGAAGACAGTAGTCCCAACTGTCTCCCCTCCCTCCCCCGCTGCCACGACCTCCGCAGCCCCCAAAGCCAGCACCTCCCAGCAGGCGTCTCGTCCCCCCAGCCCGATGGCCACTGCCCCCCCGGCCACCCAGTCCGACCCGGCGCTCGCCAAGAAGTCGAAGCCTCCGCCACCCCTCTTCATTCATGAAGCGGCGAAGTGGACGGAGGTTTCGGGCGCTTGTAACGAGCGCCGAATTCAATTCTCCCACGCCCGTGCTGTGGGAAATGGAATTAAGGTCCAGGTGCCTTCTGCCCAGGACTACAGGGAGTTGCATAAACTCCTTGTAGCGAGGAAGGTACCTTTCCACTCGTTCGCCTTCGAGGAGGAACGCCTAGTCCGCGTGGTAGTGAGGAACGTCCCTCACGCCATATCCCCTGAAGAGATCAGTAATGATCTCAAACGTCAAGAGATCCCAGTCGCTGCGGTCCACCGCATGCACCGCCGTGGTGGAGCACCATATAATATGGTGCTCATCGTCTGTAATCCAACAGACGACAAATACCACCCCATCTTCAAAATCTCGAAGATTTGTTTCCTAGAGGGCTTGAAGATGGAAAAGCCCCGTCGTAGCGGTATAGTTGGCCAGTGTCACAACTGCCAACTATATGGCCATTCACAGCGCAATTGCTTCGGCAAGCCGCGCTGCGTCAAGTGCCTGGGCGACCACGGCACCCCTGACTGTCCCCGTCCTAAGGACCACACACAATGCGCCGACCCGCCCAGCTGTGTGCTGTGCGGGGAGGCTGGGCACCCGGCTAACTACCGTGGTTGTCCCAAGGCCCCCAAATCGTCTGCGCCCAAACTGGCAAAGCGTGCAAACGCTCGCCAGCAGAGGGAAGCCCCCACGACCCAACCCCCAGTGGCCCTATACCCTCAGCGCCCCAGCCCTTGGAACGCGCTGAACCATAGGGCTCACTTCCCGGCGCTCGGACCCGCGCCTACCCAGACCCAGGCCCCTACGGCCCAAAAGCCCTCCCCGGCCATCCCGGCCCTCATGGATGTAGCCATACCTCCATTCCCCCGACCATCGGTCGCCGTCGTCGGAGCAGCCGCCCCTCAGGCAGCCACTCCTCCCCCCCCACCACCAAAGGCTACTTCCAAAGTCCCAACCCACCCTATTCCCGCGAATGCGCCTGAAATGGCCATCCATATTAACATGGCCTTCTACAAGGCCTTCTACTCCCCCAGAGCTGTGGCTATGACCGAAGCTCTGAAGGCCTCTAACATCACTGAGCACGGTGCCGTATACCGTGAATTCAGTGATGTAGTTCACTTCATTAGCCTTTACGAACGTCTTCATGGCTAAGTCCCCCGCAGTAACATGTAGGTTTAGGCCGAAGTCCCTCCGGATAGGGTACTTCAATTCCAACAGCCTCTCAGGCCAACGCGATGAGATCGCCAATTTCCTCCGCGACCATCGCATAGATCTGCTTCTGGTGCAGGAGACGTTCCTCAAGCCCCATCTTCGGGATCCTAAAATTGCGAACTATCGGTTAGTTCGCAACGACAGGACCCGATGTCATGGGGGAGGAACTCTCATATATTACAAATCGTCCCTATACTGCATCCCCATGGATCCGCCCGCCACCCTAACCGAGCTTGAGGTCTCTGTCTGTCGGCTCGGCATGACAGGCCACCAACCCCTCACGGTCATTTCTGTCTACGACCCTCCCACCACCACTCCCATAGGCCCCTCCCTCAGAAATGACCTCACAACTCTTCTTGGCTTGAGTGACTCCGTCCTTCTGGCGGGGGACCTCAACGCCAAACATCCCTCATGGAATAGCCACACGGCTAACCCCAGAGGCAGAGCTCTGTTCGAGCTCAGCAGCCCCCTCAATTTCGATGTCATCGCTCCGATGCATCCTACTCATTACCCTCACCAACCTAACTGGCGACCCGACGTGCTCGACATCGCTCTCCTCAAGAATGTAAACTTACGTTTGCATTCTGTGGAGGCGGTGGACGAGCTCAACTCGGATCACCGACCGGTTATTCTGGAGCTCACTCCCAGATTCGGTCCTCCCGACCCCTCCCAACCTCCTCCCACCAGAGTGATCACTGACTGGCGCAAAGTAAGTGAAAAACTGAAAGTCACCACGTCACATCACCTGGATAAAATCCCAGATCACATAGAGTCAGCTGCCGACACGGCGGCCGCGATCGGCTCGCTCACGGAACATGTACAGTCAGTCCTGGACGAATGTTCAAGGGAGGCTCCGGCGACGGACGACCGTCGCTGGAAACTCCCGGACGATGTGCGTGAACTGTTGACCGAGAAGAATGCGGCCGTCCGTGCCTACAGCTCTTTTCCCTGTGCTAGTAACAAGGCTTTTATGCGTTACTTACAGCGTAAAGTAAGCAATCGCATCAAAGAGTTTCGTGAAAGCAATGGGATCAGATGCTCAGTGATCTCCATCCCAATCACCTCGCATTTTGGGAACTTCAGAGGAAGTTACGCGCCTCCGAGGTTACCACTATGCCCCCCCTCACCCGCCCCGATAACACTCTCGCGTTTAACGACGACGAGAAGGCCGAATGCCTGGCTGACAGCCTAGAGGCCCAGTGTTCCCCAAGCTCGAACCCAGTCGACCCGGCCCACCTCGCCGAGGTGGACGCCGAGGTCGAACGTAGGACCTCCCTCCCTCCCGTCGAGGACCCCGACGATCCTCTCCCTCCCGTCACTCCCGACGAGGTGGAGAAGATCATCGGCCAACTCAGACCCAGGAAAGCCCCTGGGCGCGACGGCATTACCAACAGGGTAGTTCGACTCTTTCCCAAGACTCTGATCGTGTTGATGACCGCCATCTTCAATGGCGCTCTGTCCAACAACATGTTTCCGCAGCAGTGGAAAGAGGCTATCGTGATCGGCATTCCCAAGCCGGGTAAGCCCAAATCCTCCCCGTCCTCCTACCGCCCCATCAGTCTGCTCAGCTCGCTCGGCAAGATCTACGAGAGGCTTATCTATAAGCGTCTCAAGGATTACGTCGAGCGAAAGAGTCTCATCCCCAACGAGCAGTTTGGCTTTAGAGCCACTCACTCGTGCGTCCAACAGGTCTACCGCATCGTTGAGCATATCAACGGCCGCTATCAACGCGGCTTGATGACGGGAGCCCTGTTCTTCGACATAGCGAAAGCCTTCGACAAGGTCTGGCACAACGGTCTGATATACAAGCTATATCAACTCGGGGTGCCAGATCGTCTCGTGCTCATCTTACGAGACTATTTGTCGAACCGCACCTTTCGATTCCGTATCGAAGGTGCGCTTTCCACCCCCCGCCCCATCCGCGCCGGCGTACCGCAAGGCGGTGTGCTGTCGCCTCTTATTTTCACGCTGTTCACCAGCGATATTCCCCCTGATCCCCAGTCGCAATTAGCGCTCTTTGCCGACGACACGGCCGTTTACTACTCTGGCAAGAGTGGTAAATCCATATCTCATCACCTCCAAAGATCCGCCAACCGCCTAGGCGGTTGGTTTCGGAAATGGAGGATTGAGGTAAATCCCGAGAAAAGTCAGGCGGTCCTGTTCCGCAGGCCGCGGGCTAGACTCCCCCCGATCCTTCCACCGATCAAGATGTTTGGCAAGCCGATCCCTTGGGAGGAGCGAGCCAAATATCTAGGAGTGATCTTGGATAAAAACCTCAGTTTTATGGAGCACATTAAGGCGGTGCGCTCGCGCGCCGCCTTCGCTCTCGGTAGGCTCCACTCGATGCTGAACCACAACAGCAAATTATCCCTAAAATGCAAGTTGCGTATCTACACCACTTGCATTCGCCCCATCATGACCTATGCGTGTGCTACATTCGCCCACGTTAAGTCATACCGGATCCATAGGTTGCAGTCCCTCCAAAACCGTTTTCTCCGAAAGGCCACGGGTGCCCCGTGGTTCGTTCGGAATGAGCGACTCCATGTCGATCTCAAAATCCCGACCATCAAGCAGTTCATGAAACGCCTCACGAAGCGTTTCATCGAATCTGCTGAGAGGCACCAGAACCCTCTTATCGCATCGGCTACCCGATACGCTCCCTCCCAGATTAGTAAGGTCCGCCGTCCACGGCATACCTTACTAGAACCCGATGACCCAATCACCCTTGTACAAGAGAGCTGTAGGGAAACCAGTACTCTTAAACAAGCACACAAACCGCGACCCGCCGCCTTCCGGCCTCGCCGCCGAGGCCCCGCGCGACGTCCCAGTAATAATAGCAATGTTGTTGTTGCTCCCCGTCTTTTGCCTAACGAGCCAGCCCGCGTCGCTGAGCCATTAGCTTTAAACCCCCTAAATAATGTCATGACCCAGCCTGTCCCTTGCTGCCCTCCCGATAACGATGCCACTGAGCCGAGGCCCGAACCCCACAGGGGGTGCCCCCAGTGAGCAGAGTTGTAGGTTTAAGTATTTTTAGTTGCCTTGGCTGGGGGCTTTAGAGTCATTCTGAGGCCACCACAGGCTAGCCCGGTTAAGTAGTAACCACCCGTCTAGAGGTGAACTACGAGTGGGAAAAAAACTCGGTCGAAATGAATTTTATTGAAGGTAGCGAATTAAATAGATTGAGAGACGACGATATGATAACTGATGTTAGCGAATGTTTCGTATTTATAGCTAAAAGAAAGATTATTTACATCAATCTTGATTTCAAGGCACATTTTACGCAAGCCGAATTTGTGCAGAAATTAAATTTGTTTTGTAAAAAGTTAAATATTGAAGAAGTGTGTATGATTAAAAATAAATATAATATAGATTTTATTAAAAACGTTTGTGATGAGATATCAAAGTTAGAAAATTGGTCCGGACCGCGAATATGTGTGTTACGAGGAGTAAAAAGAATAAGTGATGACAAAGAAAAAATAATAATAATGAATGACTTCCAATTACTGCCATCCAGTGGTCACGCTGGAGTGCGCAGAATGGTAAATACTATTAAGAAGAGATTTTATTGGCCGAGTATAGAAAAGGATGTACAAACATTTGTAAAAAAGTGTACGAAGTGTCAGAAGTCAAAGTATATCCGTCCGTTACATAAAGGAACCGATGATAATTACTACTACAGCGTCTTCGACTTTTCAAAAAATTTATTTAGATGTAGTGGGACCTTTAGATAGAGACATAGATGGGAATTGTTATATATTAACTATTCAGTGCGAATTATCTAAATATGTTCAAGCCATACCCTTAAAAAATAAGGAAACCGTGTCCATCGCTAATGCATTTGTAAGGCATTTTATTTTAATATTTGGAATTCCAGAAATAATAGCTACAGATAGAGGAACCGAGTTTATCTCCGCGACGATGGAACAGGTTTGTAAACTTCTTGAAATTGAAAAATTATCTTCAACTGCCTACCATCACCAAACCATAGGTGCTCTTGAAAATACCCACAAAGCTTTGGGTGCATTTTTAAGGATCCAATGTGAAAACCGTACAGATACATGGAGCTATTGGTTACCATATTGGTGTTTCAGTTTCAATAACACAGTTCATTCAGAAACAAATTACACGCCTTACGAACTTGTTTTTGGTAAACTTTTTCAAATACCTAGTAGAATTTCTGAGTCTGTAGAACCATTGTACAATAGTGATAACTATCCATTGCAGTTGAAATATCGCTTACAATTAGCCCATGCCGAGGCAAAAAAGAATTTATTGTCTAATAAATACAAACGCAAGGAATTGTACGACAAATCAGTAAATCCCATAGTATATAAGGAAAATGATTTAATATTGTTAAAAAATGAAACGGGTCGTAAACTAGATGCTATTTTCGAAGGACCCTTTAGAGTAAAAGAAGATTTAGGTTGTAATGTTAGGATACATAAGAATAATAAGATAGATTTAGTTCATAAGAATAGGACAAGACCGTACTTCCAATAAAAAATATACGTAGTATTTTTTTTTTAGGTATAGTGCATAAAAAGTTAAGACTATTTTTAACTTAGGTATTTAGAAGTTTAGATATAAGGATAAAACAAATAATAGTTACATACATTGCAATGTTGTAAGTAATATATTATGATTATTAGTGTAGTTGTTGAGTAGACAAGTATAATGTAATGTTATAAGAACAGTTAGTTAGTACTTATTTAGATAAAAAAAAACTCATTTATTCGATTTTTTTTTCCCTCGCCCAAGGAGGTGAAGTGTATGTATGATCCCTAACAGTGCATAACGTAGTAAGTACGCTCCTTTAGAATATAAGTATAATTTTAAGCTAAGTAAGCAGTTTACTCCAATGCGCATTGTAATATATATTCCCTATAGTCAGTAATTAAAGTACGTTCAATCGAGCTGTTTGTCTGATTTAAAAGACCATAGAACCCCCAACATTTCAAACCAATGTAGATAACTTTTACACATAAACCGGATAGGAATTGTGACAATACATGATATCAACTTATTACGTAATGCAAATAAACGTAATGCCATCTATTGACCCAAATAGTACTAACGTCAGCATGAGAATTAAATCAAGTTTTTTTTTAGTTATTAGTGGTACTTTTAAAACGTCTTAAAAAAAGTGATTCTTTTAATACCTTAAGAAAATCGTTTTTAATGAATTAATATTAATAAAAATAAAACAAACTCCGAACTAATATATTTACAGTTCAACTTCAGATTCCATAGATGGCGTTACGCATTTGATTTCATTTTGAATCGCGGTGTTAAGGCCGCTCTCTCGAAAAAAGCTTAAAAATATCGTGCAGTTGAAGCAGTTTTTCGTCGGCATTTACTGAGAAATTACATTTGAAAAAAATAGGTAGTAATCTACATGATAATATGCTACGTATTTTGGTTTAGCCAGAATTTATGTATCGGTCACATAATGAGAAAAAAAATCACCAAATCACCTCCAAATCGTTGAGATGAAACCATTTTACTCCTTCATTTTTTAACAAAAGGCTAAAAAAAGTCTTCTGCATTGCAATACAAACGATAATAACTTGGTTTTGTTACTTTTTCAAAATATGAGCTATTTTTATTAAAATAAATTAAAAATGCGACCGTTTAAATTCCGCGACTATAATCACACCCGCACTCGTCCAGGAATTCAGTTCAGCCCGTGCAGGCCGCTGTGTCGTTCGCGTCCGCCGCGCACACAGCTTCGCGCACCGCGTCAGCCGCACCCCGCAGCTTGCTGGCGGGCGCAGCGGCACCGACCGCGAGCCACACCTCACGCGACCCGCGATTGAATAGGGGTACCGCGGTTCCCGCGACCCCTACAACTCCCGCGTCACCCGCGCCGCCGCGCGCCTCCGCCTAGATGCGCCCGCGAGCTTTTCGGCTCAGTCCTCGCGCGCGGGGTCGAACGCATCGTTGGCGTCGAGCGAGGACGCGCACTCCGCATCGTCAACGTCTCCCTACCTGGAGGAACAGGATATGGACCTGGACTTCCAGGAGGTCAGAGCGCAGCGACGTCGCAGGAGCACGGACGAAGAGATGGAAGAAGCGAAGCGGCATCGCCTTGACTCGCCGCGCTCACCCAACAGTGAGCGCCAGTCGCGGGGTCCGGGCGACGTGCCGGCGAGCTCTTCCACCGCTGGACTTGACGGGGTACCAGGCAACCCCTTCGCAGGGTACAGCCGCAGATAACGGAACGGGAAAAGCCGTTACCTTTCAAAAAAAAAAACAACGCTACCCTCCGCTGGTAGTAGAGAAGCTGCCCAACTGGGCACAACATTTTAGGGCCTTGGCGGCTAAGCTGGGCCGGCCTCCCAACGCTCGCCCTTACGGCTCCGGGGTTCGATTCCAACCGGAGTCTGAGGGCGAATATCGAACTATACAATCATACCTGACCAACCTGGAGAAAGAGGCCGGCGTCAGCTGGTTTGCCTACTCTCTGCCGGCGGATAGGATGATGAAGGTTGCGATAAGAGGGCTGCCTGCGGACACTGATCCGCAGGAGATAGAAGAGGAGCTCCTTACCCTCGGCTTCGAGCCGGAGTACGTGCGTCACATAAGGGCGCGCCAGGGACGACCCGGCTGCGTCTTTTACGCCATCCTCAAGCGGTCGCCAGACGCGCGCCGCATCTATGACACCACCGAGCTACTTCTAATGCGGGGTGTCAGGATAGAGGCTTGGCGTGGGAAGCGTGGGCCCGCACAGTGCCACAGGTGCCAACAATTCAGGCACTCGTTGCACCAATGTCACCGCCCGCTCGCCTGCGTACGATGCGGAGAGGGGCACGCGGCTAGAGACTGTCCACGCCCGCGGGAAGAGCCCGCCACCTGCGTCAACTGCGGGGGCGCGCATCCGGCGTGCCACGTTAGCTGTCCCGTATTTCAGTGAGAAATAAGGAACAGGCGAGCGGGAACTGTCGCCATCACAACGACAGCACCGCGCCGCCCAGCGCCCGTAGACGGGCCGAAGGAAGAGGCCCAAGGCGGCGCATCATTGATGGCGGCAGCCAACGGGCCCACCAACCGAGACGGAGCGTCCTCTGTCGGAGGGAGAAAAAAGAAAGAGGGGGGGGAGAGGCAGAAAGCCCAAACCCCCAACAACCCAGGAGACCACAGAAACATCAACAAAGGCCGCCCCTGCCGTAAACAAAGCGCAGGCAGTTGTTGCCAAGTCGGCTGCGTTAGTTAGCGCCGGCAACGCGCGACTAGAGCGCCCTCTGTCGGCAAACACAAATACAAAAAATAAATCACAACCAATGGGAAGCAAGACTAGTGGCGCCGACCTATCGGCCGGCGCTGACAACAACTCAGGAAATAAGGAAATCACTGCCAGCGCTATTAAGCTTATGATGAGCTTACTCCAAGCGATAAGGCAGGGACAGGACGCAGGGCAAGTCATCCTTGACGGCTTGGCCGAATTGTTAACTCTCTACAATGGCTAAGCCGTTGAGGGTGATTCACTGGAACGCCCGCGGCCTCAAACACAAGGTCGCTCTCCTCCGACATCTCCTGAGGGATCAGGACATCGACGTGGCGCTAATAAGCGAGACGCTGCTGGGACCAGAGGACGGGATTAGGTTCCCGGGCTATCTCGCTTATCGCAAAGATGAACGGTCGGTTCAGAACCACGCATATCGCGGTCTGGCAGTGCTGGTAAGGCGAAGTGTCGTTCACCAGGAGCTCCCCTCGCTGTCGCTACAGAGCCTGTACACTCTAGGTGTGCAGCTACATGTCGCCGGCGAGGACGTAGAACTGTACGCCTGTTGCAAACCGCCCGCAACGAAACTAGATTCGGCAGAGTTGCGGGCGATTTTAACTGAGAACGCGACCATCCTTGCCGGCGACTTAAATTGCAAGCACCGAGCTTGGAACTCCAACTCATCGAATACCGGGGGGAGGCGACTCTTCGCTGATGCCGAAGCCTTCGGCTTCACGGTGTCTGGTCCTGAGACGCCCACCCACTACCCTGACAACAGCAGCTACATGCCTGACGTGCTGGACATCGTCATACACCGAGGGCTAAACTGTCAGATCGCTCAGCAAGTGATCGACGACGAGTTGCAGTCGGACCACCAACCTGTACTCGTCGTCCTGTCGGGGATGCCGACCCGACAGAAGCCGCCAGCGCCACGTCGATTACTGGATTGGACAAGGTTCACAGTAAGGATTGAGGCCACAACACCGACTCGGCCCGTCGCTACCGCCGCGGACGTTGACCTACTTGCCAATGACGTCACTGCTTGCGTGCAACGCGCCTTAGACGAGGCGACAACAACACTGTCGGCGGAGGGGAGAGGGCTACAGCCCCTACCAGCCCGACTTCGTGCCATGGTCGCTGAGAAGAGGCGCCTGCGCAAGCAGTGGCAGCAAACGCGCTGCCCGACAGCAAAATCGTCACTAAACCGTCTCGCGGAGAAGGTAAAGGCCGAGTTGCGAGCTCAGGCTGCCGCGAGTTGGGAGGAACGAATAGACGACGCAGTGGGAGACTGGTCGTCTGTTCACAAACTCTGCCGTCAACTCTCATGCACCCCAGCTCCGGTCCGCCCACTACTGGATAGCGACGGGGCGCTTAAGTACGTATCGGAGGAAAGGGCGGAGATATTCGCCGCCCACTTGGAGCGTCAGTTTCGCCCGAACCCGACCGCCGAGCACGCACATGTCGCGGCAGTCGAGCAACACCTTGGGGACTACTTCGCCACGCCGATAGCTCCTGAGGAAGATGCCATCTTCTTCTCGCCGAGCGCAGTCAGACGCGCCCTGCGACGCACGAAGCCACGTAAAGCTCCCGGTGCCGACGGTATCTCAAAACACAGCGCTGCGCCACCTGCCGCGGCGTATGGTCGCGACGCTGGCGCGCCTGTTTACTGGGATACTGCGCACGGGAGCTTTCCCCACCGCCTGGAAAGAAGGGCGCGTCATTATGCTGCCCAAAGCGGGAAAATGCATTCTGAAATCAGAGAGCTATCGGCCGATCACCTTACTGTCTACCATCTCCAAGGTGTTCGAGTAGCAATTCGGGTTCCGGGCGGAGCACAGCACGACGCTCCAACTGTCGAGGGTACTGCACCTGCTGTCATCTACGATGAACAAGAAGCAGTACCCGGTCGCAGTATTCCTCGACATGGAAAAAGCCTTCGACCGAGTCTGGCACGAAGGCCTAATCTACAAGCTGGCCACCTCCGACGTGCCCCGTCGCGTTGTCAAAGTGGTCCAATCCTTTCTGTCCAACAGGAGCTTCCGCGTGGTGGTCGACGGCGCGCTATCCTCCCCTCGTCCCGTTAAGGCGGGCGTACCGCAAGGTAGCTGCGTGTCGCCAGCGTGTTACTCACGTTACACCGACGACATACCAACCACGCCTCACTCGACGCTCGCGCTGTACGCCGACGACGCCGCGTACATCACAACGTCATTAAACGCCAAGCACGCGGCGTCAAAGATGCAGCGCGCGCTCGACCTGCTCCTCGATTGGCTCGCCAAGTGGCGACTGTCGGTTAACGTGGGTAAGACGCAGGCGATATTCATAGGAATGGCGCGCCTCCCACCACCCTTGAAACTTCAAGGAGTCGACGTCGAGTGGTCCCCCCGGGCGAAGTATCTGGGTGTGACCATCGACCGGCGACTCTCGATGGGGCCGCATGTCCACCGAGTCGCCTCGCAGGCTAGGGTCGCCCGCGCACGGCTCAAACCAGTGCTCTCATCCCAGCTGCCGGCGCGCGTCAAACTGGGTGTGTACAAAGCGTACTTCCGCCCAATACTGACGTACGCCGCCCCCGCATGGTTCGCCCTCATAGTGGAGGGGAACCGAGTTAAGCTCCGCGCGCAGCAACACCTTGCGCTGCGGACCATTGTCGACGCCCCTTACACTGTGAGGAATGATATCATCCAGCGGGACCTCGGGATCGAGAGCCTGGACGAGTTTGTGCGGCGCCTCGCGGAAGGCATGTTCGCGCGCACCGACGCATCCGCTTGGCCTCATGTCAAGCAAATTGCGCCATGGCGCGCGCGCCCGCCGGACGCGAAACGCCTGCCCCGCGACTTGGTCGGGGTCGTAGACGGCCCCGTCGCACCGGACTGACGCCTGAGTAGGTCGCTCCCAGTCTACACGCGACCTACTCAAACAATAAAACTGCACACATAACATGCATCCTCGGGCGCGACCTGTGCTAGGTTAATATGGGCAGGCCGCGTCCCGTAATCCCACACATTCATCTCTCGACATGCGCTCGAACTCACGCACCGAATTTGTGCTAAGTTAATATAGGCTTATTCGGTGCAGATGCACTGGACGGTAGTACTCACACTACACGACCGTTCACACATACATAAGACGGCTTTATGGCCCGGAAGCGTGATCGGCTAGACCTGAGATCGTGACGGGCGGGAGCCACACACTTATCCAGTAGCGTAGCGAGGGGGGGGCGGGGGGTGCGGCGCGCACCGGGTGACACCCGCTTTGGGGTGACACCCGACCGCTCGTTGACTGGTTTTTGACACTATCGGGTGGCACCCCTAAACGTTTGACGCAATGAAACCTGTCGGGAGTAGGGTGCAAAAATTCTTGAGCTCGCTTCGCTCGCTCTTGCATTTTGCACTCTCTGACAGGAAGTCACAGTTTTTCTATATAAATCAACAAAAACTTAAATTTCAGTATGAATGTTCAAAATACAATAAAACCCTTCCGAGATGAGGTGCAAAAATTTCTTTAATCCTTCAGGTTTTCTGCATTTAGAGGTGACACTCGTTCGTTGACTTTTTGTCACGGTCGGGTGTCACCCCTAAACGGGCGACGTAATGAAATCCGTCAATGGTGGGTGTGAAAAATTTCGAGCTCGCTTCGCTCGCTCTTGTGTTCTGCCCTCTTTTTGTTCTTGAGTTTACATGCGTTACTCAACAAAGTTGGGTTTAGATAACGATGAAAACAAAATCAAAATAATCAAATTTTCGAGATTTTATTTGTAAGCAAGCATGATGTAAGAACATTCCTGAAAATAAAAACCTGCAGCGCAAATGGCTCACTTTCACCCCCCTTCCTCTCCGGAAAAAGGCTTGCGATTGCCGTCACCAGAACGAAAAGCCAAAGGCGCAACTCATAATTTGGGGGGGGGGGGAGGACATTTGTGGGGTGACACCACATGATTCGCCCCGGGTGTCACCCATGCTAGCTACGCTACTGCACCTATCTACAGGTATGTCAACAAAGTCGGCGCCCTCGTCGCTGGTCGTCCTCGCTGGGCCTCCCCCAGGCAACTCCCCCCCGCCAAGTGAGACCCCAGGGGTCTCACTTGGCGGGGTCTGACCGCCGTAGGCGCCGTGAAGAGGCGACACGCGTAGCTTTCTCCTACTTAGTCGCGACGTACCTGTAGAAAAACACATCAGTTACACACAGGCGTGCGTCTATTGCTAAGATTTATCTGGCAGGCGCACGCCTAATGAAGCTACGCCAATAGATGGCACCACATGGCCCGGTCCGCAGCTGCGGACCGCGGTGCGCCACCGCGGGCAGGGGGCTTTGCCCCGACACCGCTTGCCGCGCCCTCTAGCGGGGTCGCAGCGAACTTCACACAAGGAAAGGAATTCAGTGCGGGGCGAGTCGTGTTGCTAGGTGGACGTGCGTCACGTTGCGAGAGCTCAGCACTACAAAATAATATCGTAAAATATTACTACAAAAATTGAGTTCGAGTTCATTATAGCTTTACTTACCTTTCATAAAAGTAGAAAGATACTGTTTATAAAATACCTATATTTAAACAAGTTCGTAAGTATAATGCTTCTGTGTCATAGAGTAGTGAATGGTCACAGAAGGACCATGTCCACGCAATAATAATAATAATATTGTGAAGGACGGCACGGTCGACATATGTCGGGCATGTCACCGTCCGGGAGAATCAATTCGCCACATTATCTCTGGTTGTTCTCGTCTAGCTAACGGAGAATACTTGCATAGGCACAACCTTGTAGCCAGGATTATCCATCAGCAACTTGCTCTGAAATACTCTCTTGTGGAGTCGGAGGTGCCGTACTACAGGTATGCGCCCGACCCAGTTCTCGATAATGGCAATATCACATTGTATTGGGATCGGTCCATCATCACTGACAGGACTATTGTTGCCAATAAGCCTGATATAGTGGTGGTGGACCGAATAGTGAGGCGTGCAATGAAAATAAACCGTCCCGCATGACGAGAACCTTGTGAAAGCCGAGAAAGATAAACAAATCAAGTATATTGACTTGGCTCGCGAGGTTGTCGACATGTGGGATGTGGATTCCGCAATCATTGTACCGATAGTCATATCAGCCAATGGCTTAATAGCTACGAGCCTCGACCAACACCTCAGGAGGCTCTCGTTAGGCAGCTGGATCAAGGGCTTGATTCAGAAAGTAGTACTTCTGGACACGGCTCGTATTGTTAGGAGGTTCCTCTCTCTGGAGCCCTGACCGCCGGTAGCTTGGACCCTGTTCCCGATACCGGTGGGCTACTATTTTTATATTTTTAAATGTTTTTTTTAATGTTTTTATTGAAATATTTAAAAATATAATTTATATGTAAAAAAATAAATAAACGAAATAATAAATAATAATAATCGTTTATTTAATTTAAAAGGGGCACATTTACAATAAAATAAATCTCAAACTTTTTAGAACACAGTAGCTAATTTGCCTGAACTAGGATGGACCTGTGCTTCAGGCTAGTAAGTGCTTATACATACATTTTATCTTAAAATAATAAACTAACAACGAATCAAATCAATTGACTATAATAAAAACTTAAATTAAAGGACACATGACAATGGCAATGACTTTTAGTCAATATTATATTTTTTTCTTTTCGGTACCTCAGTAAAGTATATTATGTTATAGTTATGTTTTTGGAGTGTAGGTATGTACCTATATATGTATGTTTGTATGTATGTATATTTCTTTGGCACGCTCAGTAGCCTAAACGCCTTGATGGATTTTAGCTTGAGAGTCATTAGATTCGTCTTGATTGTGAGAGTGACACTGGCTATATACAAATTAAAATGACTGATTTTTGGTCTTCAATTTTTTTTCCCCTTATAAACTATCAAGTGGTATCAAGTATCAAGGTAAAGGGCTCGAGGATACGATTTTAAAGTACTTTCTCACTAAAGTTAAAGAAATTAAAAAAATAAGTTTTAGTCGTTTTTAGCGGTCAGGTTTTTTGACAGTCATTTGTTTTTGATGAATTGATTAGTTTATTCTGATTTGAGGCGATTATTGCTGCCATTTTTTTGTAGATCTTGTTTAGCTCCATCTAAAGACGAAAATTCTACCAAAACTGAAAATGCGGTTAATGTTTAGAAATGTGCTGCCTCGATAGCGTTCTGGTGGAAGGGGGAGGGGGGAGGTGGGAAGGCATACCCCTTCATTCCCGACGCCGGAAATGAATAGTTTTTTACAGATTTTTTTTTTGTATAAGGTGGGAGGTGCAGGGCAAAGATGGATGGAGGAAGTCATCCGCCATCATTTTTCACACATTCAAAAGTCACAGTCAATTTCTCAAAATTTGTGAAGAGCCAGTTGACGGAACCCCGCTTCGCGGGGCTCCTACTTCTGGATGGTTTATAAAAAATAACCACAAAGGAGATGGCGGGGTCTGTTCGCTTACATCCCTCGCTCACTCGACCCCGCGATCCCCTTCTAACCTAACCTATCCGAGTTGGGGTGCCTGATCCTGACAAAATGACGACATTGCGTTTCGTTTCACGTGACTTAACTTGAAAAACATGAAATTTTTATTATGTTTTTTTTTCTACACATATTTTTGCTATCATAATACGATTTACAATATAATTGTTAACAAGAATCCTAATTTTTAGGTTGAGAACGCGTAATATAATGCGCGTAATGACGGTTGGGAATGCGTTGTTATAAAAAAAAAATGTCGTATTCCTACACTCACCTAATCTAAAAGTCGGAGATTCTTTAATTTGTATCAATGTGAATATAATGTGCATTCAGAACGATATTGTTTTAAAGTAGAAGAAGAATTGGTTTTTAAAGCGTTGCAAAAATAATAAGTAAAAAACATTTTGTAGTGTAATTCTCAAGCTGTCGATAGTATGTCGGTCAATAGATGGCACTGCGTGTATCTGCATGGCGACGACGACGATTCCTTGATTTCTTATAGAAAATTGCTACAATTCCATATATAAAACTTATCTACATTGGGTTTGCACTTTTTTAAAGTGATACGAACAAAACAGAATATCGATAAAGTGGAAATAGGTTCTGTTAATTATACTTTAAGTCTGGCTATTATATTCGGCATACTTGGATAAATGCTAAAAAAATATCCAAAAAACAACAATAACATGTTATGAATATGTAAAGAATATCACTACACTAGTGTAGTTTCTTTTTTTAAGGATTTATTATCTACAGCTAGTCTATTCTGTAAAGAACTATTTCGATATCGAGCTTCACCTGATTGACAAAACTCACAAAGTGAGCTTTATTGCACACAACATAAAGGTCTTAATTAATAATAATAATAATAATAATAATATCTTTATTTCTCCCACAAAAACAAGACTTTATACGATAAAAATTAATTAACATACTAAAATCAATTTCAGTCAAGTGTTTGTGCGGAGCTGGTGTCTATTATAGGTATAAACCTGTATTACAGATCACCAGGTCCTCACCCCACGAAAATAAGGTAAAACATAACAAAGGACTTAATTAGAGACACGTATAAAAGAATGTAACTGAGACAAGATATTAATTTAGTATCTAAAAGCTAATTCGCCTCTTAGCGTGAGGGATTGTATGTTAAAGGTGTGGTGTGTATAACAATATGTGCTGTGTGAGGGTGTGTGTTAGATGTGTGCATGTATGTAGTGTGGAGATGTATGTGTGTATTTACCTAGTTTTCTACTTTTGTTAGTCTATATCAATTAAGTAGTTCCTCTGTGGAACTATAGTCCAAATTTTGCAACCAGTCTCTAACTTCCATCTTACATTTGTTTTTTGGATGAGGGTAAATTGACAAGAACCTGTTAATTTTATTGTACAGATTACAACCTTGGTAGCTAAAGAAACGGTGTGCAAAACTGGTTTTAAATGGTGGTTTACTGCAGACTATGTCTTTTCTACGCTTTTTTTCAATCAACTTGGGTTCGTATGACAATGAGGAATGTTGTTTGGTAACAGTATGCAGAATATAAAGTTGACGAACCGTTAGGACTTTACTCTGCTTATATACATCAATGGTGGGGTGGTAAAACGGTAGAAAAAGACTTACTTTTAAAACAGCTCTCTGAGCTCTTTCAATTTTGAGCATTATAGTTTTTGCTGCTCCACCCCAGGCAGAAATGCAGTAACTAAGTTGAGATTGTCCAAGAGCGAGGTACACAGTTTTTATTAAATCTTTTTTAGCCACTTTTCGTAAATTTTTAAAAATATATATTAGTTTACGTGTTCTTGCTGCTAACTGATCAATGTGTTCCTGGAAGCTTAATCTTTTGTCAATTATAATACCCAAATACTTTATTTTATCTGTCCTTTCAATATGAGAACATGAACAGCTGAGATCATTGTAATCGGCACATATATGAGATATTATTTTATGTTGAGTAATGTCAGTTTCTGCATTTCTCAAAGAGAAAGGAACGTATTTTGTCTTAACCACGTTAAGAGTGAGTATATTGTCGCTCAACCATTTTGTTACCGCATTAAAGCCTTTTTGTGCGTTTGAGAACACTTCGCCCCAGGTTTCCCCGCTGAAGAGTAGTACTGTGTCATCAGCGAAAGTCACGATTTTGGCTTTGGGAAGGTCTAGTTGACAGAGATCGTTGATGTAGGTAAGAAATAACGTCGGGCCTAAAATACTTCCCTGCGGCACTCCGAAATGAAC
This sequence comes from Lacanobia wlatinum, assembly GCA_947578705.1. Classification (NCBI taxonomy): domain Eukaryota; kingdom Metazoa; phylum Arthropoda; class Insecta; order Lepidoptera; family Noctuidae; genus Lacanobia; species Lacanobia wlatinum. The sequence goes on from OX388026.1 coordinate 974,422, forward strand.
TGACACATCGTCACTTTTATGGTTTTCTATTTTTACACACTGAGTTCTTTCTGTCAAATAACTTTCGAACAATTTCAACTGGAGGTCTCGAATACCTAGACATTCAAGTTTTTTTAGTAAGATTGGAATAGAGACGGTGTCGAATGCTTTGGCAAGATCTAAAAATATTGCAATAGTTTTCTTTTTACTGTCGAGATTAGTTACTATAAAATTTATTAATTCATGAACTGCATCAGATGTTGACTTTTTGGATCTAAAACCAAACTGTGCCGGAGATAATAGTTTGTTATTTTCAAGATAATTAACTAACCTCTTATTCATAACGCGCTCTAGGATCTTTGATAACGTTGGAAGAATGGAAATGGGTCTATAGTTTTCGACACAGTCTCTATCCCCACTCTTGTGAATCGGATAAATTCTTGACTGTTTAAGTGCTACAGGGAACACTCCAGTCGAAACCGACAAATTACAGATATAGGTTATAGGTTTTATTAATATATCTTTATTATCTTTTATAATTCCTGCGGAAATCAGATCCAGCCCTACTGCGCTGTCGCTTTTTAAATTTGTTATTAACGTTCCAATATCATTTTCGTCAATAGGTAGAAAAGCGAATGAATTAGGGCATGATTTTATGATTTTTGGTTGTTCTTGAATATTTGTGTTTAATAATATGTTTTCAGCTAATGATTGACCAACAGTTGCAAAATATTTGTTGATACTATTAATAGATTTTAAGGGGTTTTTTGTGTTTATTAGTTCAGATGGGGTATCTTTTGATTTTACTGTATATATATGTAATCTCTTTTATAGCTTTCCATAATTTCTTGTTGTCTTTATTTGCACTTTGTAACTTTAGTTTTTCGTATTCTTCTTTTAGTTTTTTTAATAAGGAGGAGCAAAAATGTCTGTATCTCTTATAAGTAATTTGAAGTATATCGTTTTTAGGATCTTTTTTTTAGTTTTTTATGTAAATTATCTCGGTTTTTTAAACATTTTAATATGCCGGGTGTTATCCATGGCTTTAAAAGCCTTTTCCGTGATGAGGTTTTAATTTCTTGAGTATTACTAATAATTAATGTTCGAAGTGTATTAATAAAAAAGTCAGTTGCCGCGTTAGCATCTGTTATCGTGTATAAATGACCAAAATCCACAACGGTTAAGTCTTTAGATAAATTTGTGTTGTTTACTCGATTTATTAACTTCACCGGTTTATGTCTGTGTCTAGTTTTAATGCAAAGAGCAACACTATTGTGATCTGTGACTGAAGAATGGAGTACAAGACTCTGAGCTGATAATTTCGTTTTCAGCATCACATGATCAAGGCAGGTTTTACTGTGGGTTGGGAGTGTATGTGCCGGCAGAATCCCGTGAAAAGCTAACATGTTTAAATATGTGGACGAATCTGCATTTGTATTATTTTCGCAAATATCAATATTTATGTCTCCCAGTACTATAATATTTTGCAGACTAGAGTACCTCATTAACAAGTTATTTAACGATTGAATAAAGTTATTGACATTTTTGTATCCAGGAGGCCGATAAATGGCCAAAACTACAGTATTGCTGTCAGGTATTATGGCTAAGCAATTTGCCTCTGATAATTGTGGTTCTTCAGTCGATATAAGTAACTCATTCCTACAGTACACTACAACTCCTTCGTTTTGCGTGTGGTTATTAGTGGTAGCAGAATGATAATAACCATGTAAACTTGGAATATTTGGATTGGATGGCAACCAACACTCAGTCAATACAATATAATCCCAACTCACGCCACTCTGGACGATTAAAGGAAGCAGTCCGGCAATGTTACGTTTTATACTCCTAATATTCTGTTGAAGCAATTTAAAGCCTTTGCTTGAGTCTGGAATCATTGTCTGACAATCTTCTACATCACAGAAAGCGGATTCAGCGATATTAAATGAATCAATTTCATTTTGAATTTGATTTAACTCATTGAATTATAAAACTTGCTTTTATCAGCAGGATTAAAGAAGCGAGGTAATGCAATTGTAAGCAAAGAGAGACATAAATGCAGAGGGTTAATTTTCAAGTTTGTGATAGTTAGTAAATTGGTAAAACCTATTAGTAGACTTAGATAATAATGAGAATGTTGTATGTTAACAGTGTTTATGTAAGTGTAGATGTAATTTCGTCTGCGGAGTAGTAGGAGGAATGATGTGCGAGTGAGTTTGTTTAGTGTGCGAGGCGTAGCAACAAACATATTCATGTATTTCTTAAAGTTACATATTTTAAAAAGTGTTTTAAGGTAATAAGGGCAGTTACAAGAGTAATTATTATACTGACATGCAGAAAAGGTTAAAAATAGAGTAAAACAAAACTTATCTAGTCAGAAACGACTTTTAAGATTTACCAGAGTTTCTTCACTGTCAATGCATACTTGTTGATCGGTTTTGTTTCGTCTGAGGTATACTTTTCCATAGGAAGTCCAGCAGCTGTCATAATTGTTCCCTTTTGCAAATACTCTGGCCAAGTAGTGAAGTCGTTTAGCTTTCTTAGTTAATGATTCGGCAATATAGATTGGTGCAGCAGGCCCACGCATTTTCAGAGAAGTCGTATTCAGCCGTTGATCTGCGGGCTTTTCCTTATTGTATATTAAGGTCGATTTTATAAGACTTTCTTTAGTGTAAGTTGAGTTAAAGTCGACTATTATGGGGCCATTAGCCTTATCTTTTATTTTCATGCGGTACACATCGCGGATATCCGAATCATTTATTGGTGTATTGATGATTGCGCCAATATTTTTTGTTAATTCTATTAGGCTCTTCTTTGTTTCAGATTCCAGTTTGGGTATGTTACGCAACTCGACTGAGCATGTACGTGATTTTTTTTCGAGTTGTTCCAATTGTGCCTCTAGTGTCTTTATGTGGTTTTTACTGTTACTATTTTCCCGCTGGAGCTGCTTCATGTCTGACAAAATATCATCGTATTTATCGGATAAGAGATTCATTGAAATTTTTATCTCCTCATTTTGTTTGACTATTGCATCCATCGTAGATTTAAGCGTATCAAATTTCGCTTCCTGTTTGCTTTGCAAATCTTCAAACATATTCTTTAGTTCTGGCAACGTAATACTAGAGAAATCTGATGGGTCATCTAGCCTCCGTTTGAACCTTCTAGCTATGTTAAAATCTGGATTTTGTTGGGTTGTCAACGTATGTAATGCTGAGTCGGACCCATAATACACTGGGGTAGTGATTTGACTAGCATTTTTTGGTGGTGTTCTACTGACGGACATTTTGCAGTTCAGCAGAAAAATTATAACTCCAAAACAAAAAAAAAAATTGATTAAAAAATCACCTCAAAAAAATTAAATTTGAACGACGGTTGCCCGCTGAAACACTCCGCTTGTGAAATTGTGGCAAGCCCGAACGATGACGCTGCGTATGACTCGACGACGGCCAGCGAGCACGTATGCGCAGCGTAGCTTAGCTAATATGTTCCTTCACTGCTGTTGTTGTCCTTTTCACACAGCTACTGCGCGCTTGCCACTGTGCTTTATGCGAGCCTGGTACTTTACCGAATTTAATAATTTTATTTATCGCCAAAATATTGATATTTTTAAATTAAAACTTCTACGGGTGGACACGTCTAAACGCTTTCGGATTCCGCTGTCGAGATACGAAAATGTTGTTACAGAATAGCACTACAGATCTCTAATAGATGTCAGTGTCATGCCAGTGACACCGGCTGTCAGTATGGAGGGAATTTTTAGGAAGCAAACCTAGGTTATGGTATTTTAGAAAAACGTGGAATACTAAATATTCTCCTGTATAAATAAAGGAAGTATATAAAGTAGAAGTAAAGGCTTTAAATGTTGTTTTTTTATTATTTAGAATAGAATAGAATAGAAAACATTTATTCAGCATAGACACAAACTCACAGCAACATAGACATAATGAACAGAAATAATAGTAGGTACGAGTACACAATAATTGCGCTGAGCGTGCCCATACCGAAAGGGTAGCCATCTCAGCATTTGCTGAGCGTTAGACACCCAGCGCTGGTTTTCAGTTGGCACCCCGCAGTGACACACGGACTAAGGTAGACACAATAAACAGAATACTTAATAAAATATTGATAAAATAAACAAGAAGGGATATTTAAAATATATGTGTAGTGTGAGTTATAAATATGTCATCCAATCAGTCGACCAATAGCAAGCCACTGAGCCGGTTGACGTGGTGGCGGATTTTTGACGTGGGTAAATTTGTCTCCTTCGGCACGGCAATTATCATTAAAACCGGAAGTAAAAGTTGTAATAGCAACTACTGTCGCAGAAACAAAAGAAATGTGAATGTTTAATACTCGTGGATCCCGGACAGGCGCAATGGACTCATCAATCCAGTCTACCGACTACCCCCATATTACTCGGAATTAGGTACATAACTACCTGGTGAGTTATTTTATAATAAAACTATTAAATATAGGTGATTTAATAACTGATTAAGATTAAATGTCAAAGGAATGATTAAAAAATGTGATTGTACATGATAAGCTTAATATTAAATTAAATATCAATTTTTTTATTGAATTAAATAAATGATTTATCAATATTGACATTATTAAATTCGATTTGTGAAAATAAAATGAAATTCTTAAGCTTCGCCTTAAAAGTGCTTATATATAATGGGTGGGGGGATGTTATTCCAACATTTGGAGGCCGCATAACGAAAGCTTCCTCGGAAGGCTGCAGTACGGTGATGCGGGGTAGCCAGCTATTGAGCACAACGCCTGGCCTTGCGTTGCCGGTGACTATTTACCCACACAAGCTTCGAGTACAGGTATGACGGACATTTATGCTTAATGACGCCGAAAAGAAGACAGGCTAAATGTAACTTCCGACGTGATTTCATTTTTAAAATATTATGCTTGTTTAGAAATGGTGTAATGTGGCTCCTTGGTGGTACGTTGAAACAAAATCGCGCGCAGGCATTCTGAACCCTTTGGATTAGTCATACGGTACGTGCCAGAAGTCGAGGCCCGATGACGGTATCAGCATAATCTAACTTTTATAGAACCAGACTTTCAACCAGCTGTACACGCAGCTCTTCGCTTAAATATGGGCGCATCTTATATAACACTTTTAGACGGTAGAAGCAGTTTTTTACACAATTTGCAATATGGGCCTCAAACCGTAAATCTTGGTCTATGATTAAACCCAATTTTCTAGCTTCATAAACTCGATCAATACACTGGCCCATTACGATCACGTTTGCATGATTTGAATTTATTTTACTTATTTGATTTTTAGACCCAAAGAGCATAAATTTAGTTTTGGCCGGGTTGAGTAATAGGGAGTTTTGTTTCGACCAATCCACGATCCTGTCAAGATCTTTATTTAATAATTTGACTGCGGCTTTATAATCTTCAGGTTTAAAAGAAAGATATAATTGTATGTCATCAGCATAAATATGAAATTTAGAATTTTTGGGGACATTTACAATATCTGCAGTATATAAAATGAATAAAGGGGGACCCAGTATAGATCCCTGTGGAACACCTTTTGCTACTTGAGTCATATCTGAAAAAATACAGGATCCATTGGCATCTTTAATTTCAACCAGCTGTTTACGATTGCTAAGATAACTGTTGAACCATGCAACCGTTGGTGCATCAAAATCATAATACGTCATCTTAGAAAGCAAAAGAGATAAATGTATAGCATCAAATGCCCGGGAAAAGTCCAGTAAAACTAACAGAGTACAACATCCCTCATCTTGAGCAGATAATATATTATCCGTAACATCTAATAGAGCCGTTGCAGTGCTACGACCCCTCCTAAAACCTGATTGCGCCTCCGGTAGGATGTTATTTAGCTCAAGGTATGTAGATACTAGAAAGATGTAGGTACTAGAAAAAGTAGTAAATGCCCAACTAGGGCATTTACTACTTTTTCTAGTACCTTTGATAAGTAGGGTAGAATGCTTATAGGCCGTAAGTCCTTTATAGTGCTTGGGTTTGCGACTTTAGGTATAGGGCGCACCACTGCAATTTTCCACAAGTCCGGAAAGGTCGACGTAGAAATTGAATTGTTAATAATAGAAGTCAGGATATCCAAGGTTTGTGGGAGGGTCATAAAAAACATGTCAAGCGTAATGTGGTCAAAACCCTCTGCATTTGATTTACATTTTGTTAAAAATTTGATAATTTCTGATTGGTCTACTTCATTTATAGAAAAAATACCTTGATTAAATCTATGCGCCTCAAAGAAAGACAAACATGATGCTGGTGCCGCACTATCACCAGGGACATTCAAGAAATGGGAATTAATCTCTTCAGGGTCACTAAAATTGGAGGGTAAATCAGGCACACTATTAAATGGTAATAAGGTTGACTTTAAATTTTTCCAAAGAATTTTGGGATGGTGTATTTTGCTATTAATGTTGTGTTTAAAATAAGCCACTTTTTCAAAGTATAAGGACTTATTAACTAGACCTTTAAGCTCCTTATAATATAATATTTTGCTTTCTGACACAGAGTTTCTACATTTAATGTTTGCCTGATTACGCAGGCGCATCATAAACTTGATGTTATCAGTTATCCATGGATATGACCTTTCTTTAATAATTTTAATCATGCGTGGGGCGTGTTTATCGAAAAGCGTGGTAATATTATAGTTGAGTTGATCCACCATAACATTTACGTCACCTGACGCAGCTACCGCAAGCCAGTCCTCTGAGACCAGGTCCTCCTTAAACTTGTCCAATGCAATTTTTTTCAGTTACAGCAATTGGCGGTGTCTTCTCCTTTTTAAAATGAAAAACAGCTCTAATTAAAGCATGCGCACCAAGCGCACTGATCCAGTCCACCTCAATGTCGCGCGCCCTAGCATCCGTACACACGAGATCTATAAGAGTCTCGCTAGAGGAAGTAAAATGAGTAGCAGATTGCACTAGTTGACTTTGGTCGAGACTTTGAAGAAAAATATTCAATTTGTTCGTTCTAGTGTCTGTTTGATTAAGACAGTTAATATTAAAGTCGCCCAAGAGAATAGTGTGTGTGCAAGAAGTTAGAGAATTTATAGTACTAGTAAGCGCGTCCAGAAACAAATCAACATCTATCCATGGGGGTCTATACGCAGTGCCGATTGCAATTTTGACACCATTTGTGCTCAGAACTAGCCACATTTGTTCAACTGACTCGTGAAGAGGGTCAGTCGGGTGCGTATGTGAACGCACCTTGATCCCGCGCTTGATGTAAAACCCAACGCCCCCGCCGCGACCGCCGCGCACGCTCACCGGGCGCGGCAAGTGCCGCAGCCGGTACCCGGGCACGACGGGCGCGCGCCCCTCCTCACCCGTTCTAAGCCAGGTCTCATTTATTGCCATTATACTGACATCATGATGCTCCATTGCAGCGACAAAATCATCATGGTTAGTGCCCAATGAGCCAGGGTTGAGAAATCCAATTCTAAAATACTTTGCACTCATTACAGTATATCAGTATTACCAATCAACACAGTGCCACACAGAAAACAGTTTCGTGCAATGAGGTAACTATTATTTAATGGATTTTCGTAACAATTACAACAACTTAATATTAATGTAACGTTGTGAGAAATACAAAACAATGTCAAAATAGGCAGACCCGCGACTAAAATGTATAGTGTGTCAACTTGAAGTGTAACTGTAGGAATACAAAATGTGGAAAATGGGGTGAATACTTGTGATAAATAAATAATTTTATATGTGAGAGAATATAATATCAACTCGTAACGATGAAAGGATCATCAAACTTGCGACACCACGGAAAATGCCAACGAAAATAATGCACCCTTTAGGCTGGGCCAGCTGAAGCCAGAAAAATACACAACAAGTAATAACAAAAAATACAACAACAGATACAAAAAAAAGGTAAAAAACAAACGTTGTTACATGTGAAACAACAAATATGTAATATAAAATATTTTTTTAAACTAAATAATATGCCTATCAAACTGAAACATTTCCAAAAATTCGATGCAAATCAAGCTCAGACCGAATACGATGTGGAGCTACCCCATCCTCTTTCCTTACATAAATGCGGCCGTCTTTGGTCCACACGTACTTAAAATTATGCTTATGTCCAGCCTCACGCGCATTAAAAAACAATTTACCATTTATCGGCGTTAGCCGTTCGTTAACATAAAACCGACTCGCAGGCCCGCGCAAGTCGAGGTCCGCCGTGGTGAGGCCGCGGCGCACGCGCGCCGCTCGCAACAGTTGATCGCGGGCAGCGCGGCGCGACAGTCGCACAGCGAGCGCGCGCGGCCGCGCCTGCGCCGCCTCATCGGCACTGCTGGTCGCGGTAAAGTTGCGGCGCACCATACCGATGCGCTCTGCGTTAACAATTTCGCGCTCGTCGATGCCAACTCCCAGCTTCAATGACACCAAATGTAACGGGTTCTCATCCTTGGTTTCTGGTATACCTGTTATTATGACGTCATTGAGCATAAGATCCTGATCGCGTTCATTTAACTGCAGTTTCAGCTCCGCAATAGTCTCCTCAAGGTGGTCGAAAGATGATGGCTCCTTTGCCTCAAAACGTCTCTCGAGATGGGAAACTCTGTCTTCAACCACATTCATGCGTTCCCTGCACAGCCCAACATCAGCTTTTAAACTCGCCATTTCGTCCCGGAACCGTCGTAACTCCACTCTCATAGCACTAAGTTCCTCACGAAAGCAGCGAATCTCATAGGCAACGTTTAGCTCCCTATCTTCTGTTGTTATTGGGGAGGGGGGTTGAATAGGTTGATTGATGCGCTCAGCCGCTGCACTCTGGTCAACTGCTGGTGACTGGGTTTTAGGACAAGGCTGGATTACATTCAACTGGCTGTTTAGTATTGCACCGTCGCATGGGCCTTTGATGGGCGTAGCTCATTTTTTTTTTTATTCATTTAAGAAGTTGATACAATTTCTACTAAACAGAAATCATCGTTTTAAATTTTTATTTTTACAATATAGAGCATCCTTTTAAGCAAATAGTTTGCTTGTGTTAGGAAACTCTGCCTTTCTCCAGGTTATATAATAATTATTACTAATTAATGAGCTTGTTCAGGTTCAGTTTAAACTTATACAAATATAAAAATAAAACTAAAACTAAGTTACAATAAAAATAAAAAATAAAAATGAAAACAAAAAATAAAGAAAATATAGTAAAATGGAATTAAAACAAAAAACGCGCTGGGTTGTGTGTGTTATGTGTGGAGGTGAATGTGTGTTGAGAAGTGAGTGTGAGTAGGTGTGGGAGTGAGGGTTGTTCCATTAGCCGCAGAAGTATCACAGCGTAATGTACATACTCGTATATTATAATTATGTGCATACTATATTCTCATCACTTGTACCATATTTTCCACTTCGTCATAGGTCTTTGTCTTAAGCCATTTTGACAAGGCGTTTTTGCATTCGCGGTAGGTTAGTGGATATATGTCAAGTTCCTTATTAAGCAGATTATATAAATGGGATTATTGCCAAGGATATTGTCTTTTTGCGAATGTAGACTTTACTGGGATAGTGGGAGCAACCGTGTTTTTTCTTCTGCCTTTTGTTTTCTGTGGGTTGAAAGATAGAGTTTTATGCTTAGTTAGTGTTATATGAAGCACGTAAAGCTTTCTAACCGTCAGAAGATCTGAAGTGCGGTAAAGATTCTCGGTTGAAAATCTGAAGGGTTTAAAAAACATAACTTTTAGTAGCGACCTCTGAGCCCTCTCGAGGTCTAGGAATTTAATTCTAGTGGCACCTCCCCAGACAGGTAGGCAATATGCCAGGACGGACTGAGCAAGTGAGATGTAAATCTGTAGCAGGAGTTTTTTCGGGGCTACATGACGCAATATCTTGAAGGTCCAGATTAATTTCCGTATTCGCTTCATTACTAGTTCCGTTTGATTGTGCCAGGATAATCGTTGATCAACCATAATACCTAAGTATTTGGTGGATTCTGCTCTAGTAATTGCTGTGCAAGAACAATTTGGGTTTACAGGATAATGGCATTTATGAATCTTGATTTTGAACTCTGGGGGGGGGTTGAGAGGTGTTGTATTTTGTGAAGCAGATAAAGTTGGTTTTGGCAGTATTTAAGGTTAAAAGGTTAAGATCAAGCCAAGCTGCTATCTTTGCAAGTCCATGCTCGGCAGTTATACGGAGATTGTCCCAGGTAGCTGCACTAAACACTATAGCCGTGTCATCTGCGTATGAAAGAATGTGTCCGTCTATGATTTTCATGCTACATAGGGTATTTATATATATAAGGAACAATGTCGGTCCGAGCACACTACCTTGTCCAACTCCGAACTGGACCTTTTGTTTGCGTTCGCTTAGATAGTCCTTGAGCAAGGCATGGGGAACTCCTCTTACTCCAATTGATTTCAGCCTATCCAGCAGAGTGGAGACAGAAACTGTGTCGAAAGCCTTTTGAAGATCCAGGAAGACAGCAAGGCACTTACCTCCACTGTCCACTTGACTGGTTACAGCGGAGGAAAGCGCCAGTACTGCGTCCTCCGTAGACCTTTTTTGCCTGAAACCGTACTGCGACGATGATAGAAAGTTGTTTTTGTTAAGGTAAGATAAGAGACGTGAATTAATTAATCTTTCTATTATTTTAGATATTGATGGCAGTACAGATATAGGCCTATAGTTCGACGGATTAGATCTGTCTCCACCCTTGTGTACTGGTGTTATAAAAGCGAGTTTTAAGGCGTTTGGGTAGACAGCGTGCTCAAAGCACTGGTTCGCTAAGTGGGTTATAATTGGAACGACCAAAAAAGCTGAATTGTCCTTTCTGGGAACCTTCACCTTACAATCAGGGCACAACCAATTAAGCGAGACCTTAGTTAACGTAACGCCAATGCAAGTGGGATGATACAACCCTGGACACTTAGTGCAACAAATACACTCAGCCCTGGCCACAAATTGACCGCAGCCACCACACTTCGCCATAATCGTGGACTGACTTTTTGCAGTTTACGATCACTATTTAATGTAAACAAAGCGGGAACAGATAAGTACCACCAGCGAGTCACAATGGCGTTAAGAATCAGTATTGATTTTATGGCAAACTGTTTACTTTAAGATCCTGTATATTTCAGTGAGACTGTTGTGGTATAAAGTTTCGGGTAGGCGGTTTGCACTTTCGGTTTATTTTGTTTTGATTTTCTAGATTTTAGTAATGTTTTGTTATTCACTGTCACTCCACTACAATATATGTGAATAATTGTATCTAGTTCAATGTTCTAATCAATAAATATTTTTAAAAGAACGTTGTGTTTATTTTTTAACCCGAAAGTATAGAAAGCTAGTCAGCTGTTACCGACGTCCGTGCCGTCACTCCAAAGGTAAGCTACTTTCACTTATTTCAGGTAAGTTACTTTAATTAGAATGGGTAAATTATATTGAAACTTTGTATTTAATTGTGTTGTGAATAAAAGAATTTTGTTATTTCAGAAAACGCAATTTTGTCTTTATTTCACCAAAGCATATTACTATTATAAAATAACATTTCCTGCAAAAAAAATACAAGAAGTATGGAGGAGCTAAGATTTGATTTTTGTGTGAAAACAGCAGCAGATGAAAAATCAAACGTTATTTGCATAACTTCAATTGGAACACCAGTTGGTCAGACTTTTGGCATACCGGCCGAATACCAACCAGCGAGCTTACATCAATTAATAACAAATACATCTAACTATGCCAAGATAAAAAACGTTGAATAAAAGACATCAGACAAGGAAAATATGTATAACTTTGACAGACGAAATATCAAAGATATATTTAGATGGAGAACAGAATATACAGTTTAATGATTTTTACCTTGAAGAGATTATGGAAAACATAAATTATCAAAAAACTTTAACTTCCAGTTAAAGTTTTTTGATCATTTATGTTTTCCGTTGCTCAAATGAAACATTGGAGAAACTATTAAAATATATATATATATATATACAAGGTAAAATATGAGTCATAAAGGATAGAAATGCATAAGTTATGGTCTATGACTACTGTTGACAAATTGATCGAAATAGTCAATCTTTTTCATGTCATGGATTTTCGCTACTCAGCTCCTTGAAAGTATAGCGTGATGATAAACATTGGTAAGGTTGGATCCATAAGCAACTGCAGTATTTTAATCTGTTGTGGCTTCTTATTACAATTCCTCACTTAACAGTGTCGAATAATAAACTTAAATGTTATTTTAAGCACGCAAAAACTTATGTCATTTTTATTTTGACAATATTATGGTGTAAACATACAGTTCAAAAGAGAAAATAAATACAAAAATAATATCTGTTGGTGAGGTTCGAACGATGGACTATATCTCGTTCAAAACAGACTTTTTTGAATATTGCTCATCCTCCATAGCACATAGCGTGATAATATACAACGTGTTGATTTGCATCCTAGTCAAATTCAAGGACGTAATTATGCTAATGATTCTCGACCCAAATCGACAATAAAATGGGTAGGTATTTTTTTAATTTTATTTTTATATTTACGGAAATCCGTAAGTGTAAACCAGCCGTATTTAAACGCGGCCCGTCTGTTACTAGCCTTATAACCGCGCTTTCACACACAAACAAACGCAAACAATACATACACAACGCATACGCAACGATCATTCGATAAATTCGTAGGTAATCAATCGCACCCCAATCACGGTACGGGGATTCTCCCGCGCAAGCTCCTAGCCACGCCCCCGGCCCCCGCGGCCCCGCAACCAACAGTGTGTTTGATGTCGCCGAAGCGTGCGTGCGTATTTTGCGAATTCCGCTTCTCCGTACATCGTTGAGACGTAGGTACAAAGTGCAAGATGACGGACAATTATTCAAATGTCGAGATGGTCCGCCTGTATGCCATCAGTGGAGACAGCCTACGTGGAGCCAACCGGATATTCACGGAAATGTTTCCCGATCGGGAACCCCCATCACAGAGCGTCATGCTGGCTGCTACGCAGAGACTGTGGGATCATCGGCAGTTTGACGTTCCCCGGCATGCTCATGCTCGCGGCAGCGTAGGCCTGCCTGTCGCCTTGCAGGAAGACATCCTGGAATACTTCCAGAGAGACCCACGGGCAAGCACGCGGGAGGCTTGTCAACACTTAGGAGTGCACCACACCACAGTGTGGCGCCTACTGAAACGTGAACTTCAACACCCGTTCCACTACCGCAAGGCACAACCTCTACTTCCAGCAGGATCGTACTTGACCGAAAAGTTGGTGACCACTGGATCGGTCGCGGAGGACCTGTGGCCTGGCCTCCGCGTTCTCCAGACCTGACGCCTGTAGACTTTTATTTGAGGGGAGACGTTAAAAGGTTAGTTTACACGGAGGAAGTGACAAGTGTAACAGAATTACATGCAAGGATCATTAGTGCTTTCGACACTTTAAAAACGAATATGTTAGTGTTACGTAAGCTGAAGGAAAACCAGCTACGTTGTGCTCGATTGTGCGAAGAGTATGATGGTGGCAACTTTGAACAATACCTCCGGGTAACTTAAGTAGGTAATTTATTTATTTGTACATTTTGTAAATACGTTGTAAGCTTAATCAATTTTATTAGTGTAAACAAGTTGATTTCAAATTTTATTTTTAACTACGCCAATAATACCTAAGAGTCGAAAATATCACCACGTACTTTCACTTATCTAGCACGTCTTTCCATTTCCATCAAACATAGAAAACATTTTTAGACTTAGTAGATCGCTACACCAAGGTATTCTTGCCGGTCCTAAGCCCGTTAAGTAGGAAGGAAATCCACAAATAAAACAAAATCACTACGAAAACTTTAGGTTGAAGGATAAAGCAAAACTGATAACAGGTCAGTGAACTTTTCTTTGGCGCACTAGTATTACTGTCATTAGTAAGATTTCCGTATTCCAATGATGCTCGAAGATGAGTTAATTATCAAGCGAAATTTATGACAATAATGTAGGTGATTTTCGAAATAAAATTAGGTAAAATTATTGCTACCGGTCATTGATCGGTCGCGCTCGCGCGCGCTAGCATTTCGTAGGTAAGAAGTCGACACTCACGCACACAGCTGCATTGTCGCTGGTGCGTAGTCGGGTGATTCTGTTTTATTTGTATTGAATTAAGGGCTTAATTCTGAAATACTGTTAAATTTCAACAACAAAAAAAAGCAGCGCTTATTAGTTATTGCCCGCTACCGTACTTTCGATTGATTATTTATGTCTTTTATGACAACCTCCTGAAATTTGACGAGGATGCAAAACAACACGTTGTATAGCTTATAACCTGACCGTACCTATAAGGATTATCTATGCAAAATTTGAACAAAATCTGTTCAGTAGTTTTCGCGCCAATTGGAAACGTACACCTCAAGATTTAAGATAATATTTTATTACTAGCTGACCCGGCAAACGTTGTGTTGCCATATAAATTATTTCTAGCTGCCCGGCGCTACTTCGTTCGCGTGGTGTCCTACCCCCTACCCTACTCCTACCCTACCCCCTACCCTACTCCTACCCTAATCCTACCCTACTCCTACCCTAATCCTACCCTACTCCTACCCTACTCCTACCCTACTCCTACCCTACTCCTACCCTACTCCTACCCTACTCCTACCCTACTCCTACCCTACTCCTACCCTACTCCTACCCTACTCCTACCCTACTCCTACCCTACTCCTACCCTACTCCTACCCTACTCCTACCCTACTCCTACCCTACTCCTACCCTACTCCTACCCTACTCCTACCCTACTCCTACCCTACTCCTACCCTACTCCTACCCTACTCCTACCCTACTCCTACCCTACTCCTACCCTACTCCTACCCTACTCCTACCCTACTCCTACCCTACTCCTACCCTACTCCTACCCTACTCCTACCCTACTCCTACCCTACTCCTACCCTACTCCTACCCTACTCCTACCCTACTCCTACCCTACTCCTACCCTACTCCTACCCTACTCCTACCCTACTCCTACCCTACTCCTACCCTACTCCTACCCTACTCCTACCCTACTCCTACCCTACTCCTACCCTACTCCTACCCTACTCCTACCCTACTCCTACCCTACTCCTACCCTACTCCTACCCTACTCCTACCCTACTCCTACCCTACTCCTACCCTACTCCTACCCTACTCCTACCCTACTCCTACCCTACTCCTACCCTACATACTTACATTGTTTAAACAACAGTGACTGCTTGTAATTCAATATGAACTTTATACAATAGCAATAAAGCTCGTTTTAGTTAGAAAACGTTTGTATGGGAAAAGAAAAGGGCTGTTTTTAGGGGTTTTCCGGCAATTATTCGAATTTTTCTCGCCGTAAAAAACATCTTTGAACATCAACGAACATTTTAAAAAAAGAATTGGCCAAATTGGTCCAGGCGTTGTTGAGTTATGCGCTTACCAACACATTTTGCGATTCATTTTTATATTATAGATATTGTTACGCGCTAGTATTAATGTTGGGTACATGGCGGCATTTGCGTACTGCTAACGCCATCTAGTTTCAAGTAACGGAAACCAACCAAACATTTACGTGCTGCCATCTAGTATCGAGTAGCAAACACTTGCGTGCTGCTGGCGCCATCTAGTATCCAGTAGCAGGCATTTACGTGCTAGAACATTCTCGATGTTTAGACACCTGGTCGGTCGGGACCAGTGTGTGCCCGAACTTTCCAGAGGTTTCCATACAGGAGGGTTCTGGAAATGACTGTCGGTATATAAAGGGCGGACATCCGGCGACGGCAGTCAGTATTGAATTGGCGATACAAACGATAACTTCGAGAGCGATCTTCAACTGCGAATTATAGTGAAGTGAAGTGTTCAGTAGTACGATTGTGTTTTATAATTAGTGTGTTTTAAAGTGCTAAATAGTGTCATAAATTAAAGTGTCAGTTTTGGTTGTTTAATCGACTGTTTTTATTGTAACGAACCCCAAGCTCGTAACAATTGGTGTCAGAAGAGTGGATAATCATGCCGATTCTGCCAAAGGACGACACGGAGGGTATCCGTACCCGTAGTCAACGCCAGCAGGAGACGGACCAGAGGCGTTTTGGTGGTGCAACGCCGCAGACGTCGGAAGGTCAGCTACCGACCATGGAGGCCGGCCCGTCCATAGCAGCTCCGGCATCATCAGCACCAGACTTTGCTGCTCTGATGATGATGTTGCAGGAGCAGGCTCGCCGACAGGAGGAACAGGCCCGCCGACAGGAGGAACAGGCCCGTCGGTTGGAAGAACAGTTGCAGCACGACAAGGCGGAGCAGGCTCGCCGACAGGAGGAACAGGCCCGCCGACAGGAGGAACAGGCCCGTCGGTTGGAAGAACAGTTGCAGCACGACAAGGCGGAGCAGGCCCGACGACAGGAGGAGCAGGCCCGACGACAGGAGGAACTGGCCCGTCGCTTGGAAGAGCAGCTCAAGCTTGACAAGGAGGAGCAGGCGCGCCGCCAGGAAGAACAGATGCTCCTCATGAAGGAACTTAACGCGTCCTTCAGGAAAGACATGAAGGAGGTGAAGGATAAGGTTGCTCAGCATGACAACCGCTTGTCAGACGCTGAAACCAGGATCAGCAAGTTTGATGACGTCATTGCTGATATGAAGAAGGAGTTGGGCAACCTTAAACTTGGAGATGGAATTGCTACTTCAGCAGCCACTACACCTTCGCCACGTGGGTTCAAAGTGCCGCCATTCGATGGGACGTCTTCTTGGTCGGCCTACAAGATTCAGTTTGAGGCTGTCATGAAGGCGAACGGGTGGAGTAAAAATCAGGCCATGACTGCCCTCACCCTAGGCCTGCGCGACCAGGCCTTAACTGTCCTGGAAGCTCTCGGTAAGAAGGTGACTTACGAGCAGCTGCTTGAGGCGTTGGAAGCCAGGTATGGCGATGCTCATCTGGAGCACGTGTTTCGTGCGCAGTTAAGGGATCGCGTGCAACGCAGCGGTGAGAACCTGCAGCAGTGGGCCCTGGAAGTGGAGAAGCTGGTGCGAAAAGCATACCAGTCTACACCAGCGCTCATTGAAGGGAACCTGGTGCAGGCATTCATCGACGGCATCCGCGACCTTTAGGTTAGGGCTGCAGTGAGGCTCGGGCACCACGGGACGCTTAAGGACGCCTTGGCCCATGCACTGGAGGTGGAAGCTGTGCGGCAAGATCATCGTTCCCACCGCGTCAGGGAGGTTGCAGCGGTTACAGTTCGCGATCGTTTAAAAGGATACAACCCTAGGTGCTACGGCTGTGGTGAAAGGGGCCACCTTCGATCCAGTTGCCCTAAGCGAACTGCAGAAGGGGAAGGTAGCCGATCTCCAGAGGGCAGGGCGGCTAATAGCACCGCCCAGCAACAGCAGGGAAACGAGTTAAAGCCAGGACTGCGGGGCGGGTGCTGGCTGATGTTCAAGGAGCCCCAAGGATTTCGATCTCACAAACCCGTGACGGGAACAGCCTTATCATCAAGGGCGAGGTCAACGGGACGTCATGTAAGCTGACGATAGACACTGGAGCCTCTCGCACGGTTGTCAGTTCCCAACTTATAAGTCGGTTCCTTGGGGACTCTGCATACAACCGAGAGCGCATAAATTTGGTAACAGCCACCGGTCAGCGCATACCCGTCCGAGGAGAAAAAGAGATGGAGTTGAAGCTAGGCAACAAAATCTACCTGCATAATGTTGTTGTGGCCGATATAATGGACGATTGCATCCTGGGCTTAGACTTTATGAGGAAGAATCGTTGTGAGATCGACGTTAATCAAGGAGTTATGAAATGTGGACAAGAGGAACTTTTCATGGAAGGGGCTTTACTTGGAAATGTGTACAACCTAAAGAAGATTGTTCTTCCTCCGAGATCGGAAACGGTTGTGCCGGTTAGTCTTCCTCGGAATCCTGGGCAGACTCATCTTTGCGTACTCGTAGAAAGGGTTGACAATGACCTTCCATGGAAAGTGGCACGAACATTGGTCAGAGCCACCGACATCTCTCGTGTGCTGAACCTTTGTGACAAGGAACAGGTGATAGAAAAGGGCACACTGATGGGTACCTGCGAGGAAGTGGATTGGTTGCGTCGATGCCGATATCTATCAACTGGGACCCTCAGCAAGGATGCACAAACGAGAGTGACTACACTTTTAGAAGACTGTCGCAGCGCTCTGTCTCAAAATGAAATGGTCAACGCAAATAGGATGTTACTCAAGTACGCCGATGTTTTCTCTTCGAACGATGCTGACATCGGAAAGACTGGCTTAGTTCAACACAAAATAAACACAGGAGAAGAATTGCCTATCCGTCAACGGCCAAGAAGATTACCGGTAGCACGTGAAAAGGAAGTGGAAACCATGATTGAGGGAATGGTGAAGGATGGTGTTATAGAACCTTCATCCAGTCCATGGTGTTCGCCTGTAGTGCTGGTAAGAAAGAAGGACGGCAGCATGCGGTTTTGTGTTGATTATCGTCGTCTGAACGACGTTACGAAGAAAGACAGCTATCCCTTGCCAAGAATTGATGACACGCTGGACATGCTTACTGGAGTAAAGTGGTTTAGCACACTAGATCTAAAAAGTGGCTACTGGCAAGTAGAAATCGACCCTAAGGACAAGGAGAAGACTGCATTCTCGACAGGAAAGGGTCTGTGGCAGTTTAAAGTTATGCCATTTGGATTGTGTAACGCTCCGGCAACGTTTGAAAGATTGATGGATCTGGTACTAACCGGGTTGATTGGTGATGCCTGCCTTGTCTACTTGGATGACATCATCATCGTAGGCCGTACGTTTGAAGAACATCTTCAAAACCTGGAACGCGTGCTCATGAAAATCCAGAGTGCCAACCTCAAGTTGAGTCCGAAAAAGTGTTCATTTTTCAAACGGCAAGTTAGCTTTTTGGGTTATGTTGTGTCGGAAGAAGGTATCCGCACGGATCCAGAAAAAATCGCCGCTGTCAAGGATTGGCCAATTCCAAAAGACAAGACGCAGGTCAGAGCATTTTTAGGTTTGTGCTCCTATTATAGGCGTTTTGTCAAGAACTTTGCAGATATAGCCAAACCCCTGCACAAGCTAACCGAGGAAAAGCGACATTTTTGTTGGGATGAAAGTTGCGACATCGCTTTCCAGGAGCTAAAGGACCGTCTGTGCAAAACACCTATTTTGGGGTATCCTAATATCAGCAAGGAATTTATAGTTGACACAGACGCAAGTGATATCGGACTTGGCGGTGTGTTATCTCAAAGAAATGGCGATCAAGAGGTTGTGATTGCGTACTTCAGCAAGTCGTTGTCAAAACCAGAGAGGAATTATTGTGTCACGAGACGGGAATTGCTTGCTGTGGTAAAGTCATTGCAACATTTTAGCAAATATCTGCTGGGACGGAAATTTCACCTACGAACTGACCATGCTGCACTGAAATGGCCGAAAAAATGAAATGAAAACCGTATACAAAAAGGTACAAGAAGTGCTCCTAAAATCGTCCACGTGGATCGACTGGCGCGTTATTATGGGGCCGATAATGCTCGGGACGAGCATGTGTCAGGGGGGGGCAGTGTTACGCGCCAGAATTAATGTTGGGTACATGGCGGCATTTGCGTACAGCTAACGTCATCTAGTTTCAAGTAACGGAAACCAACCAAACATTTATGTGCTGCCATCTAGTATCGAGTAGCAAACACTTGCGTGCTGCTGGCGCCATCTAGTATCCAGTAGCAGGCATTTACGTGCTAGAACATTCTCGATGTTTAGACACCTGGTCGGTCGGGACCAGTGTGTGCCCGAACTTTCCAGAGGTTTCCATACAGGAGGGTTCTGGAAATGACTGTCGGTATATAAAGGGCGGACATCCGGCGACGGCAGTCAGTATTGAATTGGCGATACAAACGATAACTTCGAGAGCGATCTTCAACTGCGAATTATAGTGAAGTGAAGTGTTCAGTAGTACGATTGTGTTTTATAATTAGTGTGTTTTAAAGTGCTAATTAGTGTCATAAATTAAAGTGTCAGTTTTGGTTGTTTAATCGGCTGTTTTATTGTAACTAACCCCAAGCTCGTAACAATATGTATAGATTCTCGAAATGATATTATTATTGAATGCATAAAAATAAATAATAGATAAATTATATAAAGAGGAGTTTCTTGCACGTTCTTCTCCATAGAGATCTACGCTTTGGAACGTGCAAATAGCTTCATGTATTTGACTGACTGGCCTTGACATTTCAAAAGTGCCTGTAAATACTCTATTTGAAATAAAATTCTTTGAATCTTTAAAAGAAATAAACTTGACAGGCAATATTATATCGTAAAAAGATTAAATAAAAACATGAACATAACGAAAAACAACACAATACCTACATAATATTGAATAGCTATCATATATTCAATATTATGTGTTGTGTTTTTTTTACTACTGTGAACAAACGTGAAATGCACGTAGATTTTAGTCTACCCCCAGTACAGAATCGTTTAATTCGTTAGATACTTTGGATAACACGGGTAAGATTGGCAGAGCGGCCATACCCAGTAGGTCGAATGTCGAATATTTTTTACTCCATTTGTATCGCGAGTGAAATGAATCAATCAAATAAATCAGCCTATCGCTGTCCAGGGTGGCACACGCTGGATAAAAAAGAAAAACAAAATTGGCTGTCATGTTTTACTATAATTATCACTTTACATTATTATCCTGGCGGGCTAATGCGGGTCATATGTACCTAAACAGCGCTTCGACAGTTCAACTTTTCTCCCCATCTACTCCCATGATGACCAAAGCAAAGAAGAAAAATATGGTAAAACAACGGCTGCACTTCCTCCCACTAAAAGTGCACCTCACTAATATCAGGGGGTTGCACTCACCATCTTGAGACCGAGAAGCCGCACCTGTTTTTCCTAACGGAGACGAAGATAACAACCCCGTCGGACGTGGCGTACCTCAACTACCCGGGCTACTCTCTGGAACACAAGTTCACGAACCAGGCTGGGGTCCGTGTGTACGTCCGCGATGACATTTGTTGTCGTCGTCTCCGTTGCTTTGAGATATCGGGTTTTTCTGCCATATGGCTACTTGTGGACACAGGCGTGGAGAAAATTATCTACATCGGCGTTTACCGATCGCACAGCGGTGACCAGGAGACTACAGCGATGTTTAATTCCCTCGTGGAGTCGACCGACGTAGCCCAGCAACGGTACCCAACGGCGAAGCTCATTTTTCTAGGGGACTTTAACGCCCACCATAAAGAGTGATGGCTTGTTTCCCCGTACCTGAAAACTGACCATGCCGGGTTGGAGGCGCGTAAGTTTGCTTTAACGCTTGATCTGACCCAGCTGGTGAATGTGGCAACGCGGGTACCGGATGTTGCCGCCCATACACCCAATTGTTTGGACCTTCTGCTGACAACTGATCCGGGCAGTCTTTCAGTATCGGTCTCAGCTCCGCTGGGAACGTCTGACCACTGCTTGGTGAAATCCGTGTTGACCTGCTCTCCTCCAGATAAGAGTCCTAGAGGCACGAGACGAACACACTAATTATAAAACACAATCGCACTACTGAACACTTCACTTCACTATAATTCGCAGTTGAAGATCGCTCTCGAAGTTATCGTTTGTATCGCCAATTCAATACTGACTGCCGTCGCCGGATGTCCGCCCTTTATATACCGACAGTCACTTCCAGAAACCTCCTGTATGGAAACCTCTGGAAAGTTCGGGCACACACAGGTCCCGTCAAAACATCGAGAATGTTCTAGCACGTAAATGTCTGCTACTGGATACTAGATGGTGCCAGCAGCATGCCAGTGTCTGCTACTTGATACTAGATGGCAGCACGTAAATGTTTGTTTGGTTTCCGCTACCTGATACTAGATGGCGTTAGCAGCACGCAAATGCCACCATGTACCCAACATTAATTCTGGCGCGTAACACTGCCCCCCCCCGACACATGCTCGTCCCGAGCATTATCGGCCCCATAATAACGCGCCAGTCGATCCACGTGGACGATTTTAGGAGCACTTCTTGTACCTTTTTGTATACGGTAGGTCACGTCATTGATTGTTGTCACAATCCGGTACGGCCCGTCCCATTTAGCTTGAAGCTTAGGAGATTTCCCTTTACTGCGAACTGGATTGTGCAACCACACTAGTGAACCTTCATCGAACCCTTTATTGTTAATTTTGCGGTCATAGCGGGTTTTCATCTTGTCAGACATTTTCTGGCTCGATTCTCTGACGTGTTCATAAATGTCATTCATTTTGTTCCGCAAGTCATTCGCATAATCGGTTATACTACGTGGGGCATCAGGTGGCATTCCAGTGATCAGGTCTGCCGGCAGCCGTAATTCTCTACCAAAGTTTGCGAAAGCTGGTGTCAGTGATGTGCTTTCGTGAACAGCACTTCGGTATGACAACAAAAACGGTTGTATGTGCTTGTCCCAATCGCGTTGCCGATTTTCCACAACTTTTGCCAAGTATCTCTCCAATGTCTGATTAAATCGTTCCACCATTCCATCCGATTGTGGGTCTCGTTTTATGAGTACCCATAACTCGGCAAGTTTCCTGGAATATCTGTGACTCAAAATTCCTTCCTTGATCGCTGTGAATCTCCAAGGGTACTCCAAAACGACAGAAGACTTCATGAACCAGTTTATCTGCAACTGTTGAAGCTTCTTGATTTGGTATGGCGAAGACTTCCGGCCACTTAGTGAAGTAATCCATTACAACCATGAAATACTTGTTACCACTATCACTTTCCGGAAATGGTCCCGCAACATCTCAGGGCTATCCTCTCCCATGGTGCACCAACATTGTACAATTTCAATGCACCTCTGCTACGAGTCTGAGGTCCTTTTACAGCCGCACAACTTGTACATTTCCGACACCAGTCCTCGACATCGTCACGGCAATGGACCCAGTAAAACCGTTCCCGTATTTTCAATAGAGTGCGTTTAACTCCCATATGGCCTCCTGAACAACCATCATGGTATAGCTGTAAAACATCCGGTACCTTAACTTTAGGGACAACCATTTGCAAATGACAGTTGTCTCCCCGGGCATTTTCCCATCTACGGCACAGTACTCCATCCTGAATTTTTGTGATCGAACTCATCGCTGAGACATCACTCCACGTGGGCTTAGGAGCACTGGCCTTCATCCACTCCAGAATCGGCTTGATGTCTGAATCTTCGTGCTGAGCATGTTGTAGGCTTTCCTTCCACTCGTTGCTGAGGTCTGTCTTGAGCATCCTCACAGGTATGACTTCTTTACCCTCTTGCCTAGTACAATGCTTGCAGTCTTCAGGGCAAGGTCTTCTTGACAGTGCATCAGCGTTGCCATGAGATTTTCCGCTGCGATGTTCTACCACAAAGTCGCATTCCTGCAGTAGTTCAATCCATCTCGCAACTTGTCCTTCTGGATTTTTGAACTGCAATAGCCATTTCAGCGCAGCATGGTCAGTTCGTAGGTAAAATTTCCACCCCAGTAGATATTTGCTAAAATTTTGCAATGACTTTACCACAGGAAGCAATTCCCGTCTCGTGACACAATAATTCCTCTCTGGTTTCGACAATGACTTGCTGAAGTACGCAATCACAACCTCTTGATCGACATTCCGCTGAGATAACACACCGCCAAGTCCGATATCACTTGCGTCAGTGTCAACTATAAATTCCTTGCTGATATCAGGATACCCCAAAATAGGTGTTTTGCACAGACGGTCCTTTAGCTCCTGGAAAGCGATGTCGCAACTTTCATCCCAACAGAAATGTCGCTTTTCCTCAGTTAGCTCGTCAAAAAGAGCCGCAAGAAGAAGGGGGGGGGGCCCGTATCGCTGTCGAGTCCACTATGAAGTACCTGGGATTGGTGCTCGACAGCCGTTGGGATTTCGGCCCCCACTTCCAGCAGCTGGCGCCCAAGTTGTTGGGCGCGGCTGGGGCGCTGTCATCGCTGCTTCCCAATCTGGGGGACCCGAGCACCGCCTGCAGGCGGTTGTACGTGGGGATCGTGCGATCGATGGCCCTGTATGGGGCCCCGATCTGGGCGGCTGACCTGACGGCCAGCACCATCTCTGTTCTGCGGAAGCCGCAGAGGGTGATGGCTGTCAAAGTCATCAGGGGTTATCGCACGATCTCCTACGAGGCGGCTTGCGCACTGGCCGGATCTCCGCCCTGGGACCTGGAGGCAAAAGTCCTCGCGTCACTGCATCGGTGGCGTGAGGACGCGCGGGCGCGCGGCGAGCGACTGATGCAGCAACACATCGAGCTGCGTCGGTCGTAGCTGCGCGAGGTCCTGGTGGCGGAATGGCGGGACAGGCTCTCACGCCCTTCCGCCGGCCTCGTCACTATTGAGGCCATCCGGCCAGTGCTCGACCGGTGGCTCGGGAGAAGGCACGGCTCCCTGTTATTTCGTGTGACGTCCTCTCGGGGCATGGCTGCTTCGGGAGGTTTCTGTGTCGCATAGGCAGGGAGCCGGACGCTCGGTGTCACCACTGCGTCGACTGTCGGGAGGACACGGCGCAGCATACGCTGGTAGAGTGTACCGCTTGGGAGGAGCCGCGTCGTGCCCTCATTTCTGTGGTAGGCATTGACCTCTCGCTGCCAGCCGTAGTCCGTGCTATGGCTGACGGCGAGGAGTCCTGGGACGCGGTGGTCTCCTTCTGCGAAACAGTTATCGCGCAGAAGGAGGCTGCGGAAAGGGAAAGGGAGATCTCGACCTCCCTCCCGGCCCGCAGCAGACGCACCAGGCGTCGGAGGACATACGCTGCCCTCTTCCGGCCCCCCTAACTGGGTCCAGGGGCGGCGGACTTGGGGATGTCCGTCGCCCCCCATTCATCTGGACCCGAGGTGGCGGCGCGTGGTGTTCCCGTGCGCCCCTCTCTGACGTCGCGGGGGGAGTCAAACACCTCACTCCCCCCGCTGACCCGAGGTGGCCCGCAGAGGCGGGCCGGCACTAGCCGGGGATTACGGAAGTCGTAAGCCCCCGCAATCTCCGGCGTAGGTGAGAGATGGAACACCGGGGTGGTTTTAGTCAGTAAGAGTCTGACAGACCCCTCCGCCCGCCCCAGGGCGGAGGACAACCATGAGGATTTACCCCAGTTAAAAAAAAAAAAAAAGGATTCCGAGGAAGACTAACCGGTACAACCGTCACTCTCGTTTGTGCATCCTTGCCGAGGGTCCCAGTTGATAGATATCGGCATCGACGCAACCAATCCACTTCCTCGCAGGTACCCATCAGTGTGCCCTTTTCTATCACCTGTTCCTTGTCACAAAGGTTCAGCACACGAGAGATGTCGGTGGCTCTGACCAATGTTCGTGCCACTTTCCATGGAAGGTCATTGTCAACCCTTTCTACGAGTACGCAACGATGAGTCTGCCCAGGATTCCGAGGAAGACTAACCGGCACAACCGTTTCCGATCTCGGAGGAAGAACAATCTTCTTTAGGTTTTTTCCAGGTAAAGCCCCTTCCATGAAAAGTTCCTCTTGTCCACATTTCATAACTCCTTGATTAACGTCGATCTCACAATGATTCTTCCTCATAAAGTCTAAGCCCAGGATGCAATCGTCCATTATATCGGCCACAACAACATTATGCAGGTAGATTTTGTTGCCTAGCTTCAACTCCATCTCTTTTTCTCCTCGGACGGGTATGCGCTGACCGGTGGCTGTTACCAAATTTATACGCTCTCGGTTGTATGCAGAGTCCCCAAGGAACCGACTTATAATTTGGGAACTGACAACCGTGCGAGAAGCTCCAGTATCTATCGTCAGCATACATGGTGTCCCGTTGACCTCACCCTTGATGATAAGGCTGTTCCAGTCACGGTTTTGTGAGATCGAAATCCTTGGGGCTCCTTGAACATCAGCCAGCACCCGCCCCGCAGTCCTGGCTTTAACTCGTTTCCCTGCTGTTGCTGGGCGGTGCTATTAGACGCCCTGCCCTCTGGAGATCGGCTACCTTCCCCTTCTGCAGTTCGCTTAGGGCAACTGGATCGAAGGTGGCCCCTTTCACCACAGCCGTAGCACCTAGGGCTGTATCCTTTTAAGCGATCGCGAACTGTAACCGCTGCAACCTCCCTGACGCGGTGGGAACGATGATCTTGCCGCACAGCTTCCACCTCCAGTGCATGGGCCAAGGCGTCCTTAAGCGTCCCGTGGTGCCCGAGCCTCACTGCAGCCCTAACCTCAAGGTCGCGGATGCCGTCGATGAATGCCTGCACCAGGTTCCCTTCAATGAGCGCTGGTGCAGACTGGTACGCTTTTCGCACCAGCTTCTCTACTTCAAGGGCCCACTGCTGCAGGTTCTCACCGCTGCGTTGCACGCGATCCCTTAACTGCGCACGAAACACGTGCTCCAGATGAGCGTCGCCATACCTAGTTTCCAACGCCTCAAGCAGCTGCTCGTAAGTCACCTCCTTACCGAGAGCTTCCAGGACAGTTAAGGCCTGGTCGCGCAGGCCTAGGGTGAGGGCAGTCATGGCCTGATTTTTACTCCACCCGTTCGCCTTCATGACAGCCTCAAACTGAATCTTGTAGGCCGACCAAGAAGACGTCCCATCGAACGGCGGCACTTTGAACCCACGTGGCGAAGGAGTAGTGGCTGCTGAAGTAGCAATTCCATCTCCAAGTTTAAGGTTGCCCAACTCCTTCTTCACATCCGCAATGACGTCATCAAACTTGCTGATCCTGGTTTCAGCGTCTGACAAGCGGTTGTCATGCTGAGCGACCTTATCCTTCACCTCCTTCATGTCTTTCCCGAAGGACGCGTGAAGTTCCTTCATGAGGAGCATCTGTTCTTCCTGGCGGCGCGCCTGCTCGTCCTTGTCAAGCTTGAGCTGCTCTTCCAAGCGACGGGCCTGTTCCTCCTGTCGTCGGGCCTGCTCCTCCTGTCGTCGGGCCTGCTCCTCCTGTCGGCGGGCCTGTTCCTCCTGTCGGCGAGCCTGCTCCTGTAGCATCATCATCAGAGCAGCAAAGTCTGGTGCTGGTGATGCTGGAGCTGCTGTGGACGGGCCGGCCTCCATGGTCGGTAGCTGACCTGCCGACGTCTGCGGCGTTGCACCACCAAAACGCCTCTGGTCCGTCTCCTGCTGGCGTTGACTACGGGTACGGATACCCTCCGTGTCGTCCTTTGGCAGAATCGGCATGATTATCCCACTTCTGACACCAATTGTCACGAGCTTAGGGTTCGTTACAATAAAAACTGCCGATTAAACAACCAAAACTGACACTTTAATTTATAACACTAATTAGCACTTTAAAACACACTAATTATAAAACACAATTGCACTACTGAACACTTCACTTCACTATAATTCGCAGTTGAAGATCGCTCTCAAAGTTATCGTTTGTATCGCCAATTCAATACTGACTGCCGTCGCCGGATGTCCGCCCTTTATATACCGACAGTCACTTCCAGAACCCTCCTGTATGGAAACCTCTGGAAAGCTCGGGCACACACAGGTCCCGTCAAAACATCGAGAATGTTCTAGCACGTAAATGTCTGCTACTGGATACTAGATGGCGCCAGCAGCATGCCAGTGTCTGCTACTTGATACTAGACGGCAGCACGTAAATGTTTGTTTGGTTTCCGCTACCTGATACTAGATGGCGTTAGCAGCACGCAAATGCCGCCATGTACCCAACATTAATTCTGGCGCGTAACAATAGCATAAGAGATTTAGGGGTAATCATATACAGTAAGCTTGTGTTTGATCAACATGTAAATAGCATAGTTGCACAGGCGTGCGTCTTGCTAATTTACTATGGCAGGCGCACGCCACTGTCATCTGTTGCCATTAACTGGCCACCAAACGACCGGTCCGCAGTCACGGACCGCGGTTGGATTCTGCGGGCAGGGGACCAAAAGTCCCGGAACCGCTTGCCGCGATCACTCCACAAACGGTTCAGTCGAATTCGAGCATTGGTAGAGTGCGTCAGCTTTAAGTATAAACAAGTGTTAGTACGATTTGTTATTTATTCTATGCCACTATGATTGTCACTATGATTTGAATGTTTAATGTATAAATATATTAGTTTTACATATTTATTCCACGCCTACATTAATATCCTTATAGTCTTTATGGCTCACACAATTTAAAGTAAAACGCACACATTTTAATAAAGTAAATAGGGTAAGGTTCTCCTACAAAAGGGTTTGACAATCTTACATATGTAATCCGCATTTTATGGCGGCGGCCATCTTGGACCGATTTTCATCAAACATACATTTCCCGTCACGCAAGTTTACCTCCCCGAAGTACGTCGCAATCAACTGCGCAGGATGTCAATTTGACAAAAAATATAGGACAGCGCATGCGCGGGTAGGTCGCGCATGCGCGTGTTTACGCAAGATGGCGGGTGCAATGGCTTCTCACTCGATCGTATACGTTCGATGCATACGTGTGACCGCTTGCTCAATGCAATACGACTGTTGATGCGAAAAGTGTTAAGATAAGATAAGATAAGATATTTATTTTGCAAATATGGGTACAAAAACACGGTGACATAATAATATAATTAGCAACAGCCATATTTTACCAGAAGGCATGCAAAACTACAAAATACATTAATGATTCTACATAATAAAGATAACAATGTCAATAATTTCATAATAAAGATAACTATGTTAATATAAAGATTAAATATTACGATTAAAATTTCATTACAATATAATTAAATTAAAATTAAGATAAATAAAAGATTGTATGTCATTTTTTCTAACTTCCAGTCAATATAAAAGTGATCAAGAGATTCCTTTCTCCATTAAAAACTCTGCCACGCTATAATACGCTTTGTCTACTAAAAAGTTTCGTAGTTTTTTTTTAAATAACGCCAAAGTTAATTCTTTCCAACTCCTCGGTAATTTATTATAGACTAGCTGACCCGCGCGGCTTCGCTCCCGTCAACTGGCTATTCTACCTACCGACCCTAACCTACCTACCCTACCTACCTACTCCACCTACTTACCTATCCTACCTACCATAGCTACCCTACCTTACCTACCTAGGGTAGGTAGGTACCTACCCTACCTACCTACCTACCTATCCTACCTACCCTACTTACCCTACCTACCCTACCTACCTATCCTACCTACCTCTCCTACCTACCTACTCTTTTTTTTTGTATTTTAATTCTTATTATGCTATTCCGGACGAAGACTAATCCAACAACACAAAAACTATGAAAATCGGTCGAGCCGTTCTCGAGTTAGAAAAGTGTTCGAACAAACCCGACTTTGTTTTAAATATATTAAGAAGATTAAGAATTTTGCTATATTGTGAAAGATTCGACCTTTTTCTAGAAGACATTTTTTATATTAGCGAGACAGAAATAAAACGCATAAACTGAAGGAAGACGGGCAGTGGTGGCTTATTAAAAAAAAGGGTTCCGTTTTGGGAACACATTCATAGCGCGTACAGCTAAGGAGTGGAATTCCCTGCCGGAGTCTGTGTTTCCTGATAGCTACAACCTGGGAGTCTTTAAGTCAAGAGTGAATAGGTTACTTCTAGGCAAGCGTGCTCCATCTTCGACCACATCATCGCTTACCATCAGGTGAGATAGTGGTCAAACGCGCGCCAATAAATAGTAAAAAAAAAAAAAACTTGGTACGGAACCCTAAAAATCGACTGGGTTCGCACGAATCAAAATCGTACGCGAAGGCTTAAATAATAGGGTCCCATTAGCAACTTTGGCACGGAACCCTATATTTTGCCTTGGCTCGCAAATTGAACCGTTTGATACTTAGCACGAATTAAAAACTTAGTTGCGGGTAACCTGGGAGTCTTTAAGACAAAAGTGAATAGGTTGCTTCTAGGCAAACGTGCTCCATCTTCGACCGCATCATCGCTTACCATCAGGTGAGATAGTGGTCAATCGTATGCCTATCTATTGTAAAATAAAAAAATATTCCACTCCGTATCACCTAACCAATGAGAACTAATGATAACACGATTTGACAGTTACTGTGAAATCGTGTTGTCATTCATTCTTAGTTCGGGTTCGGGACTAATCGTAAGTCTGTAGGTGATACGGAGTAGAATACGTCCGCAACTAAGCCCGAAACTACGGACTTCGGACTTAGAGAGTAGCCTCCCAAAATCGATCGCTCCCGTCACCGTGACCACCTTTGGTACGATACCTTATTATAAAAAACCAAACTACTAACCTAAACTAAACCTAAACCTAACTACTAACCAAAAAATGGACTCTGTCTGAAATATAAGATTTTTATTTATTATTATTAGCCTTGTTTCGCAAATCGAACCGGTCGTTGCTTCGCTTTAAACGGAATCAATCGCGGAGGCTTAGCAGTAGGGTCCCGTCAGCACAGCACCTTTGGTACGGAACCCTACAGGCCTGATCCGCAAGTCGAACCGTCCAGAACTTCGCAAAACTAAATCAGTTTAAGACTCTACGATAAATGCACTTTAAACGAAACCAGCACCAGAGATTTAACCAATTATGGTCCCTAACAGTTTAAGACCTATCAGAGACCAAACCGAAACTCCTTCGAAACACGACTGTGTTTAGAAATTGTGTGAGGTCATTCTCCAGCGAAAAATCTTAACACCGCAATTCAGAAAAACGCGTCATCAGTGCAACGCTATCTATCGACCATGTAAACTGACAAAATATTTGGCAGCGGAAGACGTTAAATAAGAAGCCGGTATGTAACGGTAAATAACGATACGGTGTTAAAATGTTTACTTTTATTTTGCTACGTCTACGTATTAAAAGTTTCACAAATAACTCAATCAATGTGTTTTGGTGTAACATTCATGCTTTCATGCATTTTTTGGTTCCTCAATAGATGGCGCTCTGACTAATCAGAATATATAAGGAAGTTTCTTACTAAACTAAAAATTCAAAATATTTTGATTTTGTGGATCGATTGTATCGATCAATAACGAAAAGGTATAAAATGATCACTCTTATTTTGCCACGTATTAAAAGTTTCACAAATAACTCAACAATTTTGAATGCTTTCGTGCATTTTATTATTCTCAATAGATGGCGCTCTAACTCATCAGAATACATTAGGAAGTTTCTTCCTAAACTTAAAAATTCAATATCTTTTGATTTTGTGGGTCGATTTTGATGAAATAAACGCTAAATGTTACTCGGGTTATCACTTAATATTTTTAAGTACATAGATTTGCAATCTAATCTGTGGTTTAAGCGTGATGCTCCCACAAACGCACAGACAAACAGACAAACAGACAAACAGACAAAAATTTCAAAAATTGCATTTTTATGTTTTATACCTTTTTCCTGAGTTTTCTGTGTAATTTTCATGCAAAAATATTCAATGTACAGACACGGTTAGTCTACGATTTTATTATATGTATAGATGACTGGCGCCATGTAGCAGACACTTTTGCGCATTAAAGTCGTTCTTGCACTAGGGAGACATAGCCTACTTAGCCTACTATTATCACGCCTATTTCGTGGAAATACGTCAGCTATGCGCTCAGAACGATCAGGGTTTTAATTTTACAAACACTGCCATTTCTAAAATATAATAAGCATGGTAAAGTTAATATTTTTTTCTGTTTTGAATATGGGACGCAGCTATCAGTAAGTTGGAGTTTTAAAAATGACCGTATGCATCTTTTCTGTGCTTTGAATGCAGTTTCTCTTTCAGTGGAGTTACCCCAAAAGATAACGCCGTATCGTAGGTGGTTACATGTTGTTATTGTTTTTAATTAATTATTTTGGTTTTTTCTTACTATTTGATTTGTTTTTTTTTGTGTTTTTGTGGTGTATGTATTTGTGGTGTTACTTTTTGATATTGTTATTGTTACTGGTAGTCTTTGTTACTTGTTTATAATATAATACGTATAAAAAAAAAATCTAGGAACGTAACACTTGTTTACGCGATTGCACCTCCGCGGTCTTCACTAAAACCAAACTTCGGAGGGGTAAACAACGGTGATGCGAACTGTAGATAAGAACACTCCCGACTAATTCACCTTTCACACAAAAAATAACAATCAAAATCGGTTCATCGGTTCGGGAGCTATGCCTCAGACAGAAACACACACACAGACACATCAAACTTATAACAAATGTCGTTTTTGCGTCGGGGGCATGTCGGGGGTTAAAAATGGCGTACAGCGTGCACTGTCGCTGCGCGCGCGACAGCGCGGCCCGTGGCAGTCAAAGGGTCAAAAAGCGCACCCTAGTATATTACTTACACTAAAAGTACAACATAAATACGATTATTTTCGGTTCATTTTCTATACCATTAAGAGTCCGTCCTGCCAAACGACTGATTTCCGTCAATTTTGTTCCGTAATTGTTAAAATGTGTAACATAATATTAGCAAAACTGTGCACGTTATGGGTAGCTTAACTCTTCATCTTGCATGTGGCTTGAAGGTTTTTACAAAAAAACTTCATAACTAATGGTAAACCTTTAATAATCAATGCTATTTTTTTAAAAAATGATGTCAGAGTGACGTTTGACCATCGTTTCAGGAAAAACTACGAGAAATTTTGACCATATAAAAATATAAGTGACAACAGCATATAACCCTTTTGCGTTGGTGTTGGTCACTTTTTGCCATTTCCATTCAAAAATCAGCAGAAAAAAAATGATGACGTTACGTCTTTCTACGGAAAAATTCAGCCAATTTTGTATTTTTTTTCTAATGTTAAGCTGGATATTTAAGAAATTAAAAAATAACATAATAATCTTGAGTTATTCTTATAGTAAAAACAAAATTTTTCTTTACAAAAAAAACGTATAGAAAATAAATTTCAAAACATACTATAATAACATGCGCGCATAATCGATCGCCTCAGTGTCAACCCAGCTAGCGCAGCGGGAGGACGTATTGCTTCTTGTCACTGGAGCTCGCGAACTCTACGTATGAATTTTAGCAAGAATATACTTCGACTACTACAACTTGGTCCGTTGAGTATTTATTTTGTTTTCAGTACTGATATTAAAAATATAGTTGTAAATACATTGTGTGTTAAGAAAAGAAGTTTGGATTTTGAACCTACTTCAAAAAAGGAGGTTCTGTATTATAGCCGTTTGCGTTATGAATAGTATGCAAGTCCGTGTTTTTTTTTATTATGTCCTAAAAACTGTAAATTATGGGTTTTAACCGACTTCAAATAAGAGGAGTCGACAGATTTTTAACCGACTACAAAAAAGGAGGTGGTTCTCAACTGGACCAAATCGTTTTTTTTTTTGTTTGAATGGGTAGACTTCTCAGGTGGTTCCATCATAAGCATGAGATGATGATTAACACGCAAATATATCTGAATAGCGTTAGAAAGTATATGAAAAACATTGTATCTGCCTATAACATTTGAGGGTTGCTCTCGATGTTCTTGGGATCCCATCATTAGATTCTAACTTTGTGACAATGAGACCACCTCAGGAATATCGAATAAAACAAAATTGAAAGTCAGCCCATACTTGGCGGAGAAATCGGTGAACATCTATAAAAAAAATACGAGCAGCCAAACATACATAGAACCTCCTCTTTTTTTAAGAAGTCGGTTAAAAGGATAACCGAAGAAAAAGAAACCAGAAACGCCGATTTCTGAAATTTATGTTATTTCACTCTTTTCAGTATGTTTTTTTGGAAGTCGATTATTTTTTTAGGTTTCCGTAGTTACCTAAAAGTGGAAAAAGTATAATTTTGCCGAATTACGTACGTTCGAATGGATGTTACGTGAAAAGCACATGCGTGGATATCTGTATCTTTTGCGCAAGAGGTAAGTAACCGAGATTCTTCGTCGAGCGCAGCATCGAGCTCTACGACAAATCTCGTATACCTAAGGAACGTTTTGGAAAATCAAAAATGAGGAAACGATAGTTCGTAAAATCACGCCTGGTAGTACCAAATTCAAGGCCAACTGCATATTACAAAAAAGGATGTGTGTTTGTTTGCAGTATGGACAGGTTCTGATTACACAATGAAAGTCAAAAGGTTATTAGAAAGTTTTTGGAAGACAAAATTGGAGAAAAGACCCGTGGATTTTTATGACCTGGATTTGAATACGGTTAATGTAAACAAAAACAAATTTCAATATTTGTCGTCTCTAAGATTTATGGATCTAGCTTTCGGGATCAGCTATTTCAGATATGACACATGTTTTGTAAAAAGACATTTTTTTTATACATTTGTTCCAAAATGGATCAGTCCTTTCTGTTTTTTTAGACTTAATTTTGTTACCTTTCCCTGACTTTGGTAGAGTGCAGCTGTCTCTGTGACTATTTAACCAGTTGTGGATTTAATTTATAGAATAGAACTAGCTTTCACCCGCTACTTTGTACGCGCATATCCCGTTTTTTCCCGTTCGCGTAGGGGTTTTGGGAAATCCTCTCAATGCTCCTCTACACCTTTCTACAGCTTTGTACGACCAGTAGTTTTGGCTGTGCGATGTCTGTCAGTCACTCAATCACTCAGTAACGGAAGAATTGTATGTATATTGATGAAATAGAAATACTCTTTATCCAAACTGACAATAAGCGCTGTGTATCTAACGCCCAGCAAATGCTGAGATGGTAACCCTTTCGGTATAAGTACGCTTAGCGCAATTGTATAATTTTATTCTGTAATTTGTAGTACTTTTTTTCTGTTTTTTTTTTTAATTTTTTTTTTTATTTGTGATGGGTTTGCTCTTGACTCTAGTCTAGGTCAGAGATGACAGAGACAAAGTCTACGATGGAGCGAGCTTACCCAGAAGGAGCCTGTGCACTCTAACTTTGAAGAGTTTAGGGTTGTAATTGTAAGTGATCGGAAACACGGACGCAGGCAGAGAGTTCCACTCCTTTGCTGTGCGCATTATAAAAGACGTTTGGAAACGCTTATTGCGAATTGGTGGAATAGCAACAAGGTAGGGATGGTAAGATGCAGTGCGTGTGGATGTCCAATGGTAGAAGGGGGCCGGTGGGATGAGGTCGTGGAGTTCTTGGGCACACTCACCGAAGTACAATCTGTAGAAGACCGACAAGCAGGCAACCTTACGGCGATGAGCCAAGCTACGTAGCTTGGCATCCACCAGTTTTACGTCACTTATGAGCCTCTTAGCTCTGCGTTCCACCGAATCAAGCGCGGCAAGCTGATACTTAGCTGAGCCATCCCAAAGGTGGCTACAATACTCGATGGTGGCGCCGAAGTTGAGACTGGATATCAACTCCATGCCTAAGAGCTCGAGCCGATCAGTCACAGGAACAGATGCACCCCGAAAAATAGGAGTTTGGTCAAAACGACTCCTTTTTGCGGTAAAACGACACGCCTGTGTTTTGGTGACGAGTGAAGTGACCAGATTGTCATCACCCCACTGGGAGACAAGGCTTAAGGTCAAATTTGTCCGCTCTACCGTGGCCTCTCTCAAGGAACGAACTTCATTCCCGCTGGTTGTTGCGCTGGACAAGTATCTCTGTGAAACCGTACTGTCATCTGCGTACCCAACAAGACCAGGCTGAAGTAGGTCATTGATGCGCAGCAGAAAAAGAGTTGCAGAGAGAACAGACCCCTGAGGAACTCCGGCATCAATAGCCATGAGGTCAGAGGAGCAGCCGTCAACGACTACTCGGATCGACCGTTCACTTAGGAAGTCTGATATCCAGCTACAAAAACCAGCTGGGATGCCATAAGCAGGAAGCTTACTGAGTAGACCTGCTTGCTAGACCCTGTCAAAGGCCTTCGAGATATCAAGCGACACGGCAAGTGCTTCGCCGTGTCTCTCGATGGCTTCGCCCCAACAGTGCGTGACATACACAAGAAGATCGCCAGTTGACCGTCCCCGGCGAAAGCCATATTGACGGTCACTGAGGAGATCATTGTATTCAAGATGGGCCTGTGTCGAATAAATATTTTCACAACTTCAAACAACTCCCACTTATATAACTACACAAATTCAATTCCTTTGCTCTGCCTACAGTAAAGGCTCTACCAATAATTGTCTTCTACGATGCCCTTCACACCGCTCTGGGTTTATCCACTCTTCTTTCTTTGTGCAGGCGATCTTCCTTTGGAATGTGCTCCCTCTGAACATCAGAACGGCAACCAGTCGGTTGTCCTTTAAGTTGAAGGCATGTAAGCACATTCGCAAGAAGTTGGTAGAATCATCACAGCGTTGATTCGTTGATTTCGTTCTCTTAATACCTAACGTTGTGAATTTTATTAAAGCGTATGTATGTATCTATGTATTTATGATTGTATTTTTCTTTCTCTCCTTTTTTTTCTTTCCTATAATATGCACATCTCTGCACCACCCACCCTACCCTAAAGTCGACTGGTAGAAAATGCCTAAGTCCGCCTTTATACAGTGTTTTTAGGGTTCCAAACAAAAACGGAACCCTTATAGGATCATTCGGGTGTCTGTCTGTTTATCTATCTGTCTGTCCGTCTGTCACAGTCAGTTTTCTCCGGATCCACTGGACCGATTCTGTTGAAATTTGGTACACATATGGATTTCTGTGACTCAAACACGAACGCGTTACGTAAATCATTAAAGTTTTAGTATGGAGGTCACTTTTAGGGTACAAACTAGAAAATTAAAAAAAAAATGTTTTCTCTTTACAATATCGTGTGACATATCAAATGAAAGGGCTTACTGTGAGGATTTAAATTATATTTTTTTTCATAATTTTAAAATAAATGGTTTTGAAGTAATTCAAGAAATTAGACGAAAAATTACCATTCCCCCACTTATCTCCTAAACTGCTGTGCTTAAAATTTTGGAAAAAATTGAAATAATAATTTTTTACCTATAAATTACAGAAAAACCTATAAAAAGTGCTAAAATAACATGTTAAAAAAAATGAAATTCGTTCTGAACTCTTTGAACGCGAGTCCGACTCGCACTTGGCCAGTTTTTTTTTTTGTGCATAAAGTTTTAACAAATAAATATTAAGCGTGTATAAGCAAAACATGTTATTACATTTCTAAAGATGAGACATTGTCAATAAATTACAGTTTACTATTTCTGGTTTCAGCCATTTGCCATATTAACTTACCATTTTGAATGTAGACGAACTTACCAAATATATAAAAATCAAAACGCATTTTACCAAACGCTATTAAAATATTTTTATTTTCAACTAAAGGATCAAAATTGTTAACGCGATCTCTAAGCTTTACGCGCGGCCGTGTGTGCGTAAACGTGCACACAAACATGAAAATGCCTAATCTTGCGCGAGTCAGTTTTGTGCACGGACTCTTAAATTAAGATAACAGATTAATTATTCACTAGGGAAATCAATTACGCAGCTCGGACGGGCAGAATGATTAAAGATAAAATGAAAGTCAAACGAACTCTACAATACAAGCTATTTATTATTATAATTATCATAATTTATTTACAATAGACGCGCGCACTCGGCGGCGGCGGCGGCGGGCCGCCAGCGCCTGTCAGAGCGCCGCCAGCGCGCGGCCGTGCACGGGCGCCAGGTGCGCCGGCGTGGGCGCCAGGTGCGCCGGCGCGGGCGCCAAGTGCGGCGGCGGCTCCGGCTCGTCCAGGTCCAGCGCCGCGTCGATCATGGTGGTGTCGTGCAGCAGGCGCAGGCGCGACGCGCTCAGCCCGGGCGGCGCCGGCTCCAGCGCCAGCGCGGGCGGAGAGCGCGCGCGGCGCCGGCGCTCCGGCCGCGGCGACGGCGTGCGCTGCAGCGGCACGGGGTCCAGGTCCAGCGAGCGGTTCATGTAGGCGTGGCGCGCTGGCTCGCCGCCCGAGAACAGGTTGCTGTAGCTGCCGCCCGCGCTCGGCGGCGGCGGCGGCGTGCCGGCGCGCACGGACAGCTGCAGCGGCGGCGCCAGCGGCGCGGCCATGGGCGCCGGCCCGGGCGCGGGCGGCGTCGTCACCACGCGTGCGAAGCTCGGCGGCATCTCGTCGCGCAACACGCCGCGTCTGCACACAGAGAGGGCATGAGAGCGACTGAGCGTGGGGCGCGGGGAGCGACGGCGCTGCTGAGGACCACGCCTACCTGTCGATGAGGCTGGGCGCCAGCGGGCCGCACAGCAAGTGCCAGCAGTTGGCGCATGCGTTGCCGCGCGAATACGGGTTCGGGTTTGACACGCCACGACGTGTCGAAAACGAGCCCTTGATCTGAAACAGCAAATGATAATTATTACGTCATCAATAATGAATAATGAGCTACAATCTGATGGGTGACTCGTGTGAGTCGACTCACGTCCTCATTGGTGGTCTGGTCGGTGGAGGCGAGGTAGGTGTGGAAGCCGGCCAGGCCCAGCACGGACCACACGGACATGAAGCACACGGCCGCCACCACGGCCGACGCGGGCGTGGCGCGCAGCGCGGCCGCCAGCCCCGCGCCGCGCGCCAGCAGCGCCACGTGCGTGATGGCGCACGCGAACACGAACACGGCCAGGAACGACAGCGACACCACGAACGTGTAGAAGTAGCGGTAGTTGCGCTTGCCCACGCAGTTGCCCACCCAGGGGCAGTGGTGGTCGAAGCGGTCCACGCAGTTGTCGCACAGCGAGCAGTGCGAGGCGCGCGGCGGCCGGAACATCTTGCACGTGAAGCAGTACTTGAGTTTGACGGCGCGGCCGCGCACCAGCACCTCGCGCGCGCGCGGCGGCGGCCGGCCCGCCTCCGCCGCCTCCAGCGCCGCCGCCTCGGCCGGCGCCGCGCGCGGGATGATGCCGGGGTCGGACAGCGCCGTGCGCAGCAGCGCCGCCAGCGTCAGCGCGCACAGAGCCGCGCCCGCCGCCGGCACCGCGGGCGACACGCGCGCCGCCAGGAAGGGGCAGTCGAAGGCGAAGTGCAGCGCGCACGTGCCGCAGATTAGCAGCAGCGTGAGCGCGAACACGCCGGGGTGCGGCGCCGTCATGAGGCGCCCGTCGCACCAGAAGCGGTTGCGACCCGCGAACACCTCCCACTTGCGCGTTACGCGCCGCGAGGCCATCGCCGCATCACCCGCGCCGGCCGCGCAGCCCGCTCCTGCAACACGCGCCGTCACGCCGTCAGACCCCTGCCTAGTGCCTACCACATTCCGATCCGTGCAGATGATGAATCATGGCTTCTTATCTCTCTGTTTAGGTTTGGAGTGACGCCGCAGTATGTAATCAGTATCTATCAGTGGCAGAGCCATTAACAATCAGCCAACTGATATTGTCAAGGTCTACTCCTATCATTATTAAAATTACCATACATAAAGATCGCACATTCATTTTTCATTTGTGTAGGAATTTCGCATTAGAGTAAAAACATCCATGTACCTTTCCCTCCATGCTCACACTTTGATAATACTAGTACGAAGGATAACATTACTGTTACACTGACACGATTGCTCTTCACTGGACTATCAACCTAATTATAGAGCAATAGGAGAAATGTTTTTATTTTCCCTTTTGAGTCAATAGTCACTCACTTAGTATTAAGAAGTTACTGTCTTATTTACACGATGGTCCACATTGTGGTTCAAATAGTAGGCTTGGCAGCCTTCCAAAGCAAAAAAATTGTGTGATCTTGGTCTATACTCCAGAACAGGTCAGGTCTATACTCCAGAACAGGTCAGTATCAAACCCTCCTATATTTTTGATTGTCCGAGCAGGTGCAAATTCTGATCATAATTAGGGACAAAATAAGAACAAGAAAAGACAACTAGAGTAGCTATAGCTAGCCAACTTTAATAATTTAGTCTATGGACTTGCTTCGTGTACAACCATTTTAACGGCACATGTGTGAGTACTGTGTACCTTAAACTTAAGCTATAGCTATCAGTTTTAGGTTTGTTTTTGACTTGAATGTACCCTGGCGGTTGGGAGTGTCATGCTCACACAAAAGTCTGGCTGATGGTGGCGTATGCGTTGGATCATTTGGCTCCCTTCAAAATGGTTGAGCCGAATGGTGCTAGCGCATGCGTCATGTTCGTGAACGGGCGCTGTCAGTTGGGACTGGTCATTTCTCAGTTGCCATGGTTTATTTTAAATATTTCTTTGAATTGTTCCTTTTTTTCCCAGACGCTTTTATCCTGCTCGTCTTTTACATCGTTCTCACATGTTTGTATAATTTCAACTTGATGTAAACAAAAACTTGTAACAATTTATTATTTTTTAAAAGAGTGTCCGTGGAGTTTCTTGCACGTTCTTCTCCATAGAGATCTACGCTTTGGAGCGTGCAAATAGCTTCATCTTGTTGGACTGACCGACCTTGACAATTCAAAAGTGCCTGTAAATGGTTTATTTGAAATATACGATTTGATTTGATTGATTGATTTGATTTGACTGGCTGAGCTTGCAAGGTCCAGTCAACCGCACATTGACTATTATTGTACCGTTAGATTTTATGACCATAGTCAATGGTAGGTATGTCTCTGTCTATCTCTCTGGGGCCTATTGATGATCACATTGTCTAAAAAGTGTATAAACAACATTGCTTGGCATATGCATAGGGAAGGGAATAGGTAATATGCATGCGATTTTTTTATTTGCAAAATGAAATACTTATTAACTCTAATAAACAATTATGAAATTATTTTTTAAATACCTTCATCAGCGATGAAGTTATAAAGCTTCAAATTTTACAATTAGAAAGAAAAGACCGATATGAATTGTGACGTCAAAGTTCTTGGCGCCTATACAGCTGCCATAGAAAACAGCGTTTTCGCGAGAGGGACAGATACATTTGTTTAAAATAATTATATCTC
The DNA here is from genome assembly GCA_947578705.1 of Lacanobia wlatinum. Taxonomy (NCBI): domain Eukaryota; kingdom Metazoa; phylum Arthropoda; class Insecta; order Lepidoptera; family Noctuidae; genus Lacanobia; species Lacanobia wlatinum. Next base: position 1,014,979 of record OX388026.1, read on the forward strand.
GTTTGTTTTTCGAGCAATTTTGATTCTATTTTCACTGTTAGTATTATATTTGTGTATATTTTTAGATAAACTGTATAGATAATAAATATTTTTTTCGTGCATATTCCCTTTAGATTCTATTAAATTTAAAATTTTCAGGTCAGGAATAATTTTTAGGGTTCCAAACAAAAAACGGAACCCTTATAGGATCATTTGGGTGTCTGTCTTTCCGTCCGTCGCAGCTAGGTTTCTCCGGATGCACTGGACCGATTCTGTTGAAAGAACAATGGGCAACTTTATGCATCGTGGGCCCAGTATTGTAGCACTTTCTTACCTACCTTAAAATGAAGATGCAAATAATCTCAACATTTTATTGTATGGCAGCATTTCTATAATGAATTAAATAAAAAAGTTAGAGCGGTTCCAAAAGTTGAATAATTACAGTTAAGTAGGTGCAAATGCTAATATTATGATCCAATAGTGCGCATGCCTAATTGTATCTACATGTTGTCAGCCAAAATGCATTTTTCTCTTTTATGTGTCATCTTAGACTTGAAAAGTTTAGTGAATAAGTGGTTTGAAAATATTCAATTTTTATTTCGGTAGTGGGATAGGTATGTAAAAGAAAAATACCTTTAAAAATGAAACATACATTTACAAAACTATAACATCATCATCATTATCTGCCCAGCCTTTTCCCGGCTATATTGGGGTCGGCTTCCAGTCAAACCGGATACAGCTGAATACCAGTATTTTACGTAGAGCGGCTGCCTACCAGACCTCCACAACCCATTATCTGGGTGACACACGGTACTTCTTGGCAAGACTGGGGTCAGAAAAAAAAAACAATAAAAAAACCGTAATTTTTCATAAAATTGTGGCGATTTAAAAACTATATCATAATCATGCATCAGCTGATTATGCATTATAATTATTATTAAAACAACGCATATATGTATAAAAATATATACGGGCGGGCATCATCAGGTCCTTGAAAAAGGACCTCCACGGCCTTAATACTGAAAGGATTAATCCGCTCTATTGCGTCTTCAAAGAAGCGATAGAGCGGGATTGAGGCTCCAAGGCCTTTGCAAGAGATCTGTCTATTGGGCAAAGCCAGCCACGAAACTGAAGACCGACGATGGCAGAACCATATCCGTCGTGGTGGTACTCTTCTTTAAGAAGGGCGACAATACGCTGCTTAAGAATTGCCGTCCCATCTCACTTCTGAGCCATGTCTACAAGCTGTTTTCCAAAGTCATCACGAACCGTCTCACGCGCAGTTTAGACGACTGCCTGCTTCCCGAACAAGCCGGATTCCGAAAAGTCTTCAGCACCGTAGACTACATAAATACGCTGTGGCAGGTTATACAGAAGACCGAAGAGTATAATCTGCCCTTCTGCTTAGCGTTTGTGGACTACGAGAAAGCCTTCGATCCCATCGAAACTTCGGCTGTGCTGCAGTCTCTCCAAGGGTGCCAGATCGACTATCAGTACATCAGTCTATCAGCACGAGGTGCTGAAGCATTTGTATGTAGGTCGATTACTCGATCAATTGAGTGTGTGAGAGGTTTATGCCGATCAGCTGACATAGTTGCCTTGCAAGAGACGTGCTTGCAGCCGCAAGATATTTCGTTCCTGGGCACGATTAATGCCGAGTTCGAGTTTACGGGAAAGTCGGCGATAGATACCGGCGCCGGTGTGTTACGCGGAAAGCCATACGGAGGTCTCGCGGTACTGTAGAGGAAAAACATATTTCAATCGGTATCTGTCACACAGTGTATAAGTGCGCGTATATCGGCAATAAAAGTGACGTGTTGCGACAGATCGATATTAGTGTTCTCGGTGTACATGCCAACGGACTCAGCCGACAATCTTGGGAGATTGTCGGCTGAGTCCGTTTACGGAATGTTTGGGTGAGATGGCGGCGATTGTTGAAGAGAATAGCGTGGACTCTGTTTTTATGTTGGGTGACTACAATTCGCAGCCCGGCCCGCGGTTTGGCGAGGAGCTGTTTGACTTTTGTGTTGAACAGAAGTGGCGATGTGCGGATGTGGACATATTGGGACTTTCCTCGGACTCGTATACGTACGTAAGCGACATTTATGGATCTCATAGTTGGTTAGATCACTGTGTGGTATCTGAAGCGGCATGGAGAACAGGTGTCGACGCGAAGATATTACATGGTGTTTATTGGTCCGATCATATTTCATTACAACTAATGTGTAACTTTGACTTACTTAAAACGAAGACCAGCATTTATGTAAGCATTCGAAATAAGATTGTGTGGGGTGAAAGGGATTTTAAACAAACTGACTTATATAAGAATGTATATACGACGAGATTAAGAGAAGTAGATTTTTCTTCTGAATTTAGAACTTGTAGTGACAAATTGTGTACAAAGGTAGAACATTGTATTATTGACAAAATGTATAATGAAATTGTTGACATATTAAGTGTATTTAATAACCTTCCCTAAGCACTAAATTATGGAATAATGGGCTTCTTATATTATGTGGCAATTGATGGCGCTGTTCGAAAGTTTAAAGTTTGCTATTCAACTCACTACAAAATATGTCTTTGTAAAAAGATTTTTTTCATTTTTAGGTCCATTTCTGTACAATAGACAAAATAGAAAACTAAGCATATATAAGTTAAATTATTATAGCAAAAAGACAATTGTGCAATATTTACTAAGCATCTCTTACGTAGAGACGGAAGATCTTCTTTTTGTCTGTAAATAAAACATGTTGTGTCCTTTAATTTTAATTTTCATTGTAGTCAAACAATTTATTGTTAATTTATTGTTTTTAAGTTAAAATGTATAAGTTAGCACTTTCTAGCCTGAAGCACAGGTTCATACCAGTACAGGCAAATTAGCTATTGTGTTCTTAAAAATAAAATGTAAGTTATTTAATAAACGATGTTATTATTATTATTATTTTGTTTTTCACTTTCTCGGGTCCCTGAAAACCAGGTCCTTTGATAGGCGTACGAGGAGCCGAAGCCAACTCGCAGAGGCCCCGTTAGACATTTCAAATGGAATGGGGCACCAACCGACGATTTTCCCTATATGCACTGTGAAAGTATACCCAAGGATAATCCCCGTTGGAAAAAAAGGAAAAAAGAAGGAAAGAAAGATAATTTATTTGTCAAATATGCGTTTACATTAACTTTCGAATCAGACATGCAAGGTATTAACAGTGTATTGTGCGCGTCCATATTTTGCCAATAGTGGCGTACAAATTTTGTAGGTATATCAATATAGTCATTTTGAATTTATATAAGAAACAAATGTCAAGATATAACAGTTCACACTAAATTATATTATGCCCAGTAAACATTCTTTATCATGCAGTCAAATAATAAAATTAAGAAAAAAAAAACACATAATTAAATCGCAGAACTATTGCAGAATATGGAAACAAAAGATTAAACGCTATAGGTTTGGGTGGTTCAGTGGACTGATAATCGTTTATGGAGGAACTATTGGCCCCTGCTTGACCACTGACAATAATAACGGCTTTAAAGTGGCAGGGGGTGACTTGCACACTTAATAAATGGGCCCCCCGAATACGGTCGCTAGCACAAAGTGACGTAGCGCCAAGGGGGCAACATATCCTGAGGTGCTAGAGGAGCGGAGAGGTATAACACGGCTATCAGGACAATCCCGGAAGTACGGTCAAGATCCCTACCAGCATCTTACTGGATTATACATCCTTCTCCCGAGCACGTTTGCTCTTGCGAATCTCCACTCAGACCGGCCGATTAAGGCAAGAAAGAAGTGGGAGCTCTGTTCCTCGTTTATTATTATTATTCCATTTATTAAATTTAATACATATAAATTTACATTTTTAAATATTTCTATAAAAATAAAAAACATTTTTAAAAAATAAAAAAATAGTTGCCCACCGGTATCGGGAACAGGGTCCAAGCTACCGGTGGTCAGGGCTCCCGAGAGAGGAACCTCCTCACTATACGCGCCGTGTCTAGGAGTACTGCTTTCTGGATCAAGCCCTTGATCCAGCTGCCCAACGAGAGCCTCTTGAGATGTTGGTCGAGGCTCTTGGCAATTATGCCATTGGCCGTCACAACTATCGGCACAATGACTACTGTGTTCACATCCCACATGTCGACAACCTCGCAAACCAAGTCAAGATACTTCGTTTGTTTATCTTTCTCAGACTTCACAAGGTTCTCGTCATGAGAGACTGCTTTATCAATAATCATTGCGCGACGCTCTAGTCGGTCTATCACCACTATATCAGGCCTATTGGCAACAATAGTCCTATCCCAATAAAATGTGCAATTGCCACTTTCGAGAGCTGGGTCGGGCACATACCTATAGTACGATACTTCCGATTCCACAAGATTGTATTAAAGAGCAAGTTGCTGGTGGATAATCCTGGCTACAAGGTTGTGCCTGTGCAAATAGTCTCCGTTAGCCAGACTAGAACAACCGGAAATAATGTGGCGGATGGATTCCCCGGGCCGGTGACATGCCCGACATATGCCAACCGTACCGTCCTTCACAATGTATTTCCGGTAGTTGTTCGTCATCATAACTTCGTCCATAATTGCATAGACAAAACCTTCGGTTTCCCCGAATAGGTCACCAAAACGCAGCCAGGCTACGGACGCTAAGAAGTCTACATCGGGCCCATGTAGGACCCGATAAAAGCGTCCGTGAAGCTCCTTGCTCTGCCATACCTCCGTGCGGTCATTAGTATCTAATACCACAGGTTTGCGCCAGTTCTCGTTAGCCACGGAGAGCGCGGTAAGGCCTTTGTGCACCGCTACCACATCTCGATGCACACCCACGTCGGCCTCTAGGAAGTACTCCCTAAGGCTGCATACCTCGCGGTTGTGTAGGGTCTTAGCATTTAAGAAGCCACGACCCCCGCACTTCCGCGGGATATACAGCCTCATCACCAATGACCGTGGGTGATGCATCCGATTTGCGGTAAGCAGTGAGCGTACCCTTCTATCCAGGGCGTCAAGTTCCGTCCGAGTCCATTTGAGTATGCCGAAAGAGTACATCAAAACCGGCATGACCCAACCGTTGAAGGCGCGCACCTTGTTTCCGCCTAATAAGACTGTTAAGTACTTTGTTCAGGCGGCCAAAGAAGCGCTCCTTCAACGATTGTTTCACGTCAACAGCATTGTTGATGCCTATCGCTTCCGACATATACCATACTTGTATCCTTCTTTATTTGTGTCGGGAATGATCGGATTGGATACTCTGCAGCTCAGGCAAAAATTAATGCACATTGTGCATAATTATCTTTTAATAAATAATAAGATTGATAATCCATCGGCGAGAGAGCATGTACATTTGTATGTTCCGCAGCAATACATGCGTGGCATAGGGCGGCGACGGCATCAAATTTTCGCGTGCCCACCGGCATGGCGCACCCATCATGTTGATAACATCCCAACCGCGAGGGCAATCTCTCTTATTAATAGTTACATTGACAGCAGTCCAGATGCCGACATATTTGTGAATAGTATTAACACATTAAGGAAATATGTACAGTCCTTTTTAAACAAATGATAGGTATGAATTTTTGAATCAATACAATAATATCATAATTTTTTGTTATATTTTTTGATTTTTTTAAAAATTTATTTCTTAATTTTTATGAATTTAAATATCTTTGTTTGTCATTTAAGTATGCGATTGACTTAGTTGAGTTCCTTTGACATTTTTGAATTTGACATGTAATTTTTTTTTATTTAATTTCTATTTATATTTTAAGTTCTCTTAATTAATTTAAGTAAAAATATTTATGTCTGATATTCGATGTGTGTAAATTGTTAGCATATAAGCGTTTTGGTATGAAACTGTAAGCTTGTATTGTGTTTTTTTTTTTTTAAATAAATAAATACCCAAATACTTGTAAGTTTCGGTTGAGGAGAGGGCCCTAAGGTGTATGGAATCCGAGAGTTGGGTTCCCACGGATTCCATAATCTCCCCTCGCTTTACATGCATGACCGCAAATTTGTCCAAACAAATGCCATCCTGATGGCGCTACTGAAGGTTTCTGTTACCTTCAGTAGCTTCATCAGTTGCAAGTTGTTAGGAGCAAAGAGTTTCAAGTCATCCATATAAAGGAGGTGCAATATGACCTGACCACCTCTTCTCAACCGGTAGCCTTGGTCCGAACCCTCCAGCAATGTACTGAGAGGGTTGAGGGCCAGACAAAACCACAGTGGACTCAGACTGTCACCCTGAAATATGCCACGCTCGATCCTTATCGGTTCGCTGTTCGCCTGGGTCAGTCGACACCCTGGATAGTGAAGGACCGTCCTCCACTGCCCCATACACGACATCAGGAAGGTGCGTAGAACTGCATCAACTTTGTACAGCTCCAGCACCCTCATGAGCCATGTTTGTGGCACTGAGTCATAGGCCTTCTTATAATCTATCCAGCTTGTCGACAGATCTCTTCGGGAACGTCGAACCTGTTGGCTAATGGCTATGTCGATATCCTATCCTATCCTATCCTTAGTACTGCGGGACCCGTTCCTACATCCATTCTGAGAAGCAGATATTATTGAATTACATACTATCAATATGATGGTTAATCTTATCTCTCAAAATGGATGTAAGAACTTTATAGACCGTCGGTAAACACGTGATTATAATTTTTAAGCCTGAAAATTATAATCGCGTGAAATCAGGTAGTCCTGATTTATGGAGCAGGTGGGTTATTCCTGTAGTTAGGAATTGGGGAAGCGACCCTGACTCTTAAGGCAGACTGAAATTGAGATGGTAAGCGAGCGTGCGACCTTATGAAACATTTTATCAAAAAATTGTGCAGCTTGTCCGGCCCTGGAGATTTCCAGTTAGGCAACGGGCGGACTGCACGAGCTACATCTTGGGGGCTGATGTTAATTGCACCCATTTCTGGTATCGGATCGCACGCGCGCTCGACCTCCTGAGTCCAATCACCCTCGGTGTGACTGACAGGCACCGACCAGATGCTGCGCCAAAATGAACACATGGCGTCATCATCCGGTAGGCGCGTATCAGGCTTGGGAGCGACCGGGCCAAGGTGTGACACCTTGGCCCGGTCGCTCCCAAGCCCTATAAACCCACCTCTCATTACTTTGGAATGTAGGATTCTGAGTGTATCGCTCCACTCACCGCTTGTACCTACGAATACGGTTTGCCCATGCATACTCCTTCTGCTTCAGGAAGTTGATGCGCTCTGTGACACGGGTTATATAATCTCGGGGGTTGACATCAGTCCCCGAAAACGCTCGTCTCACAAAGCGCATCACTCTAGGGCGAGTGTTGCCCTCCCTGAAGCAGATAAGTTTGCCGATGAGTGCTCTAGCCTCACCGATACGACGCTCGATCCTGCACTGCCAAGCTGGAACAGCTAGTCGTGTAACTCTGTCACTGTTAGGAAATTTGACATGAGCTACACGACATGCCGCTACAGCCGCACAGTACAAGATCGAGTGGGTATCGACGAGGTCTTTACGGCTATCAAAATAGCTTGATAGACGCGAATCTAGAGCACACACCAGCGCCCCATTTTTGTGATGCATAGACAAACTTAGCACGCACTCACACTTAGCTTCAAGCGGATCAATGAAACCCCATTTTGCCAAGTTGTATTTGCAGCGGCCTACTTGGGTGCGCAAACGATTGAGCGCCCTCCATATTGGCCACTGTAGTTCACGTCCAAGCGGCAGGTGTTCCTGAGGTTTCAAGAAATCAGGTGGTGGAGAGTGCAGTTCTGCCGACAATTTGCCTCTTACTTTGGGTGGCAGGTCCTGGACAGCCAGTGTGTAGCGAAGAAAGCTCTTCCGGCTCTTAAGATGCCGGGAATCGGATTCTTGGTTATATTTCTCAACCGCGCATGCAACATCCCTTCGTACAGCTGGAAGCGCTATACCAGTCAACGGGTAAAGCTTATTCAGCGGAGTCGGCTTACATTATAGACAAACGAGGTAGCCAAGGCCTAAACTCAGGCGGTGTGGAGCGACTCTCGGAAAGCATCCTCTAAAACGCTCCTCAATAGCACATTGCATTGGGTACTCACGGATATAGCCCCATCATCATCACCTTCACCGACGTAGTCGGGTCGCGGTGAAACACTTGCACTTGGTTGTATTTGCACCGCGGCCGGTGGCGAAGCAGATGAGACACGGCTGCTCCGTGATTCCAGACGCAGTCTATCAAGTACGGCATCATCCAACATACGGTTACGCTGGATGACCCGCACCTGATCCGGTAATCGTTGGGCTGAAACGTTGACAGCCGGCTCAAGTACCTGATGCAGAGAGAGCATCCGACCACGGTATGCAGTCAGGTTAGTTCCCCCCTCTGTAGCCCCAAAGTATGAGCGCATAACATTTTCATCAATGACTTGAGTCCATCGCATGCGCTGCACACTTCCACCGACAGCGGGGACCCGAGACCGGTGGGCCTCGAGGTCCCAAGCTGGCCGGTGGTCGGCCTCGTACGCGTCGACGCGCAGGTGGTGGTGTCGTCGGCGGCGAGAAGTATTCGTCGCTCGACGCAACTGCACCTACCGGAATCTCAGGACTCACGGCTGGCGCTGGTCCCGGCGGCTGCAAGGCGGAGCTGAGCGACGAACCCGAAGATGGTGTTGGTGCGGCTTTTTGTGCGGGCGGCTTCTTGTCAGCCTTGTATTTCCGTTCGTCAATTTTTGTAGGAATCCATTTCGTAAATTCTTATTGCAATGTGATTCTGTTTTTTTTCTTTGATGTATTCCGTTAAAATTCATTTTGTTACTTGGGTTTTTTTTAATTAAATTTGATAAAATTACGGGATGAAATTTTTTTTATGTCAGTTGACTTGACAGCCGAGCCACAGATTATTATTATTTTGTTTATTTATTTTTCTATACATAAAGATTACATTTTTAAATATTTCTTAAAAAATACATTTAAAAATACAAAAAATAGTAGTCCGCCGGTGTCGGGAGCAGAGTCCAAGCTACCGGTGGTTAGGGCTCCAGAGAAAGGAACCTCCTCACAATACGAGCCGTATCGAGGAGTACTGCCTTCTGTATCAGGCCTTTTATCCAACCGCGTAACGCCAGCTCCGACAGATGGTCGTCGAAGGTTTATTATTATTATTCAAACCTTTATAAACAATTATATCGCGATCTATTTTCAAGGAAACATTCATAATAAACACTAATCTCAATCATAGAAAGATTATTACAGTAGTCTCAATCATAGAAAGATTATTACAGTAGAATAGCAAATCAGTACTAGGAATCCGAAACTGGAATCATATTCAATATTTATACCCGATGTAGGTACCTATAGATTTTACAGTTTTTTTTTTTAATTTAAGAATCGAGTAAGGTTATGTACCTACCTAACTTAATTGTTTCACTAACTTGAATAGGTATTCAAGTTAATTAAACAACTATGTAAATTGAACAATTAATAGGTGTAAACGCAACGGTAATGATGCTATCCCTACTGTCTTCGACGGCACGGCCACAAAAATCTACTCTCTATCTACAGTATTCTATCTTCATACAAACGGTCGGAACGCGAGTCATACCTACGCGCCACGAGTTCAAACTGCTCTCCAACTGCAAGCAGTCGCGAATACGCCGCAGTAACGAACGAACGGTGTGACTGTTTTCTAAGCAGTAAGCGGGTGATTTGTGAATATTTTTTTTAAATAAGTACAAGTATTTCTTAAAACGGAAAAAAAAAATTAATACATTGTGCTGTTTTTGGTTGCTTGGATTCTATCAATACGAACATTTTGTGGTTTACCTGGTACCTACATAATTTGTTTATTTTATTAATAGGTAAGTATTTCGTTTTTTCCACTTATAATTCATAAATAAAATCATTATTCATAAATAAATAAGTGGATTGGGTGAAAAAAGTGACACACGAGTGAACTACTACGATCGCGTTAAAAAAACAATGTAGGTAGTTTTATAGGCTAGGTTATCGACTCATTTTTATGTACTTAGCTACTAACAAGAACAAAAGAATAAGACGAAATATCACTATGAAATGATTATGAGAGTAATTAATGGTAGGTACCTAGTAAGTTTACCAGTTAAATTTACTTTTTAAGTAAGATTTTGTAGTAGATAGAGGTTTTGTTTGTGCACACGCGATGCGATGGTTGATATGAAGTAACGTTTGCAAAGGTTTGACATCGTATAGGTCACCAAAAATATTGTTATTTCGAGTTGCTTCATGCTGTAAGAATAAGCTGAGATGAAAAAAGATATTATAATTATACGTTAGCTGTTTCTTGCATTTTGGTTGAGTATGTAGGTGTCGAAGTTTGTAAGAATTAGAGTTTGGTAAACTTCGGCGACAAAAGTTTTTATGTTTTTTTTTTTTTTTAAATAATAAATGTTATATTAACAATCAAAAAAATAGAAAGAAACTCAAGTAGACGATTAGATGAAATTAAAATACTGAAGGCGTGCAGCCCAATTGCGTCTTTACGTACCGCGCGGCTGTACGTAATTATTTCAAGGAGAGGGCCGAGTCATAATACTGGTAGATATTTATACTGTGGCACGGCGGAGAGCCGCGCGGGATAACGGAGGGCAACTCAGTATCGCGTTTGTAGGAATCTACTTCTACGCGCATTTCAAATGGACGCGCTGAGCCGCTGACTAAAGTCGCTGTGTACTTGTGCTCTATTTGTCCCGCCCGCACCGCGTTCAGATTGGCCGCTGTGGCCGAAACCGGTCAGGAGGACTACCTATAATAATTACCTATAGGTACTAACCATAACCGAATAATCACCACAAAGTAGGCATATAAGAAAATTTGTGACAACGCAAGCTTCAAGGTCAAGTCTAGTATTAGGTATATTATCTGTGGCCTAGCTAGCAGTAGCAGTAGAACCCGTAGTGGGGTTTCCGTCTAGGCTGAACGAATAATATGGCGAACCAAATTTAAAAACTCCGACCCCGACTTTGGTGCCGGTAAATCCACACTGTAACGAAAAAAAAATATTCGTATTTACAACGTGTAACAGAATAAACGCAATACCTCTTAAGGGGTGATTGTACTCATCATTATGAACAACGTTTACTATGGGACCGTACAAAAATCTACGGGGGCGTCGATTTTTTTCGGCACACTGTAACATTGTAGGGATGCTACCTACCTGCCTACATACAGTTGCAGTGATAGAAGATTAAGGAAGAAAAATATTCGTATTTACAACGTGTAACAGAATAAACGCAATACCTCTTAAGTGGTGATTGTACTCATCATTATGAACGTTTACTATGGGACCGTACAAAAATCTACGGGGGCGTCGATTTTTTTTTTCGCGATTTCAGTGTAAGAACCGTCATAGGTAGACAGTTGAAATATTCACAGAATGTGTATTTCTACTGCCGCTATAAGAACAAATACAAAAAAAGGTGGGGTCCCACACAAGAAACGGTTATTTTCGGGTTTCATACTTTGAAGTATCTTTACTAAAATCTATAGGTATTTACAGATTTTCATTTATTCTATCCAGTCTATTTGGTTTTCAAAATAAAAGTAACTTTTGTCGAATTTAAAATTTCTATTGCCGCTTTATTAAGGGGATACAATTATTCAGTACACGCGGTTTCACCCGCGTAGTTCCCGTTCCCGTGGGAGTACGGCGATAATATATAGCCTATGTTACTCCCTGATAATGTAGCTATCCAATGCTAAAAGAATTTTTCAAATCGGTCCGTAGTAGCTTCGGAGCCTATTCAATTCAAACAAACAAATCTTTCCTCTTTATAATATTAGCATAGATAACTCCGTTTTTCGTTTTAGCGTATCTTGGTAGGTACCTGGAATAGGTATGTGAGATTACGGTATATGCTTTTTGACTATATAATCTAGTATCCAACTGAAGGAATACACGATACGAAGAAATTTTCTCGATAAAAATCACAAAAGTTCGAAATATCTTTTTACTTTTTTTAACTTCAAGACGCAACGCTTTAGATTGATGCTATGAAAATTACTTTAAAACATATAAAATAGCCTTTTCGAGGTTTTAACTGAACAGATTATAATACTTTTATGTTATCAAATACGAAAATTTATTTTGGCACTTACGTTTTTTTATTCCGAGCTAAACTCTTAGTATCCTCATCTCATCTTTTGCCTTGTAAAAGTATTTGCATCTCTCTCATTTGTTCAGTTCTTCAGATGCTCCGTGGAGCTCTTGCAGGCAGGACCTGAGTCACTTTTTTGCAAATCGGAGCTGTCAGATTGTCGTAATTTAAATATTTTATTAGCAGTAAATGTAATAAAATAACCGTTTAAAATTAAATTTAGTGTTAAAAAATGTCTGCACCATGTGAATGTGTATTCTTATGACCTTGAACAATATAATGCAATATTTTTCTATCCGCGCTAACTTTTGAATAATGTATAAAATTGGTATGAAATAAAAGAGCAAAACTAAATAAAGTATAACATCATTGGGAGTACCTACCTGAAGGCGACAATGGACTCGTTTTCCTTGAAGAAAATAACGTCTACAAGCCATCACCTTTACTTATATGTACGTACTGGATCCTTCAATCTTTTCATCTCACAAAACAATATTAGGTAAAAATTTTATTTTCTATATTGGAGTATCTGTTTATACAATGTTACACACACAGTTTAACTCAAAACACACGCTAAAATAAATGTATTCATTTTATGATTGAAATACGTCAGACATCAATGTGTCAAGAATGTGTTAAATGACAAAGGCAACAAGCCTAGGAAGAAAGGAATCGCGTTTGAATTGTGAAAAAAATGTGTTAAGTAAATACTAGCTTTTTACTCCAACTTGTCTGCGGGGTTTTAGAAGTTCCATAAATAAATGAAAAATATGTAATCCTACTAATGTTATAAATCTAAATCAGTATTATGTTGTAATAGTTGTTAGCCCAATTTTAATTTATCATAATTCTGGCGTCCTTATATGTTGTGAGTCTTAACCCCTCATTATTCCAGCCTTACTTCATCTCGTACTACAGAAATATATTTGTAAAAATAAAATGGGTACGTATTTGCATATCGAACGACCATAAACTGAAAATTAAAATAACGAAAGTTTATATTGTCGAATGGTTAAATAACCTACGTCCAATTTATCTAAAATCTAAATATCTACAAGAGTTAGATCGAAAGATCTAAATATCGAAATACAAAGTATTGAATGTCCTAAATATCGAAGTACTGAGTATAGTAATGTCCTAAATATCGATGGGTACATATTTGAACATCGAAAATTAAAATACCTACGTGGAAAAATGGGTTAATTTTCAACATTTAATTCACTCATTATTTATATTCATGTTAAAAATACCTAAAGTTAAAATATCGAACAAATTTTGAAACGTGGTATGAGTGGACCCCTTTCCAACCTGTCAAAAGCCTTGGTAGGTATAGTTTACGAAGACAAATACAAAGATATTCTAGATTCTAAGTGTTTTTCCATGATTTGCAACAACTGGGAAACAACAACTGGGATGAAACTATTACTTAGCAAAATGGGCCTGAGGATGGGACCGGGGTTATCCTACAGCCCCGGATTTGGAATGCCGCATATAATAGCAGCGGCGCTCATGTATACCTCTGATGGAACTTATACTGAAAGGGTCATTGCATTACATTTAGTTAACTAGGTTTTGAACTAAACTAATATGATTTAGAGTTTAAAATATATGTTTATAGGATGTACGATTTATTTTTCACGGATACAAAACCACCGCCAGAAAATGAACGGTTTCTGTAAAAAGGCTACGTGAGTAAAGCCACGCGCAAAAAAAAAACAAATTGACTACTTATCATTTCATTCGTTTTCATAATTACAATTATGATTAATATCCTTTTTATACTAGTGGTCATACCTTCCGTATGCTCAAAAGTCTCTAGTGCTATCTCAATCGCACAATTATGGCCATGTTCTTAAATTGTCAACTGAATTAGTAGTTTTCAAAATAATTTGAGGGCATACAAAACTTGATATAATTTACCAACGACTGTACAAAATAAATATTAAAACAAATATTTATATTTCTGCGTTCAATATTTTATTTCATTGTATTTTATCTACGTCTAAAATCGCTGTTTATAAGAGTGCTGATTTGTGTTATTGTTTTGACAGAAGGAGTTTAGGAAGTTTGCGAGCGAGCAAAACTGAATCAGTTGGCGGTTTGAATTAATTTGATGTTGTGGCGCTAGGTTCGTTATTTCGAACTTTCCGCGTGGAAGCATGCGGGGACTGCGCGGTGCCGGGAGGTGAAATCGGTGCTTTCGAGCAATCATTTATTTCAGAGATACGGCCTTAACAAACACCTAATTGAAATTTTCACAGACTGCGTATTTCTATTGCCGCTATACAAAAAACTAAAGGGAGCTCCCATCCAAGAAAAGTGTTTTGTTTCTGGTTTGGACCCCTTCGTGTGAGAGTCCGACTCGCACTTGACCGGTTTTATAGGCACCTTAATAAGGAGATTGAACTTTAACTAAAATCTATAAGTATGTATTTACAGAGTTTTATCTAATCCTATCCGATCTATTTGGTTTGAATAATAAAAGTACATTGTCAAATTATAAACGATGTTTTCACTATTCCACTATTTTGAGTAAATATTCGAGACATTTTACGTGACGACGACGTCAGCTTCAAGGTCAAGTGGACAAACGATAAACAATACGCTTTTAACGCCATTTATTAGTTGGAATCGAGGAAATCGCGCTTGCAAGTTGTCACTACTAACACCATCTAGCGGGCGGGGACCCAGAAAAAAAATAATTCGCATGAATTATTTACTTACGGCGGTCGCGTTTCTTTGTATGAGATGAGGCATCTGTACGCTAGTATTATATTATCTGTGCCTCCGATGATGAAGACCTACGTTCACTGTTCGATGACCTAAGTAGAGTAGGGCTTAAAATGAACATATACAAAGTCAAGGTCTTTGTAAATACCCATGTATCACCCACTCAAATCAAGATCGGCGATTCAACACTCGAAGTTGTTGACGATAACGTCTACCTGGGACAAAACGACCGGTTAGGTAGCGGCTGGGCGGCGTTCGGGAAGTTGCGCTCACATACCACACTGTCTCAAGACGAAGTCTATAACCAAAGCGTGTTGCCAGTGATGACTCATGAAACCGAATTCGCCACATCAGAAGGTTTTGCCTTAAAGTCACCCAAAGAGTAATGGAGAGGGCATTGCGTGGAGTTTCCTTGAGTGATCGAATCAGGAATGATGATATCCGCAAGAGAGCCAAGGTTACCGACATAGCCCGAGGCATCGCCAAACTGGAGTGGTAGTAGGCAGGGCACATTGCTCGCAGAACAGATGGTTGATGGGGCTGAAAAGTTCTGGAGTGACGACCGCGTACCTGAAGACGCAGTGTTAAAGGCCTTCCACAAGGTGGACCTGGTGAGGGCCGCAGGTAGTCGATGGATGTTAGATGCACAGGACCAGATGTTGTGGCGATACTGGGGGAGCGTATGTTCAGCAGTGGATGTCTTTCGGCTGATATGATGATGATGATTATTCGGTCATAATATTAGCATTTGTAACTATTACAGTTACAAATGCTAATATGACAGGTTCGCAAAAAGAGAAATTAGAAAAATTACAGGTTGAGGTTGGGCATCAAAAAGAAGACTCTGGCCTTCGCTATTTCTGTGACCCAAACATGGATGCGTTACGTAAATCATTAATATTTTAGTATGGGGTCACTTTTGGGGGTCAAACTAGAAAGTTAAAAAAAAATGTTTTTGAACAATATTGTGTGACATATCAAATGTCCTTTCATTTGATATGTCACACAATATTGTTCAAAAACATTTTTTTTACTTACTGTAAGGGTTTTAAATATATTTTTTCATAATTTTAATATAAACGGTTTTGAAGTTATTCAAGAAATTAGACGAAAAATGACCATTCTCCCCTTATCTCCGAAACCTTTGTGCCTAAAATTTGGAAAAAAAATGGAGGTAATAGATCTTTACCTATATCTTTAAAATAACACATTAAAAAAATTAAATTGGTTCAGAACCCTTACCACGCAAGTCCGACTCGCACTTGGCCAGTTTTTTAATTCTTCTTTTAGTTTCCCATTTCAGACTGTTTTACCTCATAGTCATAGGACATGTAACAATTCAGATTGAAGTTCACTTGCAGGAACAAAGAGCCATGCGCTCCTTCCTCAACAACATTAAGAAACATTTCTCTCTCAAGCAAGCTTGGTGCAGTGAGGCAGGTAGGTTCAGAGGGTGGTATCATATCTTAATGTAAACGCCCACGCATGTCTTAGAAAGACCAGTCAGTTCTCTTACATTTGCAAGGCCAACACCTAACCTTACTCAGTAAGTTTGAATAACTCTTCTGTATAATTATTTGAATTTACTTCTACTCTACTAAACTATTATAATTATTACGCACCTTTATTCATGGTTACAAAATAAAGTTACATTACACAAATATGCACAGTATGTTTTCATCAGTAGATAAACCAATTTGACTCTTACTCTTGTTCTAGTTCGGTACAGTTTACATATACTCTTATGCCACAACTCCACAACTCTTATACAACAACCTTGTCTGCTGGCCTATCATTGGCAATATAAGTCTATCAGAGCTTCACAAACAAATAAATTCAAGATTATCTATTATTTTGATGTTACAGGTTAAATGAGCAAGGAAGAGCAAATAGTGAAACACAGCCCATACTGCTAAACTCCACCACTACATTTGTCTTTGAGAACTCTGAAATTGTTTCAACTATTGCTGGCAATTCTGCCAGTAGGTGTGCCCTAATTTCGTTCAGCACATCATAAAATCTGATAACAATAATTATCTTGCTTGTTTCCACTTGTTTGGGTAGAGTAGCTGGCTTTTTGCGAAATCTGCTCGGAATATGATTTGGAAACCAAATATTGCACTCACCTCAATTACAATTATAGAAGATGTCCTGGAGATGACAAGCTGTCCATAATATATGGTCCTTTCAAAATGAAAAGATAGTTTTCAACTTCGATATTATCCTCGATTAATATCAACACTGATTTATTATGTGCTCATCTTATTTATAAACACTTTATTTCGAATATTATGATTACTTAATACTTGATATTTGATCAAAATAACTTTAAATAACTTGCTTAATTTTACCAGGAAAATAAACTTTCTTGTTTCCTTAATGACAGACAGATGAAGGAAGAGTGCCATAGATAACATTTAAACATTTTTTTATCAAATGAATCAGACCTCACATAAAAATCTGAGAATCTGAAAGACTTTATTTTTATTATTTTTTAAACAAGTGGACTAAGATCTCTGCCCAAGCAGGAATGCGTACATTAGAACTAAATGAGATCTATACAGTGTGAGTCTTTTTAAAGGCACATAATTATGAAAAAGGGGAAAATATGGTTTTTTTTTCAACGGAAAACGTAAAAAAATATCTAATCTTTTGACGTGATAACGTCTTATAAATCGACAAGCACTTCGCCCGCGACTTCGTTCGCGCGGGTTTAGTTGGTGCTCCACGAACTTAATCTCCCCTCTACCCTCTTAAAGAGTAGTGTGTAAATTAGTTATTAATAGACTAAACGTTGCGCGTTGGGCAGTTTACTCAAACTGGAACATTTTTCTTCCTTAGAGTATTTTATACCCGTCGTAATTTTTAAACGAAAGGTCCGATTTGAATAATTTAGAGTTTAATTTACATGTTCACAACCAAACTTAATTATTAAACAATTTATCTAGATAAGTATTAATATCTTGATACTAAAATTACCACTATTCCATTTCACCAGTGTTTTGATAGAATAATTTGAACAAAAAGCGGTAATTGTGACTTAACCATAATAGTTAGATATATACCCTCACGGACTTTTTTGTAGATATTGATGTCCTTTGTAAAACTGTAGTACATCACTGGTCTACTGTCAATAGTTTCGCGCGATATTGTAAGCGATATAAGGATCTTTTTGGAATTTTTTCACACCTTGGGTTAGATTATCGAAGTTTTCATACAGATCCCTAACTTTTTTGAAAATATTCTATAGCCTATGTTCATCAGGGATAATGTAGGATTCTAATGGTGAAAGATTTTTTCAAATTGTTCGAGTAGTTTCGGAGCCTATTCAATTCAAACAAACAAACAAATCTTTCCTCTTTATAATATTAGTGTAGATTAACGCCGGCTGCACGCACGAAAAAGTGTCACGTTCCGCCTGAGCCGAGCGTGCAAGCGAGAGCGTGGAATAAGCGATAGACAGACATCGGCCTAAGCGTTCGGCTTGTTTGTTAAGAATTAAATTATTTTTTTATGACGTTACCACATTTGACTTTACAGACAACTAATTATTTTTATGGATTTTTTAATTTTGTTCGCAACTGTGACGCACTGTAAACAAAACTCTAATACCATTAAACTTTATCGCAATGAAACAAACTCCATAATGATCGGAAGTAATTAGGCGTCCTCATAAAATGAAAAAAGTGGAGTAAAAACTACCCCCAATCCTACTAATACTATAAATGTGAAAGTTGTATGTTTGTGCCTCAATCACGCCAAAATGGCTGAAGGGATTTGGACGAAATTTGGTACACATATAGTTCTCATCTTGGCATAAAATATAAGCTAGTTTTTATCCCGGTAAAATGCATGGCTTAATGGAGACTGAGGAAGAAGTGGAAACCCAGATCCAGGAGATCAGAAACATGTCGAGGTATTTCAGGGGCTGAATTTGTGAGCGCTAAATATACACAAGTGCCAGGAACATGTCAAAGATTTCTTTGGCTGAAATTGTGAGCGCTTAAGATTCACAAGTACCAAGAGAGCTGAAACATTTCGAAGTATTACTGGTGCTGGAATTATGAGCGAGCGCTAAAAATTAATTTTGCGCCAAGAGACCAGAAAAATGACGAAGTATTTCTGGGGCTGGAATTGTCAGCGGTTAAGACAATCAAGTAACAGGAGATCGGAAAACATGTCTTAGAATTTTAAGACTGGAATTGTGAGCTTTAAAGATTCATAGGTACCAGGAAATCAGAAAACATGTCGAAATAATTCCGGGGCTGAAAGTACGAACAGCTATTACACAACTGTCAGGATAACAGAATCATGACAGTCTATTTCCGAGGATGAGAATGTGAGGCAAAGAAGTTGCGCGCTAGCTAAAGCTAAAGTCTATTCAGACGAAGGCAGAAGCTAGTTGAAAATAAACATGATTTTTTTAGCTAAACGTTTTTTGTCAACTGTATTTACCACCACTTGTCAATCTAAATAGGGTTCACAATAATCCAGCCCGGAAAAAATCTTCGACATAAATATATCTGTTTCACTGTTAAAAAAAAATATATCTCAAAAATATATTAACATGTTTCTGGTCTCCTGGTACTTGTGAATCGGTAGTACTAAGGCAGCAGCGGTTCTGGATTTCCACATCCTTCTCAGACTCCATTAAGCCATTTCAGTTTCCGGGATAAAAAGTAGCCTATGTTTTATACATGTGTACCAAATATCCAAATCCCTTCAGCCGTTTTTGCGTGATTGTTGTACAAACATACAAACTTTCACATTCAAAATATTAGTAGGATAAGTATGTTAAACTTAAAAATCTACCATTACACTATCACACATTTTGGTTAGTGAGAAAATAAGTAAGATCTGCGGACTCTATTTAAGTCTAAAGTAAGACAGATTAAAAAAACTTCGACTTCAGAAGATAGTAAAAACATAGTGAGATCTAACATATTATATTTTGACTTATTATTAATAGCGATGCCGCGATGCGTCACAAATTCAAATTGTTGCTAAAATATTAATATTTTGAGCTATTTTGCCGTGCAAACAGTATTTTTGATTAGGATTGGGATTTTTTTTTTATGAAAAAGAAGATTTTTTGATTTAAAGGTAAATCCACTCATATATTTTTTCAGAATGCTGTTTCAATTATCAATTATTTTTTTAGTACCAAGCTCCATACATTTATTGAACGTCTCCTTTTACGATTAAAACTTTATATTTTTTTCCACTGTTTTCATTTTATGAGGACGTCTAATTACTTCCAATCATTAGGGTGTTTGTTTCATCACTCCATAAAAAAAGAAATAGATTTTTTATACGTTTTCCGTCGACAAAACTAAGCATAGTTTCCGTCATCTTAATTCAATTCAATTCGTTTATTAATTCAGACTAATAATGTAAAATGTATGTGTAATCTTAATATGTGCACAAGACTCACACTGTCTAAGTCAACCAAGAAACTGTATATGAGTGACTAGTTGATCGCGCAACTTCGTCTGCTCTGCTCCTATTGGTCTTAGCGTGACGATATATAGCCTATAGCCTTCCTCGATAAATAGGCTATCTAACACAGAAAGAATTCAAATCGGACCAGTAGTTCCTGAGATTAGCGCGTTCTAGCAAACAAACAAACAAACTCTTCAGCTTTATATATTAGTGTAGTTTTTTTTTTAAACACTGGTTTTACATTATATTTAAAAAAATATTTATTTTTGGTTTCCCTTTTTTAAATATTTTAATGGGCTCCTTATTCGTCGGTGTATATTTTTGTTGAGCTGAAATGCATAATATCAAGTTGTCATAAAAAAAAATATGAAAAAAAAACAATGTCATGGGTCTATGGCCTGTGGTCCTGCCATAGACATATAAAATATTTTCTATCTCTATAAAGTACTCTGTGATCTCTATGGTCCTGCCACATAATTTTGACATTTGTCGTTTTGGCATTGGCTATAAAAAAAAATGAAAAATCGAATTCAATTTGATGAGCTATTGAGCTGATGAACCATTTGCTGTGACCATTTGGCTCCTTGGTTTTGACATCCAGCCCTGTACGATCACATGTACAATAAATTGTACACACACAGTCCAGAGCCAGCTGTTGAGTTTATTTTATTTACACCACACTACAGTTGTCACGAAGTACTTTTTAAGGAATCAATAACATTGTTAAGCAGCTCGTTTTGGAAAAGTTACAATCTTGTACAAGATGTTCACATTGACTGCTAGTCGTATTTAGCGCAGTCCTGATTATGTGATAAGCGAGCTACGAGAGAATTATTAAGCAACACGACCATCTTCTGATTTCATTACAAATGAACGTGTTATGACCGTTGCAAGCGAAATATGAGGTTGTCGAAAAGGTTGCAAGTGGCAGTAGCGGGGCCTCGGCGTGATCTGTGAGCACTATGGGGCTGGACGGGTCGCGGCGCGAGTCGCTGGTGGTGGTGGCGCTGTGCCTGGCGTGGTACGCCGCCAGCTCGGCCAGCAACGTGGTGGGCAAGCTGGTACTGACGGACTTCCCGTTCCCGGTAACTGTGACCGTGGTGCAGCTGCTGAGCATCGTGCTGTGTAGCGCGCCCGCCTTCGCGCTGGCCGGCGTGCGGCGCGCCGCTGACTTCCCGCGCCGCTACTACTGGCGCACGCTTGTGCCGCTCGCCTTCGCCAAGTTCCTCACCACCGTATGCTCGCAAGTTTCTATTTGGAAAGTGCCCATCTCCTATGCACACACAGGTTTGCTATATGATCGAGCTTTAACATTCAAGTGTTTGTGATGTCACATTGGGCTATACAAGCCAATGGTGGTCTGGTAGTAGATAACAGTCCCAACTGATGGGGCAGGCGGACATGAATGTGATGTGCAATTTGTTTAATTAATTAGCCAAAATAAGATACATTCATGATGTGTCATCCACCAAACCATACTGGTAGATATGTGGGAACATTATGGGAAGTTGATTAATTATAACTCTATGGGTGTGCCCTTGTTGTGCAGTGAAGGCGACGACGCCGCTGTGGACAGCGGGGCTGGCGTGGGTGCTGTTCGGTGAGAGGCAGTCGCGCGGCGTGCAGCTGGCGCTGGTGGTGATCGCGCTGGGCGTGGGCGTGGCGTCGGCCACCGAGCTGCAGTTCGACGCGCTGGGCCTGGGCGCGGCGCTGGCGGCGGCGGCGCTGCTGAGCCTGCAGCACCTGTACTCCAAGCGCGTCATGCGCGACACGGGCGTGCACCACCTGCGCCTGCTGCAGCTGCTGGGCCGGCTGGCGCTGGCGCTGTTCGCGCCGCTGTGGGTGTGGCACGACGGCGCGGCGCTGCTGAGCGGCGCGGCGCCGGGCGCGGGCTGGGCGGCGGGCGGCGCGCTGCTGGCGGCGGACGGCGCGCTGGCGTGGCTGCAGGCCGTGGCGGCCTTCAGCGTGCTGTCGCGCGTGTCGCCGCTGGCGTACGCCGTAGCTTCGGCCGCCAAGCGCGCGGCCGTGGTGGGCGCGTCACTGCTGCTGCTGCGCAACCCGGCGCCGCCGCTCAACCTGGCCGGCATGGCGCTGGCGGCGCTGGGCGTGTTGGCCTACAACCGCGCCAAGCTGCAGGCGCGCCGCCAGCCCGCGCTGCCTGTGTGACTCTCACCCTCACCCTTACTAGGTGGTTGGTCATAGGTGGGATAAGATCTGAACAATTTGAGTTGGGCCTGGGTGCTTATTCAAAAGAAAAACTGTTCATTAGTGCAGATCGCATCTGTAAATCTGTAAGATTTAATTTTATTAAAGGCAGTTTTTTTAAACATCTGATAATTCAACTTGTATATAATTATGTATAGGATAAAAAATCAACACACTACAATATAAAGACATGTGGCGATGGATCAATCAGCCCTAAAATACGGAAAAATATATATTTTATACTGCTGCTGTTTTAAGAATTCATAATAAATAAATGTTTTATACCATGACTTTGAATGATGGTAGTCTATTTTGGTGAAGAGGCATTTGAATAGTCCACTTCGTAATTTAAAAAAAAAAACTGCAGACGGGAGCGGGCTTCATTTGGTTTTGCAGTCTTTGACCTCCGTCATGCTGAGCATGCTATTAGATTACCTAGTACGTCTTCAGTTTCTTTACCTCCTCGCCTGGCCCCTGAGCGGGGTGCGCCCATGACAAGGTCTATTTGTATAATTAAACTTAATGAGGTTGAAACTATGTGACTATAGTAAGTGATAGTTTCAACCTTATCGCAAAACTTTTAGTTTACTGGGAACTTGTGATTGAAGTGGCAAAACAATTGCAAAGTAAGCTTTACATTCGCACCGGACGCGGCGCGGCGGCGCTGTGAGCTCGTCGGCCGCAGCACTCGCAGGCCGCCATCGCGCTGCGCGCAGGGTCTCTCTCTCTCTCTCGCAGGCCTACCGTGAGCAGTGTACAGTGTGGGCGTGCACTCTACTCCTGTACACGTCATCAAACTAACAGTATTGTAGCTCGGTAGTTCGGCTTCGCCATTATTTTTAGTGTTAGTTCTCAGCAGAATCCAGTTTGACTGGAAGCCAAGCCCAATATGCCCAATATAGATAGATAGATATATTTATTTTGTAAAACATGAGTACAGCATACAGGTCTTATAAATTATTATGAGGTTGCTACATGTTTTGCCATTTAAGACTGTTTACGCATCATCGTCATGAACGAGCTCACCACTACGAGACGTCACGAGTGTGGTTCCGAATTCCTCCGCGCGCGGCGCCTCGGTCACTTAACCAATCGCTCGACAAACACGCAGACGACAAACGCATTACTCTTGTCAAAGAACTGTATTTTTTTGATTATACGCCTTATTGCTATCGAAGAAGATTTTCATTCATCTCCAAAACATAGTTTTGGACCTTCAACGCCGGATGCCGCAGAAGAAATCGTTGCGACCAGCATAAATCGGACGCACGAGGCCATCAGCGAAGTCATCCACGGGACCAGCATAAAACGGTCAGGTCAATCATCATTCTTTATCCTTATCCCTTTCTTCTTTATTCAGTGCTTCATTTGTGTTGATATAGTGTGAAAATTAAGTGTTTTATTCCCGTTAAATAGCTAAAAACGCGCAAAGGTTTTCGTTTTATCGCTACCCTCTACTTAAAAGTAAAAAAGATAATCTTTTGCTAATCTTTAAAATAACTGTTTTCCACTGTCTTCCACAAACTCCAAAATGACTAAAACTCCATCAAAAGAAAGTCGTAGCAGTGGTGAGGATATATTTCGTGATTTAAATAAAAGAAGAGGTGTTGTTCGCGGTAAATTTTGACTATTCATGAAGTATGTAGACTCTGTAGAAATAATGCCTATTACTGAAATCATAAAAACAGAATTACAAACGCGTTTACAAAAGGCAGATTTATTGTTACAGCAGTTTTCAGAAATTCAGGATGAAATAGACTTAAGAATACCCGATAGTCAAATAGAAAAGGAATTATCTGAAAGGGAATCTTTTGAAACCAACTATTATGCTTATGTGACTAAAGCTAAGTGTATTATTAACGTAGATAATGCTCAAAATTGTTCTAAAATTACTAGTAAAATTCAATTACCTACAATTTCACTTCCTTCCTTTGATGGCTCTTATGATCATTGGTTGGAGTACCGCGATACTTACCTATCTCTCATCCATCACTCTAAAGAAATAGATAATGTGCAAAAATTCCATTATTTACGGTCTTCTCTTACTGGCAGTGCATTATCGGTTATTAAGTCATTAGAATTCTCCTCCGAGAATTACAACATAGCATGGGAGTTATTGGAAAACAGATTCAATAATAACCGTTTACTTGTGCAAAACCATGTTAAAGCTTTATTTTCTATTACGTCACTTCTGGAGGAATCACCCAATCAAATTCGTAAACTTATAGATACCGTTCTCAAAAATCTACGTTCACTCAAAAACCTCGGCGAACCGACCGAGTCTTGGGACACGTTGATTATTTATTTAATTACATCTAAACTTGATTCAGTTACCGAAAGAGAATGGGAGACTCATAAAAGTTCAATTATAAATAGTCATAATCAGTCAAATTCACGTACATCTCTCGATTATTTGATTACTTTTCTTAAAAATAGGGCTGACGTACTAGAAACTATTTATTTAGCACATAGTAAATCTTCCACAGACAATAACGCAAAGAAACCATCACATTCACAACAACCAAACAAATCACATAGTTATACATCAACACAAAACAAACCATCTAATAATAAACATCATAAACGTTCTCGTATTTGCGCTATGTGTCAAGCTAACCATCCGCTTTATTCGTGCGATTCATTCTTAAAGTTATCTGTTAACGATAAAATTAAATTCATTAATGAAAAGAAGTTATGTTGTAATTGTTTACGCGCTAATCATTCGGTAGATGAATGTTGGTTCGGTCCTTGTAAGCAATGCAACAAAAAACACAACAATTTAATTCATGATAAATGTGACGATAGTGCGAGTGTATCCACATCGCCAGCTGCGCTTAATTTACAGGCATCGTCGCAGGATACAACTAGTGGTAAGTCTTCAAATACTACCACATTACATTCTGCATCTCATACAACACATCAAAGTACTACTCATTCATTATTAGAGACTGTACTGCTGTCTACAGCATTAGTTGAGGTTGCAGATAAAAACAATATTTATCACACTACCCGCGCTTTATTAGATAACGGTAGTCAGCATTGCTTTATTGCAGAATCTTTATGCAAACGACTTAATCTTAAATTAATACAGTCCACTGTGCAAGTCTCCGGAGTAGGTAACTCGGTGACTAATTCCACACAATCGTGCGAAGTTAATTTGAGGTCTAGAACTTCACAATATAGTACACGCTTTAATTGTTTAGTTTTACATCAAATAACAGCTCAGTTGCCATCTTTAGGTACAACATCACACATAAATATCCCTGATCATGTACAGTTAGCAGATCCCGAATTTTATTCGCCATCAGAAATCGAATTATTAATTGGGGCAGATAAATTCTGGGAACTCTTAAATGACGGATTAATTCGCCTAAGTAGTGGTCCATATCTGCAGAATACTAAGCTGGGATGGATAATATCTGGCTCAATGTTGAATAATAAAACTTCACGCAACAATCGAGTTCAATGCAACTATTCACAATCATTAGACGCTCAACTTAGAAAATTCTGGGAGTTAGAAGAAATCACTCCGCAAAATAAATTAACTAAGGACGAGACTTTATGTGAAAACCTGTTTATGCAAACTACTTATCGCGATAACACGGGTCGGTTTTTTGTGCGCATTCCATTAGCCGAGTCCAGCGACACACTGGGAGATACGTATACACTCGCGCTAAATCGCTTTCACGCACTTGAACGTAAATTAGATAAATCTACACCTGAATATAAAAAAATATATTGCGACTTCATGAATGAATATTTGAGTTTAGGACACATGAGTCGAGTCAATCACTATCCATCATCAAATTATTTTTTGCCACATCATGGTATTTTAAGAGTTCATAGTAGTACTACCAAGCTTAGGGTGGTTTTTGATGGAAGTGCAAAATCATCATCGGGCAAATCACTTAACGATATTCAGTATATTGGCCCTAGTTTACATAATGACGTTTTTTCAATTTTGTTACGCTTTCGACAGTTTAGATTTGTTGCATGCGCTGACGTCGAAAAAATGTATCGACAAATTAATATTCAACCAGATCAAAGAAATCTTCAGTTAATTCTTTGGCGTGAAAATAAATCGGACGAACTCAGTGTGTACCAGCTTAATACAGTAACATATGGTACCACGTCCGCTCCTTATCTAAGTATTCGGTGCATCAAACAGCTGGCATCTGAGTGTAAGGATGACCTCATAAAGCAAGTAATAGATGAAGATCTGTTTGTGGATGACTTAATTACTGGTCATGATGATAAACAATGTTTATTAGATATTTGTACCAAAGTAAATGACGTTTTAAAATCTGGTTGCTTCCATTTACGTAAATGGTTGTTTAATTCGGAGCCTTCTACAACAGATCAACATAAGGAATTAACTTTAGGCGATGATTGTTTAACTAAAACTCTCGGTCTTGGTTGGTTGAATTATTTAGACTTATTATATTTTACTACAAAGATTGATCAAACCGACACTCATGTGACTAAGCGCGTTATCTTGTCCGTTGTCTCACAGGTGTACGACCCATTAGGCTTGTTATCACCCTCAATTATAATTGCAAAAATACTTTTACAAAAACTTTGGCTTTGTAAGTTGAGTTGGGACGATCCAGTACCTAGCGATATTTTGTTTATGTGGAAAACCTTTATTGACACGCTTCAACACTTACAAAACATAAAAATTCCTCGTCATGTCAGACAAGTAAATACAAAATACACAGATTTACATATTTTTACGGATGCATCAAAGGATGCATTCGGTGCATGTGCATTCATAAGTACATACAACGACAACTCACCTGTCACTGTTAGGTTACTTTGTGCTAAGACCAAAGTCGCACCAATTAAACCTGCTGTAACAATACCGCGACTTGAGCTGTGCGGAGCTTTAGTTGGTGCTAAGTTATATCAAAAAATTATTCAGTCATGGAGGTTACATTTTGATAACATATACTTTTGGTCTGACTCCATGATTGTCATAAATTGGATTAAAATTTCACCTAACCTGTTAAAATCATTTGTCCAGAACAGAGTAGTGCAAATAAATGAATTGACTGGTGAGTTGCCGTGGTTACATGTTGCTGGTAAAAATAACCCTGCTGATCTTTTATCTCGCGGGCTTTCGCTCGACGCGCTTCAAAATTCAGATGTTTGGTGGCACGGGCCAGCATTTTTAACTGAAATTAACACCAAAATTAGACATGATAATCACAATGAATCGATTGAATTACACGATTTACCAGAAATGAAATCAACAGTTAATTCTTTATTTACACAATCAACTTTTACTAGCATTTTCAACTTTGAACGTTTTTCAAATTTTAATCGCATGAGACGTGCAGCCGCTTACTTGTTACGATTCATTCATAATGCACGAACCAAGGTCAAAACAGAACGTAGCACTGGTCCGCTTACGACTGATGAGTTAAATAAATCAACTTTATTTCTAGTACGCTTAGCACAACAAACATCATTTCCAGACATCTTTACTGCATTAATAAAAAACTTACCTGTCAAGTCAATGAGAAACATATCTAGTCTTGATGTGTTCCTAGATTCTGATCGCGTCATAAGAGTGGGAGGCAGACTAGTAAATTCACACACCATTTCTTATAATAAAAAACATCCCATATTATTATGTTCGAAACATACTTTCACGCGACTTCTTTTTCAACTTGAACACAAACATCTACTCCATGCTGGTCCACAATTGCTCTTGGCTACTATCAGAGAAAGTTGGTGGCCACTCAAGGGTCGTGATTTAGCCAAGCAAACAGTACATAAGTGCGTTACATGTACTCGCCAGAAAGGGAAGGCACTGTCAGTAAAAATGGGTAACTTGCCACCCGAAAGATTGGAACCGGGGTATCCTTTTTTGCGCTGTGGTGTAGATTATGCTGGACCTTTCTTCATATTGAATCGCAGAGGAAGGGGTTCAAAACTAGAAAAATGTTATGTTTGCCTATTTATATGCTTTGCTACTCGTGCGATACACTTAGAACTAGTCACAAGTTTAAGTTCGGAAGCATACTTATTGGCTTTGAGAAGGTTTTTATCTCGTCGTGGAAAACCCGCACAGATATTTTCCGATAACGGGAAAACATTTGTAGGCGCACTAAAGGAATTCTCTCATTTTTTGAATGCTAGTGAAAACGATATTTTAAATTTCGCTACAAGCGAAAACATTAAGTTTAAATTTATTCCTCCGTACTCACCACATTTTGGGGGTTTGTGGGAGGCAGGGGTCAAATCCTTTAAATATCATCTCCGGCGTGTAGGAAACGTAAACTTCACGTATGAGGAATTCTCGACCTTATTAACACAAATAGAAGCCCTCCTAAACTCCAGACCTATGTATCCCATGTCTTCAGATCCAAACGACCTACTCCCTCTTACACCAGCCCATTTCCTGATTGGCCGGCCGCTCGTTGCACCTACCTACGAAGATCTCACAGCTGCAAACACGTCACGCTTGGTCCGCTACGAGCGCATCGAACAGATGAGGCAGAACTTCTGGAAACGCTGGTCGCAGGAGTACGTTTCGGAGCTGCAGACAAGGAGCAAATGGCAGTCCAACACCGACACAATAGCACCCAATACCTTGGTGCTCATCAAAGAAGACAACCTGCCACCCTTAAAATGGCGCCTTGGACGAGTAACAAGCACTTCACCTGGGAAGGATGGACTGGCACGTGTAGCTGACATCAAAACCGCTAACGGAGTGATACGAAGATCGTACCCCAGATTATGTCCGCTGCTAAAGGAGGAAGAACCCTAACTTCTATATTCTTCTGCTTCTCGTTCGTTGGAGGCTGTCACTCCAAGGCGGGCGGCATGTTTACGCATCATCGTCATGAACGAGCTCACCACTACGAGACGTCACGAGTGTGGTTCCGAATTCCTCCGCGCGCGGCGCCTCGGTCACTTAACCAATCGCTCGACAAACACGCAGACGACAAACGCATTACTCTTGTCAAAGAACTGTATTTTTTTGATTATACGCCTTATTGCTATCGAAGAAGATTTTCATTCATCTCCAAAACAAAGACGTACAAAATCAGTTTAACAAAACAAATAAAGTATTCAATGTCAAAATTTAAATTAAATTGAAATTATAATATGAAAAATAAAGTAACCTTCAAAATTGCCATGTCAAAATTTAAATCGTATTATTTATTATTTTAGTCGGGGCGAAAAGACTAGGAAAATGTGGTATGTTTTTTTAAATAAATGTTTGTTTATTTTATTTTTATTTGTTTTACTTCTTTTACAAATTGTATTAAAATTATAATACTGTCACGTTCCGCGGGAAAACAGAACCGTTCCATTCAGTTTTGTATAAGACTAGCACTTGGCCCGCGAGTTCGTTCGCCCGGATTTATCAAACACTTTCGTCTACGAACACAAACAACCCCTCCGATCCCTATGTAGTGTTCGTCGTTTAAGAAAAGTGAATGTATCGATCTTTGGGTATTATTTTAATTGGTTCGATTTCACCATCAACCATTAATACTAATCATAATGACCCCACATCGTGGCTGTGGGAGGGTTGCACCATAAGTTCATGAACCTCATGTATTTTTAACCGACGAAAAAAACGTAGGAGGTTCTCAAGTCGACGCGTACTTTTTTTTTTATTTATGAACACGCATAACTTTTTACAAAGTAGTCCGATTTTGATAATTCTTTTTTTATTGGAAAGGGTATACCTCGAGGGTGGTCCCATATATCAATTTGAAAAAAAAAACACCCCAAGGGTAGGAAAATAGGGATTACTGATTGTTCTCTTTCGAGGTATACCCTTATACCTCGAAAGTGGTCCCATATAATTTGTAAAAAAAATCTTACCCTAGGGGTAGGAAAATAGGGGTGATTAATGTTCACTCACAGATTTTAATGCTGAGTTGTGTAGCATTTTTGTAGAGGCCTACAAAAATGCGGCTATAATCTACTAATTACTACTAACATGGGTAGGCACCCATGTTAGTAGTAATTAGTAGATTATAGCCGCAAAAAATCATAAAATAAAAACTTTTTAACAAAAAAATTAAACCTCGGAAAAAACTGAAAAGCAAAAAAAAACTTACAAAAAATATAACCGACTTCCAAAAACAAAACACTACAAAGTATATAAAATAACTTTAATTTCGGAAGTCGGTGTTTTTGGTTATTTCGTTTTTTGACACTGACTTCCGAAATTAAAGTTATTAACTTATTATATACTTCGTAGTGTTTTGTTTTTGGAAGTCGGTTATATTTTTTGTAAAAAAGTTTTTTATTTTACACTTTTTAGTGGTACCTGCGTACCCATTCACAGCGTACCGGCGTGATATGTTGTTGTACGTGTTATGTTATGAAAATAAAACTTAGTGCTTTTGGTGTAAAGGTCTCGTCAATACGAATGAAATAAGCCCAAACACTTGGTAGTTCCTACATACCGATGTGGAGTTCCCTTGACTCTGTCGTCTCCATCATCAGGTTTGATCCAAACCTTCATTCTTTTGTAGTATCACCCGATATACACACGAATATCAAGTTTTTACCAGATGCGTGCCTAAAATTTTCGAGAGATGCCCTCGATTTCTCAGGGTTTCCATCATCAATTCCTGACGTGGATACCCTTTCATATAAAAAAGATGCATCGAAATCGGTTCATAAACGACGAAGCGAATACACATAAAAAAAATGTATTACACGCGGTCGAATTGAGAACTTCCTTCTTTTTTAGAAGTCGGTTAAAAATAATAAACCTTTTCACAAAAAATAACTTTAATTTCGGAAGTCGGTGTTAAAATGCGAAGAAACAATAAAAAACACCGACTTCCGAAATTAAAAAGTGTTTTTCCATATCGATGTTGATTTTATATCAACACACCTCCACCGGGTTCTTTGAAATGTAGTTGAACATAATTCTTTATTATTTACCTAGATAAGTATCAATTGTAAGTTCCATGATTTCAAATTGAAAGAATGAGATTTTTCATAGAATCCGTTTTACCCCAATTGGGGGTTGATTTAAAAAAATCGCCAGATCCGTTTTAAATAATTATCCCACTTTTAGCTTGTTATATACCAAATTCCCAAGTATTGAAGCAAGCAGCAACTTAATATCCTCCCCTATACATTTTATCACCCCTTCAGGGGTTGATTTTAGATGAATACAAAAACGTGTATTTCGTATTATTGTGTCAATATTGTTAATGCAGGGTTTCAACTTCATCGGACCAAGCATTAACATCCTTCCATACAAACTTTAACACCACCTAAACCCCATTGGGGGTTAGTTTTGAAAAACGAATTATTATCTATTTTTTTTATTACAAAACAAAAGGTCCACACTGACAAAACACAAAACATAATTATGTCATTATTTTTTATTTATTTATTTCAGTATTTGTACCAAATTTCAAGTTTATAAACCTAATAAATAAGATACTTCCATTCAAACTTTAACATCCCCTTAAAAGTTTTCTGAGGGTAGTTCAGAAAAACTAATAATTTGTATTTGCATTTGTATTTCACTTAGGCCAGTATTCGTGCCAAGTATCAAGTTTATAAACGTAGGAAATAAGATTTTGCGTACAAACTTCGAACCCCTATTTCAGCCCTTAACGGGGAAAGTTTCCGAAAATCCTTTTTTAACTGATGTTTCCTACTTAAATTCGTACGTTTTTGAGATTTTGTTTTTCAGTTTTATTTTTGTTCCACCCCATTTTTCCCGTTAAGGGTTGAATTTCCAAAAACGACGCAAAATCATTTATTTATGCTCAGAAGCTTTAACATCAAATTTTATTTTTCTCACTTCAAAAATGTTGGACTTACCATATAAACTTTCAACCCCTATTTCGCCCTGTCATAAGGTAGATTTTCAAAAAAACTTACATATGTTCTTATTTATTTCTAACCAGAAACTTGTATATGAATGTTCATGCTTCTAACTATTGAAAATGACGGTTTTCCATAAAAATTCTGCACTTTTTCACTCTCTTAGGGGTGGAATTTCGGAAAAATCCTTTCTTATCGGATGCCTTCGTCATACAAAGAGTACACCCTCCAAGGTTCAGGTCTCTACAATCAGTGGTTCAGACTGTGCATTGATACCTACGTCAGTCATTCAGGACAAATCCGAAACTATGAGGAATATTGTAAAACACTGACATCTCGAGCTCGATTTTGATTAAAAGCAAAACGGCATTATTGGATTTTTGAAAAATCGTTGTTTTGTCGCAGGAATCGAACCCGTTGATTTGAAAAAAAAGACACCCTGTATTATAACACCATCCGAAAGTGTAGCTAACAAGAATCAAATACTGGGAAGTAATAATACGGGGCAAACTAAAGGAAAGAGCTCATTTTTAACAAAATACGTTTTTAATTTTCAATAAAAAAAATATCGACTCCGATTTTTTTTCCAAAAATCAATGATGCAGTTTTAGGAAATCAACATCGGGCCTGAGAATTTACAATTGCATCATTGGATTTTTAAAAATAAAATATCGGTTTTTTTGGTACTTACAAATTTTCGCGTAAATCTAAATTTGCCCATATCTTTTTATCGTGTTGACTCAAGACCTTGATTTTTGTATACCTAATCGGGACTATAGACCTCAGTATCTACACATACATATAATAAAATAGTAAATCTTGATATGATATATATGTTTCCAATTGACGCGAAAACTGAACAGATTTTGTTCAAATTTTGCATAAATAATCCATATAGGTATAGGCTATATTTTATCACGCTATGTGCTTTGGAGGATGACCAATATTCAAAAATTCTAAAACCTCACCAACAGATATTATTTTTGTATTTATTTTCTCTTTTGAACTGTATTTTTACACCATAATAATGTCAAAATAAACAATAAAATGGGTTATTTCGTACTTAAAAAAAAAGACATTTAAATTTTTATTCCACATTTTTTCAAGCTGTTAAGTGAAGAATTTTATAAGAAGCCACAAAAGATTACCTACAATATTGCAGATTTGAGAGACCGACTAGTGCTGGGGGTGCGGGACGATCGCTTGCGACGCGACTTATTGAAAAAGAAAGACTTGACGTACGAGGTCGCGTTACAAATCGTCGCTTAGGTAACAATACCGCGTAAGTCGAAAATTGGTCATGTGACGTTTTATACTTCATTGGATAAATTTTGTCGGCGCGCATCGAATGATGTTAAATTTATTTTCAAATTATCCAATCGCAGCGCGTTATTCAAGTAGTTCTGGCACCGCGTAAATCGTTTGTTGTGTCACAACCGCGTAAGTCGTCAGTCCGCCGTACTATCTCGTGTTGATGTGTGACCGCGCAGCAAATTTCAGTCGTTATCTAGATATTTTTTTTACTGATTTTAGGAATACATTAATTTACAAAACCATTCGGCCGGGAAAGAAAACTAATGATCCCACTGAGACTGATTTAAAGGTTTTAGCTTACAAACTAGATGGCACGATTTGGTATAAATTAAATTTTGATGATCCTCTGCAACTCTTGCCTCAACGTTCACTTATACTGAGCAATGATGTGGCGCCCTTAAGTGTGCAGCCTAAACTGTATGACCGAAATTACCAATTTCTCAGCGAAAATACAAAGATCTGCAAGATTTAAAAGCGGTGCTACCATCTAACTGCCATTCATTTTATGATGACACTAGTTGACCCGCGCAACTTCGTCTGCGTCACAATTTTCATTACTGCTCCGCTCCTATTAGCCATAGCGTGATGATATATAGCCTATAGCCTTCCTCAATAAATGGGCTATCCAACACTGAAAGAAT
Organism: Lacanobia wlatinum; assembly: GCA_947578705.1. Classification (NCBI taxonomy): domain Eukaryota; kingdom Metazoa; phylum Arthropoda; class Insecta; order Lepidoptera; family Noctuidae; genus Lacanobia; species Lacanobia wlatinum. The sequence continues at coordinate 1,049,201 of OX388026.1, forward strand.
TTTTCAAATCGGACCAGTAGTTCCTGAGATTAGCGCGTTCAAGCAAACAAACAAACAAACAAACAAACTCTTCAGCTTTATATATTAGTATAGATACCATTTAAAGTTTGACTTTATACTGTGACCTGATGGATAGATGATTGAGACTGATAATAAATTAACAAGTATGATACACAAATGATTAAAGAATTAATTAAAATAATTCCTTTAAGTTTTTATTATCTATGTAACCATTGATTATAATGTAACGACGTGTTATTCATGAGTCATGAACTCATGACTTTTAGTTTTGATAGAAACTTTATTTTTTTAAGTTTTTCTTGAAAGTTTTTTTATTTTTGTTGAAGTAGTTTTACTGTGTTGGTCAGTGGGTCATCTTAGGGGATGTTTACTATTCTATATTCTATAGAAGCCGGATGATTACCAAAACTAGGTACTTAAGTAATGTGATATTACTTCTTAATCATTCCTATGACACGTGTAGGTAATTATTTTGTTGAAACTGAATAACAGATAAGCTAAAAGCATAGTTAAATTTTCTAATATTGTTCCTACTAGCATTATTAAAGAATTGAAAAATATTATTTTTTGTACTTAATTATGGTAAAAAACGTTTAAATACCGCATAAGTCTTTCTTTTGTTGAAATAATACCGCGTATGTCAATTTTGTACTGATACAGTATTAAATACACAAATATTAACATGTGACATCATAATTGAACCTAATATATACCGATTTATGTATTCAGTACACATGTCTGAAGTATTTCAAAGATAATAATCAGTTTTTTGTCTCTCCTGAAAACTTGTCAAATTTAACTTACGCGGTATTGTTACCTAAGCGACGAAATGTGTCTGGACTATCAAGTGACGTTCCCTGATTTGTACCCTGCGTGTGTGGCTAGTGAGTCTAAGCAAACTCCGTCCAGTGTCCCAGAGACTGTACCTATGGACATTGGTAACGTTAAATCGAACGAGTGTCGACGGTGTACACGCGCACACAGACCGGGCGAGCGCTGCCCGTTTGTTAAGGCGAAGTGCTTCTACTGCAAAAAGTTTGGTCACATTGCGGCGGCCTGCAACAAGAAGCCAGGTCGTGAACATCAGGTCGACGACTCGAGGGAAGACAACACGAGTGTGGACACTTCAGCTGAGAAGATGATGGGCGTATACGTCTGCGTGGATAATTACTCACCACCTATTACCACATACGTTATGATAGACGGCGTTCATGTATCTATGGAAGTGGACTCGGGTGCATCGCGTACCATTATGTCGGAAGAGACATACAAGAGGTTGTGGTCGACGCCCCCACCCCTATGAGCTACCAATCTAAAGCTCGTGACATGGACTCAAGACCCTTTGAAAGTATTAGGACTAGCAGACGTGCGTGTTGTGCTAGGAAATAAAGAAGCCCAATGTGAAATGGTCGTGGTGTCGGGGAATGGACCAAATCTGCTGGGCAGAAACTGGTTCCATACACTAGGCCTTCAAGTATCAGGATTGTGCTGGACTGAAGAGGAGATAGAACAACATAAAAAAGAATTTCTGGAACTATTTCAAGACGGACTCGGCGAGTACAAAGGTCCTGAGGTGTCACTTCACGTGCGGGCAGATGCTAAGCCCCGATTCTTAAAGGCGCGCGTGGTGCCCTACCCTCTTAAGGAAAAAGTCGTTACACAGTTGAACGAGATGGTGCAGGCGGGGGTACTGACACCTGTTCGTTATTCGGAGTGGGCGACACCGGTGACGCCGGTGATGAAAGAAGACGGAACAGTACGAATGTGTGGTGATTATCGTGTCACGGATAGATATCTGTATCTATAGCGGAGTTCACTCCGCTATAGATACAGATATCTATCCGCTACCAACGTCTGTGGAAGCGTTTGTAAGACTTAGTGGCGGCAGATAATTTAGTAAACTGGACTTGAAGAACGCGTACACACAACTGAAGGTAGACGACGAGACAGCTATGCTGCTCACGCTGAACACTCCTATCGGTCTAATGAAAGTGAATCGCCTGCCATTCGGTGTCAGCGCGGCGCCAGCAATTTTTCAGCGTCTTATGTGGACGGCGCTAGCGGGTACGGACGGAGTGGCGTGTCTATTAGATGATATCGCTGTCACTGGAACCACGATTGATGAACACAACCGAAGACTTAGAGAAGTACTGAGCAAACTGCAACAGATGGGACTCCGCCTCAACGTAAAGAAATGTGTGTTCGCTGCGAACAGCATCACATTCCTTGGACACATGATTGATGCAGAGGGACTTCACCCAGCACCGGCGAAAGTCAAAGAGATTCAAGAAAAGTCGGCTCCAACCAACAGAGAGACCTTGCGTGCATTCCTGGGCTTATATAATTTTTATGAAAAATTCTTGCCTGACAAGAGCACTGTGTTGGAACCACTGTATCGACTTTTAGAATCAAAAAGACCATGGAGGTGGGGTGAGAAGGAACAGGAAGCATTTGTGGAGGCGAAGCGATTACTGTCATCAGATCGAACGTTGGTGGGCTATGATTTGAAGAAAGAGCTACTTCTCATTTGTGATTCATCGGAATACGGCCTCGGAGCGATCATTGCACACGTCATGGAGGACGGGTCAGAGCGGCCGGTGATGATGGCCTCACGGACACTACAGGCGCACGAGAGACGATACGGGCAGATTGATAAGGAGGCCCTAGCTATTATATTTGGATTGACAGTTTCATGAATTCTTGGCGGGTCGTAAATTTTGTATTGTGACAGATCATAAGCCGTTGGTCGGTTTATTCAACCCCGCAAAACCAATTCCAGACCAGATATCACCGAGGATGTTGCGCTGGTCATTGAAACTTTCGGCCTGGTAAATTAATCGGCAACGCGGATGCGTTGAGCAGGTGGACCGCTCCGGACACATCGAGTGTGCAGGAGGAGGTGCTGCGCGAAGTGCTGCTGCTGGAGGAGCAGCCGAGCGGCTGGGAGATGGACGCTGCTAAGATAGCCGCGGAGACTACAAAAGATGTGGTATTGCAAAAAGTAATGTTTCATGTTTTGCACGGATGGCCACGAAGGAACATGGACCCGAGCCTACAATCTTTTTGGACACGGAGAGAGGCTCTTTTGCATAATAAATGTTGTTTATTGTGGAGCAACAGAGTCATAATACCTTCGTCCTTACAGGACAAAGTGTTAAAGTTGTTACATGCCCCTCATGCGGGCATTGTCCAGACAAAAGCGTATGCTAGAGGCTACGTGTGGTGGGTCGACATGAATCGGCAGATTGAGAGTGTGGTGGCTGCGTGTCAGCAATGTCAGCTCGTGAGAAATAACCCACCAAAGGACCCGCAGGCTTGGATTGTTCCAGAGAAGCCGTGGAGCCGGGTGCATGTGGATTTTGCGGGGCCCTTTCAGGGAAAAACTTTTCTAGTCCTAGTAGACAGCTACAGCAAATGGTTTGAGGCTGAAATCATACCAGCGATGAACAGTGGTACGGTGATAGCTGTTATGAGAAAAATTTTCACTTCTCAAGGGCTGCCCGACGTGTTGGTGTCCGATAATGGACGTGCGTTCACTTCGGATGAATTTAATAATTTTCTAAAAAAGAATGGAATTAAACATTTGTATTCACCGCCCTACCACCCAGAGACGAATGGGCAGATAGAACGCACGATTCAAACATTTAAGAATAAGATAAAAAAACTAGAGAACCGGGACATGCAATGGCAGGAGAAACTTTGCAAAGTTTTATACTATATACGGACGGTGCCCAATAGCTCTACTAACAAAACACCTGTTGAGTTGCTGAATGGGCGAAGATACAGGACGGCCGTGTCGAGCTTACACCCCGACTCGACTCCGAGCCGCGCCGAGCAGCAACTGGAGGCGGCGGCGCAGCGCCCACCCACGCGGACTTTTACGCTGCTGCAGCCCGTGCTCATACGCATGTACGGGTCCGGCAACAGGTGGCGTCGGGCCACCGTGGAGACGGTAGAGGGGCCGGCCACTTATGTGGTAAGAACGGAAGATGGAGAGCTACATCGGCGACACGCAGACCAGATACTGGCCAGACCGCCAGACACATCAGCTAATGGGTCACCTGTCATTGACAGTCAACCAGCCAATGAGACGGACTCTGATTTATCTCAGGATCCGCCCATTGTGATTCCACCGCCTGAATTATGGCCCGATATTATAGGAATTCCTAATGAATGACTTAAGTGATGATTATGTTAGAAGTAGACATTTTTGTAAAATTGATTTTGTTATTCAGTTGAGGTATTATTGTCTTTACCAATCATTATGAGAGAAAGGTATGTTATGTTTGAACCTTGTTGATTGTAATTATTAGTTGTCAAGTGAACTTATCATTTTGTAATGAGGGTATAACCAAATAAAACAGTTTGCTTTCTGATCTCGACTTGTGTGTATCTTTTAATTACAAAATATTTTATTTCTGTTTTCATAAATATTGATTGTATTAATTATTGTTTTAGCTTACTCCAACTGATGAGGCATGTGGGCCCTGTTGGCTACGAGCTCAAAGAATATTGCGTCGCAGCACTAACACGCAAAACGCCCAATTTAACAGTGGTGCTTCAGAGGATATGGCTATATCCCCGCAGCAAAGCCCTCAACATGAGGAAATTAGAAATTGCTGTGTGAATTGTGACATACAGCTGCTGTCTGCAGAAAATAGGCATTGTCTGTCTTCAGAAAGTGCACATTTTATAAGAGTTATAAAGCTTTGGTCATATCCTAGAAACGTAAGTTATAGGCTATTATAATCATATTTTTTTTACTGTTTTAGTAAGTTAAAGTCGAAAATTCAATGAGAAATAAATTGTAAATACTTTCTTTTTAGATTGTGGACACCGATTATGTGTGCAACACCTGTTGGGAGCTTGCGAACCATCAGGTTTTATCTGAAATTCCAGAAGAAAATCCAGTACAACAATCTGGAAATCAGGAAATACCACAGCAGCAATAAATTACACTGCCAAACATTAGACGAGCTGCTGACACTAGCAGGCACTGTTTGTTTCCTGATTGCAGGAATCCTGAGCGATACCATATTCCAGACGCAATACGTAGACGGGTGCTGAGTGACTGCAACTTTTATATACCTAGAGGAGCAAGGATATGCGGTTACCACATGGGTAGAAACATATTTGGTGAACTATACACATCTGAAAACACACTAGACCATTTTAATCGTTTCCAAATTGAAGATATGGTTTTCATACTATCAGAACCTGTAAGTTTTTTTAATTTTGAAGACATTCAGAGTCTTCCAGAATATTTGGCACATTATTTTCTGGGAATTTCCTTATCCCAACATCAACAAATAATGAACGAAACGAGAGGACTTCGTGAAATGCCCAGAGGAAGTTTTGCATTAACTGCATTATTATGCAAATTAAGGACGGGAGATTCGGGAGACAGGCTATCGAGCTTATTTCAAACGCCAAGGCGCACTGTGGAAACCTTAATGAACAAGGCTAGGGACATATTAGCTCACGAGTATGTGCCTCAACATTTGGGTCTGTATCATATAAGCCGGAGTAATGTGATTAGTAAAAACTCATATATAGCAAATAGTTTATATGGCAGACCTGATCTCCCACTGGAAAGACAAAATGCAATTGTTATCTGTGATGGCACCTATGTTTATGCCCAAAAAAGCTCAAATTATTTATTTCAAAAAGAGACTTATTCTCTCCATAAGTATCGAAATCTCATAAAGCCATTCATGATTGTATGTTGCAATGGATATATCCTGGATGTTATAGGGCCATATCCTGCCACTACTAACGACGCGTCGATAATGATGGATTTGTTAAACAAAGACAGTTTTTTTAATTTTTTAGAGAAGACGATGTTTTTATTCTCGATAGAGGCTTTAGGGATAGTGTAGACGCTATACATCAGCGTGGCTTCCTCGCCCATCTACCAGAAATCCTGTCACCAGGTCAATTTCAGTTAACCACACTAGAAGGGAACAGGTCCCGCTGTGTGACAATAAATAGATGGGTTGTGGAAGCCGTTAATGGCAGGATCAAAAGAGACTTTAAAATATTCAGGCTTGAATATTTTAATCGTGCTTGCCCTCACATGATGAAGGACTTTTCCATTGCAGCAGCTCTGTACAAGAGAATCTCAATAGAAGAAACTCTATATTTACAGTTATAACCAGTACTAATATTGTGTTCCCTAACCTGTCTATAGAAGAATTGGTCCTCTTTGCTTGTGGAACTAATCAAATTCGACAAGCTAGGTCATATATAGGTGAACAATTACGTTTTCATGGCCTTTACACAATAGAAGTTTGCAGAGAGGACCATGTCAATTTAAGCAGGTTAGGGGGAATAAGTACTTATTTGATTCGAGCAAAAGTAAAGTCCCGGCATGTGTCACGAAAATCTTATTATATTTTTATTTCAATAGACCTAGTGGGTAGGAATGCCATCACCGGATATTGTTGCAATTGTATTGTTGGTTTGCGCACTGTGGGATGTTGCTCTCACGTAATGAGCTTAGTATGGTACCTGGGCTACGTGCGTCACCAGGATAATATAACTCCACCTGCACAGTTCCTTGACCAAGTATTACTCAGGTTAGATACATAATTAAATGTTTGTGAAAAAAGTATTTGTTTCATTTTATAACATAACTAGTGGACGTCACGCGGTTTCACCCGCGTATTTCCCGTTCCCGTGGGAGTACGGAGATAATATATAGCCTATGTTACTCCCTGATAATGTAGCTATCCAACGCTAAAATAATTTTTGAAATCGGTCCATTAGTTTCAGAGCCTATTCAATTCAAACAAACAAACAAATCTTTCTTCTTTATAATATTAGTATAGACATATTACCTTACCTACCTACCTCATTGCTGAACCTGGGTTTACATTGCTAGGGATATATGTAGGTATATTATGTACGAATGCTATTGGTCCTAGCGTGATGATATATAGCTCTATAAATGGGCTATCTAACACTGAAATAATTTTTCAAATCGGACGAGTAGTTCCTGAGATTAGCGCGTTCAAGCAAACAAACTCTTCAGCTTCATATATTAAGTATAGATTTAGATATATAGAGATGGAAAACAAGTATAGGTACGGTTCGCCTGATGATCCAGCAACATCCAAAGGCATAACCTTTTGATGTAGGTAACAACCTCCTTACACGTACATCCTATACGTTTCACCTCAAAGGAAAAGCGTTACTATAGTATTATTATACTTAAACATTTAGCTATGTGCATTGTATTCTGAAATGAATTAATCTGCTCAATAATCAATCATATCAATACACATTACACAACACATAACCTAACCTAAAAGGTAAATCTTTAAAACGATTTTCTATCAAAATCCCATTCCAAAAAAATATGCTATGATTACACTTTATGTTATTAGGCCTTAGATCTATCTCTTTTGGGTGTTTTCACTAATGCACGCGAAGTGCAAAGGCGACACTCAAAGTACATGGAGTCTTGCCAATCTTCTTTCTATTGCCGCTTTATCAACGAATAACTCATTGAAATTTTCACAGAATGTGTATTTCTATTACCGCTATACAAAAAACTAAAGGGAGCTTCCATCCAAGAAACGAGTTTTGTTTCTGGTTTGGACCCCTTCGTGTGAGAGTCCGACTCGCACTTGACCGGCACTTTACAGAGTTTTATCTAATTCTAACCGATCTATTTGGTTTGAATAATAAAAGTAACTTGTCAAATTACAAACGATGTTTTCACTATTCCACTATTTTAAGTAAATATTCGAGTCATTTTAAATATTAAAATTTGTTGAAATCTCTACATTACTCTCGTAACGACGACGTCAGCTTCAAGGTCAAGTGGACAAGCGACAAACAATACAGTACAATACGCTTTTAACGCCATCTATTAGTTGGAATTGAGGAAATCGCGCTTGCAAGTTGTCACTGTAACACCAATCTAGGGTGGGGATGGGGACCCAAAAAAAAGTTAATTGGCGTGAATTATTTTTTTACGGCTGTCGCGTTTCTTTGTATCTTGTTGAGCGTCGAAGCAATCTGCGCGCCGTCATTCAATTGTAGGCGGGGTTTGAGTTGACGTCAGCGATAACGGCGCGTGTACTTAAAACGACGATATCTCTGAATTTGTGTATGGGAGCTACATGAAACTTATGTTTTTGGAATTGTTATGAAATAAACTAATTTATTTCATGTAGATTAGTCCAGTTTTACTTTGTAATATATTAGAAATTCTAGTTTGAAGTCAGCGTTAGTGAAATTTTCCAGTTTTTTGTACATAAATGGATAGAAACAAAAAAATAAACCGTAACTTCAAAAAGTTTTTATATTATATACATAAATACACCCTATTTATCATTAATCGATAAAAAAAACACACCTCTCCATACAATTTTTTTAAACCACAAGCTTTACAAAAAATTGCTCAAGTAGGACGACCCGGGCGCTAACAAAAAAAATGTGTATGTTTGTACTTCAGTTCCGGGCACTCTGTAAGCCAAGTGGCTTAGAGTAGTATCTTATTACATAGTTTGGTACACTGTCTTATCACAGACTAAGTGTTACCTGTTAGAACTGTTTAGTTTACGAGTTATGAGTCACAATGCAAACACTTTAAAAAGAGCGATAAAAAAGACGCTTCCATCATTTGGATCACAGAGCAAGTATTATTGCGTTTATTTGAAATCTTATTTCACAATCCACATGATGATGATATTTACTAATAGAAAAACACATCACAAGGGTATGTTGCCTAGCAAAAACATTCTAGAAATCGACCAGCAAAATTAACAATTTGACGACAAAAACACACAACTTAGACTAACATAGTATGGATACGACTCAATGTTGTTAAGTACATCTGAACTCGATTAAAAATTACTCTAAATTATAACTGACAAAATGAAATATTGCAATAGACTAGAAACATATGGAAAAAAAATGAAAAAAAAAATGAAAAAGTAAAAGCTGCAAAAAAAGACATCACAACAACCACCGCATCAGACAATCCAGTAGATCCGCTACATCGTCACTATGAGAAATGCAAATAAAAAAAACAGTCACATAATATACCATAACCTTCCTTTCAACTTATAAACCATAACTCTTTATTTGCGTCGCGCAGTCGGGTAAGTCTTATCCATATCTTCTAACGTCTTAGCAAAACCATTATGACGTCACGAATCCCCGGAGTGTCGAGCTATCCCTAGAGGTCGATTACGTGTAGGCGTGTTTTTGTTTTCAATTATACTCACATTTCTGACGATATTACTCAAAACAAATGCAATAGAAGCGTTGTTTATTAACATAGTATTGTAAATAACGATAGTTTGATAGGCATTAGTCGTATTTACTATTCTTAATAGATGAAACAAAACGGTCCCTACCGGTCGCTTGGCGCGAAAAATGGACGACGATGTTCGTTGAAATAACTATTTCTTCCGGAATTTATGCCAAATACACAATCAAGCTATTAAAAACAGTTCAGTACTTACCGTTCCATGATTTTTCACTACGTTTCTGGTAAAACAACACTATATTCACTAGTAATTCACAGACAAAGCGCAGGCACAAACCAACTGTATGACGCGCAGAATGGTACTGGTTTGACGAGTTACACACGACGATTGTTATGGGTCAGATACCGTTTGAGTGACAGAATGTGTTCCTTGTCTTTTTCACGAGACGTTGGGCAAGTTAGAGCTCGATAGGCATAGTTTTCACACAAAAATAACGGTCAAAACAAAAGCGCGCGAACATCTATCCTCTAAGGATAAACGACATTTACCGGGTCTATCCCCTAGGGATATTCGACGCTTAACAAGGTATGGGATGAGGCATCTGTATGCTAGTATTATATTATCTGTGCTTATACTTAAGCTATAGCTATCAGTCTTAGGTTTGTTTTTGACTTGAATGTACCCTGGCGGTTGGGAGTGTCATGCTCACTCAAGTCTAGCTGATGGTGGCGTATGCGTTGGACCATTTGGCTCCCTTCAAAATGGTTGAGCCGAATGGTGCTAGCGCATGCGTCATGTTCGTGAACGGGCGCTGTCAGTTGGGACTGGGCATTTCTCAGCTGCTATGGTTTATTTTAAATATTTCTTTGAATTGTTCCTTTTTTTTTCCGGATCCTGCTCGTCTTTTACATCGTTCTCACATATATATGTATAATTTCAACATGATGTAAACAAAACTTTGTAAAAATTTATTATTTTTAAAAGAGTGTCCGTGGAGTTTCTTGCACGTTCTTCTCCATAGAGATCTACGCTTTGGAACATGCAAAGAGCTTCATCTGTTTGGACCGACCTACCTTGACAATTCCAAAGTGCCTGTAAATGGTTTATTTGAAATAAATATTGTGAGTTTTGAGTTTGACTCAAGCAATGCTAGATATTGATTGTTCGTATCTATTGTCAGAGATCTTAGAAAACTTTCTAGCGACATTTTACTTTCAGACTTACTCGCGAACGAAGTTGCGGGTAACAGCTAGTTTATACTAATATATAAAGCTGAAGAGTTTGTTTGTTTGTTTGCTTGAACGCGCTAATCTCAGGAACTACTGGTCTGATTAGAAAAATTCTTTCAGTGTTAGATAGCCCATTTATCGAGGAAGGCTATAGGCTATATATCATCACGTTTAGACCAATAGGAGCGGAGCAGTCATGAAAAATTGTGACGCAGACGAAGTTGCGCTGGTTAGCTAGTCTGGTATAAATTTTAAAAAAAATATAAGGGTCACCCGTTCCTGAGAAAATCGGTAGTGACACACGAACAGACAGACGAACAAGAGAGTGATCTAGGGTGGGGATGGGGACCCAAAAAAAAGTTAATTGGCGTGAATTATTTTTTTACGGCTGTCGCGTTTCTTTGTATGGGATGAGGCATCTGTATGCTAGTATTATATTATCTGTGCTTATACTTAAGCTATAGCTATCAGTCTTAGGTTTGTTTTTGACTTGAATGTACCCTGGCGGTTGGGAGTGTCATGCTCACTCAAGTCTAGCTGATGGTGGCGTATGCGTTGGACCATTTGGCTCCCTTCAAAATGGTTGAGCCGAATGGTGCTAGCGCATGCGTCATGTTCGTGAACGGGCGCTGTCAGTTGGGACTGGGCATTTCTCAGCTGCTATGGTTTATTTTAAATATTTCTTTGAATTGTTCCTTTTTTTTCCGGATCCTGCTCGTCTTTTACATCGTTCTCACATATATATGTATAATTTCAACATGATGTAAACAAAACTTTGTAAAAATTTATTATTTTTAAAAGAGTGTCCGTGGAGTTTCTTGCACGTTCTTCTCCATAGAGATCTACGCTTTGGAACATGCAAAGAGCTTCATCTGTTTGGACCGACCGACCTTGACAATTCCAAAGTGCCTGTAAATGGTTTATTTGAAATAAATATTGTGAGTTTTGAGTTTGACTCAAGCAATGCTAGATATTGATTGTTCGTATCTATTGTCAGAGATCTTAGAAAACTTTCTAGCGACATTTTACTTTCAGACTTACTCGCGAACGAAGTTGCGGGCAACAGCTAGTTTATACTAATATATAAAGCTGAAGAGTTTGTTTGTTTGTTTGCTTGAACGCGCTAATCTCAGGAACTACTGGTCTGATTAGAAAAATTCTTTCAGTGTTAGATAGCCCATTTATCGAGGAAGGCTATAGGCTATATATCATCACGTTTAGACCAATAGGAGCGGAGCAGTCATGAAAAATTGTGACGCAGACGAAGTTGCGCTGGTTAGCTAGTCTGGTATAAATTTAAAAAAAAATATAAGGGTCACCCGTTCCTGAGAAAATCGGTAGTGACACACGAACAGACAGACGAACAAGAGAGTGATCTTATAAGGGTTCCTTTTTTGAGGTACGAAACCCTAAAAAGATACGGCCGTTTGTCGCAAACAAACGTGTTTCGTCACTCTCAAGGGAATGGGGTATTTCCATTGACCTAGAACTATGAAATTTGGCCAGTAATACCGGTTTATACTACAAGTAAAGGGAACAAGCTGAAAACGATACATTTGTAATTAAATCATACAAAAAATATAGTCTTTATTTTAAGTACGTCATCTATCATCGAGGTTGAGCAACATTTTTTTTTTTTCGGGTTATGGTACGGAGTGTGAGAGTCCGACTCGCACTTGGCTGGTTTTCGGTTTTTTGATGAGTAATCTAAGTATTAAAGAAAAGATGAGAACTAATAAATATATAATTTATTTACATTAAACTATCAATTCATAATCTCACACGTAACACGCCAGCAAGTATAAAAAGTATTCATCATTCACACACGGAACATTCAGTCGTTCAGAGAGTCGCATCGCGCGCTAGAGAGGACTCGGAATGTGTCGCCTACAGCTCCTCGTGCTCGGCCTGCAGCTCCTCGTGCTCGGCCTACAGCTCCTCGTGCTCGGCCTGCAGCTCGTCCTCGGCCGGCAACTCTGCCTCGTCCTCGGCCGCCAGCTCGGCCTCGTCCTCGTCGTCGTCGGGCACGGCGGCGCCGGGCGGCACGCCCAGCGACTGCTGCAGCATGTCCTCCACGGCCTCCGCGAAGTCCACGGCCTGCCCCTCCTGCAGCAGGTAGCCGGAGCGGATGGCGGCCGTGCGGTACAGCGTGTCGGCGGCGCGCGCGGTCTCGGGCGCGTCCGGCGCCTCCTGCACGCGCCGCAGCAGCTCCACGATGAGCGGGTGGCGCGGGTTGATCTCCAGCATCTTCTTCTGCGTCAGGTGGTGCCTGCGCTGCGCGTCGTCGGCCTGCGGGACAGAGAGCCGTGAGCGCGAGACCTTGTGCGGGCAGGCTTACCTTCTGGTGCGCGTTGGGCAGCGCGGCGGGGGGCGGCAGGTGGCCGGGGCGCGGCTTACCTTCTGGTGCGCGTTGGGCAGCGCGGCGGGGGGCGGCAGGTGGCCGGGGCGCGGCTTACCTTCTGGTGCGCGTTGGACAGCGCGAGGCGCTCCATGTTGCCGGTCCAGCCGAAGGCGGTGGCGGCCAGCGCGGCGGGGGGCGGCAGGTGGCCGGGGCGCGGCTTACCTTCTGGTGCGCGTTGGGCAGCGCGGCGGGGGGCGGCAGGTGGCCGGGGCGCGGCTTACCTTCTGGTGCGCGTTGGACAGCGCGAGGCGCTCCATGTTGCCGGTCCAGCCGAAGGCGGTGGCGGCCAGCGCGGCGGGGGGCGGCAGGTGGCCGGGGCGCGGCTTACCTTCTGGTGCGCGTTGGGCAGCGCGGCGGGGGGCGGCAGGTGGCCGGGGCGCGGCTTACCTTCTGGTGCGCGTTGGACAGCGCGAGGCGCTCCATGTTGCCGGTCCAGCCGAAGGCGGTGGCGGCCAGCGCGGCGGGGGGCGGCAGGTGGCCGGGGCGCGGCTTACCTTCTGGTGCGCGTTGGACAGCGCGAGGCGCTCCATGTTGCCGGTCCAGCCGAAGGCGGTGGCGGCCAGCGCGGCGGGGGGCGGCAGGTGGCCGGGGCGCGGCTTACCTTCTGGTGCGCGTTGGACAGCGCGAGGCGCTCCATGTTGCCGGTCCAGCCGAAGGCGGTGGCGGCCAGCGCGGCGGGGGGCGGCAGGTGGCCGGGGCGCGGCTTACCTTCTGGTGCGCGTTGGACAGCGCGAGGCGCTCCATGTTGCCGGTCCAGCCGAAGGCGGTGGCGGCCAGCGCGGCGGGCGAGCGGTCCAGGCGGCGCGACACGACGCAGCGCGTCACCCAGGTGCTGAGCTTGTTGCCGAGCCACGTGGTCAGCGGCTCGAACTGCTTCTTGTACGCCTCCAAGCGCTCCTTCTGCTGATCGTCTGCGGAACACATCGCCCTGTCAGTATCGGAGCTCGCTAGCGGCGCAGGCAGCGCGAAGGAGGGTACTCACTCTCTTCCAGGTCGAAGATCTCCTTAGCGATGTTCTGGAACTTCTTGCCGTCGTACTCGGGCAGCGAGGACAGGCAGTACTCGTCCACGGCCTCCGTCAGGTACAGCACTTCGTATCCGCGGCGCACCAGACGCTCCGCGAACGGCGACTTCTCAACCTGCGCACAAAAGAACATTTAGATTCGGGTCCGCACGACGCGACGCCCTGCGCCGCACAGCACGTGTCCACGTACAGGTACAGACCTCGGCGCGGCTGGAGCCGGCGATGTAGTAGATGTGGTTCTGGTTGGGCTTCATGCGCGCCACGTAGTCGGCCAGGAACGTCATGGAGTCACCGCGCGACGTGTGGAAGCGCAGCAGCTTGGCCAGGCGCGAGCGGTTGCTGGGGTCCTCGATCACGCCCAGCTTTATGCTGTTGATAACACAAGAGGACTCGCATGTATAAACCAAATTAGGTAAGAACCAAGTTCATTTTGTAAATTCGGTTAGCTTCCACATTATCTAAATGAAGCTCTGCAAGTGTGGAATAGTTTGACAGCTACAAAGCTGCCATGTCCGAGATAGATGCAGGTTGAGAACTAACTTGGTGGAGTACTCCTTCCAGAAGCCGTCGTACTCGGCGTCAGGGATCTTCTTGAGCATGTCCAGCACCTTGCGCACCAGCTTCTTCTTGATGATCTTGATGAGCTTGTGCTGCTGCAGCGTCTCGCGGCTCACGTTGAGCGGCAGGTCGTCGCTGTCCACGATGCCCTGCGACAACGCGACACACACATGAGCGGCGGCCACAACACACGCGCACTACTCACACGTGCACTACACACGTGACTACACACACGTGACTACACACACGTGCACTGCGCGCGCGTACGCACCTGGATGAAGGCGAGGTAGTTCGGCATGAGGTCGTTGAACTCGTCGGTGATGAAGACGCGGCGCACGTACAGCTTGATGTGGTCGGTCTTGGTGCCGTAGCGGTTGAAGGAGTCGGCGGGCTGCACGCGCGGCACGAACAGCAGCGCGCGGAACGTCACCTCGCCTTCCGCCACGAAGTGCGCCCTGCAACACACGCACACATATACACTCTAACACACTTCGACGCACAAACGGTTACCATGGATTCAGCACGTGATTCTGGTCTGGACCCTAGCATTGGATCATCAAATTTTGTCAATTTTTTTTTTCCAAAGACAAAACTGCATTCTTGTGTTATTAAGAACAAACCTTCAAATAATTCCAACTGGTTGGGGGCTTGGGGGGGGATCTAGAGCCATGAACTGACTATGTGATATCCATTTGGGCGCCAATATATCTTAAATGAATGAATATCTTGAATGTCTAATTAAAGTGTTAATTGGTGTCTGTGAATGAGGTTAGAACTCGAGGTGCAGGTGTAGCAGTACGCACTTGGCCAGCTGCGGCGAGGTGTCCTTGGTGAGGCTCTTGTAGAAGGACGTGTACTCGTCGTCGCCGACGTCGCTGGGCTTGCGCGTCCAGATGGGCTTGTTGTCGTTCATGAGCTCCCAGTCCCACACGGTCTTCTCCGTCTTCTTGGCGTCGCGCTTGTCGTCGGCGGCGTCCTCCACCTGCGCGTCGTCGTCGTCGGCGGCGGGCTTGTCGTCGGCGTCGTCCGCGTCGTCGGGCTCCTCCACGGTCTCGGTGCGCGACGCCCACAGGTAGATGGGGAAGTTGATGAACTGCGAGTACTTCTTCACGAGGTTGCGGATGGTGTCGGGCTGCAGGTAGTCGGCCGCCTCCTCCTTCACGTGCAGCCTGCAACACGCGGACATGTCACCGCTGCGGTACAGGCACAGGCACACAGTAGGGCGCTGCGGCGTGCAGTACTCACGTGATGTGCGTGCCGCGCTTGAGCGTGTCGCCGCGCGGGTCCTCGGCCACACTGAAGGCGTTGGCGTCCGACTCCCACACGTGCTGCTTGTCGGCGTTGTTCTTGGACACCACGGTCACCTTGTCGGCCACCAGGAAGGCCGAGTAGAAGCCCACGCCAAACTGGCCGATCATGTCGTTCATCTCCTGCGCCTCGCTCTGCAAGCAAGCAGTAGTCAGTAGTCACGCACGGCGTGCGCGGTGCGTACGAGACGCGCGTACGGCGCCAGGCGGACGTACCTTCTCCGCGTCCTGCATCTTGGAAAGGAACTCGGCGGTGCCGGACTTGGCGATGGTGCCGAGGTTGTTGATGAGCTCGTTGCGCGACATGCCGATGCCGGAGTCGATGATGTGCAGCAGGCGCTTCTCGGGCTCCGCCTTGATGCGGATGCTGAGGTCGGAGTTGGTCTCCAGTACGTCGCGGTCCGTCAGCGACAGCAGCCGGATCTTGTCCAGCGCGTCCGAGCCGTTCGAGATCAGCTCTCGCAGGAAGATCTGCAAGCACGCACTCGTTATGCTAACGCTCGCTAGGCGCTGGAAGTGACCGCTCGGCAGTGGACGCTCACCTCCTTGTTGCGGTACAGCGAGTTGATGATGAGCTTCATCATGCGGTTGACTTCCGTCTGGAAGGTGTAGTTCTGCGCGCGCTCCTTGATCTCCCGCAGCTGCGCGACGCTCAGCTCGTCCGGGGAGATCGCCTCCTCCTCTCGCAGCACTGCTTCAGCATCTAGTCAAGGCAGATAAATTAGTTTGTGTTGTACTCATCAGGTAGATTCATCACGATGTAACAAATCAAAGATGATAAACTTGACTAAAACTTTTAGTTTAGATCTCAAGATCATATTTGTCTGTATTTTTTTTACTCTTTCGGTGTTTAAGGGGTCGGAATGAAAAGGATCGCATTTAGCTCGCTCGCTTTTGTGTCTGTCCGTCAGTCTCAGCCATTTTATCCCGAACCTACTGAACCGATTTAGTTGACATTTGGCAAACATGCTTCTGTGACTGTGACAATGACTAATTAAATATTTTGAATATGAAATGCCCATATTTTGAGGGTGTCAATTATAATTTTAATAATTTTAAACTTAAAAATGTACAAAAATATACAAATAAGATGAAAATTTACAATTTTCAATTGTAATTGGATTACTATTTCGAAGTCGACACTACAATCGATCGAACGCGAACAATCGATCCAGTCTAATGATAACAGTACTTTACACGGAGCGCTTGTCTATGTCATGTCTACAGCCACCACAAGGTATCGGTCCACCGCGACACGGTATCTTTCGGCAAGACTTCTTGGCTTCTGACTACCCATAACGACTATCAAAGACGTGTTTTCCGAGGTGCGGAGATAAACTCGGTATGTAATCAATGCTCACCCATCCACGGAGCGACTTCGGCAAGCGCAGCATAACGTCGACGTTCGATCCGTGCGGCTGATATTATTCAGCCACGAGCAGAGCACGCACGAAGCAACAAAGCGAGGGAAATATGATTCGTTCGGAACCGGACTCGCACATCAACGGTTTTCTTTTTCTTTGACAAGACCTTTTTATACTGCTAGGAATAATACTTATAACATGGGCAGAGTAAATAGTGCTTGAAGAATAATTTAGTATAATTTTATTCCATTTAATAATTATTAAAGCCGGGTCAAAGTAGCCGCGGCGTGGAACTTGTCTGTGCGTATTGTCGATGGTATTCCCGCCTAGCAACTCGACATATTGATCTAACTGGACGTTCGAGGGTCTACGCAGTAAGTTCGAGGGTGTTCGCATAGCTGACAGGAATGGCGGCGGAGGGCGCGGAGAGCCTGGCGGGCGAGGGCGGCGACGCGCGCGCGCCCGAGCCCGCCGCGGACCGCTCGCTGCACGCGCGCTCCTTCAAGCTGCGCTTTGCGTCACAACGCGAGCAAGGGCGCTCCTACGTGTCGCTCGTGAAGCCTCTCGGCCTACGTAAGTAATGAATCGAGTGGCCTCTGCCCTGCACGGAGCGAGCGCTAGTGACGTGTGCGTGTGTCGCAGCGGCCACGGTGACGGGCAAGTTCTACGTGCGCGAGCAGGCGGGCGCGGCGGACGACGCGGCCACGCGGCGCGCGCTGCAGCGCATCGAGCACATGTTCGAGCGCGGCCCGCGCGACAAGTACGACGCGCCGCTCACCAGCTCGCAAGTGTACGTTCCGCTTTAGTTAGCTTGGCTCTCGCAATACCCTGATTACCACACCTACCGAGTAGTGGCGAGACAGTGCCCTCGGCCGAGCGCTCGATCAGTCACTCGGACCCGGTTGCGTAAATACAAAGGCGGCTGCAACATAGACAGTAGCTGTTCTGTAGCGCAGCCGGGTCCGTATATAAATCACTAGTTGACCCGCGCAACTTCGTCTGCGACACATTTTTAAAGTTTTGAATAAAAAACGGAACACTTATAGGATCACTCTGGTGTCTGTCTGTCTGTCCGTCTGTCACAGCCAGTTTTCTCCGGATCCACTGGATCGATTTTGTTGGAATTTGGTACACATATGGACTTTTGTGACCCAAACACGGACGCGTTACGTAAATTATAATTTTTTTAGTATGGAGGTCACTTTTGGGCCAAACCAGAAAATTTAAAAAAAAACGTTTTTTGAACAATGTCGTGTGACATATAAAATGAAAGGGTTTACTGTAAGGGTTTTAATTATATTTTTTCATAATTTTAATATTAATGGTTTTGAAGTTATTCAAGAAATTAGACGAAAAATGATCACGCCCCCCGTTTATCTCCGAAACTACTGAGCCTAAAATTTGGAAAAAAAACATGGAGGTAATAGATCTTTACCTTTAGATTACAGGAAAACCTATAAGAAGTCTATATTGTTAAAACGTGTTAAAAAATAAAATTCGTTCGGAACCCTTTGCACGCGAGTCCGACTCACACTTGGCCAGTTTTTATTAATGTTCCGCTCCTATTGGTCTCAGCGTGATGATAAATAGGCTTCCTCGATAAATCGGCTATCTAACACTGAAATAATTTTTCAAATCGGACTAGTACGTCTACCCTGAGTTTTATCAATCTATACTCGCTAGCGACTGTAGTTAAAAAAAATGTATGAATACTTTAAAAAAAAACAAGTTTCTTTGTTTAAGTTGTTAACAAACAAGCAAGCAAGTTGGAAGTAAAACTTTAGTTAACAACTAAAAAAAAAAAAAATCAGAACCGTACCGGCATTCGTACGGGCTGGTTGTGTTTATCGTCGCGATTTTAATTAGTATCCCCACTGCGCAAAGTGTTGTTTACGCACTTTCACGTGTCATCGGCGTGCGCCGGACCACCCAGGTGCGCCTGCGTTACGCGATCGAGCCATGACTGATAACGTGAGCCCTTCACCGCGATCGCGATGTGCTACGCCCGCATTTAGTAATGATATACAGAGCTTATTGAATGATTCTTCGGACATGGATGCTACAGATAATGATGGTAGAAATGAAGAGGAGCTATTAAGAGCGGCAAAAAGGGGAAGAGAGGACAGTACTGAAGAAGAAGAGGGTTGGACAGAAATTAAGGGGAATAAAAAGAAGGTTTGTCATGGCAGTAGAAACTCAGTACAAGATGAAAAGTACGAAGTCTATGCTTCTTCTAAGGAACGTCTTCCGAAGCAGTTTGCAATGGCACGTATTTTAAAGGAGTATAAGATAGATAAGATTCGCCACGTTAAGTATTTAAATCCTTTTAAAATACGCTTTGAATTTGAATGTGAATCAGCTGCACAGAATCTTTTAATGTGCGAGAAACTTTTGGAGAAGGGATGGAGGTTCCAGAAGGCTATGCAGCTATCTGTATGTTATGGCCTAATCAAGGACGTAGACCTGGACTTTAAAGATGACGAGATTCTCAGCAATATTTCATGTCCTGCCCCCGCTAAGCTTCTATCATTCAAGAGGCTAGACCGCCGGAATAGGAGTGACGGTGGTTGGTGCCCCAGTGAAACCCTTCGACTTTGCTTTGACGGCGATCATCTGCCTGCATTTGTTCGTGTATGTGACATCAGTATAAAAGTTTTGCCATACATTCACCAGGTGTCACAATGTTCCCAATGTTGGAGGTTAGGCCACAATAGGAAAATGTGTCCGTCCAAATATGTAATTTGTCCAAAGTGTGGTGGGTACCATGGGAATTGCGACACTTTATTGTTTTCATGTGTCAACTGTAAGGGCAACCACATATCACTCAGCAGGACTTGTCCAATATATAAGAAGGAGAGGAGGCTCAGGGAGATTATGGCTGAGTTTGGATGCACATACAGGAAAGCCTTAGAATGTTATGTTTCTCCCGAAAATCCTTTTCCTCCCGAAAATGACGTTCTCCCTCAAGCCTCAGTAGCCACAGAAATGCCTTCACAAGCTAGGGAAATGAATCCGGAAGCTTCTATTCGTTCCACCTATGCTGACATAATCCGCACTAAGGCCATAGTCCACAAGGAGCAGACTCCTGTGACGGCTAGAAAGGAAAACCACCTTCCAAAACCAAAACTAGTAAAGTCGCCGAAAGCCAAGGACTACCCACCCAAAGATGACTGGATGTTCTGGAATCAAGATACACCTGCAACTGATCAAGTATCCGATGATGGAGAGGGTAAAGATGAATGTCCGACTTTTAATGAGTTGTGGTCGAGAATAAAGGAAGTCATTTATCTCAAAAAGACTAGCATTATTTTCAAGATAAGGTGTATCAAACAACTGTGCCTAAAATGGTTAACTGTAGTGTCTGCGAGTTTTATTTCAGAATGGCCTTGGTTAAAAGCAATGTTTAACTATTTTATAAGTTGTGATGGCTAGCAAATATATTAAATTAAATATCCTGCAGTGGAATGCCCAAAGTATCAGACCTAAGTTAGCATCGTTTCATCAACTTTTACGCCAGGAAAAGGTCCATATTGCAGCTCTTAGTGAGACATGGCTCGAACCCGAAAGTAATTTTAAAGTTAATGATTATGTTGTTTATCGCTCAGATCGGGATGACTCATACGGCGGTGTAGCTATCATCGTACACAAAACTATTAAAGCGCAGCTGCGACGCGTTCATGTAAACAATACCGGTATTGAGATTGTGTGCGTGCAGTTATTTAATTGTGATCCGTTTGAAAATATTGTGTCTGTCTATTGTCCATCTAGAATAGTTACCAGTCAGCAGGATTGGGATAGTCTTTTATCATTATGGCCTTCCAAGACTTTAATCCTAGGTGATTTTAATGCTCATCACGTCAGTTGGTCTTATAAAACTGACCACAGAGGCAGTCTTATGCACGACTCACTTATTGATAGCAATTTTTTTTCTTTGAACGATGGTACACATACGCGAGTTCGTCTAGTTGACACTCAATTACAACAGTCATCCCCTGACTTATCTTTGGTGTCCACAGATGTTGCGTTGAATCTCAATTGGACCGTTTTAAATGAAAATTTAGGCAGCGACCACCTTATAATTAAAATATCAACATTGTGTACGTCACATCTCCCTTCAATTACTAAGAGAAACTTTGGCAAAGCAGACTGGACTTCATTTAAAAAGCATCTAGAACAACAATTTAGTCAATTATGTTTGCCGAATGACCTTCAAAAAGCTTACGATTTATTTTTGAGTATTCTAAGTGAAGCTTCAGACAAATTCATCCCATTTTTTAAATTTAACCAAAACCCCACTTCAAATTTCATTCCGAAACCGTATTGGTCTGCAAAACTATCACACGCTGTGGCTCAACGTAGACTTGCATTATCCAAATTTAGGCGTAATCCCACTCCCCAGAACCTTGATACTCTTAACAATCGTATAAGTATAGCGCAAAAGCTAATCCGTCAGGCTAAGGGAGACAACTGGCAAAATTTCTGTTCCTCAGTTGACCACACTACAACGACTAGTGGTATGTGGCGCAAAATGAGATGGCTGAAAGGTTACCGTTCGCCTAGACATTTTGTAGACGCCCATAGTACTACAAATCTTTTAAATTCCCTTACCCCAGATTATGTGTCCCCTTCGACTCCTACGGTTCTCCATATTAACCCTATCTTAGATAGTGAGATCTCCATACAGGAGCTAGATAAATGTATCAAGTCTAAGGATACATCTCCTGGATTAGATGATATATCCTATTCTATGATTAAGAATTTACCTGATGTAGGAAAATCTGTATTACTTACTTTATTTAATAACTTTTTTGAACACAGTTTTGTCCCCTCCCAGTGGCGCGACATTTGTATCATACCTATTCCAAAACCTGGTCGCGACCCTAGTAACGTTTCTTCACTCCGACCCATATCCTTGCTGTCGTGTATATGCAAAATTTTTCACTATGTTTTATATAGAAGATTGGAATGGTTTTTGGAAAAAAGCAACACATTTTCGGTGAACACAGTTGGCTTCCGTAGAGGTAGGTCGTGTCTAGACGGCCTCAGTTGCCTAATCTCCACAATACAAACTGGCTTTTCCGAGGGTTGCTCTACTATAGCTTGTTTTTTAGATATAAATAATGCTTATAACAACGTAAATAATAGTGTTTTAATCAATGTTTTGGATAACCTGAAAGTAGGATCACGTATCTGTAAATATTTATGGAATTTTCTTCATAGAAGAGTACTCAAAATAAGATCTGGGAACAAAAGTATTAGTAGACATTCAGGATGTGGTTTGGCTCAGGGTGACCCGCTGTCTCCACTTTTATTTAATATAATAACGTTGAATATATGTAAGAAATTGCAGAATAACATTTGTATATCCCAGTACGCGGATGATTTCGCTATTTATGTACAGTGTTCTTCTGTTAGTGACGGGCAAGCTGAGATCCAGTCTAGTCTTGAGGTGATCAATGACTTGTTAAAGAGTGTGGGTTTAGACATTTCTCCCGCCAAAACTAAAATCTGTTGGTTTAGTAGAGGTTATCGTAGACCTACTATAGAAGTGCGTTTAAATGGGACCTTGTTAGAGTTAGTAGACCATGTGAAGTACTTAGGAGTGTGGCTAGACAAGGGTCTTCGATGGAAGAAACATATTAATGAGGTTCGTGAACGAGTACTAAAACTGATTAATATTTTTTAAGGTTTTGGTGGGTCCCGGATGGGGAATTCATCCCAACCATTTAAGACGACTGTACATTTCACTCATTCGTAGTCGTATAGACTTTGGTAGCTTTCTACTGGACAACAGCGCAGACACACATTTAACAAAACTGGACAGGTTACAAAACGTTTGCATGCGACTAATAGGTGGATTTATCAAAAGTACGCCAATCCACGTGATGGAATCCGAATTAATGTTACCTCCCCTTTTTATTCGCCGTCGATACTTAGCTGGTAAATTCTATTTAAAATCAAAATGCTTTGATTTCCCTGTGATAGACATACTGGATAAGCTACATCGTCTCTGCAACAGTAATGCTTTTTGGAGAAAAAAGAAAAAACCTCTTTTAGTTTGGTCTCACGATGTTCTTAAGCAAGAACATATGTATTGTAGCAATAAAATGGGCACGTTCTCCATGACTACTTGGGTCAGCAATATGGACTTAACAGCTATTGTAAAACCTAATTTAGATTCAGTAGATAAACCTAAACACCGTTATAATGTCTGTAATTTAAAGTCAATTTGTTGTAAATCTCTAAATTCACTTTATTCTGGCTTTTACTGTGTGTATACGGACGGTTCTAAAGGGAAGAATTTTTGTGGCGCGGCTTTTTATGATTCACAAAAAGATGCTTTTTTTAAATTTAAAATATTAACAAAATTGTCAATAATGCACTTGGAGCTTATCGCTATTGCTGAAGCTTTGGCCTATATCGAGTCATTGGACGGTGATCGGTTTGTCATTTTCACTGACTCAAAAAGTGCTCTTTTCCATCTGATGAGATGCACAAGTTCGCCATCGGTTAGAGGCCTTCCAATAGCTTTTACTATTTTAAGAGGGATCACTGAATTTGTTGCCAAAAATAAAAAAATTGTATTGCAATGGATCCCTTCCCACGTTGGATTAGAGGGTAATGAAGTGGTTGATCGGTTAGCAAACGAAGCCGGGTCAGATGGAGAAATTTATTCGTGTCCTCCCTGGCATACCGAGCTCTTACCCCTAGTTAGAAACAAATGTGTTCAATCCTGGTCAGAATACTTTGATAAGCGGTCGTTAACGAAAGGTATATGGTACAAGACGATTCAACCATCTCTTCCACGGACTCTTTGGTTCAGCGAGGGAGGGATGACTAGACAGGAAATGGTGACGGCTTTGAGGCTCCGATCCGGCCACATACCGCTCAATAGCTTCGGATTCATGATGCGCAAAGTTGATTCCCCCAATTGTGTAGTCTGTGGAGTAATAGAAGACGTGCATCATATCCTATCGGAGTGTATTCGTATTGGAGTCCAAAGGCGTAAGGCTTTTGTCAATAGCTTTAATGTAGGCTTCTATAATAGTGTTCTAGCCTCACCGTTAACGGATGAGGCTAGAACACTTTATCATATTATTATTATGGGTATAAGGTTGCGGGTAGGTTAATTCTTAGATTTAATAACTTGTATTCAATCATCGGGGTGACATATTCTTTATAGAAAAAACCCTGTAAATAAATAAAGATTATATAAAAAAAAAAAAACTAAAAAAATACATTAGAAACATGTTTTTTTTTTAAGTTATTACACATTTTTTAATTACAGTCGCTAGCGAGTATGGATTGATTAAACTCATGGTAGACGTACAGTAGTTCCTGAGATTAGCGCGTTCAAGCAAGCCAACTCTTCAGCCTTACATATTAGTAAGTATAGATTACAATCACGAATGTACCACAGACATTTGAATACTGTCTGCACTGTGATCGGTCTCGTAAGACATTATTTTAACAAAAACGGTTGCAATACAGAACAGGTATTAACTTTGAAGCTCACTACCTACTCGCTAGTGTCTGTACTATGATCGCGTTCGGAACAGCAACGTAGCGCAAATGCGGCGGCTTTGCAGACAGATCGAATCTTAGTTTTTATCCTTGACTTAGCGACAAAAACCACGTTCTGTGGCATGGAGGGGGGGGGGGGGGGGGTATCTTCTCTCCCCTCATAAATCAGGTTTATGATGTGTGGTTTTCGTGATAAATAGATCTTCCATTAAATCAGACTCGAAGTTAGTTGTCCAGTATTGGAACTTGGGCATCCCGACTCTAATAGGTTAGGTTAGAAGGGTATAACTGCTTTACGCCATCCGCAACATAATGCAGCAGATTATGGGTGTGTGTTGCAGCTGCCTTTGGATTTAGGCGACCCGGTTCTATGACTAGGCCGGGTAGTCACCCCTCCGCTCCCCACACTGTCTCGCTCGCTCACTCGGTGGATCTGAACACGCACTCGGCGAGTACACGCCACTTTTTCCCGCGAATTAAAAACGTATGCAAACAATATAGTTAATTCTCATACCAGGAAAGGCAAAAATAACTTGGTGGATATTCTAATCACTTTCTGGTCCATATCAGCGTCACTCGTACCGGGTTTGAAACTGAACTGGCAGACTGCCTCGCCGCTACTTCAAAAATACGTGTAAACTCACTCGGCCACGGCACTGTCTCGGCCGCGTCACATTTGAGTGTCTCGCCACTCTTCTCGGTAGCTGTAGTCGGGGTATTAGCGGAGCGCTGGCTGCTGCACTACCTCGTGTCGTGTGTCGTGTGCAGGGTGGGCTGGTGGGTCGGCGCAGGCGCCGCGGGCCCGCGCGCCGACCGGCGGCTGCAGCACCACGTGCGCGACTCCGCGTGGCTGAAGGCGCGCCTGTGCGTGCTCGCCGCCGACGACAAGCTCAA
The DNA here is from genome assembly GCA_947578705.1 of Lacanobia wlatinum. NCBI lineage: Eukaryota > Metazoa > Arthropoda > Insecta > Lepidoptera > Noctuidae > Lacanobia > Lacanobia wlatinum. Next base: position 1,074,747 of record OX388026.1, read on the forward strand.
GCAGCGGTAGTGCGCTGTGCTCTCTCTACGTCTACCTGCCAGCAGCGCAGCACGCAGCCCGCCACTAACCAAACTACGACAGTCGTGTGCTATGACTTATTTAAACAAACTGAAGAGGATAGATTGAATTAAAGATGTCAAATTTTTCGTTTGTTTGTATGTTGTATATCTCTGGAAGCACGTTCCAAAGTTGCCTAAGTTGCTTAATGCCTAAGTGCTCGTTTACGGACAGCGAGGCGTTGCGCGTTATTATAAATGCAAAACTCTGTCTGTCACGCTTTCACGCCAAAACTAATGAACCGATTTAAATGAAATTCACACACACACACACAGCTAGTCTAGAGCCTGAGAAAAGACATAGGCTACTTTTTATCATGTTCCTTAAGTCTCCGCTGCCCATCCTGTCAGCGGGCAGTATCTCAAGAACCATAATAAGTAGAAAGAGTCGAAATTTTCAGTGTGTATTTCTATTGCCGCTTTATCAACAAATTAAATTTAAAAAATCAGAGGGAGCCCCATACAAGAAACGTGTTATGTTTCGGTTTGTGGTACGGAACTCTTCGTGTGAGAGTCCGACTCGCACTTGTCCGTTTTTTTTTATTATGAACTAGCGTTTGCCCGCGACTTCGTAAGCGCATATCCCGTTTTTCCGTTCCCGTTGGAATTCCGGGAAATCTTATCTTATCTTAGTGATCCCCTACACTCCCCAAGGAACCTACCTACATGCCAAATTTCAACTTTCTACGACCATCAGTTTCGGCTGTGCGTTGTCTGTCAGTCACTCAATCACTCAGTAACGGAAGAATTGTATAATTTTCAAATTTGACCTCCACACTCAAAATATAGACTAAATTTCAACAGAATCGGTCGAGCAGATCCAGAGAAAACTGGTTGTGACAGACGGACAGACAAACAGACACCCGAGTGATCCTATAAGGGTTCCGTTTCTTACGGATGTTCCCTTATAAATCTAATAAAAATGATGCACGTTATAATTGGGTCCAAGCACATTATCTGTATGAATTTCCGACTAATAGGATATTTAACCAGATTTAGAAAGCCATCTCAAATTCAATTGTTATTGTAATCTTCAACTTTGTTTCTGATTTACATAACATAACGTAACATCACACATTCACACCTGTATTCCTTAAATGGTCAGCCAGAATGTTCCATATTTATCACCAAGATGAGACAAACGAGCTTCTTTGTAATTTCAAACTCATTTTAGTTTTGGTCATTTATTCAATTAAACTATACTAAAAATATACACTTAAAATACCACCACCATACCACCATACCATACCATACACCCGTACCCGTACCGTACCATATATTCAGAAATAAAATATTATCTTATCTTATAAAAAATCTTAAATAAAATAAGGCGTCAAAAAATTCGTCCGCATCGCTGTCCACTGGAAGTGAGACCAGAAAGACTGGCGGCATTGCCACATTGTATGGCAATGCTTATCCTCTGTCCGAGGTAAAAGCCAGCCCTTGGGTGCGAAGTGTCAATTAAGCGTTTAGAAAGATCTTTAAATAAGGCATGAGCACTCGGACCCCACGGTCCAAGAGTTTCAACCCCAAACTGCTCAAAAATATTTGTTTTGGTCTAGATAACACTAGAGAGCCTAAATTCTCAGGATGAGATGTAGTCGGGGGAGTAGCTTTTACTGTATTAGATTTAAGAATACCTAACATACGTTGATTTTGGTTTTCACTGAATCACTGATGATCATCAAAATGTCTTGGGCTCCTACTTTCTGAAGTGCTATGAAGCCGTAATTTTGTATGCAGGCTACGATTTTAATACAAATACCATTCACACTTTGACTCTGCAAAGACTGTAGGTTTGGCCAGTTTTTATAACATTTTTATAGTCTCAAAGTATTTCAATTTTTATACTTGTCTGTCTTATAGCGGAAGATTACAAGCAAACATTGTCCATGAGAAATAGCCCGAAAAAAATAAATTTCACCTAAATCAACAAAATATAATATATATAAAAAAAAATTATGAAACTGTATTGTGTGACATATCAAATGAAAGGGTTTACTGTGCAAAGGCATACTATTCCATTGGTGAATTTTTATCAGACAATTTAAATAAATAATAATTGGGTTTTTCAAGTGTCCGATTTATTTAAAAACTGAATTCTATGTAATGCTTTAATATTATACATTTAAATTTGATTATTATTTTAATGTATCCAAAATTTGTATGCCTATTAGGCTAAACATAGCGATCCTAACATTAGAATAAGATCTTATTATTGTACCTGTTTTGCGAATAAATCATTTGAATTTGAGGGTTTTAAATATATTATCACCGTGTGTTCATAACACACTAAATTACTCATTTGACTATCATGCATTGGCGTCACTAACCAACTCGCTTTCTCTAAAAATAAAATATCGGCTGTCTCACTCCATTCACTACTCACACACTCCACCACTATGGTGAAGTAGAATTTTTTGCACACAAAAGTACTATTTACGTAAAAGTTTTCTCTTTGCTTTTTGTAATTTTGTTCAACTTTTTAATGCTCTAAATAATCTCTCTCTCTCTCTGCGCTCATTAATAAGCTCTATTTGTATCATTTCTGTTTCATACCTTTTTTTTTGTAATTTTTAATGTGTAATTGTTTGTTTTCCCGAATAAATAAAATAAATCAGGGCCAACCGGTCGATTGCGGCAAGGCAAAAATTATAAATAGGTACGAATAACAGACTGCAGCGCAACTATGTAAATACTGTATAGGTTATGTCAATAAAATAAAAAATACAACATAATTGGATACTGAACTTTACCTACTGTTTGTACATTTGTAATTTTAAGAAATACCTATGAAATTACTAGATTGACTGAAAGTCGTTCTTGGGTCTAATCAAGTTGGCCACCCCTGCTCTAAATGGTTGATAATATTGATAATATTTTATATGGAAAGATATGTAGCAAGTGTTGTACTATTTTGAAATCTTGATTAAATGGGCCATTTTTTAAATAACTTGCCTAGTATTTTTTTTTAAAGTTATCTGAGAAAAGGTTTTTAGGGTTCCGAAAAAAAAGGAACCCTTATAGGATCACTCGGGTGTCTGTCTGTCCGTCTGTCACAGCCAGTTTTCTCCGGATCCACTGGACCGATTCTGTTTAAATTTGGTACATATATGGACTTCTATGACCCAAACACGGACGCGTTACGTAAATTATTAAATTTTTAGTAAGTAGTTTTTAAATTTTCTAGTTTGACCCTCAAAAGTGACCCCGTCAAAGTAGAAAATTTAAAAAAAATATATTTTTGAACAAAATCGTGTGAAATAACAAATGAAAGGACCAACTGTGAGGGTTTTAATTATATTTTTTTCATAATTTTAAAATAAATGGTTTTGAAGTTATTCAAGAAATTAGACGAAAAATGACCAACCCCCCCCTTATCTCCGACACTAATGAGCCTAAAATTAAAAAAAAAATGGAAGTAACAGTTCTTTACCTAAAGATTACAGGAAAACCTATTAGAAGTCTGTAGTGTTAAAATAACATGTTAAAAAACTAAATTCGTTCGGAAACCTTTGCACGCGAGTCCGACTCACACCTGGCCAGTTTTTTTAAACATGATCCTAAAATAAAACTTATTTTTTTTTACTAAAGTTACTATATTAATTAATGGATTTGTAAGTGCAATCAATAGCATAGTTATTTAGAATTACACAAAAAAAAAATACTACAAAATTGGGAAATTGAAAAAAACCTGTCGCCTAGCCTATCGTCTCATACCCGCTTGACAATGAGTTTTGGACACCCTGCATATATCTTCTAATATATAAAACTCTTGTGTCACGGTGTTTGTTACTGAACCCTCCCAAAGGGCTCGACCTATCTATATCTATATATATAAAAATGAATTGCTGTTCGTTAGTCTCGCTAAAACTCGAGAACGGCTGGACCAATTTTAATAATTCTTTTTTTGTTGGATTCGCCAAAATACAGGGAAGGTTTAAAAGCAAAAAAAAATGGGTAGGTAGATAGGATAGGTAGGTAGGTAGGTAGGGTAGGTAGGTAGGTAGGTAGGTAGGGTGGAGTAGGGTTGGAGTAGGGTAGGAGTTATATTATAGATGAAAATTGTGACACAGACGAAGTTGCGCGGGTCAGCTAGTATTTCATAAAATTTTGTGTGTATTCAATAGGTATGAGAATAGGTGGGAGGCTATTTCTTTTTATTTATGTGGCAAAACAACGTTTGTCTGGTCAGCTAGTATTATATATGAGGTAGGTACAAGACTTAATTCTGCATGTCCCTTGACAAGGGTCTCCTCTAGCTGTAAGTTAAAGAAACTTATTATTATCAAGATCATCTGCTTGAATGAAGTGGTTGACATAATAAAATACATTTCTTAATATCACCATAGTAAGTTCTAATCTACTTTACTAAAATAAATTATCAGTGTTTACTGAATTAGATAACATGATAAATGGGAAAAAGTAATCCTTTGATTATTCTATCAATTAAAGTACAATCAGGCAGAATCATCCTTGAATATCCTCAGACCGCAACTGTAGAACGAATATTAGTAACTCAAGTTAGGTACTCCTATTCTAGAATCTTCAATCATTCCATCAGGGGAGAGTGTGGCCAAATTGATAGAGCCCTGTATTTATGTACTATGTTCAGCAATAAAAATGTGATTGAAGCTAGTTCAAATACATTGACCATATTCAAACTAAAATGTTATAAGGTTTTATAACCACTTGTGTCACTGATTCACAGTAGTTCAAATACAGTGTAGGTAGTCAGTCACCCAGTAACTGACAACATTGTAAAACTTAGTGAACACAGTGACGGTGGAGTGTGCAGTAAAGGCAGGCTGTAGTTACCGGTGCGGGAGGCCTCGCGTGACGCGCCCAGGTCGGCGTCCACCGTCACCTCCTCCACCGAGCCCACGCCCGCCTCCTGCGCCGCAGACCATCCTGGAATACGCATTATTTGATTAATTACAACCAAGCAGCGACAGTGTTGTTTCTACGACTAAATCAAGCATGTTCCTACCGACTACCACGGAAAATTCTAGTCGTTGCAAATATATTCTAGCATATTTCACAAGAAGTACAAAGATTACCAGAACTTTGACTAGGCATCAACATTTCCATACCTCAAATATAAGAAATGTCTTTCATGAATCACAGAAAGCTCTCTTATTGACAATCAAAATTCGGAAAGTAAATAGACGCGCTACGTAGACAGTAGACAACTTACCTGCAAGTAACAGGACGCCGACTACTAACAAATTAAAACACTTCATCTTGTGACTTCCAAGACCTAACAATATATGTATTATGACTTCTTCTCGATATAGTTTTTCACTGGCAATAATACATTTAAATTAAATAAGAACCTCAGCGGTCCACGTTCACCACGAGCATGTGAACTCTGCTAGCTTTACTACTGAAAAAATGAGTTTTGGAAATGATTTGACGTTTCACATTAGAATCACGTTGCTTCTTATTGGTAAGAATATACAACGTTCTAGTTTATGAACGAATAGCATACACACACGCCAATTTATCAGCAAATAGTAGATAATGAAATACAAATGTCGATGTTTCATTGGTCGATAAATTTACACTCCCTAAACTAACCAATAAAAATCATCTACGTCATTTAAGGTAATCAGACATCCTCTTTGACACTTGAGATCATAGATATAGAATTCCGCTTGAGATCATGGAATAGAGACGAGGGAAACGATTTAAGAGTGACAAGTTGAAAAAAATGTCCAGCTGTAGGCACCAGGCACTTGTGTTCGTGTGCTTCAAACTCGAAACGAGTTGGCGAGTAGCGAGTGAAAAGTTTCGATAGTTTTGACGCTCGGCTTTCAGCGAGTGCTTTGTGCGACGGGCTTTTACTCGCAATACTCGCTCCGGCCCCCACAATAGGTAGAAATTACCGCTGTTTGGTGAGTTCTGACAACCTAGCGAGCATCGTCGAGTGAGTGTCGCGGAGCGAGTACAATCTTTGATAGCTCTTGTCGCTGCGATCAACTAGCTAGAGGTTGAGAGTCGCTCGCCGGCAGTGTGATGTGAACCAATGATGTGAGCAGCCAGCTATCGACTATGAATGTATGTGTCTTTTTTACTCACACGAGATCTTTATATCTTTTGTCCCTTTCCTCAGCGAGCAAATAGTCGATAACTAATCGCTTCCCCGCCGGCGGTGAGACAAGTGCCGTAAGCAGAAAAACCCTGTTTGAAATTAATAAAAAATAAAACTACACTTCTGGACACATCTATTGGCCCACCTTGTATTTTCAGTTTCGTTTGGTCCTAGCTAAAATTTTATATTAGGTCGAGCAAAAAGTTTTTATGCAGTTTTGAACCTGGCACATTCACAATTTCATTCAATGGTCTTTTTTTGAATTTCGAACACAGAATTTAAAGAAACAAAAGACAATTTGGAGCCTGTTTGTTGATATCAAACAATCGAATACTAAGAAAACTTGGTTTAATTGGTTTACTTGGATTTAATTCTTGAAAAAGTGATTGATATCTTTGGTTTTGCAACAAACATTACTTATTCTTAACATTAAGGTGAGGTTCTATCAATAATCTATGGATACTTCACCTGAAGTCGCCGCCCAAGCTGTGGCACTTATTCAGGCCGGACACAGCCAAAGAAACGTGAGTGCTCAACTTAATTTAAGTCGATCTGCGGTCCGAAATGTTTATCGGAGGTACCTAGAGACTGGCGGCTTTGTTCGTCGCCAAGGAAGGCCACGATCTCGGGTCACAACTGAAAGGCAGGATCGATTCATCGTGACGACCAGCTTGAGGAATCGTCACTTTACCTCCATTGAGATACAAAACCAACTTCGCGACTTCCACGGAGTATCTGTGAGCGCTCGAACTGTTCGGAGAAGGTTAAAAGAAGTGATATGGTACCACACAAGCCAGCTAATGGGCCCAAACTAACGCGAGCCCACCGAACAGCGCGCCTTCATTTCGCACGCAGTCATTTAAATTGGACACAGCAAGATTGGAGCCGTGTACTCTTTTCTGATGAGTCTAAAATTGTGTTACATGGCAATGATGGAAGGAAGAAGGTCTACCGACGTAAGGGAGAGCGTTTCGCACAATGCTGCTTTGAAGAGAGGGTTGCTTATGGCGGTGGCTCATGGACTGTCTGGGGCGGTATATCCGCGAGCGGCAAAACTCAACTTGAGGTTGTTACAGGACCACGGCTGCCAACATTAAATGCTGAAAGGTACATTCGTGAGTGCTTAGAACCTCACGTGATACCATACGTGGACTATGTGGGCCCAAATTTCCTTTTTATGCATGATAATGCAAGAGCCCATGCGGCCGGCATCGTCAGGGAATATCTTCGGGATGTGAACATCACAGTTATGGACTGGCCAGCCAGAAGCCCAGACATGAACCCCGTTGAGCACATGTGGGACGAGCTAAAAAGACGTGTTAGGGCTCGTCAGCCAGTTGCCCAGACGATGCAGGAGTTGAAAACTGCCATAGAAGAGGAATGGGAGATGATCCCTCAAAATTTCATAGAGCGGTTGATAAACTCTATGCCTAATCGTATGAGAGCTGTGGTAGATGCCCATGGAGGTAACACGCGTTATTAAATTAAACCTTTGTTTGATAAAACATGTTTTTTATTCAAAAATCAATTGCCTTTAACAAGGCGCATATCCGACTTGTTAGGCGTAGCTCCATGTCGTATGGTATTCTGAATTCAAATTTAAAACAATACGATCGAAAAAGATGGTAAAATGTATCAGGTTTAAAACTGCATCAACAGTTTTTGTTCAATCTAGCAATCATATTTCGGTAGGGGCCATCGAAACCTAAACTCTAAGGTGGGCCAATAGATGTGTCCAGAAGTGTATTTTTTATTAACAAAAATTGATTAATCAGAATGTAATTGTAACAGGAATTTGATAGAAAGAAAAATACTGTTTAACCAAACTTAAACAACAATTTATTAATAAAAGGTTTATATTCAATAAAATATAACTTCGCATTTCTACGGACACTTTAAATAAACAGAGACAGAGTCCTCCTATATAGCCTCTATTCTCCATGCTTGAGATTGAGACTCGTATCGTATGTCAAATTGCAGATATTCTAGTCAAAGAAAAGATAAAAATAAGTGGCCGAACATGGGCATATCACATTTAATTTGTATAATTATTCAACAAGAATGTAACATCTCTTTACCACATTTTTTGCAAATAAAACTTACTTACTTACTTACAAGAAGTGATGGCGGTTAGAATTATTGGATGGTCTAAGGTTTCAGCAAAGAGCTTTTGTACGTTTTCTTTTTAACTTTGACAATATCAGAAAACCCAAAAGCAATAGAGGGAAACTGCGTTATGAAACTTTAGCTCGTTTTTAACTTAACTTTTTTCTTAATTGAGATAACATAGATAAATCCAATCTATAAGAAATATGAAGAAACTGAGCTATGAAACTCTCTTTGTTTAATCTTTTTTAGCATTCCGTTTACACAGGGCGAAAACCGGAACCCTATCACTAGGACATTCATTTGTCTGCCACAGCGCTATATGTATCCACGGAACTGTAATAATTGGTATATAGTTATGTCTATGAAATTACCGTTCTTTAGTACCTACTGGCCATTTCAAAGCAAAACAATTTATGTTAAGAATTATCATTTCAAAATTAGTCATTTATTTATTGATTAGCGATATATAATTATTCATGTGTTTATTGATTTTCCGAATCGACCGACCTTTCGCATTTGAATATTTTTCGTCATCAAGGATACGTAAAAAAATCCAGTAATTATGGAGTATGCGAACACTAGAAACGAATGCAGCACCTTTTATTGATTTCCCTGCTTCCGTTCTGGAATTTCGACCTGAAAAATGAACCCAGTGGTCGGCCGAAAACTTTGGTCGACAATGACGAATTAAAGGCGATTGTGGAAGCTGATAAAACTCAATCTACGACTGAATTAGCTGCAAGTTTCAACGTTATTGATTTTAAAAACAATATTGGTTCATTTGCGTCAGATTGGCAAGGTAAAAAAGCTTGACAAATGGGTGCCCCACGAACTCAATGATCGCAAGCAAGTTGGTTGGATCCTGGTTCAGCACCTAAACAGTGTCCTAAACAAAAACTTACCCCTAAAAAAGTGATGATCACTGTTTAGTGGTCTAGCGCCGGTGTGATTTATTACAGCTTCTTATCAAACGGGATGAGCATTACTGCAAATGTATACTGTGAAGAACTGAACACAATGATGGAGAAACTTGCACTTCTCCAACCAGCTTTGGTCATCGCCCGTCTCCGCTGCTCCTGCGACCTCACACTGGGGTTGGAAGCTTCCGGTCATCCGCCGTACTCACCAGACATCCAGCTAAACTGCCACTGCGTTGGCAAAGATGTATCGATTGCATGGGTGATTACTTGAAATAAACACAAGTGGAGCCAAATGGTTCCACTTGTGGCCGGAGAGGCATTTACGCTATTTGTAAAATGCTGAATCTAAAACTGAAAGACCTTAGTGTATCTTAAAATTCACCAGTGTGTCCGATTTTAATATTCACACATTTACGAATGGTAGCGTGGACCATCACGGATTTGGTTGGAGGATTTGGTCTGCCGCGCCGTACCAAATTCAAGCGTGTTACGGCTTAAATAGCCGTAACACACGCTCGGATTTGGTTCTACCGGACCACGTATTTGGTTAGCTTCCGAACCAAATCTACCCGTCTGTAGAGTAGTCCGGTGAAAATAATTATCATTATTTGAGTCTGCCTCGGTCCGCTAGTCTGCACATCGGATTTGGTTTTCTCCGTACCGAATGCGGACGTGTCGTTAAGCCGAACAAACTGCAACTAGGCGTGTTCGAATTTTTAGGTTTCCGTACCCAAAGTACCCTTTGGGCAACAACGGAACCCTATTACTAAGCCTCTGATGTCCGTCCGTCCGTCCGTCCGTCTGTCTGTCTGTCAGCACAGACTGTGTATATGTAATGCCGCTATAACAATCAGTGTCCGATCTGATCGTCTGTAGCGAGAATGAATTTGGTTGGCGGATTTGTTCCACCGCGCCGCACCGTACCAAATTCGAACGTGTGTTATGGCTTTAATAATTCCATGGGCCTGAAAATATGGTGATTGTGATTTGGGAAATGTGCGACGGAATTGCATAATTCAATTCCGCCAAGCATCATCGGACCACAAGACGAACGGCGATGCGCCATCGGTACATGGTGGACATCCCACCCACACGCACAAAACGTTTTGGGAACACATTCATAGTGCGTACAGCTAAGGAGTGGAATTCCCTGCCGGAGTCTGTGTTTCCTGATAGCTACAACCTGAGAGTCTTTAAGTCAAGAGTGAATAGCTTACTTCTAGGCAAGCGTGCTCCATCTTCGACCACATTATCGCTTACCATCAGGTGGTATACCACCACACGGAAACGGCCGGAACGGAACGGACGTTTCTGCACGGTCCCTATAGGGACCGTGCAGAAACTATAGGTGGCAGCACACAAATGTCACTGTCAAGTATGTAACAAGTATAAAATTCGAAATAGCTACGCTATATGGCACAGTCTACTTCGCGCACGTTCCCCTAAACTGAGCGTGCAGGAACCACAGGTGGCAGCACAGAAGTGTCAATATCAAGTATTTTGACCCTTAAAACTTCGAATATGCGACACTAGATGGCATAGTCAACGCTGTGCACGGTCCCTATAGTGTTCAAACATACGTCAGTGGTTCAAACGCGAGCCTATCAATAGTAAAAAATAAGGATTGCTGACAGTTAGCTGTCACTGTCACTTAAGTTGGTGACTGTAAGTGTACCTAAACAAAACTTTGGTTCATTTTTGATTTTGAGTAATGACAAGCAATAATTTTTAAAGTTGGATCGATTCCTATTGTTGCACAGAAATGGAAATCGGCACCTCTCCACGAGTCACAAGTTCTCGAAAACGGATTACATACAAGCCCAGTGAATGGCATGTTCATCAGTTTGAAATATGGAGTGGCGAGCTGGTATGCAAAGCTGCGGCGTTGCGCGTGGACGGTGCTCTGTTGCTCTGGGTGGGCGGCGGCGGTGCAGCGATGCTCAGCGAGGTAGCGCTGGGCATGCCGGCGCGCGAGGCAGGCGCCGGGCGCGTCGCGCTGGCCAGCACACTTCTGGGCGCGGAGGGCGCGGCGGCGGCGCTGGCTCGCCGGCTGTCTGCGGCGCTCGCCCGGCCCGTATACGTGTGCAGCGGGCTGGCGTACGACCGCTTCACGATGCCGCTAGTTGAACGCGGACTAATGGCAGAAATTAAAAGTAGGCCTGAGTGCTTCTAACCATTGAGGAACCATTCTTTGAATTTTATGTACTGTCAATCAACATTGATAAAACCCAGCAGGAGTTGTCAGCACTTGTGACTGCATAATACTATAGTATTTTGCAGTCAAATTAGCTCTTGTATAATAAAACATCAAGTGGCAGTAAATTTCAACAAAGGACTTTCTCTCCAGGTGGTGACTCTATGGGAATGAATTTGTAATATTATGTACAGGACAAGAGATTGTGTCATACTTCTTTATGTTTGTGCTGCAGTGATCAGAGATGTAAAGTTAAAATAGTCTGACAACAATGTCTGTAAATATACAAACAGCCATGCTCAGATATAGATACTGGGTGTGTAGTGTCATAGTTTGTTTTCACCATAACATATTAATGGTGCATGGTGTAATGTGACTGGATAATTAGGTTTGTGATAAATTTCAAATAGACCTGGTAATATGGTGACATGCTGGTGACTAGTATTATTTTAATTTCATGAAGAAAAGTTTTAGGATACATTCAATTCTCTCTGTTTGTCAAAGACTGAATAGTTGACAACCAGTCTTAGCCAAATCTTCTCGGGGTGGCCATAATAAAGGAAATATTGAATCCCTGTAGCCTGTTTATTATTTATTAAGACCTTGGGCATTAAGTCTGCCTTTGTTCACAGGGCACAGTCAATCAATTTCTTATTTTTTTATATATTTGTGATGGGTTTGCTCTTGACTCTAGTGTAGGTCAGAGATGAGAGACAAGAAAGTCTACAATGGAGCGAGCTTACCCAGAAGGAGCCTGTTCACTCTAGCTTTGAAGAGATTAGGGTTGTAAGCGTTTGGAAACACAGACACGGGCAGAGATTTCCACTCCTTTACTGTGCGCATTATAAAAGACGTTTAGAAACGCTTAGCATGAATTGGTGGAATAGCAACAAGGTAGGGATGGTAAGATGCAGTGGGTCTGGATGTCCGACAGTAGAAGTAGTAGTGTTGGGCACAATTGAATTCATTTTTTAATAGAATAGAATAGAATAGAATAATCGTTTATTTGCACAGAAAGCAGGTACAATATACAGATATTATTATCAAGGGAGCCATATACTTTCTACCTTGACTAAGGCATGCAAAAAGTAATATAAAGCTAATAAATTCAATTAAACAATACAACCACAACACTACAAGCATAATTCAAGCATATTGATAAAATAATTAATTAATTAAATACACAAATAAAAAGATATTACCTACGAATGCCAGTGAATATCCATAACATTCATTATACAGGTCAGAGTCAATAGCATCTTAGGTTAATATGTATTTTTCAGTACCTACAATTGAATATAATTAAAAAATGTTTCATTAAAAATAGATACAGAATTTTAATATTAATTCAAAATTTATCGTTCAAAAAATCGCCTATCGAATAATAACATTTTTTGACAACAAATCTGTCAACTGCTTCTTGAAAACTGGAACAGTCTGTGTTTTTATTCTATCGGGTATTTTATTAAATATTGTCGGACCCATATAAACACACTTTTCTTTAATAAGGCGGTGTCATAACTACTCACATTCAGCATGTTTTCATATTGTTTTCGTATTGGCCTATTTCTATTATCAGATGCTTTATTAAAAAGATGCATATTTGACTTGACGAAAGCAGCAATTTCAAAAATATAATGAGATGGGAATGTAAGTAATTTTAGGGACTTAAACATAGGTACGCAGCTATCTGTTACTGTTAAATTGCACATTGCTCTTAGACATCGTTTTTGAGCCTTGAACACCTGTTCTCTCAGGCTACAATTTCCCCAAAATATTATGCCGAATCTCAAAATCGACGCAACTAACCCATGGTATGCAACTAATCTCGTAGCCGTGGTCACTTTTTTAGACACGTTAAAAAGAACATATGCAGCTATACTTAGCTTTTTGCACACTTCTTCTGCTTGTGGCTTCCATGTTAGTTGGCTATCTATCATTATACCTAGGAATTTAGCAGCAATTACCTCTTCAACTTTTTGATCATTATAATAAAGATTTAACATTTCTGGTGGAATTCGTTGATAAAAATGCATAACATTTGTTTTTTGAATATTAATTACTAAATTATTATTTTCTAGCCAATGTATAATATCTGTTAATGTATTATTTATGTTCTCTTCGTATGAATTTCTGTCAAGGCATTTAATCAAAGCAGTGCTATCGTCAGCGAAAAGAACCATGGGATGTTTAATGTGTCGTGGCAAGTCATTAATGTACAGTAAAAATAATAATGGACCTAACACACTGCCCTGTGGTACACCATACTTGACAATTCTAACTTTAGATAGATATTTTTTCTCTCTCTTAGTTTTCAGGCATATTTTAGTGATCTCTGTTTGTTGCTTACGATTACTGAGATAGGATTTTAAAAGATTAAGTACATTTCCTCTTATTCCTGTGGCATATAATTTATTTAATAAGATTTCGTTATGGACACAATCAAATGCCCTCGTCATTGTCCGTCAGAATTGCACAAACGGGTACTTTTTTGTCAACATTTTGCATGATTACATTTATCAGATCATAAACGGCCACATTTATGCCTTTGTTCTTTCGGAAACCCTTTTGTTCCGCACATAAAATGTCATATTTAGATAGAAAGTGATTTATCGAGTCACAGAGAATCCTTTCCAAAACCTTTGAAAAAATTGGTATTAAAGCAATTGGCCTATAATTAGCGAGATCTTTATATCTTTTTTTTTAAAAAGAGGTTTCACTATAACTGTTTTTAAGCTGTCCGGAAATGTACCAGAACTAATACATATATTTAGTATATGACTTAAATGTGAGGCGATCTCAAACGATACGAATTTTACGAGTTTTGTTGCTATTCCATCATATCCAGTGCTGTTTTTATTTTTTAATAATTTTATTGCTCTTAAAACATCTTGCGGTAATACTGGTTGCATAAACATTGAGTTTGGGTTACTTGTCAAATTCTTAGAGTCGGTCGTAGTAGTCACATTTTTTTGGGTTTGGTCGATAAAAAAATCATTAAAAGCGTTGGCAATTTCTGTCGGATCAGTAATGGTTTTATCCTGAATTCTAATTTGGGAAATCGGTTCGGTAATTCGGTGTTTATTATTGATAACCTGCCAAGATGCTTTAGATTTGTTGCTTGAGGTGTTAATAAAATAATTATTTTGCGCTTTTTGCGTTAATTTAATAATTTTCCGAAATCTGCGTGAGTAGTTTCTGAACGTAATTTTATTACAGATTGATGGTTCGCGTCTGTATTTCCATAATAAATATCTTTGTTTTCTACTGCACACTCGGATGCCACGTGAGACCCATTTAGTGGTTTTGTTTGTCCTAACTTTTACCAATTTGTATGGAAAGCGAAGATCGTACAGCCAGCGGAACTGTTCTAAAAAATTAGCGTATGCTTCATTAGCATTATTTGTCTGGTAAATTTCAGAAAAGGAAAGGCATTTGAGGTAACTTTTAAACTTTTTCATATTTTCATTGGATAGATCTCGTTTTTTTACCCTCCAAGAATTTATTCTATATGATTTCATTACTTCTAAAATTTGAGCAGTATGGTCAGACAATGCAAAGTCCACTACTTCTGATGAACACTTTAATTGAGAGCTGCGTGCAAAATTGTCTAAGCAAGTATTGCTGGCGAGCCTGGTGGGTTGTTGAAGTTCTAATTTAAGATTGTGGCCCAATAGAAAGTGCTCAAAGTCTAGAGCCAAGTTATTTCTTTTTAACGTGTCTATGTTGAAATCCCCACATATGACTATTTTCTTATTAGAGTTGGTACACAATTTTTTCAAAATAATCTCTAATTTATCATAAAATACATTTAAGTTATTAAACTTTGGTGGCCTATAGATGCATATTATAATTAGATTATGGTTTGTTACTTCTATGCCACAGCATTCAATGACATTGGCTATAGAATGATGCGAAATATCCGGAAGTTCTTTATACTCCAGACAATTTTTAATCAGAATACACGCCCCTCCTCGTTTCTGCGATCGTCTTGCATTAATTGCTCCTAATTTGTAGTTGGTAAAATTGAATATTTTTTCATGTCCGGCCATAATAAAATGTTCTGTGATACAGATGATATCTATGTCTCTTTTCTGGTGAGATAGATCTTGAATGTGTACACTAAGCATATCAGATTTATTTAATAACCCAGCAATATTCTGATGAAGGATGTTTAAATTGTTATACATGAAAAAAATCATTGTTTTCTGAGGAATCTATATTAGGAGAGTTCATCGGATAATTTTGTGTGATTAGCAAAACTTCTTGTGAGCCGAACACTTTGTAGTCAAGTTTTATCCTGGACATAATCTGGCCAAATATGTTTCTCCAACCGTTTTTATTTATTTTCCCCGTATTGTAGGAAAACATTTCATGCGATAGGGTAGCATTGCTATCGAAGAAATATGCGTATTCGTTATTTCTTATGTCTGATAAGAGGAGGTTATTGAATAGCTCCACTTTGTAGTTATGTATCAAAGCACCTTTTACGTAGATCGGGGTGCAGATAACAATATTAGTATGGGTTATATCTTTCAGCGAGCAGTTTAGATTGTATAGTATATTTGCGTATTCACCATTTTGTAGATCCTTTTCTCCAATGAAAATCAGGCAGTAGTCGTATAAAGAGAAGTCTTTTAATTTATGTTGAATGGTCTTTAAGAAATCTTTTGAAGTGACGTTAGGTACTAAATAATGACAATACTCAAAGTTTTTGGAGAATACTTCTTCGATTAAGGGCGCCCTAGCCGATCATACTTCCATACAAACGTAGTATGGCGATTACTCCACGTTTTGACGGTGTATGTTCAAAATAAAAAGTGATATCAATTTGTCTTATCATTATCTAGCCTTGTATGGAAACAAAAAAGTAAAAAAAACATACATTTGAAAGTTATGAACGTCGAAAGTTCCATATTTCAAACTAATTTTAACGCATCTTTGAGCGGAAATAAATACCATAAGAAGAAGGAAAATTGCAAAACATTCACCATACAAGGATAGATTAGTAGTTCAAAAATTCAAATAATTTTATTTTAAACAGATACATTCAGTAGTTTTTTCATAATATCCATATTACCAAAGGTCTGTTTATACAATTTCGCGCGCTCGTTTTCGTTCTAAATCATCATCCGTCTCACTGCAAATTTCCTCCCTGGGCAGTGGGGCGGAGGGGAGGCGCGCACCTACACACACACACATGCGTTAGCTTGTGTTTAGCTGCTGCCCGGCGCGGCGCCCGCGCCCCGCAGGCCCTCCCTCAGTCGGCTGCTCATACGTCACCGTAACCGTAATTACGCGCATGCTGTGTATGTAACTGATAACGTATTCGTATAATATTTTATAACATTGACCTCTGGCTTGAACTTTGGATTCCGATATTCTTTGATTGATTTTAAATTTGTCCCAAATTTTACCGACTCTGGCATTGGACTTTGGATTCCGATTTGATAGTGGTTTGGTTTACGTGGCGTTTGAATTTGGACTTGTTGCGTCAGTGAAGTAAATTGAAGTGATATTCAGCAGTTCATTATAACAAATGGGTAAGTGGATTTTTTTATTGAATTTAGTGTACAATGCATGACATGACTTCTATAAAAACTCACACGCATTCATGAAATTTTGGAATGATTAACTACTAGATATATCTACCTACCTACACATCTTTATATAGCAGAAAATAGCTTCCTTTTGTTTGTGTAGCCGGGTCGATTCTAGCTGCTAATGTAATTGGAATCTAATGTATCTAATTCTATGTTACTAATAA
Source organism: Lacanobia wlatinum (assembly GCA_947578705.1). Lineage (NCBI taxonomy): Eukaryota > Metazoa > Arthropoda > Insecta > Lepidoptera > Noctuidae > Lacanobia > Lacanobia wlatinum. The sequence continues at coordinate 1,091,888 of OX388026.1, forward strand.
GAGCAGGCTACTCGTTTTGTTCGGAAAAATAAATACATGTGTATGACGACGATGGAGCACTTAGGTACTTGTAGATAGTTCAACAACTCATCTGTGCGCGCGGCGCTATGTACCACACAAATAAAAGCCAAGCGCACGCACAAATGGCGCCGCGCCGCGCCCAATGATGAGTTGAACTATCTATCGGTATTAGGGCGCTACAGCCGCGCTGCTGCCGCGCGGCACTTTGCGACTTTGAAGGCGCCCTAATACCTATGGATAGTTCAACTCATCAAAGCTCGCGCTCTTTCAAATAAGCATATGAACGTCAATGAAGATGAACTCCATCTGTCAACTAAAAGTTATCCATACAAATAATAAACGCAAAGTGCCGCGCGGCGGCAGCGCTGCAGCCGCGCTACCGCCGCGCTGCCGCCGCGTGTTTATTATTTGTATGGATTAACAAAGCCTGCAGCGGGCAGTAGCGCTACAGCCGCGCTGCTGCCGCGCGGCACTTTGCCTCAAATTTGACCTATAGATAGTTCAACTCATCATTGCGCGGGGTCTTATGTCTTTCAAATAAGAATAGGACGGTCTTGGGCTCTGGGTGCCATATTGTGACGTAATAGCTGTCAAATCGAACCAGTAAAGTCAGCAAAAAAGTAGTTAGAAACAAAATATTGCTAAAGCAATAGTTTTTTTTTAACCAACAACTTAAATTTATTTTTTAGGGTTCCGAACAAAACCCGGAACCCTTATAGGATCACTCGGGTGTCTGTCTGTCTGTCCATCCGTCTGTCTGTCTGTCTTTCCGTCTGTCACAGCCAATTATCTCCGGATCCACTAGACCGATTCTGTTGAAATTTGGTACACATATGGACTTCTGTGGCTCAAATACGGACGAGTTACGTAAATTATTAAATTTGTAGACTTTTGGGGGTCAAACTAGAAAATTAAAAAAGAAGTTTTTTGAACAATATCGTGTGACATATCAAATTAAAGGGTTCACTGTGACGGTTTTAATTATATTTTATTCATAATTTTAAAATAAACAGTTTTGAAGTTGTTCAAGAAATTAGCCGAAAAATGACTATTCCCCCTTATCTCCGAAAGTACTGAGCCTAAAATTTTGAAAAAAAAAAAATAGACATAATAGATCTTTACCTATAGATTACAGGAAAATATATAAGAAGTCTATAGTGTTAAAAAACAAAAAAGTCGTTCGGAGCCCTTCGGACGCGAGTCCGGTGGCGGTTCCTTCATACAAGCCCAAAAGCCCGGCATGCCTTACTAAAATGCTCGATAGAGAATCAATATCAAACCCGAACTATTTAAAAGTTCGCGCGCTTAATTCTTATCAAAATAACACAAAGTACGCTACCTATGCCACATTACTACATAACTACACATCGCGATTGTTCGCGCGCAGAGTTTCGCATTTGCAGCGTCTACATATAGCTATCTCGCTTACACGTACCGGCTTTTACCGGGCTTTCAAATACTATCTCCGTCACTTTCGCACTTATAGCGATGTGCCGTATAACGAGTTCTAAACCTTGTGCGCCTACAAATCGATCAGTATTGAAGATTAAGCCGTGCTTGCGTATGAAGTTGGACGCGTATGTGTGACCTTGTCACCTTGCCAACTCTGCAGTGTTGCCGTTTTAGCGACGTTGTGAGATCTTGGAGATTTTTAACGAGTTTGGGGACTTTTTTTAAGATTTAGCAACAATAAAAACTAGCGACTTTTTAAAATAACGAAATTAAATACTCAAGCAATATCTTAAAAATAAAAAAATTGCGACATCTAGCTAGATTTTTCATACACCTGGTGACTTTTTTTGCCTAAATGACAACACTGCAACTCTGCGTAAGTAGTTCTTGACACCGGAGTGCAACTCACTTCAGTTTTATTTGCTTGAGAGTTGAAAAGTTATGTTGTTAAAGTTTTTTGTGTGTATTCTTAGATTTTCTCAGTGATACAATTGTTTTGGTGACTTACCTACAACAATGGAGGTAATTGTACCTTGTGAGGATTTAAAATGCGTTCAAGTTTTGATTGGCGAAGATAAGGTAAAATCTTTAAACTTTGCTCAGAAAAAACAGTTAATTTCTTCATTAAAACCGACGCCTAATCTGTGTTTTTCTAGACTAGTAAATCGCATAAACGAAATTTAATAGATCAGTGTATAAAACTAGTTGGATTGTTGGCTGTTCGCACACTAATAAGTTGTGTTCGTGGCCTATTTTTTTCGAATGAAGATTCCGTTTGGAATACATCTGGTTATAATGATTTAAATAACATATCTGGCGCCATTAAAAGGCACGCAAATTCCCATAAACACCTGTGTGCAATGGTTTCTTTCGGTAATTTTGGTAAACAACGAATTGAGACATCTATATCAGTTTATGAGAAAATTGCGATGATACATACGAAGGTACCTACAGACTCAGTCGAAAACTGAACTTTCTTTTTTTGAAATCGGTTAAAATTTTATTGGGCTTGCCTTATTTTGAAACCCTAGGCACGCCACTGCGCGAGTCAGACTCGCACTTGGCCAGTTTTTTTTTATCTATACTTCCATACGAATATTATAAAGCGGTAAAGTTGGTGACTTTGTAGATCTATATGTATAATGTCTGGATCTACTGAAACGAGTTTGAAAATTCTTTTACCAATAAAAAGTCGCGTTATTTGTGAGTGTCATAGGCTAAACCACCCAAAAGAGTGGGCACGGGTCAGCTAGTTGGCAATAAATATTGCCAAAAATCATTCTTATTTGAAACGCATAGTACTAAATAAAATAGTGGTAGTTTTGCTATGGAAGTTATTATAGTATATTTTAGATTAGGTTTGATTTCTTACAAAATAATAAGTACATTATCTTTTGTGTTACAGAGCCAAATAAGGATAATCGGAAGGGCAAAAAGACCAGCCTTTGGCCAAGTTTATCTCGCAAAAAGAGATGCAGAGTAAAAGGGAGATTTTCAAATGCAAATAAAGAAAATATTCCTCCAACAATAACTATGTCTGAATCGTAAGTTCTTTTTCGTGTAGGTATAATTATTTTTATGTCAATAATGTTGCAACATGACTCTCACTTGTCCGTTTTCCGTCTCTAAGAAAAAAAGCAGACACAATGCCTATTGTCGAAAACTAAAAGAATATTTCAAACCGCTATTGTAAAAAAACAATCAATAAACAATTTACAAAATAACATTATTTTTTATTTGATGAACCTATCTAGAAAACAAACCTCACATCAAAGTGGCGTTGTCGAAAAAGAAGTTATCGTGACTCTGGCTGGTATGAATACCTACTAACGGGGAGTCGCCTGTTGTAGGTTATAGTTATAGCTAACTAGCTAAGGTAAGTAAATACCTATTTAACATAGCACAACCTATAAAAAAATGCAAAAACATGATCTACACCCGTGCGTATACTACCTACAGCCTAGCTTTCCGCACGCTGATGTATAATTATTCTTACCTGTACTTATGTACAGTCAGCGAGGCCCTGGCGACCGCTCTGCCAAAGTAAAATCTACCGACTTGACACTCAGATCATTTTTATAACTGTGATATGGTTCAAGCGCGGAAGCGGCTCGTGATAAAAATAATTAAAAAAAAAAGGTAAAAGTTTAATCAATAAAATGATTTGTTGATAATAATTTCTACCTATGTAAATTCACATTTTCGCAAGAGAACTTATTGTTACGTGGATAAAGTCGCAGGTAAGTACCTATAGGTGCATAATGACAACTAAATTGGGTGCCCACTAATTACGTTACACACAGTGATAATCCTAAGTTCTATCACGTAATTTTGTTTGAGTTAATGATGTCGCGTGAATCGCACACGCATAGGTACGCGCAACCGGCGACGACGTCGCAACACACACGCCGCTGTCGGCACTCTTCTTCAATGAATTGCGCATGTATGTATAGGCGTTTTATCAGGATTGGATATTTTAAAGTAAAAAGTAGGTAGTTTACTTATTAATCAATTTAATTCGATTAACTCACTTAATTTATAATAACTGTGAACTCAATTAATTATCATATCATAATTATTAACTGAAAGGTTTTAACACGATATTAGCAAATCTAGGCGCTATGACAACACGTGTATCGGACCGAGGTCTAGAATAGAATGCCCCGATCGCTCCGCGCGGTCTCCTTTTACGTCCGAGCACAAACAAGTCGAGTAGTGGGGGAGGTGGGGATGGCGACATCGCCTGATCGGTCCGGTGCACGTGCCGTGCACAACCGTACGATGACGTAGCGCCGTCACGGCCATTCTGACGTGCGTACGTCCTCGGACGCGCACTTTAGAAGCACTTAGGTATCTTTAATGAGAACCACAATTTTACTGTTCGTTCATCCTGACATTAAAATCTTATCTCATGGTCTGGTCCGGTCCTACGACCCTTCAGAGTAATAATCTTCTGGTCCGGTCCTAAGACCCTTCAGAGTAACATCTTCTGGTCCGGTCCTAAGACCCTTCAGAGTAATATCTTCTGGTCCGGTCCTATGACCCTTCAGAATTATACTACTGGTCCAGTCTTATGACCCTTCCAATGATGTACCTACATGATCTATTAAGTTAATCAAATCAAATCGTATATTTCAAATAAACCATTTACAGGCACTTTTGAATTGTCAAAGTCGGTCAGTCAAAAACATGAAGCTATTTGCACGTTCCAAAGCGTAGATCTCTATGGAGAAGAACGTGCAAGAAACTCCACGGACACTCTTTTAAACCATGTGATGTGTTACAAAAATCTTGTTAACATTAACATTGATTGCTTCTATATGTGAGGACAATGCAAAGAACAAGAAAACATATAAACAATTCAAAATGCAGGTACAGATTAAAATAAGCCAGTGGCAGGTAAGAGATGACCAGTTTCAACTGACGGCGCCCGTTCACGAACATGACGCGTGCATCAGCACCATCTAACTCAACCATTTTGAAGGGAATCAAATGATCCAAAACACGCGCCACCATCAGCAAAACATTTGTGTGAGCATGACAAGCTCTCAACTGCCACGCTCGTTCATGTCAAACTAATTTAATAACGAAATCTATAATTACATATGTAAGTGGCTCCATAGTGCTCACATTTACAAAAAATTGAAAATATGCTTCTACGTTATACAAAACTATGGTTTCAAGTAACTAAGAAAAGAAAAAAAGAAGGCTGCTTTATTGTGTATACTTTGCTAATACAATAATGCAAAGAAATGATAAATAAATGATTGTATAGGAGAACAATAAAAGGGTAAGCATTTCTTCCAATTATCGAAAACCTAACAAGTGGACCCATGCTGCTGTGGCTGTGGAGCAGGACCGGCATTTAGCCAAGCATTTTTATCAAGGACATAATCTTCCAGTTTATAATATGCTTGTCTACATAATGAGCGTTTAATACATGTTTTAAATTTTCTCTCATTCAGTTCGAGAATATTAAGTGGTATTTTATTATAAAATATAACACAGTACCCCATACGTTAACTACTGCTACTGGCTTTTTAAGTACGAGAGTCGGCAATTTTTTTTTTTAAAGTGTGAGCCCTAAAATAGTACCACTTAAAACTTTATTTTTATGGGAAGTTTCATGAACAAGTTCTTCATTATTATTCGCCGTCACGTCATCACTGATATTTTCTGCATCTAACGTTCATGTGAGCACTCACGAATTACTTTACGTTAATCTACAATCATCAAAATCATCGCTGCGCTGTGCGGTTCGAATCAATCAATGTTATTATAATCTCACCCGTATTAAATTGCACAAAATGGAAAATCTATTTAGAACTTGTAATAGCTCAAAATTCTCTGTACCTTTAAAGCTTTTATCAATGTCATTAAAATCAAATTGCTATTCATGATAGTTTTGATACTATCAAATTTACTAACTGATGTTACGTATGGCAAACTGCCTCCGTACGTTAATACGAAAGCCTAGATCCAAATTTTCACTAAAAAAAACGTCTAAGTTGAAACATGACCTTGTGGTACTTGCTATGCGATAACTAAACCTAAAGCTCACACTGAATAAAATTTTGACACTATTACCGCCAATGGGAAACTCTTTTAAGTACTCGCTTTGTGCTAACTATGTCAAAATTACCTAGCACTATCAATGCAACCACCGAATTGGTATCAACCCCTTTAAAGCTTCGTTTGCTATTCAAATAAAACTTGAGCGACTCACCAAGTATTCCAGTCGGCCTTGAACGCTCTTAACCCCACAGATGTTGACATGATACTTGGCTACTGCAGTTTGCCAACCTTCGGTCTGCCACGCTCAGAACCGTTCAGAAGTTGCAGCTGCTCAGCAGTTGTTGCAACTGCTCAGCAGTTATGGCAGCATGCCCACCGCTAGCCTCCTGCTGGCTTTATACACCATGATACGATGTCTGAAACCGAAAAATGCTACGACAGTACAAGTCCAATAAAAGCTGTGGTGGGCCAAAAGGTTTCAGGTAAGTGTAGTAGTCACAGTATCAAAGTAAATAAAAATCTAAATTTTATCGGACCATTGGCACAAGAAAGCGGCCTATGCCTATGAATGGTGATATAAAATCAAAATATTCAAAATAAAGTGTTAGGTAACTAAATCGCTCTTATGTCCAAAAAAATAAAAGCTCTCTGGTATTTCACTTCATGACTCGAATTCAGCGATAGCAGAATAATATCGCTTCATCAGCATTATTTGACCAATGACCAAGGCTTTGTGCCCATTTCAAGCGAACTCCTGTGCAACCGCCACTTCCAGGTATGTGCTTCCAATTCACCAAGAGTAGATAGCGACGGCAAAAGAATGGTCTCCCTTAGGGCAGTGTGTTGGCGCCGACGCTTTTTTTTAACATCTACGCGAACGAACCGCCTTCCACCTAACACACGGAGCGGTTCTTGTACGCGGATTACCTGGCCCTAGCAAACCAAGCAGCGACTTTTATGGACGTGGAGCATAAACGTACAATGGCACTCAGTGCACTGCGAGATTAGTGTGACCACAACGCTCTACGGCCGAACCCATCTAAGAGACAGTCGTGCGCCTTCCATCTCTGCTATAGGCCCGCAAATCGAATGCTTAACATCACATGGCGTAGAGCCAAGGTCCAACACTGCTCGAATCCAAAATATCTCGGTGTGACGTTAGATATGGCCTAAGCGTAAAAGTCAAACTGTTACAATACTTAGCTCCGTCGAACCCGGAATAACTTGCTCCGTCACCTAATTTCCATCAATTGGGGAGCGGCACCCGATGTTCTCCGTACAACCGGCATGTCCCTATTTTTTCTGCTGGCGTGTTTGCTTGCACAGTGTGGCACCGACCTGCTCTTTCTCGGAAAGTAGACATTGAATAGAATAGAATAGAATACTCTTTATTATGTACACCATATAAGTTACAGAAAAAAATAGATGAAGAAAACATTGCCCTAAACGAAACGTGTCAGATAATATCAGGCTGATTAAAATAGACTCCACAAAACAAACTCTATCCGCTTGCAGGCATCGCACCTCCTGCTGTTCGAAGGATCTGAAAACCGATTCCCGACATCCCTGTATGGCCACATGCCAACTTCGGGAAGACTAAAAAGTCGCAAGAGCTTCCTTCTTTCTACACAGGCGATCCTGGATATGCCATCTAAAGGGAGAAGCAGACTGTGGGAAGAGAAGTATCCACCACCTCACGACTTCATAAAACCCAAAGAGCAATTGCCTCTGGTCGTGAATCGCAATGGCCCCTGGAAAGCGTTAAATCGCGCGCCAGCGCAATTTGCGCACCCAGGTAGGCCGCTGCAAACACAACTTGGCGAAATGAGGATGTAATGATCTGTTGTATACCCAACGTGAGTGCAGTGCCCGTTTTCAGAGCACGAGCCATATGTTACAGTGCCCCAAGTGCCCATTCTCCTGTAATTTGGAGTATCTAATGAATGCCACTGTTGCTGCAATTAACGTAACTACCTACTGGTCCAAAACAGTAAAAAAGTTAACGATTGAATCGAAAAGAAGAAGTATTATTGAAAATGCTATCACTTAATCAGCAACACTTATGCTATTAATAATAGCTTCACTTTAAGATAAAGCGACAGGCCAATTATCAAACATCGATAATTGCCATCCATAAAGGCGTTGCCTTTTGTAAGTCAGTCTCCACATCATAAAAATGAACAATCGTAAACAAAATAAAAAGCAGCTCTACAGCAATTAAAAAGTTTAAACGACTCACCAGATTGGCGTAGAAATCTTCATATAAATTCACACTCCTCTCCTTGACCTGACCAGCTGTTGTGAAGTTGCTTGCCTCCGGACGGAACTGGTTTAGTTCAGTTTGATGAGGGTAGCCGCATAAAACTCGTCGAAAAGGAATTCGGCGCAAAGCTCTTCAGCGCCATATGGTAAAACAATAAACTGCTCTGCACATCACTGCATCCTCGACAAAACATACCACCACGGTGACACACTATGATCGTGTGTCGAACTTCGGCCTTTCGGATTTAACTTCACGACACTTCACGGCACACATCAAGTTTTTAGCGTCTGGATAAACGCAAGCGTCTTAAAAACAAACCGCAATTTTCACTATCACTGTCATTACATTTCAAAACGTAACCGCCACATATTTCACTAGCATTGTCACGAATCTCCATGTGGGCCCTTTGAGTTACATCCCACTTCTGATATAGGCGTTTTATCAGGATTGGATATTTTAAAGTAAAAAGTAGGTAGTTTACTTATTAATCAATTTAATTCGATTAACTCACTTAATTTATAATAACTGTGAACTCAATTAATTATCATATCATAATTATTAACTGAAAGGTTTTAACACGATATTAGCAAATCTAGGCGCTATGACAACACGTGTATCGGACCGAGGTCTAGAATAGAATGCCCCGATCGCTCCGCGCGGTCTCCTTTTACGTCCGAGCACAAACAAGTCGAGTAGTGGGGGAGGTGGGGATGGCGACATCGCCTGATCGGTCCGGTGCACGTGCCGTGCACAACCGTACGATGACGTAGCGCCGTCATATGCATCACACCGCGTTATGAGTGTGTATTCGTACGCGAACTATCTCCTAACTGCTCATCACAGTGTCTATCCCTTACGCGCGTCCTGTCGGATGAGATAGCATGCATTTTAACTTCGCCCGCAAATAGTTCATGCCGTCAACTAGTGTAACCTTAAGGGCAGATTCCCCCTTGTGCAATTGCTGCTGATAATATAAAGTTTATTTTTATATGATACGCCTGTTTCATTTTCTTTACCAAAATTACTCACGTGTGCCGCAGTTTCGCAGTTTTGCAGTTGCACATTTTCACAGGAATGAATACGCTCTGTCAGTAATGCAATCTCCTGCTCTGCAATCTGTAATTTCTTTTGTAATACAGATATTTCTCGTTCCAGGCGAAGTACAAGGTCATTGACTTCAGTTTTCAGTGAGTTTGACGATGGAGAAGACGGCAAAGAACTCAACTTGTTTTGCTGGGATTGATCTTGTCTCTGTTTCTTTGTACTTGAAACCGGTTTACGAAATAAGGAAGAAGATTGGCACAAGGATTTCAGATTGCTGATTTCCGCAGATAATTTGTCAATGTGCTTATGTAGATCGGTGTTTTCTAACAATACATTCTCCAATTCGTTTTCCGTACTTTGCAGTTTAAGAGTGAGTTGATCGATCGTTTCTTTCATTTCAGAGTTAGAGAACACACCATTTAGAGTTGTGTCAACACTCCTTGATAGTAATCCATTGGGTGTTATAAATGATTCGTCAGACGTTTCTCCGTTAGTAAGTATCTGGGAGTCTGATATCATTGTGCTGTTTGATTTTATATTTGGTACCCGTTCCTTAGGAGATGGCGTCTTCAAAACAGTTTTCTTGTTCCTGAATGTGATGCCTGATGAGTCGGTTTTAGCATACATTTTGGTTTTGATACACATTTTACACCTCCATTTCTGTTTTGCTTCTGTGTCCATGAGCCGATATGTGTGCTCTGGATAACCATCGCAATTAAGTTCGTATCTGTTATCACAGGCAGAGCAGAGTGCCGTATTTTTAATGCCTACCTTCTTCTTACATTTATGACATACTACTAGTTGTGATAATTTACGGCTATTGCTTGAAGACATTTCGTTCCTAAAGTTTTTAAGAAATTATAAATGGCTTTTTGGAACTCTCTAAAAGTGGAAGTCGGTACTGAGATTTGAACCTGCGACTTTTTGAGCAACGCAGTTTTATTTGACCAAAAGTAGACTGCTCTCACTGCTAGGCCATCTGTACATGTGAATTTGTTGAGTAGTTACGGCTAACAAAATTTCTTTGTCGAGTTATGATGTTAAGGTTCAAAATCGTATTTTTTTTTCCGTCGACGTTAGAACGGTTGAAGTTCAAATTCACAGTGAGTCACTTTTGCACTTGTCTTTTCCTTAGTTGTTTTTGTTTTTTATTTTATCTTTTACACTTGTTATTAGGTAATTATTGGATCACAGAATGTTTCATTGTGGTATTAGTAGTTGTTTCTTCCAGATTGACACTTTGTTATTGTTTTTGTTGTGAATGTTTTTGGGGCGAAATCAAAATTCACTAACTCCACTTAACTTCATAGTTTGTGCATAAAACTCGTTGAAAACACTGCCACTTAGTTATTGTTTCATGTTTTATCGATGCACTTATTTTTATACAGCTTGTAGTGTATGTATATACTTATGATTGCTTTCGAGCGCGTACGTCACAACGTACAGTCAGTCAACAGTCAGTCAGTGTTCAACCGTCAGTCAGGCAGCACGTGGTGGTGCGTAGGCGAGCCAAATACCTACTATTAGTGATACGATGCGTGGACACTACATATGGCGACGAGGACAAAAAAATAATTAACACTGTAAGTAAAGTGACTTTATAAAAAAAAAAGAGAAAATGTGACTGACGAAGTGGCAAGATAATTTACTTATGCTACTTAGGTACATGAATTTTACTTATTCAAACTAAGAAAACATGCGACATTTTCATTTACATTTCTCAGCTATTATAATTACCTTTACCCAAAATATGGTTTAAACCATTAGTTTACTTTAATTAACAAATAGATACCCATTATGATTCAAAATTATAAAACTTTACACCTACTTAACAGTGGTGACTATTGCTTAACTTACGAAAAAGTCATTACATTGGAATGTTCAGCTACACTGATAACATTTTAAGGAATGTTCTTCGTTGTTTAGTAACTTGCACTAAAGTAATAATGGACTATAATCATAATGGTATTGAAGAACAAATGTTAAACTGTGTTTGTTTATTTATACCTACGTAAGTTATAAATTACGACAAACATTAATATAATGTCGGTTTTACCCTACCCAGTGATCTTGTAATTATTATAATATTCATAGGTATTGCTAAATTGTTGAAGTACCTACATGTGCCATAATGAACAAAGTGATTAGTGGATATTTCAATAATTCTGAAAAATAAACACCACCACATCTTAAAAACGTGGTCAGAGACGTGGAGTATTTTTAATGATTTTCTTATTTTGAACCCTAATATTATGCTTGGCCTTATCGGAAGGATAGGTTGCAGTATTATTTAAGTACTGTGGTATTTATTGGTGGTTATTTAGGACAAGTTCAAAAACAATTATTGACCATCTGGACGTTACCTAATTAAATGGATATACCCCAGTAACTTACGTATATTCCATGTAAACTGGCGTAGTACCTGGTCATTTAATCGACAAATAAATAATAAAGTTATTTTCAAGTTTTATAACAGTATAATATAAAAAAAATAAATAATAAATATAAAATATAATAATACTGATTTATTATGACGTTGGAGCAGCATTGCTGGTCATTAAATTGACACCGTTTGACTATGTTCAGAGGATCCTCAACAGCATTATTGGTCATCAAATTGACGCATTATAAAAAGGAAGCAGAATTTTGTGATAAAAAATTGATATTGAAAAAACAACAAACTAGTTGGTTCACGATATAACACTAACATGTCCCAACTCACATTGGAGAAGTTCGACTGCGAAGGAGAACGTTCTTCGGTTGGAGTCAGATGGGAGCGTGGGAAACGAACACTATCTATTTCGATGCTTCTGGTATTGACAAGATCGAAAAGAAAAAGGCAACGACCTGGGAGTCTAACCAGGGACCTCATGCTTAGATATTTGATTTGTACTACATGATTAGTTCTAAAATAATAAATCAAAGAGCGCATAAATTTAATTACAGTAGAACATACCTACTGGTCATTAAATTGACAAGTCATCATTGAATGACAGTAATTACAGTAGAACATACCTACTGGTCATTAAATTGACAAGTCATCATCGAATGACAGTAATTGCAGTAGAACATAACCACTGGTCATTAAATTGACAAGTCATAATTGAATGACAGTAATTGCAGTAGAATATACCTACTGGTCATTAAATTGACAAGTCATCATTGAATGACAGTAATAACAGTAGAATACACCTACTGGTCATTAAATTGACAAGTCATCATTGAATGACAGTAATTGCAGTAGAACATACCTACTGGTCATTATATTGACAAGTCATCATTGAATGACAGTAATAACAGTAGAATACACCTACTGGTCATTAAATTGACAAGTCATCATTGAATGACAGTAATTACAGTAGAACATACCTACTGGTCATTAAATTGACAAGTCGTCATTGAATGACAGTAATAACAGTAGAATACACCTACTGGTCATTAAATTGACAAGTCATCATTGAATGACAGTAATAACAGTAGAATACACCTACTGGTCATTAAATTGACAAGTCATCATTGAATGACAGTAATTACAGCAGAATATACCTTCTGGTCATTAAATTGACAGTTATCAAAGACAAAATAGGTCAGCAGTGCCTAGTGGTACTTTTTATGTACATACTGGTCATTAAATTGACAAATTTGATTGTGAGGGGGAACCTTCATCAGTAGGAACGAGATAAAAACGCTGGACGTAGGAACTCTTGATCTACCTGGAAGCTGTTGGCATCAAGGGTAGTGACAAGTAACGGGCTTTGCTGCTACATTTTGTGGACTAGAATTGCTAAAAATGTCTATACTAATATTGTAGAGCTGAGGAGTTTGTTTGTTTGGTTGAGCGCGTTAGTCTCGGGAACTGCTGGTTTGAGTTGAGGCACTATTTTAGTGTTGGACGGCCTATTCATCGGGGAAGACTATAGGATCTAACATCATGCTACGACCAATAGTAGCAAAGCATTAATGGATAATGTGACGAAGACGAGGTTGCTCGGATCAGCTAGTTTAATAATATACCAGATACAAATATCACCTGCTGATGGAGTGGATGTCTTTGAAGTGGCTATCACCAAACTCCACGCATACTTTACACCTAAACAAATTGAGAATTAAGAACGTCACTCTTTTTAATTGATCAAACAAGGGGCAAATGAAAAGTTTCAAAAATTTCTTAGTACGGCTTAGACAATAAGCAGACAGATTTCAGTTCAAACAGAGTCGAAAGACATACAATATGTGTTCAAAATCGACGATGACAGTTTACTAGATTGTCGTATAGGTGGAATGAAGGTTAAAAAAAAAAAAATGTTAGTAGACTCTGCGTGTAGGTAAATCCAACTTGGGAAAATATGAAACAAAACAAGTTTTTGTTTGTTCTTAAAGTAAGAAAACCCAAGGGGTTCTTCCTAATGGTCTTGTTAGGTCAAGACCTAACAGGACCATTTGACGCAAATATAAAAGTAGCAGATAGATCCGAAAATGCAACTTTTTACTTTTTTTGCATCTCTGATGGAACTAGAGATCTACTTGGGAAAGAAATTGCCATGGCTATAGTTATAATAATAATTCTTTATTTTCGGACAACAATGATCCAGTGTGTTAGTAAACAATATTATAACTTATTACTAGTGTTAGTAGCTAAAATACAACAGAGAAGAAGACAGAACAGAATAAATATTATTGTGAAAAGGACAACCCCAATCTAATGGTTAGTGATAGTCCTTCTCACAAAACTTTTAATTATCGAAGAGTCGATACTCTCCGCCACAGTTTTTAGTATACTGTTGCCACTCGCCCGCAACCTTGACAACAGCGACGCGGTTTTTTTGCGAATGACGGCGTGGAAGCCATCGGTTCGGTTTTGCGCAAACATACAAGAAGCGCTGCACCATCGTGGCAGTCCCAACAGCATCCTAAAAATGTTATTATACTGGACGCGTAGGTCATCCAGCGATCTTTTGGTATAGTTGACCCAAAGATTCCCCGTGTAGAAACCCTGGCAATATGCTTTAAAAAGTGTTACTTTTACTTGATAAAAGTAACACTTTGATAATGGGTGTTACTTAAAATCGGATTACAAATTGACCAAATGGAAACTAAGACAGTTTCCGAAATCCAATGATGTTTTAGTGGAAGTGCCAATCGATGAGAAAGTACAACCAGCTTCTCAATCATTAAGAAGGATAATAGGAAGAAAAGTTGAAAAAAAATATAAAAGAACGGTTACCAGTAACTAATCTTAAGACTATAATGTACCTACCATATTCTGACAAATACATGATTATGGTTGGAGAAATATTCAAGGAGCGTAATTCCCTGCCAGAGTCTGTGTTTCCTGATAGTTGCAAACTGGGAATCTTTAAGTCGGGAGTGATTGGGTTGCTTCTGGGCAAGCGTGCTCCATCTTCAACCACGTAATCGCTTGCCACCAGGTGAGATATTGGTGCCTATAAATATAAAAAAGCGAGTACTTAAAGAGATTCCCGTAGGTGGTAATAGTTTCAACATTTTATTCAGTACGAACTTAAAGAATGAGATATTGCATGGCAAGGTGTTTAGTGAAAATTGGATTTAAGCTTTTATATTAACGTGTCGGTGACAGTTTTCTTACATAACAAGTTATTAAATTCAGTTCCTAAATTCGATAGTAAACGATTATAAACCGTAACTTGATTTTAATGACATTGATTAAAGCTGTAGGGATACAGAGAATTCTGAGCTATTACAATTTCTGAATAGATTTTTCACTACCGGGTTGCTTACTGTAGATGTAAGTTAATATAAGTAAGATTTAAAATAATATTGATTGATTCAAACTGTTCGGTGCAGTTATGACCATGATGCTCGTAGATTGACGTAGAGTAATTCATGAACGTAGCCCCTTCACATGAACGTAGGCACAAACATTGACAGGCCTAGGTTCTCTTCTCTTACCGGTTGGTATGTTTTAAAATCTCATTGTCGGGAAGATGCCCAAGGCCAAGTTTATGAATAATTGACGTTGTGAAGTTATGAAATAGATGACGAGTAAGCATAAAATTATTTTGTGTGAACAGGTTCTTAGTTCTGTGGGTCGGCGGGCTACCAGGATATCGTAGCAGTATCACAGAGTGATATAGACGAGGAAGTCTGTATCAGGGTGTCGTTGCTATTGGTGGTACTAATTAGAGTTTACTCGGTATTCTTCCCATGGGGAAGTGCGAGTATAGGAATTGTGTTTTGCTGAGCTATGAGATAGATGTTGACTGTGAATAAGATACGTAGTCTTTGACATTCCTTGTTAAAATCAATGTGAGTTTTATGACTTCATTGGTGCTTGGACTTGGTAATCACGAATACTAGTGAATCACGAATCAAACCTAAAGGATTGATTACAGCCAGTTTAGAACTGTCGAATGGCTAAAACACTGAACGAAAAGTCAGTTAACTGAAGATTTGGAATAGCTCTGTGTGTAAAAAAAAAAATTTAGACAATTGCTGTAGAGATTAACGATAGCAAATTTCTTGGGGGATATTGAAGTATATAATGATGAAACAGGACAAATGATGAAAAAGAAATGTCGTACATTTATAGAAATTGAAGGTCAGTGGAAAGTTTTTAATGATAAAAAAAAACCAAGGAATTGAATCAAAAAGATACATCTGCTTCATAAATAAGATTGATTAATTATGACTAAATTAAAAAGAGAAAAGGGAAGAAAGATAGAGATAATAATAATATCAAGGCATATAACATTGAATACAATAAAGAAAATCAAAACAATTATCTCACATGTGATCATTGAAAAAATATAATTGGTACAAAATTACAATATAGTATAATCGGGTCGTTAACCGAAAAAAAAATAATAATAAAGGAGTAAAATACCTCTAGTGTCATGTACAGTGTTTGGAAGGAAATAAATACTTAGTAATAAATACATACATATATTTTTTATAAGTACCTAGATCCATAAAAAACTTACTACAGGAAGTATTTATACACAAATAAAAAAAAGGAAGTGATGTAGTGTATGTATATACTTATGATTGCTTTCGAGCGCGTACGTCACAACGTACAGTCAGTCAACAGTCAGTCAGTGTTCAACCGTCAGTCAGGCAGCACGTGGTGGTGCGTAGGCGAGCCAAATACCTACTATTAGTGATACGATGCGTGGACACTACACAGCTTTTCACACTAATAGTATTTTTTAAAAATATTTTAAAACGGAGCGTTAATTTTTACGTTCGTGCCGTGGAAGGGAGGGTAGGTGCCCTTTTTATAGTAATTGTAGAGGCATACAATTACAATATTTATTTCAACTAAATTAATTGAAATTAAATCTATATATATAAAAATGAATTGCTGTTCGTTAGTCTCGCTAAAACTCGAGAACGGCTGGACCGATTTTAATAATTCTTTTTTTGTTGGGTTCGCCAAAATACAGGGAAGGTTTAAAAGCAAAAAAAAAATGGGTAGGTAGATAGGGTAGGTAGGTAGGGTAGGTAGGTAGGTAGATAGGGTAGGTAGGTAGGTATATAGGGTAGGTAGGTAGGTAGGTAGGTAGGTAGGTAGGTAGGTAGGTAGGTAGGTAGGTAGGTAGGTAGGGTAGGAGTAGGGTAGGAGTAGGGTAGGAGTAGGGTAGGAGTAGGGTAGGAGTAGGGTAGGAGTAGGGTAGGAGTAGGGTAGGAGTAGGGTAGGAGTAGGGTAGGAGTAGGGTAGGAGTAGGGTAGGAGTAGGGTAGGAGTAGGGTAGGAGTAGGGTAGGAGTAGGGTAGGAGTAGGGTAGGAGTAGGGTAGGAGTAGGGTAGGAGTAGGGTAGGAGTAGGGTAGGAGTAGGGTAGGAGTAGGGTAGGAGTAGGGTAGGAGTAGGGTAGGAGTAGGGTAGGAGTAGGGTAGGAGTAGGGTAGGAGTGGGGTATGAGTAGGGTAGGAGTAGGGTAGGAGTAGGGTAGGAGTAGGGTAGGAGTAGGGTAGGAGTAGGGTAGGAGTGGGGTAGGAGTGGGGTAGGAGTAGGGTTGGAGTAGGGTAGAAGTTATATTATAGATGAAAATTGTGATGCAGACGAAGTTGCGCGGGTCAGCTAGTTAGTTATATTATTTTTTAATTGTGAAATACAATTAAAATCGCAATTAAATCTGTTAATTGTGGTTTCCAATTAATTCAATTGCAATTAAATCTGTTAATTGTGGTTTCCAATTAATTCAATTCCAATTAAAATTTTATGTGCAATTAAATGAATTGTTTTAAACAATTAATATTTAATTTAACTGCGTATTTGATGAATTTAAATTTGGCAGGAATCCATAGTGTGCACACTGCACGCCCCGCATCCCCCCTTCGTCTTGTGCGCATCCTCGCTCCTCGCTCCTCCATATTTCTCGTGTTAGTCTACCGCTAACCGCTGTACGTGTCGCAACTGGATTGTGTCGCGCACTCACGCAGAGCGAGTTACAACACGAGTCACGTCATTCAGTGCGTTTTGGTTTTGTATGTACATACCGCGTGTGATTTGAACAATTCATATACCTATTTTACGGATATTTCTACAACTTCCTAAAAACTTATTAGTTATGGATGAAGATGCCGGATGCGTTCCGGTACGATGCTCAGTGTAGCCAATTCAGAGTTGGTTCGAAATAGTTGTTCCAATGCAGGTAGACCGACCAGGCTCGCGTTGATATGGGCGTATCGGGAGACTAGTCGTGGAGGGTAGCGGGATCCGAGGCACGGTGCGCCGCTGGCCGACCGCAGGTAGTGGGGGGCCCAAGTGGTGTACTAGCCGTACATGAAACTGAAAGGCTGCCCCGCCAACTGTCGAAAAATCCCGGTATGCACCATCGTGCTGGTTGGCGACCAGACGAGGGGGCCCGATGGACATTTCCGGGGGGGCTCGGGCGTCCCCGCAGTCTCCAGACTAGTCCCCCAATGATGTCGTCCTGTCAGAGCGTGTCTGAGGGTTGGCAGCATGGAACCTCATTTCACTTCCTTCTCCTCTAACCTACTAACTCAAAACAAAATGGCCAGGAACAATAAGAGAAAAGCTGTACAGCGGCAGCACTCCCTCTCGCTTAAAGTGCACCTCTCCAACATACGAGGTCTGCACTCAAATCTCGCCGCAGTCCATCACCACCTAGAGACCGAGAAACCAGCGCTCTTGTTTCTGACGGAGACGCAGATCGGATGTCCGTCTGACGTGTCGTATCTTACATACCCAGGGTTTATCCTGGAGCACCACTTCAGACCACGTGCGGGCGTATGTATGTACGCCCGGGACGACATCTGCTATCGGCGTCTCCGTAATCTTGAGAACTCCAGGTTCTCAACGCTGTGGGCTTTAGTGGACACCAGCCTAGATAAAATTATCTACGCCTGTGTCTACCGTTCGCACGGCGGTGATCTGGCGACAACTGGGCTAATATAGCACCACAGTGAGGCGGCGGGTGCGGCTCAGCAGCGGTACGCTTCTGCCCAATTGGTGTTGCTGGGGGACTTCAACGCCCACCATCAGGAGTGGCTTTTCCCATACCAGCACACAGATCATGCTGGACGAGAGACGCGAAATCTAGCGCTTGCGTTAAATCTCACCCAGCTGGTCCAGGGGGCAACGAGGGTGCCGGATGTTGATTCGTACACAGCCAATTGCTTGGACCTTCTGCTGACAACAGATCCAGACCGGTACTCGGTGTCGATTTCTCCTCCACTGGGTAGTTCCGACCAGGGCCGTCTTAAGTCTATTCTGCACCGGGGTGCGGGACTCAGCCTGCGCCCTCGTTTTTTTACACTGCAGCGTGGCACGCGACCGACGACACACTACAGTATGAAAGGGGTCCTAGTCAACCAAGAAAACACAATACACATAATTTTGATAATTTATTTATTTATTACTCTAAAAAACAAAATTAAACTTAAAACTTCGATGACTAAATATCTATTTATTACATGTACATACACATACATCAAACAAACTCAAGTTTTCTTGGTTTTGAGTTGGCAAAGATTTTAATTAAATAATTTATTTTTATATCAATATTGGATTCTATACTTATAATGGCTAAGTTTGTCAGTCTGTCTTGGGTCATGGTTGAACGAAGATAATTTTTTATTAAATTTTAATTTTGAAAAGAATATTTCACCTTCTGCTACTGTAACAGGCAGTGTTAAATATATACGCAGAGCTGTTGAGATATTAGGAAATGAGGAAATTAAATTATTAGAATATAGGTATATAGGTTAAAATATCAGTGGGAGTACTTGTTGATGCATTGGGAAAAAATATTGGTAACAATTCTAATTTAATGAATTAGAATTGTTGCCAATATATAGTAGAGTATAAATCCTCCTCCTCAATATCAAATCTATTTGTAAATGTTAGTTTTTCTTGGAGCCGATAACACAGATTTTTTTTCATGCATGTCTAATTTATTCCAGCATTCAATGTTTTGGAAGAGTGAAAAAACTGAATTGTGTTCCGTCAGCACAGTGCCGGTTTTAGCACTACTGGCGCCCTGGGCGAGAATTTTACGGCGCCCCCTAACTGCAATTCAAACCTATACGAAAAAAAAGGCAACGGATATAATGAAATAACTATTTATTAAAAGAAAAAAAATTCTATCGGCGAACTCTTTAATTAGGTTATCAAAGTCAATGTTTTCAGCAATTTAGTTTCCGATTGACAAAGTTAAATACATTTATTTGAATATGTATGCACACCAAACAACCAATGAAACTTTAGCCGTTTTTTTTTACCGGTCGCCTAAAGTGGTAGCCTTATGAGAGACTTGAACATCAGTTTTCAGAGTTTCAAGAGACAATGTATTTAAACCGTCATCGGGTGGCACTGATTTGATAACGGACTGCTTTAACACTGGTTTTTCTTGCTTCCCAACGTGAAGCACTGAGGTTTTTCAAACACTGTCGCTGCCATATCGTATAACACGCCGTATTACAAGTAGGCGCGCCGGAGTGAAAAATGCCGCTGGAATGTAATGCGGCTACCTCACGTCCAGCCGATTTCAATTCGGTTGAAATGAAGTACGCAGCATTGAATACGCACTTCACGTTCGTCAAAGCGACTTATTAACGCGGAGCCCACATACAAACGGCTGCATCGTAGATACCCCGCCGTTTTGCTTTTGAACGGCGCCGTCTAATTAGCGATCTAAGTAAAATCCCGGCATTAATTTAAACAGCTAGGCAGATGACTTGGTTTAATATCGTTTAATGAATTGCTTAGCCAAATAGCGGAACATAGGGTACAGGGAACTTAGGATACTCCGATACGATGGGTTAAGTTCAAATGGTATGACGGGAGCTAAAGTGAGCGAGCATCGAACATTTTTGCATCCCACCTCAGCTTAGGGCACTTTATGAACTGATGCAAAACAGCTCATTAATTGAAAGAGGTGAAAACACAAGAGCGAGCGAAGCGAGTTCGAAATTTTTGCATTCCACTTCGGATAGTTTTTATTTTCTTTTGATCATTTAAACTTAAATAGAAG
The DNA here is from genome assembly GCA_947578705.1 of Lacanobia wlatinum. Lineage (NCBI taxonomy): Eukaryota > Metazoa > Arthropoda > Insecta > Lepidoptera > Noctuidae > Lacanobia > Lacanobia wlatinum. The sequence continues at coordinate 1,112,659 of OX388026.1, forward strand.
TAACTTTATGGACTGATGCAAGAAAGGTTATTAACTGAGAGAGGCTGTATACTCGCTAGCGACTGTAGTTAAAAAAATGTATGAACGTTTTTAAAAAAACAAGTTTCTTATTTATTTTTTTAGTTGTTAACTAAAGTTTTACTTTCGACTTGCTTGCTTGTTAGTTAACAACTCAAACAAATACATTATAAACTTGTTTTTACAGTACAGTCGCTAGCGAGTGTAGATTGATAAAACTCATGGTAGACGTACAGAACACAAAAGAGCGAGCAAACCGAGCTCGAAAATTTATGCATCCTGGAAAGGTATTATTTTCTTTTGGTCATTCATATATAAACATAATCGTTTTGTTGAGTTATACAGAAAAGATCGAGAAGAAAGACAGTGCAGAATGTAAGAGCGAGCGAAGCGAGCTCGAAATTTTTTACGCCCTACCTCGGACGGGTTTTCATTACGTCACCCGTTTAGGGGTGACACCCGATCGTGACCAAAAGTCAACGAACGGTCGAGTTTCACCCCTAAATGCAGAAAACATCGAGAACTAAAGAAACTTTTGCACCTCATCTCGAAAGGGTTTCCAGTGTCTTTTGATCATAAATTGAAATCTTGTTGATTTATGCAGAAAAGCTCATGAAGTTAGAGAGTGCAGAATCCAAAAGCGAGCGGAGCGACCTCAAAAAATTTTGCGCCCCTCTCGACGGGTGTCATTGCGTTAAAAAACCAGTCAACGAACGGTCGGATGTCACCTCTAAGCGGGTGTTAAACGGTACGGACCCCCCCGGATGATCGCCTGCGGCGCCCCTCTATATCTGGCGCCCTGGGCCGTCGCCCAACCGCGCCCTACCCTAACGCCGCTACTGCGTCAGCAAATCGAATCTCTCATTTAATTTCGAGATAGCAGTGTCCAATAGAAAAAAATAAAAACATACTTATTTGTTGGTTGGGTCTAAAATGGGCTCATCTGCAGCCTCGTAATCAAATGTTTTTTTCGGGGACGTGGACGAGCAGTATCTTTAAATTCTGTTTCGCATTCTAATTCTTCAGCAATTAATTTTGCATCAGATAACAACTGTTCAAACGCGCTATTGGTGCGGTATTTCTCCAAATCTTTTTTAACCAGATTAATCATTTTGGTAGCTTCTGAAATAATTACGTCCGATTTTTGCAAATTTTTGCTTACAATATTAATCTTTAGTAAAATATTGTACCATATAACTACTGAACATATAAATCTATAAGACTTTTTTTTTCCGTTTATGGCAACTGAGCCGGTTCCGACTATTCTGCCAGTGTCACGTCGTGACGGTAGCACCTAAAGGCAGGCCGTCGAACTTGGTAGGTACTTCGTGGTAGGTGTTAGTAGCTGAAAGGACGAACACATTGGTTAGTAAAACAGATAATCCAATTTACAAACTTTAAATACAATACTATCTACAATATATAAACTAGTTTTTATTATATATACACTAATTACACACACGTTACGCACCAATTAAAATTTTAGATCATTCTCATTTAGGAATGTGGCCAAAATGTTTATTAATTTAGGGGAGAAGTGGGAGAGAAGGGTATGGAAGTTGGTTGGGAGAGGAATGTTCAATTTGGAAATTTTTTGGTACAGGTCAAAGGATTTTTTGTTTAGGGAGCAGGAGAAGAAAATATGGTCTAAAGTACCCTCCGCAAGACCACACTCGCACAGGGAACTATCCCGGACCTTTTTCAGGAACACAGGGCTACAACAATGTCCGAATCTAAGTCTACAGAGGGACGAAACAGTTCTCTTCGACAATTTAGGACATTTAAAAAACCAAGGCCTACGCTGGATATCAGGCAGTATTGCAGCGTAGTAGAGGCCCTTGGTTTTAGAAGTCGTCTTCCATGTTTCAGTCCACGAGTTAAATAACTTGGGTTTGGCACCATTCCGCAAATCGTAGTTATGCACTACGTAGTGCTTTTGATCAACCGGATTCGATGTGGCACACTTTGCTAACGAATCAGCGCACTCATTGCCAACAATACCCGAGTGACCGGGGATCCAGGTTATCTCAATGTCCAAGCCGTTTTGGGAACAATCAAATAACAAGTTCTTTATATCCATAACAATTTTACTATGAAGTTGATTTTGCTTAAGGGCCTGAATACTACTACGGGAATCTGAAAAAATTACTGACCTTGTTATCTGATGGGATTTAATATAGTGTATGGCTTCTAAAATACCAATACACTCTCCTGTAAAGACTGATGTTTCTAGTGGGCATTGAAAAAGTAAAGCTATTTTAGAATTTTGAAAATAAACTGCCACACCGGTACGTTCTGTTTCATAAAATTTGGAAGCGTCTGTGAAGAAGCAATTCCATCCTTCCCAATAACGCTTGACAGCTGACTCAAAGTCATCTCTAGCGTCTTGAGAATTCCTTGATATACCTAGTCCCAAAACGACTTTTGGTTCGAAATGAATCGCCTCGTATGCGGCGGAGCAGACCGGAATAGTAGGATATTGACAAATAGGCGAGGAGAGTTGTTTAAGCTCTCTGTACCTATTCATCAATAGGGAAACAACTTCATGGTTCCAGTAGGGAGAATTATTAAAGGAGAGGTCAATTTGTTCTAAAATTGGGAGCAAGGGATGGGATGAGAGGGAGAAAACTTTAGTTAGGAAGCGATCTGCCAAATACTGTCTCCTAAGGTGAAGGGGTGGGTCTGCACATTCCACTTGCAGCGCATTTATGGGAGAGGATTTCATGGCCCCAATGACAATTCTTAGGCATTTGGACTGGATACTATCTAATTTTTTAAGCACTTCTTTGTTGCAGGGTTCAATAAGGTAGCTGCAGTAATCCATAGCGCTTCTGGCCAATGCATTATAGACTAGTTTAAGGGTATAGGGGTGAGCTCCACACCATACCCCGGCCAAAGCCTTCAGGACCGACACAGAACGTTCACATTTTTTGACCGTGTTGTTGATGTGATCGACCCCAGACAATCTTGAGTCCAAAGTTACTCCCAGAAACCTAGCCTTATCTTCGACTGGAATGCTTTGTCCACTAATGTTTATATCAATTGGAGGTACGGAACGCTTGCGTGTAAAAATGACAGCTTTACTCTTTGGCGCACTTAAAGACAAACCATTGTCAAGTAGCCATTGGTTTAATGAAGCCAGAGAGACATTCATCGAAAGTGCGGCATCCTGAATGGAACTGCCAGATACCATTAATGCAATATCGTCAGCATACTGAAGGATTTTGCAGTCGAAATTAAGGGAAGAGGGCAGGTTCGCTGTACAGATGTTGTACAATGGGGGACTAAGAACAGATCCTTGAGGTAATCCTCTCCAGACCGATCTTTGTTCAGAGTCACTCCCAGGTATTCTCAATTGAATGGTGCGATTGGTAAAAATGCTACCAATGATGCGACAAATCCTAGCCGGGACTCTCAGCTCGTGCAGCTTTTGCCTGAGATTAGGGAGGAGAACCGATCTTTGCCTGGTTTTAGGATCGGAATGACAACTTGAACCTTTCACTCTGTGGGAATGTAGCCAGAAGTAAAGCAGAAATTAGCCAGGTCCAGGTAATATTTGTGAGTTTTTGGACCAGCTTTAGAAATAAAGGAGTACGGGAATCCATCCACACCCGGCGCGGAATCCTTGACGTGGGATAGCACAGTTTTTAGCTCCTCTAAGCTAAATGGCATGTTCATTGGGTCGTCAATGTTGTCTGCATCATGGATGTCAACACTGGTTTCCTCAACACTTGGAACACAGGCTGGAGCGATTTTTGAGAAAAACTGATATCCCAGTTCTTCTGTGAGATTGTTAGAGGAGGAGGCAGGTGCTAAACTACTCCTAAAACGTTTCACCTTCCGCCAAACCACCGAAACCGGGGTGGACGGACTCAGCGAACTACAATATTTTGACCAACCTTCGCGTTTTTTCCTTTTTAGGAATTTCCTGGACTTGGCTAGTATCTGTTTGAAGGCAATGAGGTTATCCAGGTTCATATTGGAGTTGACTGTCTTTTCAGCCTCATTCCTGGCCCTGACCATGTTAGTGCATTCCCTTTCCCACCATGGCGGGGAAGGAAGTCTACCGGATTGGGGTTTTTTGGATGGGAAGCAATCATCAGCGGTAGAGGTAATATTGGCGGAGAAGGACAAAAAACAATCTTGGGAATTATCTCTATTAACTTCTGGGAGGGAAGATATTCTTAGGTCCAGAATTTAAGAATATAAATCCCAGGCAGCTGAATTTAATTGATGTTTTAAAAGAGGGGGAGAAACTTTAAAAGGAATATTTTTGGAAGGGAATTCAGTTATGATGGGGTAGTGATCACTTCCATAGGTCATATCCAAGCGACGCCAAATGAGGAGACTAGATATATTGGGTGAGCAGAACGTCAAATCAACACAACTATTATTTTGGCCAGGTGCAGACCTGCGCGTAGCACTGCCATCGTTGATCAGACAATAGTTGAGATCATCCAATATATCAAGCAAACCTATGCCAAAGTTATCGCAAGTATCCGACCCCCAACGATAATGGTGGCAATTAAAATCACCCATGACGAGTATTGGTCCACTAACACTACATAATAATTTTTTAATTACTGTAAGATATTCGAGTTGTGGGTGCGCAATATAAAAGGAAAAAATATTTATACCCTCAGCCTTCACAGCAACAACATTTATGTCGTCGCCAACAAAGGTTAGAGGAATCTGGGTGAATGAAACCTTGCTATTGATGAGCAAGGCACATCCTCCGTATCCATCAGATCTATCATTACGGACACTGCTGAAACACGGCAACCTGAAATTGCTCCCAGGCAAAAGCCATGTCTCAGCAATGCCGCAGATTGATGGTTTAAATTTATTAATTAAAAAAGAAAGATCAGGCTTTCTGGGAGTAATACTCCTCACGTTCCACTGAAGAAATGTCAGGGGATGGATTGTTGTGGATATAGTTTAAGATAGAGGTCAATTTTGATGCAACGTGGTCAGGTATAGATTGGGTTGGACTTGCAAGAACAGACATTAGCATGTCTGTAATTAAATTTAAGATATTTGTTGATTTATCCTCTTGTCTGTAAAGTATTGGCTCTGCAGCTTCCATTGGAAGGGCACAGCCAATACTTGGAAGGGGAAAAGGAGTAATTTTGCGTGAGGTTCAGGTGGGCTTGTCTATCATAGCCAGGTGAAAGGGGAATACGGGGTTTGGGTTTCAAAAGTACCGTTTTACGGTATGAGGTTTGGGTAACTGGGATGGGACTTGACTGGGATTGTTGTTTATTCGCAGTAGACTTTTTGTGTGGGGAAGATTTAGAGACTTCAGCATATGATCTGGACACAGGTGGGAAAACCCGACTTGCCTCCGCATACGAAATCGATTTCTCCGCCATCAGAGCTTTGATACTCTTCTGTCGGCCTAATTCAGGACAAGCGTTTGTGTACTGGCAACCATTTCGCAAATGACAGTCATTTGCGAAATGGTTGCCAGTACACGAAACACAGAAACTCAATTCAGGGGTGACTTCACATCCATCACCTGGATGATCTGCCCCACATTTAAAACACCTAGGTTTCGATCTGCAAAGTGTGCGGGTATGGCCAAAGCGACAACAATGGTAGCATTGTACCGTTGGGTAGGTGTAACGCTCAACTGGGAGAGCCGACTAGAAGCTGTACACACGCTTAGGTAGGACTTGTCCGTCAAAAGTTAACACAACAGTCTGTGTGGGCCTCCACTCGGTCACACCAGAAGAGGACACCTTACGGCTCATCCTTCTGGCTTTGATAACGGAGCCACAACCCTCAGGGACCTGAATATTTTTGATGATTTCCTCTTCTGACCACTCAACTGGTATATCCCTTACAATACCCATTCTTGTAATGTTGAATTGTGGAATGGCAGCCATGTAGTTGTGTTGGGATAAAATTTTATTATTAAGGAAACTGTTTGCATCCTGATGCGACTTGAACTCGACTGACACACGATTTCTACCTATACGTTTGATCCCATCGAGACGTATGTTATTCACGTTATTTATGGTCAAAAACATACCAAACTTGATAGGTTGTAGCACTGTGCCTGAGGTTTGTTCATCTTTAAGCGAGACATTCACAATGTATGGTGAATTATCTCTAGCTGTATAAGAAAGTCTGCCGATTATATTTTTCGCAATCTTGGGTTTAATATTAGAAGATGTAGGGGGCGAACTAGCGACCCTCTTGCGACTAGGAGTGTCCGTATCCATAATAGGGTCTTGTGGAGTTGTTTCGATGTCATGGGGAAGGGTTATCGTTAGTCCGGGGGAGAGATCAAACAGATCATCCGGGGGGTCAGGATCAGGGGGCTTTTTCGAGTTCATATTGTCTAATAATTATTGTTAAAAAGGATAGTTACAATTAAAAACAAACCTTGTACCAAGAACACAAACACAAGGAACACTTTCGATCGAGTTTCACACTAGTAAAGTTCACTAAAATCGAAAATATTCGTAGCACTGACAAAAGCACGTGTTAAGCCTTCACCACTACCAACGAAAGTCTATAAGACTTTAATTTGGCTATTAATGAACTCGCTATGTTTTTTGTGTCGCTGTCATACTTCTTATTTGTAAAAATATAGTAGGTATAATACATCGTAAATATTATCCATGTTAAAATGGAGTGCTCTAAGAGCATCAAATCTACTTTCCCAACGCGTATTTGAAAGAGGTTTTAATGTGAAAGTAGGTATCTATCTGTTTCATAATTACATCCCAGCGTGATGTGGATGCTGGAAAAAATGCATAGATTTCTTGGACAATACAGAAAAAGTTTGTAATTTCCAATGAGCTTTTTCGCTTTTTGACACCGACTTCCGAAATTAAAGTTATTTTATACTTTGTAGTGTTTTGTTTTGGAAGTCGGTTACATTTTTTGTAAAAAAGTTTTTTATTTTTCACTTTTTAGTGGTACCTGCGTACCCATTCACAGCGTACCGGCGTGATGTTATGTTATGAAAATAAAACTTACTAAGTGCTTTCGGTGTAAAGGTCTCATCAATGCGAATGAAATAAGCCCAAACACTTGGTAATTCCTACATACCGATGTGGAGTTCCCTTGACTTTCTGTCGTCTCCATCATCAGGTCTGATCCAAACTTTCATTCTTTTGTAGTATCACCCGATATACACACGAATATCAAGTTTTTACCAAATACGTGCCTACAATTTTCGAGAGTTGCCCTCGATTTCTCAGGGTTTTCATCATCAGATCCTGACGTGATGGCAATGGGACCACAAGGGAAGCACCAGCTTTCAAATAAAAAAAGAATCATGAAAATTGGTTCATCCAGTCGGTTAATATGAGGTAACAAACATAAAAAAAAAATACAGTCGAATTGATAACCTCCTCCTTTTTTTGAAGTCGGTTAAAAAGCACGAGGATTCATGTCCAATATTTTTTTTTGGAGGCCTATATTTTTCCCCCTCATATTGGCCCCATTATCATATCCTTGGCCTCGCAAATCATCTAATTCAATATCGCATGATTTTAAGAAATCTAACAAATATGTCGCCAACCCTTGTCAGGTAGTATCAGTTACAGGTAAAAAACCTAAAAAATGTTCTCGTACCTCAGCGCGTTTTGTCGATGGATTTAAATAAATAAACCTCACAATAACAGTAAGTTGTTCCTGGTGTGAAATATCTGGTGTGCAATCTAGAATTACAGAGTAGTATTAACATTGCTTCAGAAGACTAATTATAGTCGTTTTAATTTTTTCAGCTATTATACTAATCAGTTCGTTTTGAATGTTATGACCAAGATAATGTGGCATGCGATGCTGAGCTCTTTGAATTTGAGCAATATGTTCTGATAGTGTACTAGGTATCAAAATTCGATTTTATTTTATTTTTATTTTTATACTCTCCACCAACTTTAAAAAATTACAATTATTTGGGTCATACAACTTCTCGGTTGTGTTGTGCCCCTAAATGCTATATTTTGACCTGCCAAAAATTTTATAATTTCGATTATCCTTTCCAAAACTGCCGTCCACCTCTTTCTTTCGCGGTCTATTTCAGTTTGATTTACCGAGTCTACTGTTTGCCCTTTCAATAAGTCATTTTTTAGATCCAAATATTTTTTTAAAGAACATTTATGTGCCCTGAACTTTTTTCATGTCGTTCTATATTTCTTCACAAATGCCCCCAGTCTTTACAAATCTGAAATTTTTAGGGTTCCGAAAAAAAAGGAACCCTTATAGGATCACTCGGGTGTCTGTCTGTCTGTCTGTCTGTCTGTCTGTCCGTCTGTCACAGCCAGTTTTCTCGGGATCCACTGGACCGATTCTGTTGAAATTTAATACACATATGGACTTGTATAATCCAAACATGGACGCGTTACGTAAGTTATTAAATTTTTAGTATGGGGGTCACTTTTGGGGGTCAAACTAGAAAATTAAAAAAAAAAGTTTTTTGAACAATATCGTGTGACATATCAAATGAAAGGGCTTACTGTGAGGGTTTAAATTATATTTTTTTCATAATTTTAAAATAAATGATTTAGAAGTTATTCAAGAAATTAGACGAAAAATGAGCATTCCCCCGCCCTTATCTCCGAAACTACTGAGCCTAAAATTTTGAAAAAAAATGGAGTTACTAGATCTTTACCTTAAGATTACAGGAAAACCTATTAGAAGTCTGTAGTGTTAAAATAACATGTTAAAAAAATAAAATTCGTTCGGGACCCTTTGCACGCGAGTCCGACTCGCACTTGGCCAGTTTTTTTAGATACATCTTCGTCAACATCCACCCGACAGTTAGAAGAGACAGTCAACTTGGAAGAGAAACCTTCTACGCTAGGATAAGCCCTAATTATTACATGCCCTAATTATCACATGTCCTAATTATTACATGCCCTAATTATCACATCATGCCGTAATTATCATATGCCATAACATCATTTGCCATCGACATTGGGTATGTAACGGTTGTTATATCAGGAGAAACTGGATGCAATCGGGACTTTAGGGCACTCCGACTCGACTTTCATAAACCACACAGAAGTAGGAGCCCCGCGAAGCGGGGCTCCGTCGACTAAGCCCACCATCGACCATGCATAGAATATTTTAAGGTTTGGCTAGGTCTATTCGCTGGCTTCGCTCGCTCAAACGACCCCGCCATCCCCTTCGTGGTTATTAGGGTTCCGAAAAAAAAAGGAACCCTTATAGGACCACTCGGGTGTCTGTCTGTCTGTCTGTCTGTCCGTCTGTCACAGCCAGTTTTCTCCGGATCCACTAGACCGATTCTGTTGAAATTTGGTAGACATATGGACTTCTATGACCCAAACACGGACGCGTTAAGAGTTCGTCCTGCCAAACGACTGATTTCCGTCAATTTTGTTCCGTAATTGTTAAAATGTGTAACATAATATTAGCAAAACTGTGCACGTTATGGGTAGCTTAACTCTTCATCTTGCATGTGGCTTGAAGGTTTTTACAAAAAAACTTCATAACTAATGGTAAACCTTTAATAATCAATGCCATTTAAAAAAAAAATGATGTCAGAATGAAGTTTGACCATCGTTTCAGGAAAAACAACGAGAAATTTTGACCATATAAAAATATAAATGACAACAGCATATAACCCTTTTGCGTTGGTGTTGGTCACTTTTTTCCATTCCCATACAAAAATCAGCAGAAAAAAATGATGACATTACGTCTTTCTACGGAAAAATTCAGCCACTTTTGTATTTTTCTTTCTAATGTTAAGCTGGATATTTAAGAAATTAAAAAATAACATAATAATCTTGAGTTATTCTTATAGTAAAAACAAAATTTTTCTTTACAAAAAAAACCTATAGAAAATAAATTTCAAAACATACTATAATAACATGCGCGCAAAATCGATCGCCTCAGTGTCAACCCAGCTAGCGCAGCGGGAGGACGTATCGCTTCTTGTCACGGGAGCTCGCGAACTCTACGTATGAATTTTAGCAAGAATATACTTCGACTACTACAACTTGGTCCGTTGAGTATTTATTTTGTTTTCAGTACTGATATTAAAAATATAGTTGTAAATACATTGTGTGTTAAGAAAATAAGTTTGGATTTTGAACCTACTTCAAAAAAGGAGGTTCTGTATTTTAGCCGTTTGCGTTATGTATATGCAAGTCCGTGTTTTTTTTTATTATGTCCTAAAAACTTTAAATTATGTGTTTTAACCGACTTCAAATAAGAGGAGTCGACAGATTTTTAACCGACTACAAAAAAGGAGGTGGTTCTCAACTGGACCAATTCGTTTTTTTTTTGTTTGAATGTGTAGATTTCTCAGGTGGTTCCATCATAAGCATGAGATGATGATTAACACGCAAATATATCTGAATAGCGTTAGAAAGTATATGAAAAATATTGTATCTTCCTATAACATTTGAGGTTTGCTCTCGATGTTCTTGGGATCCCAACATCAGATTCTAACTTTGTGATAATGAGACCACCTCAGGAGTATAATAATAATAATAATAATAAGCGCATGCGATGGACACAATCCATTAACGAGAATGTCATGCGTTCATACTTTGGGGCTACAGAGGGGGGAACTAACCTGACTGCGTACCGTGGTCGGATGCTCTCTCTGTTTCAGGTACTTGAACCAGCTGTCAACGTGTCGGCCCAACGACTGTCGGATCAAGTGCGCGTCATCCAGCGTAACCGTATGTTGGATGATAGTGTACTTGATCGCCCCCGAACTGAAATGTGTAGCCATGTCATTGCTACTTCGTTGCAGACTGTGGCACCACAACAGTCAACGCAGATTCCTAGCCACGCTGACGAGGAGAGTGATGACAGGGTTAAAAACGTAAGTACCCAGTGCAATGACGAATTGAGGAGTGCTTTGGAGTGTGCTATTCAGGAATATCGCTACATGCCGCCTGAACTTAGACCACGTTTACCTCGTTTGCCCATGCATAACAAGAACAGGGCGCTGGTGGCTGCTCTGGATTCGCAGTTGTCACATCATTTTGACGACTGCGAAGACCTCACTGATGCACACTCGATAATGTACTGCGCGGCTGTAGCGGCATGTCGTGTAGCTCATGTCAAAATAACCAATGACAGAGTTACACGACCAAAACCAGCCGTACCAGCTTGGCAGTGCAGGATCGAGCGTCGTATCGGTGAGGCCAGAGCGCTAATCGGCAAACTGACCTGCTTCAGGGAGGGCAACAGTCGCCCTAGAGTAATGCGCTTTGTGAGACGGGCGTTTTCGGGGACTGATGACAATCCCCGAGACTATATATCTCGTGTCACAGAGCGCATCGATTTCCTGAAGCAGAAGGTATATGCATGGGCAAGCCGTATTCGTAGGTATAGGCGGCGAGTGGAGCGATACACCCAGAATCGCACATTCCGAAGTAATGAAAGGTGGGTATATAGGGATTGGGAGCGACCGGACCAAGGTGTGACTGATATGCGCCTGCCGGATGATGATGCCATGTGTTCATTCTGGCGCAGCATCTGGTCGGTCCCTGTCAGTCATACTGAGGGCGATTGGACTCGGGAGGTCGAGCGCGTGTGCGATGTGATACCAGAAATGGGGGCAATTACCATCAGCCCCCAAGATGTAACTTGTGCAGTCCGTCCGTTGCCTAACTGGAAATCTCCAGGGCCGGACGGGCTGCACAATTTCTGGATTAAATGGTTCACAAGATCGCACACTTGCTTGGCGTCTCAATTCCAGTCTGCCTTAGAGTCTGGGTCGCTACCCCAGTTCTTAACTACAGGAATAACCCACCTGCTCCATAAATCAGGTAGTACTGCGGACCCTAAAAATTATAGACCGATCACGTGTTTACCGACGGTCTATAAAGTTCTTACATCCATTTTGAGGGCAAAGATTAATAGTCATATTAACAACAACAACATCATGTCTGCCTCTCAAAATGGATGTAGGAATGGGTCCCGCGGTACTAAGGAGCTACTCCTAATTGATATGGCCATTAGCCAACAGGTTCGTCGTTCCCGAAAGGATCTGTCGACATGCTGGATAGACTATAAGAAGGCCTACGACTCGGTGCCTCATACATGGCTCATGAAGGTGCTAGAATTGTATAAAATTGATACAACGCTACGCACTTTCCTGATGTCGTGTATGGGGCAATGGAGGACAGTCCTTCGCTATCCAGGATATCGAAATATCCAGAGGAATAGCGAACCGGTAAGGATCGAGCGAGGTATATTTCAGGGCGATAGTTTGAGTCCGCTTTGGTTTTGCCTAGCCTTGAATCCTCTTAGTACACTGCTAGAGAATTCAGGGCTAGGCTATCGGTTGAAGAGAGGTGGTCAGGTTTTATCTCACCTCCTTTACATGGATGATCTGAAACTCTTTGCCCCCACTAATCTGCAACTGATGGAGCTACTGAAGGTAACTGAAACTTTCAGTGACGCCATCAGGATGGAGTTTGGTGTGGACAAATGTGCGGTCATGCATGTAAAGCGAGGAGAGATTATGGGATCCGTGGGAACTCAACTCTCGGTTTCCATAAACCTGAGATCTCTCTCTTCAACTGAAACTTACAAGTATTTGGGTATGTCGGAAGCGTTAGGTATCAATGTTACTGACATGAAGCAATCGTTGAAGGAGCGCTTCTTTGGTCGCCTGAAGAGGGTATTCAATAGCCTTCTATCAGGCGGAAACAAGGTGCGCGCCTTCAACGGTTGGGTCATGCCGGTATTGATGTACTCTTTCGGCGTACTCAAGTGGACTCAAACGGAACTTGACGCTCTGGATAGGCGGGTCCGCACACTGCTTACTACATATATCCCGCGAAAGTGTGGAGGTCGAGGCTTTTTAAATGCTAAGACTCTCCACAATCGCGAGATATGCAGTCTCAGGGAATATTTCCTAGCTGTCGACGTGGGTATGCATCGAGATGTAGTGGCGGTGGACAAGGGACTCACCCCGCTCTCCTTGGCAAATGAGAACTGGCGCAAACCTGCGGTGCTTGACACTAACGATCGCAGGGCGGTATGGCAGAGTAAGGAGCTTCACGGACGCTTTTTCCGGGCCCTACATGGGTCGGACGTAGACCAACTAGCGTCCGTAGCCTGGCTGCGTTTTGGTGATCTGTTTGGAGAAACCGAAGGTTTTGTCTGTGCAATTATGGACGAAGTTATCATGACAAAGAACTACCGGAGATTTATTGTGAAGGACGGCACGGTCGACATATGTCGGGCATGTCACCGTCCGGGAGAATCAATTCGCCACATTATCTCTGGTTGTTCTCGTCTAGCTAACGGAGAATACTTGCATAGGCACAACCTTGTAGCCAGGATTATCCATCAGCAACTTGCTCTGAAATACTCTCTTGTGGAGTCGGAGGTGCCGTACTACAGGTATGCGCCCGACCCAGTTCTCGATAATGGCAATATCACATTGTATTGGGATCGGTCCATCATCACTGACAGGACTATTGTTGCCAATAAGCCTGATATAGTGGTGGTGGACCGAATAGTGAGCCGTGCAATGATTGTAGACATAACCGTCCCGCATGACGAGAACCTTGTGAAAGCCGAGAAAGATAAACAAATCAAGTATATTGACTTGGCTCGCGAGGTTGTCGACATGTGGGATGTGGATTCCGCAATCATTGTACCGATAGTCATATCAGCCAATGGCTTAATAGCTACGAGCCTCGACCAACACCTCAGGAGGCTCTCGTTAGGCAGCTGGATCAAGGGCTTAATTCAGAAAGCGGTACTTCTGGACACGGCTCGTATTGTTAGGAGGTTCCTCTCTCTGGAGCCCTGACCGCCGGTAGCTTGGACCCTGTTCCCGATACCGGTGGGCTACTATTTTTATATTTTTAAATGTTTTTTTAAATGTTTTTATTGAAATATTTAAAAATATAATTTATATGTAAAAAAATAAATAAACGAAATAATAATAATAAGTTTATTTTCAATTAGTAGGAGTATCGAATAAAACAAAATTGAAAGTCGGTCCATACTTGGCGGAGAAATCGGTGAACATCTATAAAAAAAATACGAGCAGCCAAACATACATAGAACCTCCTCTTTTTTTAAGAAGTCGGTTAAAAAGGATAACCGAAGAAAAATAAACCAGAAACACCGATTTCCGAAATTTATGTTATTTCACTCTTTTCAGTGTGTTTTTTTGGAAGTCGATTATGTTTTTAGGTTTCCGTAGTTACATAAAAGTGGAAAAAGTATAATTTTGCCGAATTACGTATGTTCGAATGGATGTTACGTGAAAAGCACATGCGTGGATATCTGTATCTTTTGCGCAAGAGGTAGGTAACCGAGATTCTTCGTCGAGCGCAGCATCGAGCTCTACGACAAATCTCGTATACCTAACGAACGTTTTGGAAAATCAAAAATAGGAAACGATAGTTCGTAAAAATCACGACTGGTACCTAATTCAAGGCCAACTGCATATTACAAAAAAGGATGTGTATTTGTTTGCAGTATGGACAGGTTCTGATTAAACAATGAAAGTAAAAAGAGTTATTAGAAAGTTTTTGGAAGACAAAATTGGAGAAAAGACCCGTGGATTTTTATGACCTGGATTTGAATACGGTTAATGTAAACAAAAACAAATTTCAATATTTGTCGTCTCTAAGATTTACGGACCTAGCTTTCGGGATCAGCTATTTCAGATATGACACATGTTTTGTAAAAAGAAATTTTTTTATACATTTGTTCCAAAATGGATCAGTCCTTTCTATTTTTTCAGACTTAATTTTGTTACCTTTCCCTGACTTTGGTAGAGTGCAGCTGTCTCTGTGACTATTTAACCAGTTGTGGATTTAATTTATAGAATAGAACTAGCTTTCACCCGCTACTTTGTACGCGCATATCCCGTTTTTTCCCGTTCGCGTAGGGGTTTTGGGAAATCCTGTCAACGCACCTACACTTTTCTACAGCTTTGTACGACCAGTAGTTTTGGCTGTGCGATGTCTGTCAGTCACTCAGTAACGGAAGAATTGTATGTATATTGATGAAATAGAAACACTCTTTATCCAAACTGACAATAAGCGCTGTGTATCTAACGCCTAGCAAATGCTGAGATGGTAACCCTTTCGGTATAAGTACGCTTAGCGCAATTGTATAATTTTATTCTGTAATTTGTAGTACTTTTTGTCTGTTTTTTTATTTGTGATGGGTTTGCTCTTGACTCTAGTCTAGGTCAGAGATGACAGAGACAAAGTCTACGATGGAGCGAGCTTACCCAGAAGTGATCGGAAACACGGACACAGGCAGAGAGTTCCACTCCTTTGCTGTGCGCATTATAAAAGACGTTTGGAAACGCTTAGTGCGAATTGGTGGAATAGCAACAAGGTAGGGATGGTAAGATGCAGTGCGTCTGGATGTCCGATGGTAGAAGGGGGCCGGTGGGATGAGGTCGTGGAGTTCTTGGGCACACTCACCGAAGTACAATCTGTAGAAGACCGACAAGCAGGCAACCTTACGGCGATCCATCCACCAGTTTTACGTCACCTATGAGCCTCTTAGCTCTGCGTTCCACCGAGTCAAGCGCGGCAAGCTGATACTTAGCTGAGCCATCCCAAACAATACTCCATGCAGGATCGGACTTGCGCTTTATATAGGGTTAAAAGTTGTCCAGGCCTGAAGTATCGCTTCACCCTATTTAGGATGCCCAGTTTTTTGGCCGCGGTTTAGGCTTTGTACTCGATGGTGGCGCCGAAGTTGAGACTGGGTATCAACTCCATGCCTAGGAGCTCGAGCCGATCAGTCACAGGAACAGATGCACCCCGAAAAGTAGGAGTATGGTCAAAACGACTCCTTTTTGCGGTAAAACGACACGCCTGTGTTTTGGTGGCGTTAAAAGTGACCAGATTGTCATCACCCCCGCTGGTTGTTGCGCTGGACAAGTATATCTGTGAAACCGTACGTGTGTCAAATTTCAGTTTTTTTAATTAAGTAATTTTATTAAGTCTTGTACGTTTATATGTATTAGTATTTTATTATATGTATAGATGCCAAGTCTTTGATTGCTCTGCCTAGCAACGTTCTGACAATCGTCTGGAGTACATATAAAAGAGTCTGCAACTGAAACGTTATCGATGTCAAGAGAAATTTCATTTATATTCGTCATTTTTAGTAATATGCAAAGATCTGGATCGTGTCACAGTCGGAGTTGAGAATGTTATATATAGTCATTTTACAATTTATAAGGCCACACAAACGAAAAGCGTAGCATAAATGAGGGGATTTTATTTTTGTAATTGTGTAGTAGTAAGACCACATGAGAAGTATATTGGGATTTAAGTGTTTTGTTTTATATGTATAGTTTTAGGTACGTTAATTTTGCTGTGTGCGAACTATGTAGAATGTATGTATGATGGAATGATAGGTAGAAGAAAATGCAGTGTAGGTGAGTGTTGGACGGATCGATTGTGAGTGTGTTATGAGTGGCTGGTTTTGATTTTGTGAAAAAGTATTGATTAAGGAATAGATTACAAATTATGGCTAAAAAACTAGGTATTTTAAAAGTAATATGAAAGAGAAGTAGTCATTGCTCTACGGTTTCAGATGGTTTCAATTTGTTGAGACAGAGTTCCGACTCCACCAGTATATGTTTAGAACCTTGTTCCTTCCGCAGGAATACTTTTCCATTTGAGTACCAGCAGAATGTGTATCTATGGGTTTTTGCAAACTCTCGTGCCATCAAGAAGGTTTTTCTAGCAGATGGTGCCATATACTCTGCTACATAAATGGGCTGGCGCGCTCCAGGTAGACCTAAAGATTCCGTATTCAGTTTATTATCTTTAGTACGGTTTTTGTTAAAATTGCGAGTAGCTGCTAGCAGATCATTTGTCATGTAAACTGTGGAGAATTCCGCAACAATAGTTTTATTTGTGTTAGGCTTACCAGGAAGTCGGTATACGTCTCTTATGTCTTTGGAGCTGAAATCAAACTGGACCGCCTTACCAACCTTAGTAATTAGGTTCGTCAAATTGGCCACTGACTCACTTTCCCGAGCTGGAACATTTCTTAATTCGATACAGGAGGTGCGTGAAGAAAACTGCATATCTTGTATTTTTTTCTCAAGCCTGGTAATGGAATTTAGGAAGTCTTGGCGGTCATTTTCCAGAACTTTTATTTTATTTCTCATTTCTTCGTAGTCCTTATTTATGAAATTTATTGATTTTTCAATTTCACGGTTTGAATCCTTTATTTGTTGATTTTGTGCTTTTAATTCACCCACATCACGGACTAACTTTTTTAAGATCGCCTCCTGGTCTGATTTCCAAGATTCCAACATGGTTTTTAGTTGTTCGAATTGGTTGTCAGGACACAGGTCATCGGATCTCATTCGTTTACGAGTCGTTATGTTTACTAAATCGTGGTCACTTACTCTCATTGACGATAAATCCGGTTCAGAATGCGCATCACTTATGGCACTGGCAGCCGCAGATGGAGGTGTTCTTGGTGTGCGTGGCATAGCTGTATTCCAGTAGTTACCGCAGTTATTAAAAATGTAATAAAAACGCTGTAGAAATAATCCACACAGTTTATGCGTTCAAGTATACTTGTAGCAGAAGTCCGTAGCAGTTAAAACTTCGTAGTGATCGTAGCATCCAACTGCGTAGCCGATGCGCGATAGTGACGTAGCGCGCGCTCCGTAGCAACGTAGCACCAGGACACAAATTTGCTGCGATGACGTCAATGTTGATTTAGCACTGTCGCTGAGTGCGTCGTCTCGTCGAATCTCAGCAAGCACAGTCGTCTTTTCGAGATTTATAAAAATATTGATCTTGACTCACCAGAAGCCAACAGTGAAGCCCCGAAGATTCCGCGTTCACTCGTGAGTAAGTGAGACTTCCGATACCAACCAATATGTCCGCCGCGGCTTATGGACACTTCCCCAAGAAGAAAGAGGAGGTTCCGAGTTTCGGTATAATTTAACGTATCAATTTAAAAATATGTTAAAAGATATTTCAATATTTACTAAAATTACGCAGAACACACGTCCGTTCTGATCGGGCGCTGAGCGGGGGAGCATACATCTCAAATCTCAAATCGTTTATTGCAATCCATAATGTACACATTGTCGGCTGAAATGGCTAGCTACACAATAATTTTCAAAATTAAGAGATCCTACTTGGTGATCTTTTAACCAATGTTCAGTTAAGCAAACTACATCAAACTTGGTCTTTTCTAAAAACATTTCTATTTCAAGTAATTTGGAAAGGCAACCTTGAATATTCTGATTAAACAATTTTAACGTGTGTTGCCCTCCCTTAGGATTTTTACCATGAACTATATTATACTGCCAGAAGATACCTTGTTCCTATTCACATATAATAATTGGTTATTTGAAGAGGTAGCTTCTGTTGTCTTGCAGTTCAGTTTAAAGAATTATCCGGAGCGATCTCCACAGCTACAATTGAGGAGTCTAAAATGTCTTTATGGGTTCCATCAGGAAGAGAATATTCTATCTGATGGGTAGAGGCCTCCATGAATGTATGATGTAACTCCTAATTTTTGTTTTCTTGACCACGATCCTCAGTATGAGAGGTCCCTCCTGAAGAAGAAGGATAAAATTATATCCCTGTTTATCTTTAGTAGCTCGAAGAAAAGATAGATCGGTTATTGAAAATGGCCGTTAGTGTATTGCTTAAAGTTGACTGTGTTGCAGTCAGGTTTTTTGATTTTTCAAGTTATATTAATCTTGTCATAATTATCATAACTCAAATAGAAATAACTTTATGTACTGATGCAAGAAAGCTCAGCAACTGAAAAAGGGCCGAACGCAAGAGCGAGCGAAGCGAGCTCAAAAATTCATGCACCTCGGAAAGGTTTTATTTTCTTTTGATCATTCATACGTAAAAAATGAAGTAATTTTGTTGAATTATACAGGAAAGCTCGAGGACGAAGAGAGTGTAGAATGTAAGAGCGAGCGAAGCGAGCCTGAAATTTTTACACTTCACCTCGGACAGGTTTCATTGCGTCCCTAGTTAAGGGGTGACACCCGACCATAACAAAAAAGTTAACGAACGTTCGAGTGTCACCCCCTAAATGCAGAAAATCTCAAGAACTAAAGAAATTTTTGCACCTCATCTCGAAATAGTTTTAGTGTCTTTTGATCACTCATACTTAAATAGAAGTCTTTTTAGTGGTGATTCTCCACAACTAAATTGTCATTCACATGTGCGTGCCCCTCCACAGCGTACCGACGTGATGTTATGTTATGAACTGGTGTAAGCAATAACGCTATAATTTATTGAGGAGTTCCGTTGCCTATCTCCTAAGTTTTTCATCAGATCTTCACCAAATTGAAATGGGACCACTCCGAGGAAGTACTTTTTCAAAAACTACCCAAATCGCTTCAAGTGTGCCTATAAAATTTGAAGAGTTCCCTCTATTTCTCCAGGATCCCATCATCAGATACTGAGTTGATGACCATGGGACCACCTGGGAAACAAAACAAAAATTCCAAATCGATCCAGGTATCTTCGAGTAATAGCGGAACATACCTACATAAAAAAAGAAATAAAAAAAAACAAGGAAGTCGGTTAAAAAAGGTTCCGACGAATTGAGAACCTCCTCCTTTTTGAAGTCGGTTAACAATGAAAAGTTTTTGGTAAAATGGCTCACGGAATTTTTTTCGTTCGCCGACGTCGATTGGGTTGTGGGGGTTGACGGGCTCTGTGTGGAGGCTGCCGGGCGACCAGGCTGGTATGATAAAAACAGGGCAGACCATCGATTTTTTCGCACTAGTGCGAAATACACTTCATTTCACGCCTAAAGCCGAAGTCAGCGGGCAAGGAGCGGCGGCGGCTGCGGCGCGGCGGCGCTAGAGCGGGCGTAGTGTCGTATTATGAGAAAATAGTGTCTTGTTTGCGAACGCGCACTGCAGTCGCGCGGGCACCATTCGACTGGCGCGCACTGCTCATACCATAGAAATATATTATTATATCTATGGCTCATACATACGCCGCCGCCGTACCGCTCCCCGCGCCGCTGCCTTCGTGGCCAGTTCCATATAAATCTATGCATTTAAACGCGCTGCTGCCGCTGCCGCTCCGCGTCCGCTGGCTTCGTGCCCGCGGCCTAAAGCAGTATATAGGAGTCCGTTTTGGAGTGTGTTGAAAAATAAATCGAAAGAAGAATGTCTTATAGGTACCTACAGTTACTTTTTTCTTAAAAATATTTAATTTTTCAGAAAAAGGTATGTTTGTAGTTTATCTGTAAGGCAGCCAACATACAGAGGAAAATTTAATTCCATTTCAAGGGTTTTGTTATTGCATCGTAAAAACATACATACTTAACGATGTCTCAAGAAATGTCAATCTCGACACTTTATAGTATGATGAAACTAGAAATGGAAAGACAAGACCGTTGATAAAAGACAATTCAGAAAAGATTATGATGAAAATAGATGATAAAATTAAACCATTAATCCAAGAAAATGAAAAACTTAGATCAGAAATTAAATTATTAAATAACAAAATCGATTTTATAAATTGGGACATTATCGGCCTAACTGAAGTGAGGAGAATGGGTGAAAAAATCAAACAAGAAAGAAAGAAAGAAAGAAAAATGTTTATTTGGGACAAATACATTTTTATATATATTTGGGCAAACAACATGACAAATACATTTTCTATCATATAGGAAGCAATCCAGGCTTCCATGGTGTAGGATTCCTTATCAAAAAATGAAAGAAAGAAAGAAAAAAAATGTTTATTTGGGACTCGCACAAAACAGACAGATGTAAAATTAATTAAAACTATCTAAAAGTATTACTTAATATTTCTATTACTTAATCAATAAAAAATGCTACAGTGAATGCATACAGTCCTTCATTGGAATCTCTGAACGAATTGCACAGCTCAATATCAGCTTGCCTGGATATGAAACCATATCAATCATCCAAATTTATGCACCTACAGAGATAGCACCAAAGGACATAAAGAACGCATTCTATGTGGACCTGGAGAAAACACGTGCTTGGACAGATTGGTGAAAGACTACCAAGTGAGGATGGAATATTGGGTCAGTTTAGCTCACGAAAAAGAAACAATAACGGACAAAGACTCGTGAACCTGGCGCAGGCACATAACTTCAAAATCCTAAATAGTTTCTTCAAGAAAAACATCAATAAAAAAGACCTGGATATCTCCCAACGGGAACGTGAAGAATGAGATAGACTTTAAACTATCTAATAAACCCCAATTCTTCAAAGATGTAGACAAAATTAATAAATATAACTTCAACATCAACCACCGAATGGTACGGGGTACAATCTATCAAAAAAAACCCACAGTTGGAGACACTGCACCAAGAATAGAACCCAACCAAATCAGATCCCTCACTCCATCTCAGAAAACTTGTTGATATCACTGAAGGATAAGACATCTGATAGTAACAAGATCGACAACATACGGGAAAAATATGGTTTACTGAAAACAATCAAAGAAATATCTATAAAGCTGTACACCTCAAAAAACATTAAATATAAAATCGGAGTGGTAGCAAGGCACCTTATAAAAACCAAGAAAACCCTTTTAGATTATAAGAAACAAAATAGAAGACAAATAGCGCACTTAAGCAAACAGATAAATTAAATACCTAAATCAGGACACACGAGAAACAAATAAGGAACAGAGCTATAAAATTCCATATTGAAAAAACATGAGGAATAAAGAAAGCCCTGGATACCAGGCATCAAAAACAAGATATCCAAGAAGATAGAAACCAAATGCCTCGGAGTTACTCATGAAATTTTGTATGTATATTCGGCAGGTATGAGAATAGGTGGTAGACTATATATTATCACGCTATGTGCTTTAGAGGACGAGCAATATTCAAAAATGTTTGTTTTAAACGACATTTGGCACATGGTTCGTTCCTCACCAACAGTTTATTATTTATTTTGTCTTTTGAACTTTATTTTTACACCATAACATGTCAAAAACATAATAAAATGGGTTTTACGTACTTAAAATAACATTAAAATTTTTATTCCACATTTTTTCAAACCGTTTATTGAGGAATTTTTATAAGAAGCCCCAACATATTACAATATAGCAGAAACTTATGCGTCTAACCTGAACAATGTTTATCATCACGCTATAGTTTCAAGGAGCTATGCAGCAAAAAAATCTTGACATAAATATGATCGGCTATTTCCATCTACTGTCTATAGTAGTCATAGACCATCGGTTTTAAGATTGCCTTTCGATTGAGTCGATGTGGGTTCGAATCCAGTCACATTACTATTTTTGAATCATTCATTTCCTTTATTTTTTGATTCTTACTAATATTTTCATACATTAATAATATGTTATTTTTGTATATTTTTTGCATTCATCTGTGCCAAAATATTATGGCCAGGGTGTTAAAGGATAACCGCGACTTTAGAATTAGTGTCAGAAACTGGAGGAACTGAAGAAGACATCACTTCCAGAATTGCCAAGGCAAGAGCAACCTTTGCACAGCTTCATCCTGTACCTATGGCAATCAAGAAAATTGACTCAAAGAGTAAAACTCAAAATATTCCGGTCCAACATAAAAACCGTGTTGCTGTGCGGATATGAGACATGGAATGTCACTAAGAACATCTCACACAAACTCTAGGTCGTTATCAACCGATTTCTTTTTGGATGACGTTGGCAACTGATTCCTCGGTTTGAAGCAACCTATGCAAATTGGGTTGTCTACAGCGCATATTATAAGCGTTGAAAAAATGTTTTTTAGGGGGCAATGACCGGTAATTATATCTATTATTATTCGGAGGGTATTTTTTCTTGGCCTTAGAAATCGTTTAGTTAGTCGCGTGTATAGGCTTGTCGTTGACAGTTTTGACTGCCTGCAATTTGTAGCCCGTGAGTCCCGTGACCATTTGTTGTCACGAAGTTCAGTTGATCTCTGGTAAATTCATGTACGAAATTACGGCAAAGGTAGGAGGGGGAGTGGGTACGGGTCCAGCACTACCATCTCGGAACCTCTCTTCGTGAGTTCGTATGTGACGTCATTGCCTAGGGATCTACAGTTCCCCTTGATCCACTGGACAGTGAAGCCCGCAATAGATAGTTTCTAGCCATGTGCTGGTCACGACGTTTCATAGGCTGATTGGGAAGTGAACAGTTTTAAACAAAACAGAAAACAGTTTGTTGGATGTATGTGACTTTGCAAAGTTTTATAGAAACTAAATACCTAAATAGAAATCATTAAACTTAATCGGATGATGTGTATCATTTTCTTCCATGGCTGTTTTAATGGAAATATATTTTAAGGAATTCTCCAGAAACATTTGTCAATATTATGCGTATTGATGGTTGATGCTTGGTCGGCGAGTTCCCCGTACACATGGCAGAAGAAATGAATTCATGCTGTGAAGCAACGGGATAGCGCAGCATACACTGGAGGAATGCTCAGCTTGGGCACAACAGCGCTGTGCACTCGTTGCGGCACTTCGCGTAAATGATCTCTCGCTTCCGTCCGTAGTTAAAACTATGGTCGGAAGCGTCGGATGCCATCGCCACTTTCTGCGAGGAGGTGATGCACGCAAAGGAGGCGGTGGAGAGGGAGAGGGAGAGAGAGCATACCTCTCAATCCAACCGCAACAGAAGGGTAACCGGGCGTCGAAGGGCGCTAAACGATCTCCGGCCACCATAAGAAGGGGCCTGCGGGCGGCTAACTTGGGGCCGAGTAGTCGCCTGACCAGCCGGGCCTAAACGACGTGGTGCGCAGTTTCAGTGCGTGCCTTTATAGGAGCATGTGTGGTCGTAGAAGCGCGGCCACACTAAGAGGTGGAACTCGCTAGCAATGGCGGTCTGATACCAGTCGGGGGCGCGCGTGAATTTTATTGTATCCCGGGCCTCCCACTTATGGTAACCGTAGGAACTGTGGGGTTTTAGTCGGTAGGAGTCCGACATAATAATCCGTCTCCCCAGATGGAGTATATCCATGAGAAAAAAAAAATAGCTCAGGCTATCTTCTAAAATAACAGAACAATATTCTTGAAACTACTTGATGAATCAAGTTGATTTTTTATTTATTCCGAACCAGGAACGCAAATCGAAACAATTTTATGTTTTTAGAACACAGAAACCCAATTCCAGTAGAGCAAATGCAATTCTTTCGACTCCACTATCATGGGACTTCGCACACTGCTCGTGGGTGATATAACGTGACCCCTGGCTCCAAGCCCGTATAGGCCCAGTATTGGGCAACTTTAGCAAAGCTTAGCAAATGTAAGCGCGCACTTGTTGACCAACGCAATTCAAAACATGACGTCAAATCACAGACATATAAAAAGTATGGACTGGAAATACCTACAAAAAAAGGTGCATACCTACAATTCAAAGTGGCGCATAAAATGGCTGCCAATGCTAGGGTTGTACCAATCAGGGAATCCAGTGTTACTATAACGATACTATAAAAAGTATCGATACTAATACTACATACTAGTATTATGAGTCTTACAAGACATCACGTTTGAATCAAAAGTATAATTTATATTCTTACAATCTGTTGTAACAAAACAATGAGTAAAGGCTTACTCCTTTCTGTTAATGACAGTTTATGTAGAGTTTTTTCTGCACAGATTTTAAAAACACTTTTACTTGCATCACTTTTTCGCTTTCGCTTATTTTATACCTGGTCTGTAGCTTCTGGTAGGTACGTGGACTAGGTTTGCCAGATACAGTCATTTCATTTCCGGGACAATTCGAGGGATACTAATTTGGTGTGTACGAAAATAGATAGTGGTCTTTGTAAATTGCATTTCTAGTAATATTTTACAAACGTACCAATACATCTATTTCAAAAACGAACTTACCAGCTTCCATTGCTCATACAATGCAGATTATTTTTAAAATATTAAAACATAACCATAAATTGTGCATTGCACCTCGCTTTTACTTATTCATTAAATAAAACTTCGGTAATAATCAACATAAGTGTTTTATTTATTCAATAAACATTTGGTATGACACTTTGCACTTCATTGCACTTTAATTTTTAAACAAATGCTTCTTTCGTTAATCCCGGTTCCCAATTTACATGCTGATACCATTTGCTCAAAGTTCTTGTGTGAGTAAGCATGTATTGTAAGTTCGCCTTATATAATTATAGGCGGGGATAAATATGCACCGTTAATGCGAACTTTCGGATTTCTTCAGAGTATCCTTTCGTTGAAGCGCTTATTTTTTTTTTGTTTATTGACATATTTTTCTGTCTTAATTTTTCCAGTTTGTGCAACCTGAAAAAGAGGAGAAAAAACTACTTCAATCCTTAAGTTATATCGAAAACGCTGCTGTGTAGCCGTAGTTCAAACCTGTCTGTAGAACCTCTACAGAACAGAGAGGTTAATCCTTCATTTTTAGGAAACCTATAAAAAGGTTAATATTTTTATCAATAAATCATTTGGTTCGAGTTGTTACAATACGTAATTAAAAAATTAAAACAAATAACAAAATGATGTCTTATTTCCGGATCTTGTATAAGCAATCATCATAAAAGTCTGGGGAACGATCTCTCAGTGCTGTGAACAGCGAGCCGGACCTAACAAGGTCACTCGAACCGATTAGAACACGTATTATACCGATGTTGTATCAGCGCAGCGAAGGAACTAGTATCGGAAAATATTACGGCAACGGTACTATACTATTCCATCATGACATATTATTGTAAACAAACGAATGAAACTATGAAATTAAAAAAAGGTCTGTTGGAGGAGAATATGCCCAAATATGAAAACTACAACCATAAATATGTGGAAGCTTAGCATTTTTTTCATCGAAAATGTATTATTATGTGTAATATTGCATGAAAACCGGTTACTAACCTGTGCAAAGACAATTCAGGTTGATTTTCCTTCTTTCTTGCACCACACTCCATAATACAACGCACAGGCATCTTGAATGGCTGTTTTCCATCATATACGTGCAATTTGAAAGATAAAATTCTCGTAATTTTCTCACAAATCACAATAAATACAAAAGTAAACACTTATCTGACAGCAGAACTACCACGAGACTTGGCGCATAAAATGGCGAAAACGGCACTTACCTACAACTGTCACAACGTCACAAGAAAATGTTGCCATTATGAGCAACAACTGAAATACTGTTGTCTCTTTTATCAAATACGATTACCACATTAGAAAGAATGAAACAAAACGATATTTCACAATCTGTTTCGTATTTCACCCATATTTGTATAAGCAAAGGTATAGATTGTCGCGGCGCCTCCATATATCTTCTATCTCTATGCGTAAAATGCATAACGCCATCTACGGAATATGTAGTTGAACTGTTAAAATATAAGTTCGGAGTTTGTTTTAATTTTTATAAATAGGAATATTATGTGCATTCAGAACAATATTTTTTTTAGGTATTAAAAGAATTACTTTTTTAAGACGTTGTAAAAGTAATAAATAAAAAAATATTATCTAGTGTAATTCTCATGCTGTCGCTAGTAATATGTCGGTCAATAGATGGCACTGCGTGTATCTGCATTACGTACAAGAATACGTCGATTTCTTCAAGAATATTGCTACAATTTTTATCAGGTTTATGTGTAAAACTTATCTACATTGGCTTTGTACTTTTTAAACGTAATGCGAAAAAAAAAGAATACAGAATAAGAGAAAATAGGTTCTGTTAATTATACTTTAAGTCTTTGCATACTTGGATAAATTGAAAAAAATATCCGAAATACAACAATAACATGTTATGAATATTTGAAAGTATTAGTTGAAATAGGAATCATAAAAGTAAGGAAATGTTTAAGTTAAATAAAATCCAAAAAAAAACTACGAATGCTGAGATTCGAACTCTCACCATCTGTTTCGGCAGGCAGTCTTTGAACCGATGGTCTATGACTGCTAACAACAGCTTGATGAAATAGCCGACCTTATTTATGTCATGGTTTTTCGCTGCTCAGCTCCTTGAAAGTATAGCGTGATAATAAACATTGCTAAGGTAAGGCCCATAAGTATCTGCAATTTTGTAATATGTAGTGGCTTCTTATAACAATTCCTCACTTAACAGTTTGGAAAAATGTGGAATAAACATTTAAAAGTTATTTTAAGTATTAATGTAAAAAGAAAGAAAGAAAGATAATTTATTTGTCGAATCAGACATGCAAGGTATTAACAGTGTATTGTGAGCGTCCATATTTTGCCAATAGTGGCGTACAAATTTTGTAGGTATAACAATATAGCCGAAACCGATGTTATTTTTATTTCGACAACATTATGATGTAAAAATTCAGTTCAAGAGAGTAAATAAATACAAAAATAATATCTGTTGCTCGGGATCGAACCATGGGCTACTTCTCGTTCAAAACAGACATTTTTGAATATTGCTCATCCTCCATAGCACATAGCGTGATAATATATAGCCTATAACCTGACCGTACCTATAAGGATTATTTATGCAAAATTTGAACAAAATCTGTTCAGTAGTTTTCGCACCAATCGGGAACATACACCTCAAGATTTACTATTTTATTATATGTACTAGCTGTTACCCGCGACTTCGTTCGCGAGTAAGCCGCAAAACAAAATGTTGTCGCGAGATAAGATCTCTAAGATAAGACATATACGAACAGTCACTATCTAGAATTGCTTGACTCCTCTTAGATTTAGGAATTTGGAAGAGTATTATGCAAGGCACTGGCTGTTTCACCTCTTCTGTTTCAAATACTGACCAGTCCTAGTATTTTTCGTGATGAGTAACATTTTAATGATAACGCTTCTCTATATAGAAAGTTGTTAGGGTTGTTAACACGTTGCGAAATTTGTTCGAAAGAGTCATCGCAGACCTGCAACGCAAAGGGCATTTGGAGTAACACGGATAGGTTTTAGTCAGTAAGAGTCTGACACTAAATCATCAAATGAGTCCTCCCGCTCTAGGCGGAGCAGAAGGGCTGCTCCGCCTAGAGCGGGAGGACTCATTTGATAATTTCCCATCCTTAAAAAAATACTAAAAAGGGCTGTTAACGTGCGATAGAGCTACATAAAGTTGACCATGGCAAACCAACCAGAAGAGAAGTCTACCAAGTTTAGTCCCCTGCAACCGAGATATTAGAGTAGAGTAGAGACTGTGCTATCTGCACGATGTTAGACTCCTATTCTCAGTTAGTCCAAGCTAAGTTAGCCAGCCAAGCTCCGCCCAAATGCACAGATGTTTCCTGGGTGCTTCACAGGTTTGGCAGAGCGTTCTCACCGTTCTGAGAATTTGTTAACGTCAGCCGGCCTCGGCGTTACTTTTTGGATGACGTAGGCAACTGATTCCTTGGTTCGAAGCACCCTCTGCGAATTGGGTTGTCTACAGCGGCTAGGTTGAAAAGATGTTTTTTAGGGGGCAATGACTCGTAATTATACCTATTATTATTCGGAGGGTATTTCTACTTGGGTTGAGAAATCGTTTAGTTAGTCGCGTGTATAAGCTTGACGTTGACAGTTTTGACTGCCTGCAATTTGTAGCCCGTGACCATTTGCTGTCACAAAGTTCAGTTGATTTCTGGCAAATTCATGTACGAAACTATGAAAAAGGTAGGAGGGGGAGTGGGTTCGGGTCCAGCACTACCATCTCGGAACCTCTCTTCGCGAGTTCGTCTGTGACGTCATTGCCTAGGGATCTACAATTCCCCTTGATCCACTGGACAGTGAAGCCCGCAACAGATAATTTCTGGTCATGACGTTTCATAGGCTCACTGGAAATTGAATAGTTTTGAAACTAAACAGAAAACAACTTGTTGGATGTATGTGACTTTGCAAAGTTTTATAGAAATGAAATCATAAATCTTAATTGGATGATGTGTATCATTTTCTTCCATGGCCATTTCCATGAAAATATATTCCTTATATTCTCCAGAAACATTTGTCAATAGTATGCGTATTGATGGTTAATGCTTGGTCGGTGGGTGCCCCGTACACATGGTAGAAGAAATGAATTCATGCTGTGAAGCAACGGGATAGCACAGGATATCTTTTAAAATA
The DNA here is from genome assembly GCA_947578705.1 of Lacanobia wlatinum. Classification (NCBI taxonomy): domain Eukaryota; kingdom Metazoa; phylum Arthropoda; class Insecta; order Lepidoptera; family Noctuidae; genus Lacanobia; species Lacanobia wlatinum. The sequence continues at coordinate 1,141,640 of OX388026.1, forward strand.
ACCGAACAAACTTCTTGAAACTACTTGATGAATCAAATTGATTTTGTATTTATTCCGAACCAAGAACGCAAATCGAAACAATGTTATGTTTTTAAAACACAGAAACCCAATTTCAGCGGAACTAATGCAATTCTTTTGACTCTTCTATTATAGGACTTCGCCAACTGCTCGTGGGTGGTATTACGTGACCCCTGGCTCCAAGCCCGTATAGGCCCAATATTGGGCAACTTTACCAAAGCTTAGCAAATGTAAGCGCGCGCCAATATTTCAATCTTAAGAGCCTAAGTAAATAATTTCGTGGCGCGATTTAGCATCCCTCTCCCCGAGCGCACCGCACACTCTCCTCGTACTCCCGTATCAAAAGTTTAAAAAATCGAATATAGCGACACCCCATCAACTAATTCAAACCGCCAAATAATTCAGGGTTACTCGCAAGCAAATTATACTAACATATATCGATACTCTTATTAACAACCTTTTTAAAGAAAGAATAAAATAAATATTCAAAGTAGACAAATAGTAAAGTTATTCGTGTTATATCATCATCTGCCTACAACTACACCCAACTATATTCTGGTCGGCTTCCAGTCAAACCCGATTAAGCTGAATACGTATTTTAGGTAGAGCGGCTGCCTACCAGACCTCCACGTCCTCAACCCATTAACTGGGTAACACGGAACTTCTTGACACGGCAGGAGTCAAGTTTATTGGCTTCTGACTGCCAAAGATCTACAAATGACAGCCGAGACCAACGGCTTAACATGCTTTCCGAGGCATGGAGGGAACTCGGTGTGTTAAGATGGTCACCCAACCACAGACTAACCGTGGCAAGCGTTGCTTTACCTTGAAGATCGACCCGTGCGGCTGTTATTCTTTAACCAAGATCTACTCCATGGAACGTGCAAATAGCTTCATGTTTTTGACTGACCGACTTTGACAATTCAAAAGTGCCTGTAAATGGTTTGTTTAAAATATACGATTTGATTTGATTTCATTCGTGTTATATAAAGTGGTCAAATTGGATATTCAACTTTATTTTGCCACCAAGCTAAGGCCAAGGATTGCAGTTCAAAGGCCGCCATTTTGTTTTTGAGAGTTTTCAAGACATTGATCATTACATTAACTTCGTTCGAAAGTTCTAATACAACGTTTTGCGAACGCGAGTCCACGGCGTTATAGGTAAAAGGACCAAAAAGCAGATCGTCGCATTTTCATCGATTCAAACGTTTGTACAAAGCGATACAAACGCGCGCGACAAGCGTATTCAAAGTACGTGTGTATCGAGTTTGTTTATTAAGAAGGGACTCTAGTCCCGAGGAATTTGATAAATAGGTATTTAAAGAAACTATTGTCGATGCGTCGCACTGTGCCCTGTCAAGTAATGTGCGAAAACGACAACTGCATCAGAGGCTGATTTTACCTAAAAAACCTTGACCAAAAGACGTTTTGTATTCCGCTGTTTTATTCTTCAAAACTGGTCTGATCTATAAAAGTTACGTATCAAAATTTAGAAGAAGACTACATCTATGCTTCTATTATTTTCTATTTTGATAAAAACTTATCAAATTTGTCTGATAGTCGTCTGCACATGGCGGTAAAAACGGGCTGTTTTTTCGGGTTTTCAGATAGTAATTATGTTTTGGAAAAAAAAATGATGGAGGCACGTATTAATTCGATCTAGATTGTTTGGAAAAAAAAATCATAGCTCTAGCAGCGGAATACGTTTGTTTGGAGAAAGGCCCAAGAGTTACCGACTAGAGTCCCCTCTTAATTGTCGGAGAAAGGTGTGGGGGAGAGGCACTGCATGGTTTACTTGTCACTCACACGACATCCGATACTAGTTTTTCCCCCATCTTTTATGATTGGGCAATGTTTTAAAAGTTGTATTAAAATGACCATCAATCAATCTTCTTTCGATCGTAAATGGGTTAATCTAATAATGTCGCTTATTTTTTATACTTTCAGTAATAAAGCCAGCGTAAGCAGTGCTGTCTCGTCAGACTCCATTTTATTACTGTTGAGGAGTCTGGTGAAAACACAGAGATTTCTGTATAGAAATACATACGCGCGACTGCAGCGCTTTTATACCGTCTATCGCCGTATCAGCGCGTTTGTATCGACACAAATAGGTCAACGATTACAGCGCCACAAAATTTTTTTATGCAAAAATTAACCATCAGCGCCTGAACTTCGTTTAAAGCGCGTTAGCACGCATCATCATGATCGATCGATGAGGCCTTACACACGATAGGCTTCTTGCGATTTTCAGCAAAACGGTACCTAAGTTTTATCATAAAATTAGTTCAGACAAAAATTGTAGATCAGATAAATAATTATCTATAAAAATGGCTAGATACTTTTTTCCTAAGAGCCACCATTTCTGAGATATATCGATTCAAAAAGTTGGAAGAATTGTAATCGTCATAATATGCACACGTTTCCACAACCACCTTGAGCGATCACTCAGGTCTCAAAGAGCTGAGAATCTACACAGACGGATCAAAGACAAGCACCGGAACCGGAGTTGGAGTTTACTCCAATGACCTTAACATCAGAATATCCAGACCGCTAGGTAAACTCAACACCGTCTATCAGGCGGAATGCGTGGGCTTTATCCTGGCGGTCTATGCCATAGAAGCCAGGGGAGTCACAGATACCCACATTCGCATACTCTCATTCAGCGCCTCAGTCCCTCAGTTCCTAAGGAAGCATCACACCACTTCGAAACTCATACGAGAATGCCACTCTGCTCACTCACACAACACTGTGACGCTGCAGTGGATAAAAAGACACAGCGGATCACATGGAAATGACGCGGCCGATGAGCTGGCCAGGAGGGGATCTGATATTGTGGCTTTTGGAGCCGAACCCATAGGACCACTCCCCTTCGGCCAGCTGCGCACATGGCTACAAGAACACACCCACAAACAAGCGGAACGCTGGTAGGCCTTAGCACCCCGCAGCAGGCAGTCCAGGGAGGCTATGCCATCCTTGAACAAACACTTACACACGATAGCTATTACGGAGATTATTAGCTCCTTTATGCAGAGCATGCATGGAGGAGGAGGCAACGGTATCGCACGTACTCCTTGAGTGCACAGGCGTTACCGAAATACGGAGTCAAATAATAGGGTCACTGAACTCGCTTACAGATGTTTTTACACACCGGGAAAACTAATCAGCTAGTCTATTCCGTAAGTAACTATTTCGATATCGAGCTTCACATGAGTGACAAAACTCACAAGTGAGCTTTAGTGCACACAACATAAAGGTCTTAATTTGAAACTCACCTCGAAATTCACTGTCGAGATACGAAACTGTTGTTACAGAATAGCACTACTGTTTCTGGAGGGAGGTTGGCTGGTTGGAGTATTGGCTCACGCACAATGGTCCAACATCAGGACTAAGTGCGGAAACCAAATCCTAATAGATAGATAGATAGATATCGTTTTGCTGAAAATCGCGAAAAACACGTTTTTGTGACTTTTGACCCCAAGTAATTTTTTTCCAGGTATCGGATCGATGAGGCCTTTTTAGATTTCATTTATCATAGTGTTTTGAACAATCCTACCAATTTTGAGCTGGGTGCGATTATTGTAACTTCACTCCAATTTTTTGGACTAATTTGACCGGACTAATACCTATTGATTGGTTTTAGAACTAATATTTTAATTCTGTACCGCAACAACACTATAAATCTAATAATAAACATCAAATTATCTAATTATAGGCGTCAATGTCTAATAGAATCACGAATAAGTATGTTTGGGGCTAGAATTATGAGCAGTGGAGACTACAAGGAGGTCAGAATCATGAAGGAGTAAAATTTTCAGGACTGACTACTATTTATTTACTCTTCATTTCTTTTAAAGTAGGTGTTGAGGCCTCTGACCTCATTCCCCTCTTTATGATTATGCGTTACACATTTTTTTAATTATTCTCACTTCCCTCTTGACCTAGTTCTGAAATTCACGCAGATGAAGTCGCGGGCAGAAGCTAGTTTCTAAACACAATTTTTTTTCGTAAACTGGCAAGTTTAATTAGATGACATATTGATGTTTGACGTCTTTCAGGGCTCGAAATAAATTAATTTATTTTAGCCTGTTTCTTAAGATAAATTTTGAGATAAAAGCTATAAAAATAGACACTCCAGACCAGAAAAAAAATGCTATAGCTATATTACTTTACGTGACTGAAAAAATAATGTTTGTGGATGTTCTATACACAGAAGTGAAAGTGATGATTTTATAATGATTTGCCGGTGTTATTAGCCACTATTAATTTCCTGTGATATGAATCCTTTGTTGCGTTCAGGTATGTTCCCAAACGTTGTGCTTTATCTAGTTTCAGTCTTTTATTTCATACCATTTTATACATCATTTCAATGTTGGCACGAGTAGAAAATAACTACGAATATATATTGTTCAAGGTCACAAAATTATAGTGAAAATAATTTCATAGCACGAATTTTAATAAATTACAACTTTAAGCTGCTGAACTATGTAAAATATTGTAAAAAAAATATTTCAATTACGAAAATCTGACAGCTCGGATCTGCAAAAAAGTGACATAGGTGCTACGTTGACAAGGCCCACGGACCATCTAAATTGATGTGAATCGACAGTGATGCAAATACTTTTAAAAGGCAAAAGATGAGATGGCGATAGAATGAGGGCGGCACGGAATAAATAACGTAAGTGCCAAAATTAATTTTCGTATTTTATAACATAAAAGTATAATGAAATCAAAATATATTAAGAATTTAGCTAGATAAGATTATTTTTTATGTTTAAAAGTAGTTTTCATAAAATCAATACAATGCATTACGCCATGAAAATGAAAATGGCAAAAAAACAGACCGAACTTTGCAATTTTTTTCTATCGAGAAAATTTCTTCGTATCGTGTATTCCTTTAGAATTTAGGTAGATCATAAAGTCAAGAAACATGAACCGAAATATCAAATCCCTATTGTAGGTACTTTACGAGAAAAAACATTTCTCAAAACGGCCTTATTATTCGCATAGCCCCTCAACTCAAAAAATGAGATAAATGCATAACGCCGTCGATGGAATATGTAGTTGAACTGTTAAAGTAGTATTTCGGAGTTTGTTTTAATTTTTATTAATAGGAATATTATGTGAACGTAACGATATTTTTTTAAGGTATTAAAAGAATAAGTTTTTTTAAGACATTGTAAAAGTAACAAATAAAAATAAAAAAAATCTAGTGTAATTCTCATGCTGTCGAAAGTAATATGTCGCTCAATAGATTGCACTGCGTGTATCTGCATTACGTAGCATAATACGTTGATTTCTTCTAGAAAATTGCTACAATTCCTATCAGGTTTATATGTAAAACTTATGTACGTTGGTTTTGTACTTATTTTACACAGCAAACAAACAACACAGAATACAGATAAAGAGGAAATAGGTTCTGTTAATTATACTTTAACAGTCTGGTATTATGTTTGGCATACTCGGATAAATGCAAAAATAATATCAGAAATACAACAAAAACATGTTATAATTTTTGAAAATATTTGGTAAAATAGGAATCAAGTAAGGAAATGTTTAAGTTAAATAAAATCCAAAAATAAACGCGACTGTTGAGGTTCGAACCCACATCGATACTTTCGGCACGCAGTCTTTAAACCGATGGTCTATGACTACTGTTAACAACTGATTGAAATAGCCGATCTCGTTTTTGTCATGGTTTTCGCTGCTCAGCTCCTCAAAGGTAATAGCATGATGATAATCGTTGCTAAGGTTAGACCCATAAGTATCTGCAATTTTGTAATATGTAGTGGCTTCTTACAACAATTCCTCGCTAAACTGTTGGGAAAAATGTCGAATTGTAATTTAAATGTTATTTTAAGTACGCAAAACCCCATTTTATTTATATTTTGACATTATTATGGTGTAAAAATACATTTCAAAAGAGAAAATAAATACAAAAATAATATCTGTTGGCGAGGCTCGAACCATGTGCACTTTCTCGTTCAAAACAGACATTTTTGAGTATTGCTCATCCTCCGTAGCACATAGCGTAACAATATATAGCCTATAAACCTGACCGTACCTATAAGGATTATTTATGCAAAATTTGAACAAAATCGGTTCAGTAGTTTTCTCGCCAATCGGGAACATACACCTTAAGATTTACTATTTTATTATATGTAGATATAGATATAGATATAATATAAAAAATATAAAATATAGATGCAGATACCCGTGATGCCATCTATTGATCCAAATAGTACTAACGACAGCATGAGAATTACATCAAAACATATTTTAGTTATTAGCGGTACTTTTAAATTGTCTTAAAAAAGTGATTCTTTTAATACTTTAAAAATATCGTTCTGAATAAATTCCTATTAATAAAAAAAAAACTTTAAACTAATATTTTGAAAGTTCAACTTCAGATTCTATAGATGGCGGTACGCATTTGATCTCATTTTAGAATATTCGTCAATAGGCGTGCGCTTACATTTGCTTAGCTTTTTTTTTTTTTACTATTTATAGGCTCGCGTTTGACCACTATCTCACCTGATGGTAAGCGATGATGTGGTCGAAGATGGAGCACGCTTGCCTAGAAGTAACCTATTCACTCTTGACTTAAATACTCCCAGGTTATAGCTATCAGGAAACACAGACTCCGGCAGGGAATTCCACTCCTTAGCTGCACGCACTATGAATGTGTTCCCAAAACGTTTTGTGCGCGTGGGTGGGATGTCCACCATGTACCGGTGGCGCATCGCCGTTCGTCTTGTGGTCCGATGATGGAACGGGCTGGGCGGAATCAAATTATGCAATTCCGTCGCACATTCCCCAAAATGCAACCGGTAGAAAACCGACAGGCTAGCAACTCGTCGTCGATGCTCAAGACTTTGGAGCTTCGTCGCGACGAGCCTATCATCGCCGATGATCCTCTTGGCTCGTTTCTCAATTGACTCAAGGGCATCAAGCTGGTATCTGGCAGATCCGTCCCAAAGATGAGAGCAGTACTCCATACAATATCGAACTTGCGCTTGATAGAGTTTGAGCAGCTGTTCCGGCGTAAAGTACCGTCTCACCTTTGCTAAGATCCCCAACTTCTTTGCAGCCACTTGAGCTTTTGCCTCTATGAAAGGGCCAAAATTGAGGGTAGATGTTAATGTAACCCCAAGAAGCTCAAGTTGGTCGGTTATCGGCACGGTTGCACCTCGGAAAGATGGAGCTGGGTGGAATTGGCTCCGTTTAGCGGAAAATAGACACGCTTGGGTCTTAGCAGCATTGAACTTGACCAGATTGGCTTCGCCCCATTCTGAGACAGCCTGTAAGGACACGTTCAAGCGCTCAACCATAGCCTCCCGGAGAGACCGGATCTGCGACCCATCAGCTCATGCGTCGGACACGTATCTCTCAGCAACAGTGCTGTCGTCTGCATACCCAAAGGTACCGGGTTTAAGCAGATCATTAATATGCAGCAAGAACAGTGTTGCCGAAAGCACCGACCCCTGAGGAACCCCGGCATTAATATCCAGTAGTCCAGACGAGCAGCCATCAATGACCACTCGTATAGACCGATCCCTCAGGAAATCCGCGATCCAATCACACAATCCGGCGGGCAGACCGAAGGAAGGAAGCTTACTAATAAGGCTATCGTGCCAGACCCTGTCGAAGGCCTTCGAGATGTCAAGGGAGACCGCTAGTGCCTCCCCGTGCTTCTCTATGGCCTCACTCCAGATGTGAATGGCATACGCAAGAAGATCCCCAGTAGACCGATTTCGGCGGAATCCGTATTGTCGGTCACTAAGGACATCATGTGCTTCTAGGTATGCCAGGAGCTTATGATTCAGTACGCGTTCCATACTCTTACAGAGTATGGACGTTACTGAGATAGGTCTATAATTCGACGGGTCAGCTCGACTACCTTTCTTGGGCACAGGCTGCACGTTAGCTTGCTTCCAAGCCTTCGGCACTTTTCCAGTCTCAAACGAGAGGCGAAATAGGCGTGTCAAGATCGGAGACAACTCAGGCGCACAAGTCTTCAGCACAACTGCCGGTATCCCGTCGGGGCCACTAGCCTTGTTCACGTCTAGGTTACGCAGTACCCTACGGACGTCCTTCTGATGAATGCGAATGTTCGACATACTCGACTCGCATCCAGCAGGAGAAGCAGGGGGCTCCGCGCCACCAGGATCCAGACGTGAAGATTCCGCAAACAAAGAAGCAAACAAGTTCGCTTTCTCCTCAGCGGAGTGGGCCAACGTCCCGTCGGGTCTCAGCAGTGGTGGTAGTGAGGGGCGGCAGAAGTTCGATTCGACGGACTTAGCCAGGGACCAAAAACCCTTACTACCTGCTGGGTATGAACAAAGTTTGTTCCCTATTCGGCTAATGTGGTCAAATCGAGCCCTCCGCAACACCTTCTTGCAGGACTTGGCAGCCCTGTTGAAGGCTCTCTTCTTCTGACTCACATCATTTGCTTTGCGCGTACGAGCGTCGACCCATGCTAGGTACGCCGCGTGCTTAAGCGCATCAGCGCGATGGCACTCGGCACCAAACCATGGACGAGCTTCGCCAGACATTGTTACGTCAGAGAACGGAATGTAGTATTCCATTCCCCTCCGCAACACATCCGTTACGGCGTCCGCGCACGACGAAGCATCAGTCGAAGAAAAGCAAGTAGGCTGCCAAGGGTAACAAGCGAAGAAAGATCGCAAGCCATCCCAATCTGCTGACCTGTATCGCCATACCCGCCGGGTGCCTCTTGGGCTAGGATCGGGCGGGGAGTAGACGGACACAGACTTCACCAGACAGTGGTCCGAACTACCCAGTGGTGAAGAAATCGTCACCGAGTAGCGTTCTGGATCAGTTGTCAGCAAAAGGTCCAAGCAATTGGCAGTGTGCGAATCAACATCCGGCACCCTCGTTGCCCCCTGGACCAGCTGGGTAAGATTTAACGCTAGCGCTAGCTTTCGCGTCTCTCGTCCAGCATGGTCTGTGCACTGGTATGGGAAGAGCCACTCCTGATGGTGGGCATTGAAGTCCCCCAGTAACACCAATTGGGCAGAAGGGTACCGCTGCTGAGCTGCATCCGCCGCCTCACTCAGGTGCTGTGTGAGCCCAGTTGTCTCCAAATCACCGCTGTGCGAACGGTAGACACAGGCGTAGACAATTTTGTCCAGGCCTGTGTCCACTATAAACCACAGAGTTGAGAACCTGGAGTCTTCAAGGTTTCGGAGACGCTGATAGCAGATGTCGTCCCGGGCGTACACACATACGCCCGCGCGTAAACCCTGGATAAGACAGATATGACACGTCTGACGGACATCCGATCTGCGTCTCCGACAGAAATAAGAGCGCTGGTTTCTCCGTCTCGAGGTGGTGGTGGACTGCGGCGAGATTTGAGTGCAGACCTCGTATGTTGGAGAGGTGCACTTTGTGCGAGAGGGAGTGCTGCCGCTGTACTGCTTTTCTCTTATTTTTCCTGTTCATATTGAGTGAAGGAAGAAGAGGAGAAGGAAGTGAAATGAGGTTCCATGCTGCTAACCTTCAGGCACGCTCTGGCAGGACGGCATCATTGGGGGACTAGCCTGGAGACTGCGGGGACGCCCGAGCCCCCCCGGGAATGTCCATCGGGCCCTCTCGTCTGGTCGCCAACCAGCACGATGGTGCATTCCGGGATTTTTCGACAGTTGGCGGGGCAGCCTTTCATGTGTGGCTAGCACACTACTTGGGCCCCCAACTACCTGCGGTCGGCCAGCGGCGCACCGTGCCTCGGATCCCGCTACCCTCCGCGACGAGTCTCCCGATACGCCCATGTCAGCGCAAGCCTGGTTGGTCTGCCTGCATTGGAACAACTATTTCGACCCAACTCCTCTGAATTGGCTACACTGGGCATCGTACCGGAACGCGGCTAGGCCGCTTGGCGGTACGTCTTTGCCCAGTGGGTGGTCACTAGCCATCGGCCGAAGCCTACCACCAGTTACTGTCACCTGATTAGCACCACCCGGGGACCACGTGTAGGGTCTAACATTAGGTAATCTCCTACGGACGCGGGTGACTCGGCCCCCAAAGTTAGCTTAACTTGAGTTGCTCAATAATGAATCTTTACATCTTATCACCCGCGAGCACCTGGCAAAGTCCCAGGACAGAGGAGTCGCGGAAAGAGTTGAATTAGATTGGTGAATCGCATGTCTAACTGTGTTCTAAAAACTTTAAAGCGTTTCGATTTGCGTTCCTGATTCGTCGAGTACTTTCTTAACTTTGTAGTTTGAAGAATAGCACCATTCATGTAGCGCAAAATAATATGAACACATTAAAGTTCAAATGTGCAAACATATGGCCTTTTTTATGGCCCGACGCCTTAAAGAAGGCTGTTAGAGTCAGCATGCACAGAGAGGTCCACGCAGCAGAAGACCGCATGGATACGCGTCGTGTGTGGTCGCGATCCTCAGCATTGAAGGAACGATGGAGAAGAAGAAAAATGCAAACATAATATAAGAAGGCCACCTAAATGCGCATTATTTTACGAATATTGTTAAAAATAGCTGATGGCATACACCTCAATCAAGACGATGGTTGGGTTATTTTAGAAGATAGCCTGTGTTGTCCCGTAGCTTCAGCATTAAATCCATTACTTATGTGAACGGGGAACCCACCGATACATAAAGTATTGATAAATGGTTTTTGGAAAAATAAGGAAAATATTTCCATGAAAACGCCCAAGGAAGCTACCGCCCGCTCGCCTAACTGATAACACTGTTTAAAACTTTGCTCCGTTAAAATATCGAAAAAAGTGGTTTAAAGTGATTACTATAAGTAGTGTTATATGTCTTCGTGAAGCTGTGATTTCGGACACACATACAGTGGTATATACAACTTCCCTGGAATCTTGTTCGTTCGTGAGTAATAAGCAAATTACTTTCAAAATATTTTTCTACCGACTGCGTTGTCATCGTGTCCTTGACCTAGGACAACCCGCAGATCGCTCGCTTCTACGCACACACACGCAGCGCGTACGTGCACGCGCTATTGCCGCTTTACGCTTCCAACGACTGTGAGCTTAACGTAGCAAAAAATAACTGCTAGATTTGCTTGCGCCTGACAATTATTGATTAATTTTGTTTGTAACAAATTATGGCATCAAAACAAAGTATCTGTGCGGGATGCCTCAAGGAGATAAAAGGTATGGAATATCTAAAGTGTTGCAAGTGCAAGTCAGAATACGATATTTCTTGTGTAAATATACCAAAAAGCAACTTTTATCTGATGGACCTCGAATACAAATCAACTTGGAAGTGTCCGGAATGCTGCTGCAAGCAGCAAAAATCTGACAACACTAATACACCTGTGCGCCCAACCAACAGTGCTTCGAGTCTTCGTCACTCTCCTGTTCGGAAACAACCGTCAAGTCCTAAAACTCTTTCCACAAAGAACACCACGCCTGATGCAAATGTGACACAAAGAAAGAAAAGTAGTCAATCTAGGCCTGTCGAAGGCAAACAAGAGCAATGGTTTAGCGAAGGTACGCTGAGAGAGATTATTAAAGAAGAATTGGCAGCGGCTTTAAAATCATCTTTCAGGGACCTAGTAGCCAACCAATTGAGAAACATTCAAGGTGAAATATCCGAGTTCAAAGTGTCGTTTGAATTTTTTAACGAGCACTTTGAAGAGTTCAAGAATCGTTTTCACGAAAAGGACACCATAATTGAGCAATTGCGTCATGATAATGAAAACCTGCAGCGAAGTGTCAGTGAACTTACTACCCGGTTGAGTATCGTGGAACAAAACATGCGCGATAGCAACGTGGAAATTAATGGTATACCTGAGGATAAGTCTGAAAACTTAATGAAAACGCTGAAAAAAATTGCGTACGTTACTAGTTGCGACATTGGCGACATGGATATCATGCAAATTACAAGAGTAGCTAAACTCAACAAAGAGAGTACCCGTCCCCGCACTGTGGTTGCTAAGCTGCGCAGCCCCCGACAACGCGACAACTTGCTGGCGGCTGTAGGAGTCTTCAACAAAAAACAATCCTCAAACAAATTGAACTCAAATCACTTAGGTATTGCAGGTAACCCAGTACCTATTTTTGTTAGTGAACATTTATGCCCATCTAGTAAACAACTACATGCAGCAACACGAAAACTGGCTAAGGAGCTGTCCTACAAATTTGTCTGGATACGTAATGGGCGAATCCTTGTACGTAAAGATATTTATTCAAAGCCCATACATATTCGTAGTTATGACAGCCTAAAGCTAATGAAAATTACTGATGCTACAATTTAGTTTTAGTTTTTATTATATTTCAACAATGTTCCTGGCGTTATTTGTATTCGCAATGCTTGATATTTATTATCAAAATGTACGGGGAATGAGAACTAAGACTGAAGATATCTTTAAAAATATTTTGTTGACTGATTATGATGTAATAGCATTTACAGAATCTTGGCTAAATCCTAACATTTCTAGTGGTGAATTTATGGACCCACGGTACGTAGTATATCGTAGAGATAGACAAACCTCTAAGGTATCCAAAAAAGATGGAGGTGGGGTCATGTTTGCTGTTAGTAATAAAATTAAATCTGCAAGAATTAAAAACTGGGAGAGTGATTTGGAAGACTTGTGGCTATCTTTGGAGTTAACTGTTAATAATTGTATTAGAAAAATTGCGCTTTGTCTTATCTACATGCCTCCACCTGTTAAACTGGAAACTCTACAATACTTCCTAAATAATGTCAACAATGTGATAAATGATGTCGACGATGTTGTGATTCTTGGGGACTTTAACTTGGGCTTTATTGATTGGAACAGGAAAGACGATGACTTGCATCTCTCACCATCAAATTATGGAAATTCACTAGGTTTCTCACTGGTAGACTTCATGTCACTTAATGAAATTCATCAATGTAACAATAGTCTTAACGCTGACGGCAGGGTTCTTGATTTAGTTTTAAGCAACATATCAGACGTAACAGTTACTAAACCCAATGACCTGCTTAGTAAACTTGATTCTCATCACCCAAACTTGCTTATATCAATTCCAGTCTCAAATATAAATCAATTAAAATCAAAATATCGCTCCGGTAATAACTTTTATAAGGCTGACTATGAAAAAATTCTAAATTATCTTGGAAATATTGATTGGTATGATACATTTCATAAATGTGTTGATGTTAATGAGAGAGTCGATTGCTTCTACGGAGTATTACAAAATGCTATCGATAATTTTGTGCCGAAATATACATATAAAAAATCTAAGTTTCCTTCTTGGTATACTGACTCGCTCATTAGGGCTTTGTCTGAAAAAGAGAAATATCGACAAAAATACCGCAAACATAAAAATCCCCGAGACAGACTTACCTTTGAACTGCTTCGTAGTCGCTGTCATACTTTAATAGATAACTGCTACCATGAATATAAATGTAAAATTGAAAATGAAATTCCTAAAAACCCTAAAACATTCTGGCGGTTCATAAAAGATAAGCGTCGCGGAGATTCTTGCATACCTGCCGAAATGTTTTTAAATGACCAGGTGGCTAAAAATGGTCCTGAAATTGCAAACTTATTCGCTGATCAATTTGTATCCGTTTTTAGTCAAAACTGTGGAACCCCTAACAGTACTTCTTATGGTTCCTCGGGTATTGATAGTGTTATAAGCACATTAAAGTTTACGGAAGATGAAATTAAAAAAAAACTCAAACAATTAGATGCTTCGAAAGGTCCCGGACCGGATTCTATACCACCATCTTTCATCAAGCGCTGCAGCCATGCCCTCGCATTACCTTTACAATTTATTTTTAATTCCTCTCTTGAAGAAGGAATTTTTCCAAAGTTATGGAAAAGCGCTAGAATCGTTCCCGTTTTTAAAAAAGGAGATCCATCAAATGTTAAAAACTACCGCCCCATCTCAATCCTATCGTGCTTCGCAAAAGTTTTCGAGTCTCTCATCTGTCCAGTCATCACTCGTCATGTGGATAAAATTATATCCCCCAATCAACATGGTTTTAAAACTGGGCGCAGTGTCGAGACGAACCTTGTCGAGTTTGTATCTGACGTAACTCTAGCTCTTGACAAAAGGTTGGAAGTGGATGCCATCTACACAGACTTTAGCAGTGCGTTTGACAAAGTTGACCATTCTCTGCTACTGTCGAAGTTAGAATACAATGGTATACATGGTTCATTACTAAACTGGTTCTCGTCTTATCTGGCTCGTCGATCGCAAATTCTTGTTGTGAATGGTTATGAATCTTACCCATACTATGCAGATTCAGGAGTTCCCCAAGGTTCTCACCTAGCCCCAATTCTTTTCTCGCTCTTCATAAACGACATAGCTGATAAAATCCATCACTGTAAATATTTAATGTTTGCAGATGATCTAAAAATATATAGAACAATCAGTTCAAGTGAAGACGCTGCACTAATCCAGGATGATTTGGATGGGATTGAACGATGGTGTAACTCGAACCATATGAAACTTAATGTGGCGAAATGTAGCCACATAAGATTTTCCAGAAAAAAGCAATCCAGGGTTGTCTCATATAATATTAATGGAATGCCTGTTGAGTCTGTGAAGGAAGTTCGAGATCTTGGCGTCATCATGGATGACAAAGTTGACTTCCGAAGTCATATTGATAGCATTGTCACTAAATCAGCACGGCTACTTGGATTTCTTAAAAGAAGCACCAAAGGTTTTAAGCTTGTAAGAACTAAGATTGTTTTGTACAATGCATTGGTTCGCAGCCATTTAGAATTTGCTGGCGTGGTGTGGAACCCTCAATATGCAGTACACTCACAAAGAGTCGAAAATATCCAGAGGGCTTTCACGAAGCATCTAGCATATACCTCTGGTAAAATATCTCCCAGGTGCCCGTATGAACAACGTGTTCGGTGCTTCAATATGAATTCTTTGCGAGATCGTCGACTATCACAGGGTCTTATATTTCTGTACAAATTAGTCAATAATAGACTAGACTGCGGTGAGCTAGTCAGGCGTACTGCTCTAAAGGTTCCTTACAACATACCTAGATTTGCTATTACTAATATATTCCATGTTCAGTCATCTAAATCAAATATAGGGGTAAACTCGCCTATTAACAGACTTTGCAGAGAAATGAATTCCTTTATAAAGTCTGTGCCAGAAGTTGACATTTACCATGATCCCTTTAAAGTCTTTAAAGCCAAATTGCTACAGTACCAAAGAACGCAACCGAATAATTAATTAAATAAATAGTTCATATAATTATATATACATGTTTTGATATTTAATTTCTAATGTCGTTATCCTGATTATGGTGATTAATTTGTTTTTTTTTTTCATTAATGATTATGTTAATTCAATTTTGATTCAAGTGTTATTTAATTTTCATCCAATTTTATACAATGTTATTCAATCTTAAGCAATTTTATTCAACTTTATCCAATATTATTTAATTTTATTCAATTGTATACCTACAATTTTATTCGATTCTATTCAATTTATTCCATTTTTAACAATTTTAATTTTAGTTTTAATCGTTTCATTTTACTTGCAACTAACCGAATAATTGTAATGTTGTACTCTTTTTTAATTTAATAATTTGTAAATTTATTTGTAATCTCTCAATGTTTAATTTTTATATTTTAAGCATGTGTTATAACTCACTTTGAATGTTGGTTGACCTATTATTGGCGACTGTATAGGTCTAATGCTTTAATTGCTTAATTCTTAAGAAACGCTGTATACATAAGCTGTTGGTTAACCTATAATAAATAAATAAATAAATAAATAAAGGAAGAAAATGATAAATACCATCAGATTAAGTTTTATGATTTCAATTTACATATTCAATTTCTAAAAAACCTTGCAAAGGACTCGGTTGAATGTCACACATATCCAACAAACCGTCATAGTACTGAAATAAGATTTCAGCTGATTGCTCCAGCATGGCTAAAAAATATTCAATTCCCAGTGCGCCCATAATACGTCATGACCAGCCCGGGCCAGAAATTATCCGTTGCGGGCTTCACCCTCCAGTGGATCATGGGGAACTGTAGATCCCCAGGCAATGACGCCAGAGACAAAATCGCAAAGAGAGTTTCCGAGACGGTACTACTGGACCCGTACCCACTTCTCCTCCTACCTTTCTCACAGATTTGTACATGAATTTGCCAGAGATCAACTGAACTTCAGGACAACAAATTGTCACGGGCTACAAATTACAGGCAGACAAAAATGGCAATGTCAAGCCTGTACACGCGACTAACTAACCGACTTCTCAACTTAAGTAAAAATACCCTCCGAATAATAATAGGTATAATTACGTGTCATTGCCATTACTTCAGTAGCTCAAACATGTAGGTTTTGCTGCCTGAAATCAGAGAGCAAAATGCGATTTTGCTCACTGAGCGAGACCAAGTAACCCTTTTTTTCAGAAAGTCGCGAATACCTTATTCAGCCTTGGGTTGATTATACAATTTGAAACATTCACAGTAGCACCTTTCGAAGTTCCGATTTTGAATTCGACTCAAAGACAAACACGTTCGGAAATTCGTACTAACTCAAGAAAGTTTGCAAAAAGATAATTATGTCTTTAATGTAATTTATTGAATTTTTAACTTACTGTTGTATTTAAACGAAAATAAGTATTTACTGCAAATAAAACAAAAGTAGATATTTACCCTGTAAATATTTATTTCTAGTTTCAATAATGTTACGTAATATATTTTGAATAATAAAATATCACGGGTGCTATTTCCGAACACGCCTTAATTTAAATAAAAGAGCGGGAATAAAATTTCGTGGCTGGCGTAAAGAGTTGAATAAGTTAAAAATATTAAAATAATCGTAAAATATGAGTGAAACTAGCGACGAGAACAATATTTGAACACCGGAAGCGTTAAAACAACAAGTTATTAGTGCAGAATTAAGTTTCCTACCTGAGAAGTCTCGCGAGAAATATCTGAAAGCATACCATGTCTTCAATGAATGGAGACTTACAAAGGGCGCAAGCAGTTCTTCGGAGACGGTGTTGCTATCTTATTACCCGACTACGGCAAAGCCAAAAGGAAGGGTTATGATTTTAGCAGTCTATGTATGTATGTATATTTCTATGTTCCACTCTGGTGCCTAACCCACTGAACCGATTTTTATGATTGAGGTATCAATAGATTTCTAAAAACGTTCCGGGTGACATAGGCTATATAAATTATTCCTAAATGTACTATGGTGGCCTTGACACGTAAATTTCTGACGACGAAAAAATCAATTTCAGATAATTGTGACATGTTTAGTATCAAAAGAAAGGTCTTGACGAGTACATTACAAATATGTATGTAAATCATATTGTCTTTGTAAACGTATAAATCTAAATTGCTAATAAACAAGTAAAAGAAAGCCTGTACCTTGTACGGCGTGGCTGTACAATTAATAGTGAAAAATATGATCAAAATGATACCAACGCGAAGATGATCAAAATTTTAAAATCAATAAAAAAAATATGCCACTCATTAGAAGAAAAATACATAAAACGAAATATTCACATTTCGGATTTTTTCGAAGCCCGATAGATGGTGTTGGCGTCGAAACAAATCATGCCACGCTTTCGTCTGCGATGTCGTTGCGTCCCCGTAATGGAACGTGGCGAGCGGTCACGACCCTGCCCTTGGCAACCTCTCGGCTTATAAAAACAGGCCACTCACTGTGTACCATAGCTAAAAATGCTATAATTCGTCGAGCGTGCGCCTGCCCAAAAAGTGATAGCAACTCAAACGCAACGTATGTATAAATGCATGTTGTGTACCGCAAGGCGCGCCGCAGTGCCTTTATCTCAGTGTAGCATCTTCACAAAACCTCGGCAGTCACCTGATTTCGTTAGTTTTATTTATTAGTTCAAACTTTTTCAACCACGTGGGTTGGGGTTGGCTTGCAGTCTAATCTAATACAGCTAAATACCAGTATTTCACACGAGGTGACTGCCCATTTGACCTCCATAACCCGATTTATTAGCTTCTGACTACCCGTAACGACATAAACACATACATATACTCATGCTGATTGGAAATAATTTTTGGTGTAAAATAAAAATCCCATCAAAAACATAATATCTGTGATTGTCAAAATTAAATAAATTAGCCAGGATTACTAACAGAACCCATTTCCAGCATTGAATTTTCTACCGTTTGTCTGTTTAGTTGTACAAAACACGCGGAAAGGTCAAAATAAATGTAGATAACTTTTATCTACTACAACTTTGTAACTCAAAGTACAATTAAAGTATTGTTTCATCCCAATCGGTTCACTCTATCAAAAGGTATGTGAATTTAAAGTGTTGAAGGACAAATTAATTTACATTACGTATAGCAAATACATGTAACTCCATCTATTGAACTAAAATAGTACTACCAATTCATGGAAATAACACCAGGTTACATACTGTGGAGTTATTTGTGAAACTTTTGATAAGTAGCAAAGGAAAAGTGAACATTGTATTATTTTATTGTTAGGGATTTATCGTTATATGGTAACCTTATTGAAATGTTGCCAGATCCACTTCAAGGTCGATGGATAGCAATCTTAATTTGATCACAATTTCTAAATAGCGGTGTTCTTCGCGGAAAAAGGACCTTCCCCCATGTCTGCTAATACATATTACCTTAACTTATAATAAACTAAAGCTGTTAAAAGATGGACCCCTGGTTTTATGCGGAAACCTGGCAACATTGGGTCACTTGCAGGCGTAACGGTTTACTACCCGTGGTGAGGGGCAAAGCCTCGTCATTGGTTCGTCGCAACTATTAAGATAAGACATAAAGTGTTGAGTTTTGAGACAAGACTTAAAGTGTTGTATCTATGCTCTAAATCTTGGTCATCTGCCCAATCTTTTCCCAAAAATATTGAAGTCGGAGTCCGGACAAACCGGATTCAGTCGAATACCAATATTTTACGCGGAGTGACAGATCTCCACATCCCAATAACTGGGTGACCTGGTACTTTTTGGCCAGACTGGTGTCAGATTTTCTGGTTTCTGATAATCCGTAACGACTGTCAAAGATCTACAAATAACAGACTAACGAATTTAAGTAAAGAAAGAAATAAAACTTGTTTATTTGGCACACCTAGGTAAACACAATGTAGATATAAACGTTGTGAAACTTCATTTAAATAAAACAATAACATTGTCTGTCTCACGGCTGCGCCAAAAAGGTCCAGTTTAGCAAAATGCCAGACAACTAGGAGTTACCTTACGCTGGTTTTCTACTGAACCTTACGTTGAAGTACTTTTCGAGGGGCGCAGGAGTTTCGGTATGATTAGTTATGACGATCAACCATCCACAGACCGACTTCAGTAACAGTGGCGTAGCTAGCATGGGTGGCACCTGGGGCACTCCAAAATAATTATGGGTTGCCCGTTATACTGGTGACGGCAGTCGCAAGCCATTTCTCGGGAGCGGGGGGGGGGGGACTCTGCAGCACATAATGATGATAATCATTCATACTTAAATAGAAGTAAATTCATCTGATGCAAGAAAGCTCATTAATTGAAAAAGGCCCGAACGCAAGAACGAACGAAGTGAGCTCGAAAATACATGCAACTCGGAATTTTTTTATTTTCTTTTGATCATTCACACGTAAAAATATAAGTTTTGTTGAATTATACAGATAAGCTCGAGGACAAACAGAGTGCAGAATGTAAGAGCGAGCGAAGCTTGAAATTTACCACGGCTTTACTTGGACCACTTTTGTACCTGTCTTGATTTTTTTCTGAAATATTTTCTTGTTTCTTACTTTTCAGATCACTTTTATTTTTCTGTAGTCGGGTTACAGTTTTTTAAACTCAATTTTTATTTTAAGATTTATCACAGACGAGGCGATCATCTACAATGTGGAGTATTTACTCAATGTTGAAAGCTACTTTAAAAACAAAACATAATGTGCATACGCAAATCTCGTATCTTTTTTAAAAAGAATGTCAGTTGGGCATAAGGCTAAAATGTCCAAAATTTTCACGGTCCTTAACATAGAAAAAATTCTTAATGAAGCTCCGGACTGCAATTTTCTTGCCGCTAAAGTTAGTGGTGTCTATGAATCTATGTTGTTAGTTATTAAAATTTGTGTGTAGACTGTTATGTATAAAGGTACTTACTACCTACTACTAATTTTTGGAGGCGCAATGAATCCTAGTCTGGCTTAGCAATACTGTTAAAATATTTATTACGATATGTAAAAGATGCTGTAAATGTTAAATTATGCATATTAATTATGTAATATTTTTATTAAAGGTTGTACTGATCATAAGAATAAGTGGAGCGTGTCACAATGACGAGCCATTACAGCTAACAGTTAATAATATCGAAAAGCATTCAGATAAATTACTGTTAGTAAAATAAGCCTCAGCTATACACGGGTCACTGCTTTCGGAGAACTTCGGCAACGCTCTTGGCTGATTCCGGAGCCGATCTCATCACTTTAAAACGTCACGGCTGGTGGAAGTCCAATACGGTTGCAGAAGGCTATATTGAAGACTCAATAGAAAATAAGTCGAAAATCTGTAAGCGTATAGTGGAAACAATAAATCTGAATTCGACCTCGGATCCTTGGTCTCACCCACGCCCATCCACGTCCTACGACGCACAGTGTACTTATACAGAAAGCCGATAAGAGTCACCAACGTTCTCCGTTGTTCCTTCTCAATCCGCCACCGTAACAGAAACTTTAACCCCAGATAATCAAACTCAACTCAATGCAACTATAACGTTGCTAAATAAATCTGTTACTTTTATTTTGCAGAATTGTAGTAATTTAACTTTTAAAATGTTCCATTTTATTGAATTAATTTTAATTCTATTTTAATTGTTTGACATGTTAAAATTCTGTTTTAATTTTAATTTTAATCTTCATTCTGTTGACATGTTATGAATTCAATTTTAATTTTTATATTTAATATTTTGACATTTTTAATTTTGATACTTTTGATTTTTTTGTTATAAATCTTATTATTTCAAGGCAGCAAGCACTATAGTTCTGGTGAGCGCTATAATAATAATATTATATAGACCGATCACATGTTTACCGACGGTCTATAAAGTTCTTACATACATTTTGAGGGCAAAGATTAATAGTCATATTAACAACAACAACATCATGTCTGCCTCTCAAAATGGATGTAGGAATGGGTCCCGCGGTACTAAGGAGCTACTCCTAATTGATATGGCCATTAGACAGCAGGTTCATCGTTCCCGAAAGGATTTGTCGATATGCTGGATAGACTATAAGAAGGCCTACGACTCGGTGCCTCATACATGACTCATGAAGGTGCTAGAATTGTATAAAATTGATACAACGCTCGCACTTTCCTGATGTCGTGTATGGGGCAATGGAGGACAGTCCTTCGTTATCCAGGATGTCGAAATATCCAGAGGAATAGCGAACCGGTAAGGATCGAGCGAGGTATATTTCAGGGCGATAGTTTGAGTCCGCTTTGGCTACTAAAGGCTAGGCGAAAGCCTAGCCTTGAATCCTCTTAGTACACTGCTAGAGAATTCAGGGCTAGGCTATCGGTTGAAGAGAGGTGATCAGGTTATATCTCACCTCCTTTACATGGATGATCTGAAACTCTTTGCCCCCACTAATCTGCAACTGATGGAGCTACTGAAGGTAACTGAAACTTTCAGTGACGCCATCAGGATGGAGTTTGGTGTGGACAAATGTGCGGTCATGCATGTAAAGCGAGGAGAGATTATGGGATCCGTGGGAACTCAACTCTCGGATTCCATAAACCTGAGATCTCTGTTGGGTCATGCCGGTATTGATGTACTCTTTCAGCGTACTCAAACGGAACTTGACGCTCTGGATAGGCGGGTCCGCACACTGCTTACTACATATCGAATGCATCATCCACGGTCGTCGGTAATGAGACTGTATATCCCGCGAAAGTGTGGAGGTCGAGGCTTTTTAAATGCTAAGACTCTCCACACTCGCGAGATATGCAGTCTCAGGGAATATTTCCTAGCTGTCGACGTGGGTATGCATCGAGATGTAGTGGCGGTGGACAAGGGACTCACCCCGCTCTCCTTGGCAAATGAGAACTGGCGCAAACCTGCGGTGCTTGACACTAACGATCGCAGGGCGGTATGGCAGAGTAAGGAGCTTCACGGACGCTTTTTCCGGGCCCTTCATGGGTCGGACGTAGACCAACTAGCGTCCGTAGCCTGGCTGAGTTTTGGTGATCTGTTTGGAGAAACCGAAGGTTTTGTCTGTGCAATTATGAACGAAGTTATTATGACAAAGAACTACCGGAGAATTATTGTGAAGGACAGCACGGTCGACATATGTCGGGCATGTCACCGTCCGGGAGAATCAATTCGCCACAGTATCTCTGGTTGTTCTCGTCTAGCTAACGGAGAATACTGGCATAGGCACAACCTTGTAGCCAGAATTATCCATCAGCAACTTGCTCTGAAATACTCTCTTGTGGAGTCGGAGGTGCCGTACTACAGGTATGCGCCCGACCCAGTTCTCCATAATGGCAATATCACATTGTACTGGGATCGGTCCATCATCACTGACAGGACTATTGTTGCCAATAAGCCTGATATAGTGGTGGTGGACCGAATAGTGAGGCGTGCAATGATTGTAGATATAACCGTCCCGCATGACGAGAACCTCGTGAAAGCCGAGAAAGATAAACAAATCAAGTATATTGACTTGGCTCGCGAGGTTGTCGACATGTGGGATGTGGATTCCGCAATAATTGTACCGATAGTCATATCAGCCAATGGCTTAATAGCTACGAGCCTCGACCAAAACCTCAGGAGGCTCTCGTTAGGCAGCTGGATCAAGGGCTTGATTCAGAAAGCGGTACTTCTGGACACAGCTCGTATTGTTAGGAGGTTCCTCTCTCTGGAGCCCTGACCGCCGGTAGCTTGGACCCTGTTCCCGATACCGGTGGGCTACTATTTTTATATTTTTAAATGTTTTTTTTTAAATGTATTTATATTGAAATATTTAAAAATATAATTTATATGTTAAAAAAAATAAACGGAATAATAATAATAAGATTTAATTCAGACTTCGTCCATATTTTTTGTTAGTAACAATATCTTAGCCTAGTGTTAGTAAGTACAAATAGTTAGGCGCTTGCTTTTGCGTGTAGACCTATCCAGTGCGCCATCAGTACCGAGTCCCATCGGCCGGTGCACGCTGCCAGCATGGCGCTGGGGCTGCCGCGCACACGCGCCATCGTCGACGCGCAGCGATTACGCATAATCGCGTGGAAGCCGTCCACGCGCGCCTCCGCGAACATGGTACTCGCGCTACAGTACCGCGGCAGCCCCATCAACAACCTGAACGCATTATTATATTGGACACGCAGGGCGTCGTATGTCCTCTGCGTGTACTTAGTCCACAAACTGCACGTGTAGAAGGTTTGACAGAATGCCCTAAATAGTGTGACCTTCACTTGATTAGTACAACGTGCCAATCTGCGAGCCAACATATTACAGCGAACAGACAACGCCCTACGCTCCCTTTCTACATCCATGTTATCTTTAAGGACTTCGGAGACCCAGTGACTCAGGAACTTGAAGTGAGTGACTACTTAATACTAGTGAGTATATAATTTAAATAAATAAATAAATTGGTACCTCTATCTACAATGTTAATTATTTTGATTCACAATAAATAGTTATTTCAATCTATTCCCGTTAATTATTTTATCTCCTAAAGTGTTAACGCAGCTAAAGTGAAAAGTTATGTGTGTTACACGAGAGCAAAGTTTTTTGCATCTCGTGCCTTTGAATCCCTCGCCACACTCAGGATTCAAAATCAGCACTCGCAGCAAAAAACGACTGTGCTCTCTTGTTGCACAAATAACTATTTCAACATAGGCGCTGCGGCACGATGGATCGATGATTTAAAGAAGGTAACTGGCAGCGGATGGATGCGAACTGCACAAGACCGGGATGGTTGGCGCTCTTTGGGGAGGCTTACGTTTAGCAGTGGACGGCAATTGGCTGAAATGATGATGATCATGATAGACGCCATAGACAGCACAATGTGCAGAGGTTGCTTCGACACTGAGAAATCGACTTCATTCTGGAAATGAGGCCTTTGCTACCTGACGTGAAAAAATTCTCGGAACGATGAAGTCGCTCCGCGAAACCTATGTGTGGAGCTACGCTGGCTAACCTAGCCAGGACTCTTACGCACAACGGAGCGAATGGGAGTCTATCTAGAGCCCGATCCCGATCTAGAGCCCGGCGCCAATATTCAACGATTAGTTATTGTACAAAAGGTACGATTCGTTTTTGAGTTACGAATAATGATCGTTACTAAGCATTCCTAAAAAAAATTTGGTCATTCACCGGCAACGAACTGCTCTCGGTTACCAACTTACCGAGTCCCTCCGACGCCACATGGTTAAGACTATTGTTATTGCTTGAGTTATGACCGACCCCTGTCGTAAATCCATTGTTTGATTTTTTTGTGAAAGTTTTATGTACCTATTAACAGAATGATGTTTTTGTTTCTAATATTTATTAACGTCCGGCAATAACCCTTTTGTAATCCACGCCAATAATACATTCCTGATGAGCAGTAGTGCTATTCTGTAAGAACATTTTCTTATCTCGACAGCGGAATCCGAGGTGAGTATCAAATTAAGACCTTTATGTTGTGTGCAATAAAGCTCACTTTGTGATTTTGTCACTCAGGTGAAGCTCGATATCGAAATAGTTATTTACAGAATAGACTAGCAGATGTGGATAAATTTCGACTAGTAAACTTTGTACAGACAGTTTATCAGCCGAAATGTAATTTGGAATTCGCTATTATCCAAGATACCCCATTAACGGCTGGGTCAAAAGATTGGAAAAAAAAAATATGAATATGGTAGATTCATAAACAACAATATGAACAATTGTTGTTTTCGTATGACTTGTAGTTTTGCTGTAAAAAATATTTAACAACACGCTATTTTTTGGATGTTTCTTCCAAACGGCTTCGAAGTTTAAAAATATTTTTACATGGAAAAATTGCTGGTAAAGTGTACTACAAAGTGAACATTGCTCATGTAAATCAATCAATATTTTGCAAAGAAAATGTTCAATATTGAGTCTCCCATACTTTTAAAGCTCTGTTTGGACGAAGGCGGCAGTCGTGCGTTAGCGCTGAGACGGGGAGGCTGTGTCGCTCGTTGCTCCGCTCGCGCTATCGACCGTCTACGCGTATATGAATGTGTTAGTGCAATTATTTACGAACTTTTGTATTAGTGTGCGTTCATAGACTAGCTCTTTGCAGAGGAGCCAGCTTGATTGAGCGCGTGGGCGCATTGTACAGTTTCATACAGCAACTTTTATCAAAATACTATCGGCGTCGCTCGGGTTTTATTTTTGTCTGCTCTTTTTTTTCAAACGTAGCCGACGTTAATTCTTAATTTCTTTTATTACCAACAAACTGACTAATATTAAAGAAAAATAAAAAATCAATATAAGTTTATTTATTCATTTAAACTTCATGAACAATAGTGGTACTTAGGCGGACTTCAAAGTCACAGTCAAAGTCAAAGTCAAATGATTTATTTCAACTAGACCAATAAAGGCACTTTTGAACGTCAAATTAAAATAAAATAAAATATTATAGTGACTCTAGTCGTCCGTTCGCAAAAGGTAGATTCTTATGGAGAAGAACGGACAAGAAACTCCATAGTTACTCTTTTCAAAAATAAGCTTTACACTATTTGCATACATTAATCAGTTGATTATATGTGAGGACGATGCTCCCAAAAAAACACTTATATACTACTAATAGGTACAATAAAGAAATGCCAGCAGAGGTAAAATTAATAAGTTTGCTAGTAAGGGAACATAATAATCACATACGTACAAATTTTTGCAACTATTGATTTATATGATCAGTGTGTGAGTTAAATTAAATATAAAAATTAGTAAATACACCTGTTTACATAGTAAATATTAATACAATAAACACAAACATATCAACCAGTTTCACTATGTCTACTACACCCTAGATTGTCCTATGGAGCAGGACTAGCATGTTTCCAAGCATTCTTATCTTGAATGTAATCATCTAATTTGTAATATGCTTGTTCACAAAGTGTGTATTTTACACACGTTTTAAATTTTCTTTCATTTAATTCTAATATTTCAGAAGGAATTTTATTGTAACATTTAATACAGTACCCCATGAAAGATGTTCGTACTTTGGATAATCTAAAAAATGGTTGATCTAGTTTATTTCTATTTCTAGTATTAAAATGATGTCTATCACTAATTTTGCTAAAGAGATGTTGATTTTTCCTTACATGCATAATATTTTCATAGATGAATTGACAAGGGACTGTCATAATATTAATCTTTTTAAAGAGTTCCTTAAGAGAATCGCAGCTACGAAGATTATAAATGGCTCTGACAGCACGCTTTTGTAGAATAAATATGGATTCAATGTCAGCAGCTCGACCCCACAGCAAAATACCATACGACATAATGCTGTGAAAGTAACTAAAATAGACCAAACGCGCGGTTTCTATATCTGTTAACTGTCTTATCTTTCTAACAGCATAAGCGGCTGAGCTTAGCCGCGCCGCAAGATATGTTATGTGAGGTCCCCATTGCAATTTCTCGTCTAAAGTGATTCCCAGGAAAACCGTCTGATCAATAAATTCCAGTTTTTGCCCATTCAACATGATGTCACATTCGTTACTTTTAACATTAGGTAAAAAAAAATTAATACATTTAGTTTTTTTTTCATTTAGTACTAAGTTGTTTGCCGTAAACCAATCTTGAACCTGGTGAATAGAGTAATTGACATCATCAAGGTTTTGTGACCGTCGGTCTATTTTAAATATCAATGATGTGTCATCAGCAAATAACACCATCTTTGTTTTATTTTGAAGTAATTGAGGCAAATCGTTTATGAATGCTAAAAAGAGGAGTGGACCTAATATTGAACCTTGCGGAACGCCCATTGCCATTTCAGACCCTAGTGAGTTTACACCGTTTACCTGTACTTTAACCTGTCTGTCTTTCAAGTATGATCCAATCAAATCAAGGGATGTATTCCTAATCCCATAATGCTCAGTTTCAACAAAAGTGTCTCATGGTTAACGCAATCAAACGCTTTCGAGAGGTCACAAAAGATTCCAATGGCGTCTTGTGAATCCTCCCAGGCGTTAAAGATGTTCTTTATTAGGGTGACACCAGCGTCAGTTGTACAACGCCCTTTAGTGAAACCGTACTGTTGTTCGTGAAAGATGGAATTCTTATTAAAATGTAGTAACATCTGGCTAAGCATTAACTTTTCAAACACCTTACTGAGAACCGGCAGGATTGACACCGGCCTGTAATTGTTGGGTTCTTGACTATCACCGGATTTAAACAGTGGAACGACTTTACTGTGCTTCATGAGATCAAGAAATACTCCCTGGTCTACACTAGAGTTAAATATGTGAGCTAAGTAGGGAGCAATAGTTTCAATAACAGATCTACAGACTTTTACAGACATTCCCCAAAGATTTTTCTGTTGATTTAATTTTAAGATCTTTAAAAGCCTTTATAATGGCTAAGGGGTTCGTATGTTGAAACTTGAACTCTGATGGGCATACCTTGACATTCTTCCTTAAAAGGCAGCAGAGAGCGCGGGTGACGAGTTAAGAGCTTGTGTAGTTTTACGTGGAATATCAGCAAAGAAGTTTTCAAATTCCTGAGCTACCTCTGCATCTGAGTTTATGGGATTATGTACGGTATTTAAATTAAATTTAGTTTCACGCTTTTTCTTCCTACCTGTTTCATTATTTATTATTTTCCAGGTGGTTTTTATTTTGTCATCTGCTGATTTTATTTTATTGCTAATAAACAGAGCTTTAGCTATTTTGCATACACTTTTAAATGTTTTTGAATATTTTGCAACATACTTATGAAAGCTTATGTTATTCACATGTTGCTTTAGGCCATATAGTTCGTATAGCTGTTCTCTACTTATTCGAATGCCTGGAGTCGCCCAATCACTGAATATAAATGTAAGGGCAGCCTTTACACTTAATGTTGAATGTTAATAAAATAAATGTTAATGTTCAAAAAGGTATTTCATACGAAATTACACTAAATTAACTAAATAATATAAAATGTTGTAAAAATGTTATAAAAAGGTTACAAAATGTTGAATGTTGCGCGAGCTCGATATTAAACCGAAGACTGACTTACTTCTGTACGTGACGATACTACATTTTCTAAATAATCGAAATTTGCAGTATTTTAACTAGGCCAAAGTACAATGTGCGGTTGCTGACCGTACATCTTGGCGGGGCAAAAGATAATAGTTAAAATTTTTAAACAATGTTTTCCAAATGTAAACAGAAATAATGAAATGTGAAAAAAATTGTTATAAGTCAAATGTTAAAAGAAGGTGTCGCGTAGGTAAGTTCTATGTTTTCAGTGGATGCTGCAGCTCTTGGTGGCTTCCGTGGCGGTAATCTGGTGGACGCGCCGGTGGTGCTGATGGCGACCTTGCTGCAGCATTTGCAGTACACGTACGCTCCTCCCGCGGCGACTATTGCCTAGACTAGAAGTCCCATCGTAGAGTATGAAACGATGTATTGGTGTACATCGTGTTGCGTCATTTCAGCCTGTTTCGTTTGATCTTCCAGTTCTTTTAACGAATTGTGAAGTTTTTCATAATTGTTTCTTATGAATTGCGTGTTCTGTTTTCCAGTTGATAAATCAAGCGGCTGGACAGATGTTAAATTGTTGATGTCTTCCAGGTCTATCAGTGGTATTTCCGGGTTGACATAAATTTTGTTTGTGTAGTAAACTTGTGTGTGATATGTTTCTTCGTTGTTTCTAATTATACATCCTTCTTTGGCTTGTAAAATTCCCGTTAAATGTATTGCCTTAGTTATTATACGACCTGCACATATGATTTGCAGTTGGCAATCCGTGCAGCAGACATAGAGCCAGGTGTTTGTTTTTTGTAATGGTGTCCATTTATTATTGCAGGATTCGGATGTGTAGATACATTTTGATAGTGTAATGTTTGTTATTGCTCCGATTTCACATGGAGTTTGATGATTTCTCATGTTACGTGTTGGTTTGTTTAGTGAACATACATATGTACTTGGTTCAATTTTAATACAATGTTCCAGGTCACTGTCTGTGAGCTGCATATATGTTTCCTTTCTTATATTGACTGCAACATATTCTGAGCTTGTTTTCATTGTAAGTGAATCTTTGTTACTTTTATCATCGGGATAGGAACTGTTTTATATATCGTAAATGGAGTGTCGCTTGTTAGTGGTAATGTAATTTCGATGATAAAGTATTTATCAAATAACCTGGATTTTACCTCTAGTAGTTTGTATATGTCAGCTAACTGGTTTTGAATATTGTCTACGGGTAGCGATAGTTGCTGTGGCAATTGTCCAGAGATAATGTTGAGCTCTTGAAAGAGCTGGTTCTGCGGTAAAAGTCTGGTGTCCACATGACCATGGTGAATGTTGATAGCTGTGTCTAAAAGCATTTGTTGAATGTGGCGCAGTTTAGACAGTATTGTTGAACTAGTCAAAGCCATAATGTTAAAGTAGTTCAAAGCGTCCTCTTGCTCAACAGCCTTACCCAATTTTTGTAAATAGTTCTCGGTAGCGTTAAGATGTTGTTCTAAGAGATTGAACTGAGTGTTCATCGCCTCTTCATTTCTCTTTAAAATGTTATTATGTGCCTCAATTATTGATGTTTGACCTTTGATCAGGTTCAATAAATGGTCTCTGTTATTTTGCAATGTTTCTATGTCCTTTTTATATTGTATTGCGAACCTTTCATCTAGCACGCCGAATAGGCTGTTTGCAAGGTAGCCTATTCCATTGACAAGACCTCGGGTAACGCGCCCTTTTGTCTGCCCATGATGCGTTTCCAACATGTAATTATTATGATCAAGTTCGTTGAGTTCCTGTTCGAATTCAGTCATAATGGTTTTGCACATCGTTTGGTATGCAAATTGCTCACATCTGTTTCCCAGGTGTTTTACGACTCTATGTATGTTATCCATGCCTTGCCAGTAAGATGTCATATTATAGTAGGTATCAATTTTCCAGTCATCATGTACGCTTTGCAAATTGCCGATTTTGTCAAAATACACTGCTCTATTTGGTTCAAATGGTGTAATATTTATGGCGTCGCTGCTTTGCGTTGTAGCTTTAAATAATGTTAGTAATGTTAAGAATACACATAACAGGCTGGAACTTATATTTCTTGATTTAAATCGTTGTTTTCTGTTACTGTGATTTGTTGTTGGTTTTTGGTCTTCACTGCAGATTTTGTAATTGGAGGTGGTGGTGTCAGGTATTTTTATATGTGATTCTGGTATTGGGAGTTTAACTAATTTTGTTATTGGTCTTGTTAGTAGCCCTGTTTTTGTTTTCATCGTCACAACTCTGACTAGATTGTCCCTCCCCGGGTGAACTTCCTGTATTCTGCCAAGTGCCCATTTCGCAGGCGCTAGGTTGTCTTCTTTGATTAAGAGAACATCCCCTATGGATAAATTATTTGTTTTGTTCAGCCATTTACTATGAACTTGAAGTTGTTGCAGGTATTCTGACGACCATCTGGTCCAAAACCCTTGTTTCATTTGATTTAGTAACTGCCACCTATGTCGAATGTTGATGTTTTGCTTTTCGATGTTTTCCGTTGGTAAGAATGTTACTGGTCGGCCAATTAAAAAATGTGCAGGAGTGAGATAATCAATATCATCCACGTCCTCCGTTAAAGGGCAAAGTGGTCTAGAGTTCAAACAGGCTTCGATTTGAGTGAGCAGTGTTAAAAACTCTTCATATGTCAACTTTTGCTCTCCTAGGACACGTTTAAGGTGATATTTCATAGACTTAACTGCAGCCTCCCAAAGTCCTCCCGCAGTTGGCCAGCTTGGGGCGTTGAAATGCCACTCTATCCCCATCTCGGTGTTTCTTCTTGATAATGTTTCGTTGTTTAATGTTTTTGAGATATGCAGTTGTTTGGCTAACTCCCTTTCTGCTCCAACAAAGTTTGTTCCGTTGTCGGAGTAAATATGTTTCGGACAGCCTCGTCGCCCAATCATACGGTTGAGAGCTAGTAAGAATGTTTGTGACGATAAATCCGATGCAAGTTCTAAATGCACTGCCTTTGTTGCCATGCATACAAATACGACGACATAACCTTTACTCGTCCTGACGCCTCGACCCTTGTTTAGTTTAACACTAACAAATCCTGTGAAGTCCACCCCTGTGTGATAGAATGGTGGTGATTGTGTTATTCTCTCACTGGGGAGGTCGGCCATTAATTGGTATTGTTTCGATTGTTTGAAGCGGCAACATTTTACACAGTCTTGCAGGTGTTTTTTAACAGTGTTATTTCCTCCTGTTATCCAATATTTTTGTCGCAATGTAGCCATAGTTAGTCTCGCTCCATCGTGTAGTGTTATAACATGTGCACGGACAATCAGAAGGTATGCTAGCTTGCTGTTTTTTGGGATGATTACAGGGTGTTTTGTTTCTTCAGGTAAGTTAGAATTCTGTAGTCTCCCTCCTACGCGTAATATGTTATTTTCGTCTAGGTAAGGGTTAAGTTTCTGAAGTCCTCTATTGTTGCGTATTCTTCCTTGTTTTTAAATCTTGTATTTCTTGTTCGTAATATTCGTTTTGTACATGTTTTATAATAATGTTAGTAGCGCGTCGAATTTCAGCGAGTGTTAAATTACATTGTTTTGACGCGGGCGGATCATTCATGGTTGTATGATTCATAGCTGTGTCTTCCCTGTGACGACTGTTTTGTGACGTGTTTGTTATGAAACGTGACACCCAAGCTACGATGCGTGTTATAGTCATAATACAGCTGTTCTTGATAAGGAGTTCAGTTATAATGCTGATGTTTTTGTTTTCGGGAGTTCCTGACGTAACCGCATGCACCTTCTTAACTTCTATTTCTGGTGTCTTAAACGTCTCATATGTTTCAGCGATCACTTCGCTATTAAGCCATTCGGGTCCATTAAACCATAGGGGAAAGTTGTGCAATTGAGACGGTAGTAGTCCACGTGATGCGCAGTCGGCCGGATTTTGCTCCGATCTTACGTGATTCCAACTCCGGGCGGGCACTACTGATGTTATCTCCTGAACTCTGTGTCCGACATAGGCCTTCCATCGCGAGACATCGCCCTTTAGCCAGCCAAGTACGATCATTGAATCCGTCCATGCTGTTAATTTAATGTTTGGTTTATTGAGGCAATGTTTTATTTTCTTTACCAGTTGAGCTAACAGCTGAGCACCGCATAACTCAAGTCTGGGAAGTGTTTGTTGTTTTTGGATTGGAGCGACCTTTGTTTTTGCCGCAACCAGTGCTATTTGTCGCTGTTTCCCTTCTGTAACCTTACTGTACACTACACAAGAGAACGCTTTTTCCGATGCGTCACAGAATGCGTGTAATTCCCAATTCTTATTTGTTTCTAACCCAAGCCATCGGTTAATTTTGAAAGGTTGCATATTTGTTAACTCAGTTTTTAGTGTTCTCCATTCCTTTTCAATACTATCTGGAACAGTATCATCCCATTCGATTTTGTACTTCCAGATCTGTTGGAATAAAATTTTTGCCTTGATTGTTATCGGAGATAGCAACCCCAAAGGATCAAATATTGTTGAGATGTCGCTTAAGATTTGCCGTTTTGATGAATTTTTGATGAATTTTTGTTAATGCCATTGTTGTGTTTGTTTTTTAATGCAGGTGAAAATATGAATTCATCTTGTTTCGGATCCCATGCTAAGCCTAATGCTTT
Source organism: Lacanobia wlatinum (assembly GCA_947578705.1). Taxonomy (NCBI): domain Eukaryota; kingdom Metazoa; phylum Arthropoda; class Insecta; order Lepidoptera; family Noctuidae; genus Lacanobia; species Lacanobia wlatinum. The sequence goes on from OX388026.1 coordinate 1,174,416, forward strand.
GGAAGCTGATGCCTCTGTAAAGCTTAAACTGACTGGGCTAACCATATGTTCTGGCAGATCTTCTAGGAGTTGATGTTCGTTACTCGACCACTTCCTAAGATTAAACCCTCCTTCTTTCAATAGCTTTATAAGTTGGTCTCTTGTATTCCGGGCCTCGTCCATGGTATCCTTTCCGAATAACGCATCATCTACAAAAAATTGATTGAGTAAGATGTTTTTAGCTTCCGGGTACTTGTCCCCTTCGTCTATCGCTAGCTGTTGAAGTGTTCGGAGTGCTAAGAACGGAGCTGCCTTAGTACCATAGGTGACTGTACATAGTTGATATTCTCTTAGCATTTGTTGTGGACAATTTCTCCATACTATTTTATGTAGGGGTTGATGTTCTGGATGGACCATTATGAATCGGTACATTTTCTCAATGTCTGATGTTAAGACATATTTGTATTGTCTCCATTTCAGCAAGATGCTAAGGATATCTTTTTGTAGATTCGGCCCCGCCTCCATTAAGTCATTAAGACTGTGTTTTGAACTGGTTTTGGCCGACGCGTTGAACACAACTCTAAGTTTCGTTGTGATAGCACCTGGGCGCACTACTCCGTGGTGCGGGAGAAAGTATTCAAGGTTTTTGTTCCTAATGTTGCTTTCGATTTTCTCCATGTGACCCATTTCTTCATATTCTTCCATGAAAGCTTTATAATCTTTTGCAAATGTTTGGTTTTTAGCCATCTTTCGCTCTAGTTGCTGAAATTGAGCGATGGCCTGTGGTTTCGATGTTCCTAAGTGTTCACTAAAATTGTCCTTGAGGGGGAGACGAACTTGATATCGCCCATCAGGAAGTCGTGTGGTTGTCTCTTTGTACAGCTGTTCGCACTTGTTGTCAGGGTCTACGTCTTCTTTGTTTTCTTGCAAAGACTCCTGTTCCCAGAATTGGGCAAGATCCTGAATGTTGTTGACAATTACATGGCAATTGAATGTTTTGTAATTACCACACACTACCCAGCCTAATTGCGTTTGTTGTGCTATGATGGATGACGTGTTTGTCCTTATTAAACCTTCTAACAATATTTCGGAGTATACATCGGCTCCCAATAGTAAATCTATATCCTGGGATATGTTGAAATCAGGATCAGCGAGCTGTAAATGTTGTATGTGTTCAAAACTACTTTTGTTTACTGTTTTACTTGGCAGTTTATTTGTTATTGCCTTCATAATAAGTGCACTAATGTTAATGTTGAAGTCATTGTATATCGCTTGGCACTTAAGATGGAGCACTCCTTTACACTTGGTGATGGCTGAAGCACCAACCCCTGACACCACCGCGCTCATCTTGTTTCGTTTTAACTGCAATCTTTGTGCAGCATTTTCTGTAATTAGGCTGACCTGAGAGCCCTGGTCTAATAAGGCGCGTAAAATGATCGTAGTTCCATCATTGGCTATTGTTTTGACCTGGGCCGTAGCTAGCAGTACCTCATTTGAGTTGTCATGTGCTAAATGCGTGTTCAATTGTTGACCTACATTAGCCCTGCCGGTTCTCGATTTTGCAACTCCAATCGCGTCATGCAAAATGCTGCTATGCGGCTCATCGCAGTGCTTGCACTTTTTTTCCGACGTACATTTTTCGCCATTATGACTAAACAGGCAATTTAGACATACTTGTAGGTTGCTAGCGGTCTTTAAACTTTCTTCTGGTGACATACTTAAAAATTCTCTGCAATTATAGAGCCCGTGTTGCTTATTACACTTCGGGCAAGTTATAATAGAATGATGGAATGTTTGCTTGTTATGGGCTGTTCTCGGCATGTTCTTAGTTCCACCTTGAATCTGTTGCTGCACTTTAGGCTTGCTGTATGTTGCATTATGAACTGTTTTCGGCTGAACGTTTTGCTGTTGACTGTTAAAATTTCGTGAGCGGTTTGGGTTTGTGCCCGATTCACATGAACTTGGTTTCGATAAATTTCAGGAACTCGGTTAATGGTGGCATTTCCCTTGGATTTTCCATGGATTCTTTAAATGACTGTCGTGTCTCTGCGTCCAGCTTTTGCATCAAAATGTGAACCACTAAGGGGTCCCAACTAGAAGTATCATATTGCAGATTCTTTATAGCCTGAAGACACTCAATGGTCGTATCATGCATTCTTTTCAGTAGAGATGCCGTAGGGGTTTGTATGTTCGGTAGACCCAGTAAAATGTTTGCTTGGTAGGTAAATAATAGTCTCTTATTATCGTACCTCTGTTGAAGGATTTGCCAACTGGCTTCGTAGTTATCAGCACTGATGTTCATGTGCTGTATTAACCGCTCGGGCTCTCCCTTCAATTTCGCTTTCAAATGTTGCATTTTTTGAGCATTTGAGATAAAAGTGTTAGTTACGATGCACGATTTCCACGAACAAGTCCTTGAATGTTGTCCACTGGGCATAGCTACCACTGAATATCGGAAGTTCAATTTTGGGCGTGGATTTTTCCTGGTGTTTGTTATCCCAAATCCTCTTGTTAATTTTCTCCTTGGTGAATTCGTAAAGCCTTTCTAATCTGTTATAGTCACTTTCAAATGCTTGCGTGTTGCCGAACATGTTATCGAGCTTCCAATAAGTGCTATCGACTTTTTCCCAACGTTGCGTAACTGTCCTCAATTTATCTTCAAGCTGCCACTTTTTTTTTAAATTTTCAATGTTCATGTTCCGTATTGTTCTCTCAAAAGCTTTGATGTTGGACCGCTGCTCATTCATCATATCTTTAGCCCGTTGGTCCACGACTAACTCTGTATTTGACGTGCTCTTCACATCATCCGCGATCTCATCGCTCTCCTGTTGTTCTGGTACATACACTTGATCACTTGACCTTTCTTCCCCTTCTTGTTTTTGCAACTGACTAAACGAAGTAAATTGTTCGTCTTCGATTTTCGCCAATAATCTTTGTTTCGACTTATTTATCACGCACTTCGTTTCTTCATATATTTGTTCCAAACGCTCGTAAACGCGGTTCTCGTAGTAAGGTACAGACTTCTCGCCTTCAAACAAGGTTAATTGGGTGTCGTTCTTTTTAAACTCACTCCAATACCCCTCCAGCTTTTCAAGTCTGTCATCATGATACTCAAGTGTAGTTTTACGTGTTGAACTATCTTTATTAAAGTTTTCATTTATTCGCTTAATCGCATCAAGATTTGCAGATTGAGAGTTAAGTAAAGCGTTGTAAGACATTGTTGTTTACCGGTGGTTAGTGTAGGTACACAATAAATCCAAAATTTCTGAAAAAATAGGTAATATGGAACGTGCTCACCGGATTCGCTGCTTACGCTTCCTGCTTATACTACCCCGATCTGTGTACTTCTCACTTAATATCACTGTTTACACTGTTTTTAATGTTCTGTTGAATGTTCTATTTAATGTCGGCGGCACTGATTTTACTCTTAACGGCTCGAAGGACCAAAATGTAAGGGCAGGAGCCTTTACACTTAATGTTGAATGTTAATAAAATAAATGTTAATGTTCAAAAAGGTATTTAATACGAAATTACACTAAATTAATTAAATAATATAAAATGTTGTAAAAATGTTATAAAAAGGTTACAAAATGTTGAATGTTGCGCGAGCTCGATATTAAACCGAAGACTGACTTACTTCTGTACGTGACGATACTACATTTTCTAAATAATCGAAATTTGCAGTATTTTAACTAGGCCAAAGTACAATGTGCGGTTGCTGACCGTACAATAAACTTAGTGTAAATACTTTTAGACTTAATTGGAAAATTATCATTAAATTGAGTGTTGAGTAATGAAAAAAATTTGGTATAAAACACATTTGGGTCTTCTATGTTATTAAAATTTTGAACACATAATTTACTGGCCAAAGTACTATTAAGTTTTCCTAAATTTTTATCTGTTATTGGTCTAAATTTAATTTGAATTTTTTGTAAAGGTATGTAGGTGCAAAACGTTATTGTTTGTCCACTGTGATCAGAGGGCAACTTATTCACAATCTCTTTATGTAAATAATCACAATTACAAAATATGTTGTCTATGCAAGTCGCAGACGAAGCTGTTACTCGGGTAGGTTCAATAAAAACATTTGATAAATTAAATGATTTAAATAGACTCAATAATCTGATACTATTCGAGTTAGTTTCTAATAAGTTAATATTAAAGTCGCCACATATAATTATTGATTTATTGCTGGTACAAACTTTTTTTAACACATCTTCCATTACAGAATCAAACACAGATAGATTCTGGTAACTTGGAGGTCTGTAGACACATACAACAACATGCTTATCTAGCTCAACACAGGACAATTCAATGGTGTGTTCAACCGACAGCTTAACAATATCTTTTCTTTCTTTAGATTTAATGTAACTTTTAATTAAAATAAGTGATCCTCCATGTCATTGTCGGCTGAAATGGCTAGCTACACAATAATTTTCAAAATTAAGAGATCCTACTTACTTTTAACCAATGTTCAGTTAAGCAAACTACATCAAACTTGGTCTTTTCTAAAAACATTTCTATTTCAAGTAATTTGGAAGAGCAACCTTGAATATTCTGATTAAACAATTTTAAAGTGTGTTGCCCTCCCTTAGGATTTTTACCATGAACTATATTACTACTGCTAGAAGATACCTTGTTCCTATTCACATATAATAATTGGTTATTAGAAGAGGTAGCTTCTGTTGTCTTGCAGTTCAGTTTAAAGAATTATCCGGAGCGATCTCCACAGCTACAATTGAGGAGTCTAAAATGTCTTTATAGGTTCCATCAGGAAGAGAATACTCTATCTGATGGGCAGAGGCCTCCATGAATGTTGATATTTTAAGTGGGTCCTCCTTCGTACAACACAAAGAATCATAAAAATAAGTCCCTACGCTGTTAGAGCAACTAGACAACACAGGCTCGTCACTTAACCTAATCTTTGTTATATTAGCTATAACCTCGTTAATATTATATGCTATCAACATAGCAATCATATGTCTACATTTACCGGACAGAGATAAAGCTCCCTGAGTTAATTTAAAACCACTAACAAACTTATTAGTGTCAAAATACAATAATTTGTCACTATGACAACATGTCAGCAAGTGAATAGTATTATTCAGCTTTAAAATATGCTTGTTTTGATCATCTGATAAACTATCGGAATAAGGAAAAGCACATAACATCAGCTTTCCTATGTTTAACTTTAATAAGGAGTCAACACTATCCACTATGTCCTTTCTGGTAATACCAGTACTATTCCCTAATAGAAGAACCATTGATGAATAATCATCAAGATTTGTATTTATAATTCTTTTAACCATTTGTTTAAGACTTATATTATGATAACTATGGTTGGTAAAACTATGGCTTAAGTAGTTATGTAGTATTTTTCCAAAGCCAGACCCTAATTCATCACAAAAAAATATAGATTTATTTCCTGGTATTTTGACACATGTTTCTAAAAAAACTGGCCAAGTGCGAGTCGAACTCGCGTGCAAAGGGTTCCGAACGAATTTAATTTTTTTTAACATGTTATATTAACACTACAGACTTCTAATAGGTTTTCCTGTAATCTTTAGGTAAAGATCTATTATCTCCATTTTTTTCAAAATTTTAGGCTCAGTAGTTTCGGAGATAAGGGGGGGGGAATGGTCATTTTTCGTCTAATTTCTTGAATAACTTCTAAATCATTTATTTTAAAATTATGAAAAAAATATAATTAAAATCCTCACAGTAAGCCCTTTCATTTAATATGTCACACGATATTTTTCAAAAAACTTTTTTTTTTAATTTTCTTGTTTGACCCCCAAAAGTGACCCCCATACTAAAAATTTAATAATTTTCGTAACGCATCCGTGTTTGGGTCATAGAAGTCCATATGTGTACAAAATTTCAACAGAATCGGTCCAGTGGATCCGGAGAAAACTGGCTGTGACAGACGGACAGACAGACAGACAGACAGACAGACACAATAATAGTTGGGCATTTGGTATCACTGCCTTTTCTATTTGTACATTTTGATGTGTCCTCTAAAATTTGAGTTTATTATTTTATTATATCATCAATCATTTTCGCAGCGCACGCAAAGGGAGGTAATTTGCAGGGTTCCGTAGTTAAATAAGGATTTACAGCGGTAATTCTTTTCAGAGACATTTTTCCAGTGTGTCATCACACTCATCACTGTCACTTGGTTGGGTTTTTTCAACAATCATCGTCGTATTTCCAGGTTACAAAATAAACCGATATAAAAACGTTATCAATTAAACACCTAAAACTTTCGCAGGAATCGCAGAATCTGAAGTTTTTGAGTTAATGAAATTGCTACAAAATTATTTAGCAGAGCTGAACAATGAAATAGGCTTAAAATTTATTTATTTCATTTACTTTACTTTAGAATGTCCTTCTTTTATTTGAAATCTTTTTACGAGGCTGTAAAGTAGTATAGGCAGAAAAAAAAAGTAGTAGGTACACTGCATACTCGAAACTCAAGGTCAAACTGTTACCAGTGCACTGGTAACAGTTTGACCTTGAGTTTCGAGTATCTTTATGTAGATCGTAAGCAGAAAAGACGAAACTGCTTCACAAAATTGTTTTTATCTGACCTATATTGTTTTACTTCTGTTTAACCACATTCGCATAAAAATGAGACCAGTGAATAAAAATATGCGTAACGTCTGTATCTATCTAAACTTAAAATCAGCCGTGCAATCGCCATACTTTTGTGTAGTCGTAGGCAAAAAAGCCGGCTTGGCGCGCATGTCTGCGTCCTCGCGATCTTTGATAATAGTTTTGAGGTAGCGCGTGCGCTACGGAAATGTTTGTGTGTGCGGCGCAGATATGAATGTGTGGCCCAGATGCTCAAGGCTATTGAGCCTACTATACACCTTAATAACCCTTGCAACTTTCTTCAACATCGTGTATAGGAAAGCGTTTCTCATAACAAAAAAAAATACTGGGGCTGGTCGGCGTTTTCGATAGAAGAAGTGTTATAGCCAATGCCTTGCATTCTAAAGGGGTCGAGCAATGCTAGAAGTTGACTGCCACACAACGTGCCACCCACGCGCACAAAACGTTTTGGGAACACATTCATAGTGCGTACAGCTAAGGAGTGGAATTCTGCCGGAGTCTGTGTTTCCTGATAGCTACAACCTGGGAGTCTTTAAGTCAAGAGTGAATAGGTTACTTCTAGGCAAGCCTGCTCCATCTTCGACCACATCATCGGTTACCATCAGGTGAGATAGTGGTCAAACGCGTGCCTATCAACAGTAAAAAAAAAAAATATCTTATCTTAGCGATCTTACCTAGGGACATCATTTTACTGTACGACACCTTTTTGTATTATTCTAATGTACGAGTATAATAATCTTGGATCACAGTGTTTGTTATCGAACTCCTCCGAAAGGGCTTCGAAATGTGGCAAAACAGGGTTTGCCGAGTCAGCTAGTAGGTATATAAAAATCAATAGTTATTTTTTGTAGCATGATTATAATTAATATTAATAGCAAGATTTTTTCGGGCGAGCGCTATAGATTTACAAGTACCGAGAGACCAGAAATAGAAGTATTTTCGGAGCTTTAATTGTAAGCGGTTAGGATTTAAAAGTACCAGGAGACCAGAAACATGTCGAAGTTTTTCCGGTGCTGGAATGGTGAGCGGTTTTGATTCAAGAATACCAGGAGAACAGAAACATGTCGAAGTATTTTCGAGGCTGAATAAATAAGCGCTAAAGATTCACAAGTACCAGGAGACCAGAGACATGTCAAAGTGTTTTTAAGCAAGATTTTTTTTATGAGATTTTTCCGGGCTAGAATTGTGAACACTATAGATTCAAAAGTACCAGGAGAGCAGAAACATGTCGAAGTATTTTGGGGCTGGAATTGTGAGCACTAAAAGTTCACAAGTACCAGGAGACCAGAAACATGTCGAAGTATTACCGGGGCTTTCAATGCAGGCGGTTAGGACTTAAAACTACTCAAAAGTACTAGGGGACTAGAAACATTTCGAAGTATTTCCGGCGCTGGAATTGTGAGCGGAATGAATGTAAAGTACCAGGAGAACAGAAGCATGTCGAAGTATTTTCGGGCTGGAATCGTGAGCAATTAGGATTGAAAAGTACCAGGAGAAAAGAAACATGTCAAAGTATTTTTTTGGCAGGAATCTTGAGCCCTAAAGATTCACAAAAACCAGGAGACCACAAATATGTCGAAGTGATTCCGGGGCTGAAAGTAAGAACCGCAAAGACTCACAAACTATTACGATACCAGAATCATGAAGATATATTTCCGAGGATGAGAATGACACAAAAAAGTTGCGCGCCGGCTCTAAAGTCTACGTAGACGAAGTCGCGGGCAAAAGCTAGTGTATATATTATCAGAAATAAAGGCTATTTTTATTTATTTTACTATACATAGACTTTGAAACTTTAGACAAGTAGGTAGAAACGAAGAATCAGGACACAAGTAAATTAGATTCACAGAATTCTGTGTCGGACGCGCGCGTCATAAAAACGCAGGCGGTGGGCGGTGGGCGGGCCGGCATCGTACAAGCGCGCGCGGGGCGGCGCTAGCAGGCGGGCCGCCCTGGGCGCCGGCGCCGCGCGGTGCCGCGCGCCAGTGATGCGCGCCGCGCTGTCCCGCACGTACAGCCGCGCTCGCTCCGCCGCGCGCTGCCTCGCCGTGAGTGAGTGACGCTGTGCAACAGCTAGTGTTGTGACCCTGGACCGCCGCTGCGCGCTCGGAGCGCTCGCGGCGCCCTGTCGCTAGTGCTGTCGTCTGGATCAGGATCCACCTCTGAGCGGTGATCAGTTTGTCAAAGTTTATTGCGCTCTGTCACCACATATCAAAATGTTGTGTTTTTGATAAACAGTGATATAAAAGTGGACAAAAGTGTGGAAGTGTGGAGAGTGAGCCTTGATTGATCTCTTCAGTTGTTGTGGGTACGTACTCCTACAAGCCTAGGTATTTACAACAAGTTAAATAAGAGGAAGAAAGCTGGTTATGTAAGTCATGAATTACCTAAGTATGTGCAACTGACCTGGTAGGGTCATTGCGCCGGTAAGCGACCACTTACTTGAGTTGATTTATTTGTTTTAGGATAACCAACAAAGCATACCTACACCAAAATAAATGTTGAAGTACGCATATTTGTACATTTTATAGTGTACCTAGCTTAAGTTACAGGCTGCCACGGCATGCATTAAATATAGGATTAGGAAATGTAGGTAGTGTAGTTACAAAACAGATTCAACTTATTTAAATAAGTTGGAGGAATCAAATCAATCAATTTAGTTCGACGTTGTACCAATAAAATAAAATAAAAAAACATACAAACATTTTCTGAATCTTTACGTAAGTGAAAAAGACAAAAGAAACTTTCAATATTCTTTTTTAGTTTTTTATTTTATCTTAGTTAGGATATTTTATTTTAAGTGTATATATTTTGTTACTATATATTGTTGACAGGAAAATAAAAATAAGTTCAGATTGTGGTATTCTTATATAATTTAATAAATAAATTAACAGTTCACTATATTTGCTATTACATGAACGAATAAATACAATAATAAAATATTTGTTTAAGTATAATTCTTTTTTCGCCTTTATGATAATGTCTATGCAAGACAGACTTGACTTTGTGTAAAGAGTACCTACCTAAGACATTACAATATCTACACTGGGTGAGCGTGACAGGCTGACCCAGATTGGTTTTAAAGCTCTTAGCGCAAAGCAATCTAGACTTATGAGCAGGTTTGTAAGGCACATAAATATTTATCATACTCAGTAACCGCGGACCATCAATGTGAGAGTTTATTATTTTGTATAGGAGCAGATGAACTACGATCATACGGCGATTTTCCAGTTACATTTTTGACCATATTGCATTGATATGACAAGTGCCAAAGAAATCTTTTCTGCACTGATTCTAAACGACTTTTATGTATTTCGTAGAATGGAGTCCAAATTATGCAACAATATTCCAAGCCTGACCTGACTATTGATCAGTTAAATATTGCAATTTTAGTTGAGGCGCGTTTAAAATCTTTACAGTTACGTAGAATGAAATCCAATATCTTTAGCCCAATGACAATTGTATCAACGTGAACATTAAACCGGAGCTTATAGTCAATATAAACACCCAATAATCGGACTTGCAGGAAGTTCACTGCAGTGCTGTGAGGCTTACCTTGTTAAACGCACATCTACGGTTGTAGACGGTTATTCGTCGAACCTGTTTCAGACACCCTCAGGCGTGCCTCAAGGCTCCCATCTCGGCCCGTTGTTTTTCAATATATTCGTAAACGACGTGGCGTCGTGTTTTGTACACTCAAAGATATATACGCGGGTGATCTAAAAAATATGAAACGAATAAAGTGCAATCAAAATCCATATAAGCTAACCAAGAAGACCTAGATTGTTTTTCGCAGTGGCAGTGACAATAACATGTTACTTAATGCTGCCAAATGCAATCACGTACATTTTTCTAGGCAAAAAAGGGCCGTATTTCGTTATTAAAAAATTAATGACAGGGATTGATCTTAAATTGTGTGACGATAAATAAAACATTGAGAACATAATAAGCAAAAGCAAATGAAACCGTGCCAGTCAGAATACGACCCGCAGCGCTGGCGCTTTCTTACGTATACTTAAATAAAAAACGCGTTTCAGTAACTGACCACTGGATTTTATTTTAATATAAGGTAAAAATTTACTCAAAAACACTTTTTTGTAAAACAAGGAGAAGATTTAACATCTTTATATGCTATCAAAGCTGAAGTTCCGCAAGGCAGCGTCATGAGTCCCACGTTGTATCTGATTTTTACAGCTGATCTCCCTACGACCGATGGAGTAGTTACTGGAACATTTGCTGATGATACAGCAATTCTATCAATGGATAATTCACCAGACATTGCCGCACAAAAGCTTCAAAATAGTCTCGATCGAGTATCCAAATGGCTCAAAGACTGGCGAATCAAAGCCAACGAAACCAAATTTGTCCAGGTTACTTTCACAAACAGGAAAGAAACATGTCCACCCGTCACTCTCAACGGCGTACCTCTACCGCAAGAGGATCACGCCAAGTATTTTGGAATATACTTGGACAGACAATTAACCTGGAAAAAGAATATTTTCACAAAGCGATTAGTTATAGCCCAACAGTTGCGCACTATGTACTGCCTACTAAATAAACAATCACGATTGTCACCTCAAAACAAACTATTGCCTTATACATCTATACTCTATACTAATATATAAAGCTGAAGAGTTTGTTTGTTTGCTTGAACGCGCTAATCTCAGGAACTACTGGTCCGATTTGAAAAATTATTTTAATGTTAGATAGCCCATTTATCGAGGAAGGCTATAGGCTATATATCATGACCAATAGGAGCGGAGCAGTAATGAAAATTGTGACGCAGACGAAGTTGCGCGGGTCAGCTAGTGCATAATAAAACCCATATGGACATATGGCCTACAACTCTGGGGAACAGCTGCAAAATCAAACATTGAAATAAAATAGAGATTCCAGTCAAATATACTAAGAATAATACCGAACGCACCTTGGTATGTCTCAAATATTAGACTCCATCACGACCTCTGCGTCAAAAGTGTTATAGAAAAAATCTCGGAAAGGACAAAAGCGTACAAGAAGCGAATTACTAATCATCCAAACATGCTGGCAGTCAATCTAATGAACACCCAAACAGTCGTAGACTGAAAAGAAAGATTCCTCGAGACCTCTGAGAGGCACAAGAATAAACAGCAGCACTGGACGGCTTTCGTGGAAGCCCTTTAATTAAAAAAAAACCTTACACGTATTGCTGAATATCTGCAAGATTGATAGATTGCAATAATGACATCAAAAATAAAAAAATGCAATATAATTTTTTTTTTTTAACATAATTGAAGTACTCACGCTATTAATTTGAGTGTACAACTTATACCATGTAACAAAACTTATCTTCGAACGCCGCGCGCCTCATATTATGTAGCGCAGCGCTTCCCACACATCACGGACACCACTAAATGAACACGTGACTTGAGCGTTTGTTTTCTTTGCTCTCGGTGAAGTGGTTGCTCTCAAATTTAGGAAAATTTTATTACGTAACTATTCAAAGGCCGGGAAGAATGGAAGGCTATAAATAAAAAAAATCATCAATTAATAGAGGAACATAAAATTATCAATTTGTCATCTTAGTTTATTACATTCAAATTAATTTAAAAAGTCAAAAGTAAATGTCAAATTAAAAAAAAAACGATTAAATGTCAACTACACTACATGTCAGACTTTAAAATGTCAACTACAATAAATTAGGCAGGCGACGGGGTCTATGGGAACCTTTGCCCAACTGTGGGACAAAAAAACTATTCAAATAATATTTAAAGCTAACTATTTATTTTTATCTCCTAAAGAACGGCTATTATGGTAATTAAGGGAACCTAATCGCAAGTGGTCGGTTACTAGAGGCGGTCGCGAAACCGGCGCAATGACCCTATTCCATTACAACAAGTCAGGTGAAAGCAACCAGATTTTTCTTCCATTCTTAATAAATATGTAGGTACCTACTTACCTAATTTGATTTTTTTTAGGTATGCTATACCTACAGTTAATGCAAACGCTAAATAACTAAGTTACATATACACTATATACCTGACTACATAACTGAAGATAGCCAAAATAATACCTATACACAAATAAGATTCAAAAACAGACCCAAAGATGTACAGACCGATCTTATTACTGCCTACTTATTCACTCAAAAATTCTTGAAAAGCTAACTATTTGGAAGTATGCGGTAAAGAGAGTAAAGTCCCACACTCCATTGTAAAGGGAGGATCCTCCGATCAGACGGATGTTGTGTCTGGCGGGCTACTGCCCTATAGTTAATATTCGGGCTGATGTATGTGTTCAAATTGCACGGTAAACTCTTGCGCGATGCAGGATTTTAGTTCGCTGCTAGTTGGATAGATGGCGTCGCGGTTCTTTTTGCTCCGATGTAGATTTGCTTCGTTGGTTTTTCTTGTGGCGGCATTGATGCCGCTACAACTAAAACTAAATAACTCCTTCAGACAATTCTACTAGATGGAGTGGAGACAATTTGGATATCAGAAAAACGTTGGGACACAAGATGCAGTAGTTAGCAGATTGGACGACAAACAGAATGCAGCTGGGCTTTTCCTAGATTTAAGTTCAGCATATCACGCAGTGGATCATAAACTACTACTAGAAAAACTGAAGGGTTACGGTGTCAGGGGTAAAGTATGAGCACTTCTCACGTCATTCTTCTATCGTACAAGCTCGAATTCTCACTTTCTTCCGGCACGTATCAAGACGTGGAGATGTCTCCATAGAGCGCCTTGTTGTACAAGGAAACGTCGAGCGCAAACGAGCACGTGGTAGATCGCCTATGTGCTAGACCGACCAAATTAAGGTAGCATTGGACAATGGCCCCTTGTATGAGTGCAGCAGAAAGGCAAAAGTACGCATTAGTAGAGTCAAAACTGAGATACGGCATACTTTTCTGGGGAGGAAATTATGATTACAATACACAAATAGTACATTGTTATCTTCGGGCTGAAAGTAACTGATTTAGTCCCGAGACGGCCTTTGGTGCCCGAACGTAGCGAGGGCGCCAATAGTTCGAGGGACTAAATAAGTCTTTCACCCGAGGTAAACAGTGCGCTTTTCATCACGAATACAAGGAAAGTAAAAATAAAAACACGAATTAGTGAAAGAAAAAATCCATATCTGATGATACAATTTTTTTTTAATTTTCTAGTTTGACCCCCAAAAGTGACCCCATACTTAAAATTTAATTATTTACGTAACGCGTCCGTGTTTGGGTCATAAAAGTCCATATGTGTACCAAATTTCAATAGAACCGGTCTAGTGGATCCGGAGAAAATTGGCTGTGACAGACGGACAGACAGACAGACACCCGAGTGATCCTATAACGGTTCTGTTTTTTTATCGGAACCCTAACAACTAAAAACTTATATTTACATTTGAGACATTTTCACAATTATGAAAATTTGTTGTTATAGTTTTATTGGGAATAGAAATTTTGCAGGTAATAGATTATCCATCACATTTCTTGCATCACTTCTAATACTTTCAGGAGTTCATTTTATACTTTCACTGTCATTTGACAAACTCATTTTTCAAAAAAAAAACATGAATTTCTAACAATCCGTGAAAATTGACGAAAACGCGGGCTGCAGTTCGCGCGTTTATAATTTGATTTCTTTTTTTTTTATTCAGCTGGCGGCGCGACTGTGGGCCGTCGTACCAGCCAGTCTTTATTCAAACAACATTTGCGTTCGATTTCTTTGGTGCTGAACTCTAAGATGTTCCAAATTCAAAAAGTGCGCGGCAAAGATAATTGCGGCGCTCTTAGAAAGAGGATTAAAAACTCATTACTGCCCTCTAAAAGTTTCTCATAGAAAACACCACCTTTGGGTGCACTTAAAGGCGAACCAAGTCGTCCTTTTCGAATAGATGGCGTGAAAACTTTTTTTGATGTGTGTATTTAAAAAGTATGAACGAAACTTTACAACTCGAAAAACAAGTAAGATCGGACTGCTGCTTTCCGGATGAAAAGCTTTTGTGTTTCAGAAAAGAGCAATCAGAACCATAGCTAATTCAACAGCAATAATCATGAAAGCCTCATTTTAACGAAAATATATTGACAGTACTAAGCTTGTACATTTTGGTCCTACTTAGTCACTTATCAAAACATATCTTTGAATAAGAGACTGAAGATGAAAGGGAAAAAAGGGAGATTACAAGAAGAAAAGATCTTCAGATGAAGTAAGTGCCTCACTTGAACGTTGCACAGCATAGCGCGGACCACAAGTCAGTTAAAATGTGCAATAAACTGCCGACAGAAATAAAAAGTCTTACAAGATTAGACAAGTGGGTTTTAGAATAAGCTTAAACGGTTCTTATTAAACAACTGTTTTTATTCTGTTGATTAATTATAAATTTTATTGATTTCAAATGGACATTATATTGTATTTTACGAATTGACTTATGACATTTATATATATTTAAATTCTTTTTTGTATTTCCCGAAATTCCTACGGGAACGGGAAAAAGCCGGATAAGCGCGTACGAACTCGACGGCAAGAGCTAGATAAGCATAAAACGAAACCCCTTCACTTTTATTTGGTCCTTTATCTTAACATATTTTGCCCGTATCATGAAGACGTATAGAGCCTTTGTTTGTACTGCGTCCTTATTGGACGGAGTACTAACAAAGGCACATTTTTGTGGGAAAATTATATTTACGATGAAGAAGGAAAATATTTCAGGAGCCGTCTGATTCTTACCATGAGCCATACTTACTTATAACCCAACCAATGTTGGTTGCATTCATAAAGATTTTATGAGCAATGATGTTCGTTAATAGGCATACAGGTGTAGGAACAAAACAGTTTGAGCAAGTGGGCAAACTTGTGACTGCAGCCGAGGCTTTATGAGGCGACAGTCTGCGTTGCAGATGTGGGCATTAAATTTAAAATGAAGTTCACAACAATCAAATGAATAGACTTTTCACTGAAAGAAATAAACGGGAAGCAAAATTATAAAAGGAAGACATTTTGAGCATTTAATAAGTTAAATAGATTGTAAATTGCAGTTAAACGTAGATACCTTACCTATTATTTTGAATCGACTTAAAAAAGGAGGAGGTTCTAAATTCATCGGAATCTCTTTATTATTATTATCTCCTTTATTTATTTCACATTCCTATTATTTACATTTTTGGTATTAAAAAAAAATATATATAAAAAATAGTAGCCCACCGGTATCGGGAACAGGGTCCAAGCTACCGGCGGTCAGGGCTCCAGAGAGAGGAACCTCCTGACAGTGCGAGCCGTATCCAGAAGTACCACTTTCTGAATCAAGCCCTTGATCCAGCTGCCCATCGAGAGCCTCCTGAGGTGTTGGTCGAGGCTCGTGGCTATTAAGCCATTGGCCGACATGACTATATTATTATTTTTAAGGATGTTTCCCGATTACTGGTAGACGCCTGGACCGATTATTTTTTCTTTGAAAGGGTAGATTTTCCAGGTTGTCCCATGGTCATCATGCCAGGACCTTATCATAGGATCCGGGAAATATAGAGGGAACTCTTCTTTATTGGCACGCTTCAAGTGATTTGGGTATTTTTGCAAGAGTATTTTTTGAAGTCATTTCAATTTGGAGAAGATCTGATGGAGATAGGTAGGCAACGGAACTCTTCAATAAATGATCAAAAACAAAAGTCTTTTATTCAAATTAGGCTGAGAGCCAGCACTTTTTGAACGTCAAGTTTTACAAAAGACAGCGGCGTGCGATTTTGGGGGACCCCAAAACGCCCGCCCGTCACCACTTCCTAGTGTTTTAGCTGTGGAGAAGAAGTGGCCAACAAACTCCCCAGTATCACAACTGTCTGTTACGTTTTAAGAACTTGAATCATTATAATAGTATGCAAAGTAATTAATAAATGACACGAAAAAAAAAATATTAATAATAATAATATAATAATAAATCGTTTATTTAATTAAAAGGGGCACATTTACAATAAAATAAATCTTAAACTTTTTAGAACACAGTTGCTAATTTGCCTGAACTAGGATGGACCTGTGCTTCAGGCTAGTAAGTGCTTATACATACATTTTATCTTAAAATAATAAACTAACAATGAATCAAATCAATTGACTATAATAAAAACTTAAATTAAAGGACACATCATCATTTATTTACAGACAAAAAGAAGATCTTCTGTCTCTACGTAAGAGATACTAAGCAAATATTGCACAATTGTGTTTTTACAGCTGTAATAATTTAACTTATAGATACTTAGTTTTCTATTTAATCGATTGTACAGAAATGGACCTAAAAATGTAAAAAATCTTTTTACAAACACATACTTTGAAACCGCATTTGAATCACATACAATATCATTCCGTCTCATATTTGTATTTTCGGTGGTATAGGAAAGCATGGTGTGCTGTTTTAATACCAAATGCATAATGAAAAGCTGGCGAACAGTTAGTACGTTGCAAGATTTGTATAGGAGATCTGTGGGATAGAGAAAGGGATGGAAATTGGCTACTTTTAAAATGGCTCTCTGAGCTCTCTCAAGAGGGAGTAAGTGAGTTTTGTGTGCTCCACCCCATGAAGTGATACAATACTGAATTACAGATTGACCTAGGGCCAAATAAACTTGTGTGATTAATTTTGAATCTGCAATCGTCCGCAGTTTTTTAAAAACATATATTATTTTACGTACTCTTTTAACCAGACTTTCGATATGTGGTCTAGAAGAGAGTGTATTGTCAATAATAACTCCGAGATATTTAATGTTGCATGTTTGGAGGATAAATGGACAATCGCATGTACTGATTGAGTGATGGAATCCACATTTATGTGCAAACAGATGAGGGTTAGTAGCGTTAAATTGAGGATTGCGCATGGAAAAGTGAATATATTTGGTCTTGTCAGCATTTAATGTTAGTAAATTGCTTTGAAGCCATTTAGTCACAATATCAAAACCTATTTGAGCGTATTCGTACAATTCTTTACTGGTTTTAGCGGTAAAAACTAAGGCCGTGTCGTCAGCATATGAAACAATTTTGCCATTTTTAATATTATTTTATTTTTATATTATTTATCACTTGTCAGCTAGTACACTATGATACTGATACTGATAGAAGAGTATAAAAAAAAAACGAATTAACCATATAAAATAAATAAAAAAGTAAATAATAAATAAAAAAAAACAATATTAAATGAACACATATAACCTGTCTTACGCTAATTACTTAAAGAGAAAGAACATGATAAATATGACATTGTCTTGCGTTCGACACAGCGACCAATAAGTAGCAAATGGACCGGGGTTGCTGAAATCGCATCTGTTTATTGTTTCTACCAGTTCATAACATAACATCACGCCGGTACGCTGTGAAGGTGTATGCACATGTGAATGTCAATTTAGTGTGAAGAATCACCACAAAAAGTGAAAAATAAAAAACTTAAAAAAAATGCATCCGACTTCCAAATAAAAACATTACAAAGTACAACAAAAGAAAAAAAAACTAGCCAAGTGCGATACTTCTTATAGGTTTTTCTGTAATCTATAGGTAAAGATCTATTATCTCCATTTTTTCAAAATTTTAGGCTCAGTAGTTTCGGAGATATGGAAGGAAAATGAATGAATGAAATGAATGAATGGTCATTTTTCGTCTAATCTCTTGAATTACTTCAAAACCATTTATTTTTAAATTATGAAAATGTCCGTGTTTGGGTCACAGAAGTCCATATGTGTACCAAATTTCAACAGAATCGTTCCAGTGGATCCGGAGATAACTGGATGTGACAGACGGATAGACAGACAGACAGACACCCGAGTGATCCTATAAGGGTTCCGTTTTTTGTTCGGACCCAATAAAAAAACAAATAAGTGTAAAATAACTTTAATTTCGAAAGTCGGTGTCAAAAAACGAAGAAACTGAACAAAAGAAACCGCTCAAGAGCGAGTAATTTCAGATTTTTCTCTATGCGAACTGCGGAGATAAGGGTGGAATGGTAATTTTTTACATGTTCGTCAAAAGTCGAAAACCACGTAACTAAAAAAAAAAGAAAAAATGGTTAAGAATGTGCAAACAGCGCTCTTTCATATGATACCCCACACGCCCTAGTAGCCCCACTTCGAATTTTTAGGAAGAAGTTTTTGCAAAAAAAAAAAACATTTTTATTTCTTACTTATTGGTGAAAGAGTTAAGCAAATGTCATCTAAAACTATTCCAAATTCCAAGTTGATAGCATAAGTAGTTCTTGAGACATCCAGCTGTGACAGACGGACAGACTTAGTCCCACCACAAGTGATTAATCATGGAGTGTTGTTACTAAGTCTGAAATAAATCTTATTATTATTATAAGGGTTCCTTTGTACCATTTTGGTACGGAACCCTAGAAACCGTTGCCGTACCTCGATGATTGATTACGTACTTTAAATAAAGACTAGATTTTTAACCCCCGACGCAAGAGGGGTGTTATAAGTTTGACGTCGATGTCTGTCTGTGTGTGCGTGTGTCTCTTTGTGGCATCGTAGCTCTGAAACGGATGGACCGATGCGGTTTTTCTCATTTGAAAGCCAGTTTCCTTGCGGTCATTCTTAGCTATGTTTGGTTAATATCGGTCCAGCAGTGTAAGAGTATCAGCTCTTTTCCAAAATGATGTAAGGCATTTTTGGCGTATGATTACTCGATTAATTGCTTCACGCGTGCCAGTATGATGTTAAATGACAATTAATTGATAACTTTGACCTGATGCTGCAACCAGAATGGTGTCCAGAAAACCCGACTCTTCGAAAACTCCGTCGAAAAAAACATCCGTCGTGGCTGCAATTCCTTGCCCTGAAATGGAATAAATGATTGCAATGCTACAGATTATGTGAGCAATCATTGTATTCTGTCATTCCAGGACAGCACATGGCAGCCCCGACGGATTTTTTTGAGCAACGTTTTGAAGTCAGCTCTGTCAGCCTCGATAGCGGTAAAATATATGCCGTTGTTGATCTCTTCGAGGCGAGTATTTCCTATCGTGCTCGTATCTTACCAATGCCCTAAATATTAGTCATCCATACTAATTTCATGAATGCGATAGTAACTCTATCTGTCTGTTGGTAGTATGTCTGTTTGTTAACTCTTCACGCCCTTACGGTTGAACGGAGTTGAATGAAAATTTGTGAATTTTTAAAGAGTGCCTGGATGGCCAAATCCGAAACTATGAGGAATATCGAAAAACACTGAAACGAGTCTCGAGCTCGATGTTGATGAAAACTTACACTGCATTATTGGATTTTTGAAAACATATCAGTTACGGTTAGGTTAGGTAGGTAGGTCTAAGCGGATGAACCGTTTTTGGGTTGGTTTGTTATATTTGAAAGGTGTGTTGACTCGGTCAAACAGAACGCCATGCCTCCTGCACGTCTCAATTAGTCCAAACGATAACCAAATGCGAATTTTGGAGTAATTGTAGGGAATGGTGTTTTAAACAACATAATAAAAGTACTGATGAGTGGGGGTGAAGCTATCTGACTAGGCCGTGTGACATATCAAATGAAAGGGCTTATTGTGTGGGTTTGTGGGTTTTAAATATTTTTTTTTTTCATAATTTTAAAATAAATAGTTTTGAAGTTTTTCAGGAAATTAGACGAAAAATGACTATAATTATCTCCGAAACTGCTGAGCCAAAAATTAAAAAAAAAAAAATTTTTACGCTAGTCTGACTTGCAGTTGGCCCATTATTTTATCTTGAATTTCTCATCATGTATGTATTTATTGTCAACGTAATTTTATATTTTCCGACACAGAAATTTTATTACACAAAATAAATAATTAACGAACTTGTTCACAACTTGGGACAACACACATTTTTACCATCCAAATTTTTCTAATTTATTCTATCTTTAAAACCCCTAATATAACAAGAAAGAAACTTAAAATAAAACAAAATATATACACTTCAAATAAAAAAAATCCTAACTAAAATAAGGCGTCAAAAAATTCGTCCGCATCGCTGTCCACTGGAAGTGAGCCCAAAAGACTGGCGGCATTGCCACGTTGTATGGCAATGCTTATCCTCTGTCCGAGGTAAAAGCCAGCCCTTGAGTCACGCGAAGTGTCAACTAAGCGTTTAGAAAGATCTTTAAATAAGGCATGAGCACTCGGACCCCACGGTCCAAGAGTTTCAACCCCAAACGGCACAAAAATATAATTGCCAACAAAGGTTATTATATTTTCGCCGCTTGAGGTTCTCAGCAGCAGCAGCGGCAGTACCAGCACAGCACGACGAGCTAGGAAGATGGGATGGCGCAAGAGTATCGACACAAGTAGCGTCCCACACTAAAGGCCAAATTGAAATTTTATTGGATAATCAATGTATAGGCCTTTATGCGTCCACTTTAGGCATTGGCTTTATATGATGCGTTAGGATTATTGTTAACAGTACGTCTACCATGAGTTTTATCAATCTATACTCGCTAGCGACTGTAGTTAATAAAAATTGAGTTTAAAAAACTGTAACCCGACTACAGAAAAATAAAAGTGATCTGAAAAGTAAGAAACAAGAAAATATTTCAGAAAAAATTCAAGACAGGTACAAAAATGGTCAAAGTAAAGCCGTGGTCGCATGCCTTTATAGTTTTATAGGTTTGCCAGGCACCCACATGATATACAGGCATGCGACCACGGCTTTACTTTGACCATTTTTGTACCTGTCTTGAATTTTTTCTGAAATATTTTCTTGTTTCTTACTTTTCAGATCACTTTTATTTTTCTGTAGTCGGGTTACAGTTTTTTAAACTCAATTTTTATTTTATACTTTTCCGTTTAACAAATCGTTACTATTTATTTAGATTTGATTAACTGCACGTCGCCATCATTTTATCCATGCTTTTTATTGTACAACTAGCTACGCTCGCGATTTCGTTCGAGTGCATGATGGTGAAAAAATGTGATACTATGGCATAGATAAGATTTCAATAACCTGACCCCTCTCGAATTAAAAATAAATAAATAATAAAAAGAAGGTTATGCAGGGTGGTTACTATATCACCACTTCCGTTTAAAGTGGCGACCAGCCCTGGTATCTCCTAGTACCTCGAATCATGATGATTCTTAATTTCTTATCTACTACTAAATATAAACCAATTATACAAAAGAATGAATAAAAAAACACCCAAGACATTATTTTATATACGAATGTTTATTGTCACTGTCGGGTCTCATCCCTAAACGTTTGACGCAATGAAACCTGTTGGAAGTGGGATGCAAAAAATTTTGAGCTCAGTTCGCTCGCTTTTGCATTCTGCACTATGTATCAACAAAAGACTTCTATAATATTTATGTATGAGTAATCAAAACAGTGCAAAACTCTTCTGAAAAGGGGTAAAAATTTCAAGCTTTGCTCGCTCTTACATTCTGCACTCTGTTTGTCCTCGAGCTTGTCTGTATAATTCAACAAAATTTATATTTTTACGTGTGAATGATCAAAAGAAAATAAAATCTTTCCGAGTTGCATGTATTTTCGAGCTCACTTCGTTCGTTCTTGCGTTCGGGCCTTTTTCAGTTAATGAGCTTTCTTGCATCAGTTCATGAATTTACTTCTATTTAAGTATGAATAATTATCATCATTATGTACTGCAGATTCCCCCCCTCCCCCTCCCGAGAAATGGCTTGCGACTGCCGTCACCAGTATAACGGGCAACCCATAATTATTTTGGAGTGCCCCAGGTGCCACCCATGCCAGCTATGCCACTGTTACTGAAGTCGGTCTGTGGATGGTTGATCGTCATAACTTATCATACCGAAACTCCTGCGCCCCTCGAAAAGTACTAAAACGTAAGGTTCAGTAGAAAACCAGCGTAAGGTAACTCCTAGTTGTCTGGAATTTTGCTAAACTGGACCTTTTTGGCGCAGCCGTGAGACACACAATGTTATTGTTTTAATTAAATGAAGTTTCACAACGTTAATACCTACATTGTGTTTACCTAGGTGTGCCAAATAAACAAGTTTTATTTCTTTCTTTACTTAAATTCGTTAGTCTGTTATTTGTAGATCTTTGACAGTCGTTACGGATTATCAGAAACCAGAAAATCTGACACCAGTCTGGCCAAAAAGTACCAGGTCACCCAGTTATTGGGATGTGGAGATCTGTCACTCCGCGTTAAATATTGGTATTCGACTGAATCCGGTTTGTCTGGACTCCGACTTCAATATTTTTGGGAAAAGATTGGGCAGATGACCAAGATTTAGAGCATAGATACAACACTTTATGTCTTGTCTCAAAACTCAACACTTTATGTCGTATCTTAATAATCGCGACGAACCAATCACGGGGCTTTGCCCCTCACCACGGGTAGTAAACCGTTAAGCCTGCAAGTGACCCAATGTTGCCAGGTTTCCGCATAAAACCGGGGGTCCATCTTTTAACAGCTTTAGTTTATTATAAGTTAAGGTAATATGCATTAGCAGACATGGGGGAAGGTCCTTTTTCCGCGAAGAACACCGCTATTTATAAATTGTGATCAAATTAAGATTGCTATCCATCGACCTTGAAGTGGATCTGGCAACATTTCAATAAGGTTACCATATAACGATAAATCCCTAACAATAAAATAATACAATGTTCACTTTTCCTTTGCTACTTATCTAAAGTTTCACAAATAACTCCACAGTATGTAACCTGGTGTTATTTCCATGAATTGGTAGTACTATTTTTGTTCAATAGATGGAGTTACGTGTATTTGCTTTACGTTATGTAAATTAATTTCTCCTTCAACACTTTAAATTCACATATCTTTTGATAGAGTGAACCGATTGGGATGAAACAATACTTTAATTATATTTTGAGTTACAAAATTATAATAAATAAAAGTTATCTACATTTATTTTGACCTTTCCACGTGTTTTGTACAACTAAACAGACAAACGGTAGAAAATTCAATGCTGGAAATGGGTTCTGTTAGTAATCCTGGCTAATTTATTTAATTTTGACAATCACAGATATTATTAATATTGAACTTTGGCTCCCTTTTTCACATTTATGTTTTTGATGGGATTTTTATTTCACACCAAAAATTATTTCCAATCAGCATGAGTATATGTATGTGTTTATGTCGTTACGGGTAGTCAGAAGCTAATAAATCGGGTTATGGCGGTCAAATGGGCAGTCACCTCATGTGAAATACTGGTATTTAGCTGTATTAGATTAGACTGCAAGCCAACCCCAACGCACGTAGTTGGAAAAGTTTGAACTAATAAAAAAAACTAACGAAACCAGGTGACTGCCGAGGTTTTGTGAAGATGCTTCACTGAGATAAAGGCACTGCGGCGCGCCTTGCGGTACACAACATGCATTTATACATACGTTGCGTTTGAGTTGCTATCACTTTTTGGGCAGGCGCACGCTCGACGAATTTTAGCATTTTTAGCTATGGTACACAGTGAGTGGCCTGTTTTTATAAGCCGAGAGGTTGCCAAGGGCAGGGTCGTGACCGCTTGCCACGTTCCATTACGGGGACGCAACGACATCGCAGACGAAAGCGTGGCGTGATTTGTTTCGACGCCAACACCATCTATCGGGCTTCGAAAAAATCCGAAATATGAATATTTCGTTTTATTTATTTTTCTTCTAAGGAGTGGCATAAAAAATTGTATTGATTTTTAAATTTTGATTATCTTCGCGTTGGTGTCATTTTGATAACATTTTTCACTATTAATTGTACAGCCACGCCATACAAGGTACAGGCTTTCTTTTACTTGTTTATTAGCAATTTAAATTTATACGTTTATTAAGACTATATGATATACATACATATTTGTAATGTGCTCGTCAAGACCTTTCTTTTGATACCAAACATGTCACAATTATCTGAAATTTATTTTTTTCGTCCTCTGAAATTTACGTGTCAAGGCCACCATAATACATTTAGGAATAATTTATATAGCCTATGTCACCCGGAACGTTTTTAGAAATCTATTGATACCTCAATCATAAAAATCGGTTCAGTGGGTTAGGCACCAGAGTGGAACATAGAAATATACATACATACATACATACATACCTACATAGACTGCTAAAATCATAACCCTTCCTTTTGGCTTTGCCGTAGTCGGGTAAAAATGAGAGAAAACTTAAAAAAAACAAGTTTCTAATTTTTTTTAGTTGTTAACTAAAGTTTTACTTGCAACTTGCTTGCTAGTTATAAAACTCATGGAAGACGTACAGACCGTAAACACCCTGTGTTGTTTACGTAACAATGTTTACGTACCCTGAAGTAGCGCTTTTTACTTTAGATGACATATTTCGAATATCAGTTTGTGAGGAGATAGAGAGCTCTAACTGTGAGTAATGAAGTAGGTATTTGTCTTTTAAATTCCGATATTTCGGAATCGAAATCATAAGTATTTGTTTATTTAATTTTATTTGATGAAAATGGACAATACTCGTTACCTATGTGTATTTGTAAATATTATGTCTCTTTCTTATAAATCTTTAAGTTCAGTGTTTCCATTAATGTTAGTTACTAGCACTTCGCCCGCGACTTCGTTCGCGCGGGTTTAGTTGGTACTCCACGAACTTCATCTCCCCTCTAAACTCGGGTGGTGTGTAAATTACTTATTAATAGACTAAACGTTGGGCTGTTCGCTCAAACCGAACATTTTTCTTACTTAGAGTATTTTTATACCAGTCGTAACTTTTAAACGAAAGGTCCAATTTGAATAACTTCAAGTGTAATTTACATCCACATAACCAACCTTAATTATTAAACAAGTTAAATACATAAGGATTAACATCATGATACTTAAATCACTACTATTCCATTTCACCCGGGTTTTGATTGAATAATTTGAACAAAAAGCGTTCATTGTGATTTAACCTTAATAGTTAGATATATATCCTCGCGGGCTTTTTTGTAGATATTGATGTTCTCTATAAAACTTTAGTATATCACTTTGCTCTATTGTCAATAGTTTCCGCAGCGTACGCGATGGGTCTTTTTTGGTATTTTTTTTCACACCTTGAGTTACCTACATTATCGAAGTTTTCATACGAATCCCTAACTTTTTTGTAAATATTCTATAGCCTATGTCCATCAGAGATAATGTAGGCTTCTAATGGTGAAAGAGTTATTCAAATCAGTCCAGTAGTTTTGGAGCCTATTCATTTCAACCAAACAAACAAATCTTTCCTCTTTATAATATTATATAGTGTAGAAGATCTATGAAGTACATTAACCCTAATCGGACTAACAACTGACAGTAGTTGATTTGGTAGCAAAAGTTCTTTTTGAAAAACGCCTCCAGTGCCGTATATCTTATTGATATTACGCTCAAAAATGTTTTGAACAAATTAGTTTTCTATTTAGTTCATTTCATGTGAATTAACTAACAATTAGCAAGTCATTTTAGAATCAAAGATTCTACTTAGTAATCTTTCAATAGGTGTATATTATAGCTGTTGTGCACTGAACAAAAACCTTAACTTCGATGTCCATCACTCGTGTAGATCAGTGACAACAGTGGATTAACGATTGGCAAAAGTTATGTCATTAGCAAAGGTTCTTCTTGAAAAGATCTTTCTAATGGTGTTATCTTATGGTTATGCGTCCTGCTTAAACTTACTTCGATTCGCAAAAATAATTTGGTACCTACCTATTAAACTCATTGACACCAAATGAACTAAGAATTGTCATAAGTTCTGTTATTAAGTACTTATTAGCCAATGTTGTTCTTTCTGATGGTGTTACGTCGCAGCCAACTGCCTTAATCAGCCGTTTAATTGGCTGACTAGCCTTTTCATTGAACAGCACCGTTTAATCAACGGCCTCAGTGATGATCCTGGAGTTTCTTTGGAATAGGTACGGTAGGTAAGTGAGTGTACCCACACTTGGTGTAGATTCGTACAGATGAAGCGCTCGTTGATCAAGAGGAGATATTATTCCTCCCTCCCTCTACTATTTGTGTAGTTGGTTGCGGATATTGAGAACACTATTTGTGTGCAGGTGAGCAGAGCGCTGAGCGCTGAGCGCGGGCCAACAGAGCGCAGAGGGCGCGGGGCGCGCAGGGCGCGGCGGCGGCGCGGCGGCATGGCGCGCGCGCGCGGCCGGCCGGCGGCATGGCGGTGAGCGTCCCCGAGGTGATGTACGGCGCCTACTACCCCTACCTGTACGGGCGCGGGGCGGCGCGCTCCTTCCACCACGCGCCGCACTTCCAGTACGATCGGGTCAGTACCACCACCACACCACCACACGCCCAGCTCCACTCTCCTACAAACATGTCAACGTACCACCACTCCTGTTCCGAACTGTTCACTACCATCATAATAATAAGTACGTCCCCAGAAGCTGTGGAGTATGAAGGCCATCAGGAGTCAGTATGAACAAAGGATAGCTATCAATCTTTGCATAGCGCCGTCTCTCTCTCGCGCTACAAGTCCGTAGTTTCGGGCTAGTTGCGGGCGTATTCTACTCCGAATCACCTAACCACTAAGAAATGGCAACACGACTTGGCAGTTACTGTCAAATCGCGTTGTCATTCATTCTTAGTTCGGGTTCGGGACTAATCGAAAGTCCGTAGGTGAGACGGAGTAGAATACGCCCGCAACTAAGCCCGAAACTACGGACTTCGGGCTTAGAGAGTAGCCCCCCTGTTCTATTGGCATAGGGACCTATCACCTACAGAATGTTTGCTAGTCAGTCAGCTGGTCGGCGCGTATGCTGCCGCAACTAGCTCAACTGTCATAGCAGCCTGTGTCTTAGTAGTCTCGTAGGGACAAGCGCCGCTGCTAAGTTTGGGCTTCTGAGTCTTGGTGGGTTCGACATCCATGTTCGTAAAGTGTTATACAGTCAGTTATGCAGCCTGGCCTGGTGGCCGTTTGAATTTGATGGCAATACGCATCTCTAGCCAATAATTTACTTACTGAATCCTACACGCGTAGCCTGTCCAACCCTACCTCAGTTTGGCAGACTTATTGCCGTTGGCAAGTCCTCGTTTGGATGTTATAACTTTCTTACCATGACAATTCAAAGTGCCGTAAATGGTTTAATTGAAATAAATGTTTCTTTTTGGTTGTGCTATCTAAGGTGGTTATCTAATTTATGCTATTAGGCTATTAGGATCACCTACGTACAATTCATATCACGCAATTCATTTGTCTGACAGGTTCGTGTCACGAATCTCTATACAGTTCTACTAAAGTGGCCTCTGCGGGCAGTACGAGCGTACAGTGGCTCTACCACTGGACGCTCCGTTTAATCACTTTCCGGTTTCATTAAAATCAACACTTCGTTGTCCATATTATTATTAAATGAAGTCTGTGAAGATCCTTTTCTTGCATGGAGGTATCATCTTGAAATTCAATTTCAAAGACGCAGTAAGAACAAAAGTCCGAACATCGTTAATTTGTAGTTTTATCACATACAAAAATATTGTGATGTATCGCAGAACATTTTTTCAAGTAAGAAGGACAAACCCTTCAATCCTAATCTTTTCGTCAGAGTAATGTTCTACTTTCAAAGTTTATGTGTGTAATTGTCGTGGTTTTCGGGACCGCTCGGGACACTACAGAACCCTATACTATGCGTGGCCCTAAACGCGCTTGACCGGGTTTTAGTTTGACTTAATCCCTAAATCCCAAACAGATTGACATTTCCAATATTAGCGCGCATCCCATCATTAGTCCTTACCTTCGGGCCAAGCAAAGGTCCAAGATCAAGGTTTGCTAAAAGGCGACGAGCGCTCTCTGTTGCGTGCGTCGCCCATGGCACATCACATTACTCACACTTCGTAGAATGAGACTTTTAGCCCTAGATAAATTACTTCTTACTATGCCACTAGTTTGGTGGCTAACTGTATAGGGTCGCCATTTGAAAATGTTGTATTAGCTGTAGCAAGCGTAGTGCCAGCTCGTGCCTCGTGAGGCGGTTGTTTCGCATGCAGGTATTTCCGTCGCCGCCATCGTCGACCGGCGCGCGGCGCGGACGGGTCAGCTGGTTTGTCAGCTTCGCTTCTCATAGTTTTTACGTTGCGGTGTCAACGCATCTGAGTACGATCATCTCGAAAGTAAAGATCGTCACACGCATGTGAAGCAGAAGCGGTTCATAGAGTTAAATTAGTTTTTCTGTGGCTAGGAGCGAGCGCGCGGCCGGTCCGACCGGCCCATATATCACGCGCGCAAAAACCAACTCGCCGCGTCCGCTCCCGCGCACCCCGCGCACCCGCGCCCCGCGCCACACTGCCAGCATGATCGGGGAATCTTATCATTTAGGAACCTTCAGTAAAACTATTCTGTTCGTATTTACTTGTTACTAATCTTATACTCAAACATACTTTCTGTGAATGTCACAGCAGGAGGAGTACCAACACTAGCGCGGTAACGCTCACTTACTAGGTATTAATAATGATGACAGCTGTTGCAACTCATCCTTGGCCTCGTCATCAGGCCCGACCTGACTGAAAGTAAACCGCGACACTGCCTGTATGTCACTGGTAGCTCTACACTCCGCTAGTAAATGCATGGTGTCAGTGTCAGAGTAGACTGTTTATTGGGAGATACTGGACATTAAAGGATGTCCTGGAAGTAGGTGCCGAATCCCCCACAAAAAAAAGAAGGTATCTCCGCCCTTCTGTCTCCGAGTGTTTGTCCCTCTAAATAGGGACAAAAATGAATTTTTGTGTCATCTGTCCCCAAATTCATAAATGGGGGGGGGGACAGATGGGAATTAAAAGTTTCATCTGTCCCCGAAATATTTTTTAATTAAAGTATTCGGGACCAGATGGTAATTTTCCGTGTCATCTTTAGATCAATTTTCCGCTGGAATTATGAACAGTTAGGATCCATAAGTACCAGGAGAACAGAAACATGTTCTTGTGGGTTTTTTCGGGCTGAAATTATGAGTGCTAAAGATTCACAAGAACCAGGATACCAGGAACATATCGAAGTATTTCCGGAGCTGGAATTGTTAGCGGTTAGGATTCGAAAGTACCGGGAGACCAGAAACATGTCAAAGTATGTTTTCAGCAAGAATCGTGAGCTCTAAAGATTCACAAGTACCAGGAGACCACAAACATATCGAAGTGATTCCGGGGCTGAAAGTAAGAACAGCAAAGACTCACAAACTATAAGGATTCCAGAATTATGAAGGTGATATTCCAAGGATCAGAATATGAGATGAAAAAAGTTGCGCGCCAGCTCTAAAGTCTACGCAGACGAAGTCACGGGCAGAAGCTAGTTTATAATAATCAGTTCATGTCACAGTTGAGCGCGAACTTTTTTTATCTCGTATTCTGTTTTGTCTAAAAAACACCTTCATGATTCTGGAATCCTGATAGTTTGTGAGTCTTTGCTGTTCTTACTTTCAGGCCCGGAATTACTTCGACATGTTGGTGGTCTCCTGATACTTGTGAATCTATAGAGCTTACGACTCTTGCCGTAAGAATACTTTGACTTGTTTCTAGTCTCCTGGTTTCTACTTGTGAATCTGTAGCGCTCGTAATTCCAGCCCCGGCAATACTTTGACATGTTTCTGGTCTCCCGATACTTTTGAATCCTAACCGCACACAATTCCAGCTCCGGAAATAATTCGATATGTTCCCGGTATCCTGGTGCTTGTGAATCTTTAGCACTCATAATTTCAGCCCGGAAAACCCCACAAAAACATGTTTCTGTTCTCCTGGTACTTTTGAATCCTAACTGTTCATAATTCCAGCGGAAAATTGATCTTAAGATGTCACGGAAAATTACCATCTGTCTCCGAATACTTTAATTAAAAAATATTTCAGGGACAGATGAAACTTTTAACTCCCATTTGTCCCCATTTATGAATTCGGGGACAGATGACACGAAAATTCCCATTTGTCACAAACACTCGGAGACAGATGGGAATACTCCAGGTATTTGTGATATAAGAGAGTTGTGCTTTGCTCAGTGATGAGTTATGCCTCATTGCTGCCTATCTGGGTTGAGTTCATGGCACTAGCTCGGAATGCTGCAAGTAGTTGAATAAGCGCGCGCGCATTCATTGGTTTTTGTGAAGCTTGCGACGTGGCGACGACGTGGCCCGCGGTATTGGCTAGTGCCAGCAGTTGTTACCGCACGGCGCCAGTTGACGACGATCTTAGCTTAGACCTCATTTAAGTACCACTGTGCGCACAAACCGGTGATCCTGTTAGTTGTTACCGTAATACCGTTGGTCCCTAATGTAATGAAATTACATTTCATTAAATTGGATTTGCCGCGCTTCGCGCGTGTATTAGGTTGTCTGTGGAAGTGAGTAGAGGACGCATCGGGGTGACACGGAATTCAATGGCGGATAATGTTATAAAAAAGTAACTAGCTTATTGGGATCGTCGGAAGCACACACGCATTTGACGATGACTTGCGCGTATGCAAAAAGTTATAGGTACCTAGGTAAGTTATGCTTCTGTTAAAAATACAAGAAATAATGTTTTTCAACAATAACAATATTTTCATATAAGTACTTACGTTTATAAACCCTAACACTTTGCGCAGGTGCGGAGGTGTTCTTCATCTATCTTTTCTGTAACGTACTCGTATAATTCTATGGACCCGTGCGGCTGTCAACTGCTTAGCCACGAGCTCCAATATGTTTCCATACTCCTTGTAAACATCATAAAGTTACCTCACCACTGTGCCGCCTTCTAGGACCCTTCAGAGTTCCCTGTATTATAAGAAATCGTATTTGCGGAACACATGCTAGTTCGGAATCCAGCGATAATGTGGCGTCCCTCGCTAGTTGGCTACCGACCGAAGTCCGTGTTGGGCAGGCTCGATCAAAGATAAGTGATGCAATGAATTTAAATGACGTTTTACTGCCTAACACAATCTCAGACGTTTAAACTGTGCTCTGAGAACATTATTTTTAGGTTTGGTTTTATATCGTTAGTAGCAACTCGGAAGTAAGGTAGCAGTGGTGTTGCAGTTCAACGTGCAGGGCAATGCGGGCAGCGAGGCGTACGGCGGCGGCGCGGCGGCGCTCAGCTCGGGTTCGGCGTCATCGGGCGCGCAGTCCCCCGCCAGCCCGCCGCACGCGCACCACGCGCAGCACGCCGCGCGCCTGCGCGCCAAGGAGGAGGACCTGTCTGCGCACGGCCGCGCCAGCGCTGACGGTACGTGCACTCGCTTCAACTACCGAGCACTATTACTTCTTCAACCTTTCCCGAAGAAGGCTCCGAGCAGTTACGCTTTCAAGCGCGTGCTGACTGAGATCTTTTAGCAATTCTGAACTTCACAATTCAGAAATAAGCTGTACTTGTTAGCCGCTTTTCTAACGAGCGCAGCTTATTTCAGTAGTTGTTCCACTGTAACGAGTTGTGTCCAGCTCAGTGAGTGTGTGTGTGTGCAGGCGGCGGGTCGTCGGAGTCGGAGACGGAGTGCGGCGGCGGGGGCGCGGCGCGGGCGCGCGCGCAGTACGTCAGCGCCAACTGCGTCGTGTTCACGCACTACTCCGGAGACGTGGCCGCCGTCGTCGACGAGCACTTCGCGAGGGCCCTCTCGCTCGACAAGCCCAAAGGTCAGCTCTACATACATCCTGCTCTCATCATTCATATCTACTTATCAAATCAACAGCTGAAGCCGTTCATGAATTAACAGATCGGACCAACAACTTAGATAATAAGACAAATCATTAGCAATTTATACAGGCTTGGTTGAACCTGCGAAAATATCAGTAGATACTCAAAGTTAAATTACAAAATACGGGAGTAATATTATATGAAGCAGCCGGTCAATTCTGTAAACATGTCGAAGTGAAGGCTTGGGTGTAGTGATCACGAAGTGAGCTGTCATTTCATCTAGATTACTTAGCTTGACAGCTCACTTCACCCGAAATATGTCGAAGTGAAGGCTCACTTCGACATATTTACAGAGTCGCGCTGCAGTAGTCCACTATTACTCGTACTTACTGTTTACCGTTACCGATTATGCTTTCTTGCAGACTATAAACCATAGAAGTACACAAACTATCACACATGAGCTGAGACTATGCAGCGGCTCTCTAGTTTAGTAGAAGATTGAAACATCCAAGTCTCTAAAGAGGTAGTCATAAAGTTTATTTTGTGTTCGGTGGTGGGGCGATGTTTCACCACTATATTCTGCATCTGCCTCCAGAGGGCCGCCTTGCTCCGTAAACCTCAATATTTGCTTCTGAAACTGTAGCAAGTGGTCTGAATCTTGAAATATTGGTGCTGGTAGGTACATCTTTAAGGTTGAGGAATTCGCTTTCTTGTAGTGGAAGTATTGTAATGTTCCTGTTGATGCCCCAATAGTCATAAATTTAAATTTAAAATTGTAAACTTTAGGTCGTTTAAAGTTAATAGTAATATGTATGTAGATCCAAGCATCGCCGCGTCGCGTTTTATTTCTTTATACTTAGGTATGTAGGTACCTATTACTACCTCCTATCTACTACAATCTTTACGATCGATCTTCAGCTGTACGCGTAAGGTACTACATCGTATTTCGTGTGCAAAAATGTCATATCGATTGAACGAGTGAAATTAGCTTAGAACCTCTCAACAATTTCCTCATATTTCACTTTTGCGCTTCATCAGACTCTGATCACTGATCTCTAACCTATTAGCTTCTGCGAATATCGGAAATGATCCCAAGGGAACATACTCCCGGGATAAGACGTAGCCTTTGTGCTATTCAAGACACCAACATACCAAAAGAAAGAATACGTTGGTAATGTAACAGAATCTATGTTCTCTGTTTTGTTTTGTTGTTTGTCACAGTACAGTGTCCAGTGTGACTCCGCACGTTGCTTACCATACTCTGTAGGAAGCATGGTCATCACTAAGCGAAAATAAAGAAAGAAAATTTGATAACCTATTTTTGAAGTGAAAACTTCTTTAGCGGCGTTGAGCACTTTTTCTGTAATGGGTATAAAATCTTAAACTCGCGTCAGGACACGTGACCTGATCGAAAAAGCGTAAGACGGACTCGCGTCAGGGTCACGTGATGCTGATCGAAAAAGCGTAAGACGGACTCGCGTCAGGGTCACGTGATGCTGATCGAAAAAGCGTAAGATCGAGGGGAAGGGAGAGGAACTAGTATCTCCCACTCTTTCTACCGTGCCTGAGTGTGCTGCTCCGCTTAGGCGGCACAGGGCAGTTGCGCGAATGTCCGTCTGTGTTTATGTACAGCGTGCCACGCGTATCCAAGGATACGAAATTACGGAATTACGAAATTATGGATGAAAGTTGATTTTTCTAAGAGATAAAAATTAATGTAATATATAAATAAATAACGATATAATATTATGAATAATAACATGTAAATTGTCATATTTGTGTACGATAGCGCAATAAATAAACATTGTATTCTACCTCATAAATGATAGTATTTTTGTACTTATAATTAAACACAACGTTAATACTAAAGTTTTCACTTCTGCCGGCACTCCCGGAGTGCTATTTTTTTTATTTGTGATGGGTTTGCTCTTGACTCTAGTCTAGGTCAGAGATGACAGAGACAAAGTCTACGATGGAACGAGCTTACCCAGAAGGAGCCTGTTCACTCTAACTTTGAAGAGATTAGGGTTGTAAGCGTTTGGAAACACGGACGCAGGCAGAAAGTTCCACACCTTTGCTGTGCGCATTATAAAAGACGTTTGGAAACGCTTAGTGCGAGTTGGTGGAATAGCAACAAGATAGGGATGGTAAGATGCAGTGCGTCTGGAGTTCTTGGGCACACTCACCGAAGTACAATCTGTAGAAGACCGACAAGCAGGTAACCTTATGGCGAAGAGCCAAGCTATGCAGCTTGAAATCCACCAGTTTTACGTCACCGATGAGCCTCTTAGCTCTGCGTTCCACCGAATCAAGCGCGGCAAGCTGATACTTAGCTGAGCCATCCCAAAGGTGGCTACAATACTCCATGCAGGATCGGACTTGCGCTTTATATAGGGTTAAAAGCTGTCAAGGCCTGAAGTATCGCTTCACCCTATTTAGGATGCCTAGCTTTTTGGCCGCGGTTTGGGCTTTGTACTCGATGTGGGCGCCGAAGTTGAGACTGGATGTCAACTCCATGCCTAGGAGCTCGATCCGATCAGTCACAGGAACAGATGCACCCCGAAAAGTAGGAGTTTGGTCAAAATGACTCCTTTTTACGGTAAAAAAACACGCCTGTGTTTTAGTGGCGTTAAAAGTGACCACATGGTCATCACCCCACTGGGAGACAAGGCTTAAGGTCAAATTTGTCCGCTCTACCATGGCCTCTCTCAAGGAACGAACTTCATCCCCGCTGGTTGTTGCGCTGGACAAGTATCTCTCTGAAACCGTACTGTCATCTGCGTACCCAACCAGACCAGGCTGAAGTAGGTCATTGATGTGCAGCAGGAAAAGAGTTGCAGAGAGAACAGACCCCTGAGGAACTCCGGCATCAATAGCCATGAGGTCAGAGGGGCAGCCGTCAACGACTACTCGGATCGACCGTTCACTCAGGAAGTCTGATATCCAGCTACAAAAACCCTGTCAAAGGCCTTCGAGATGTCGAGCGACACGGCAAGTGCTTCGCCGTGTCTCCAGATGGCCTCGCCCCAGCAGTGCGTGACATACACAAGAAGATCGCCAGTTAACCGTCCCCGGCGAAAGCCATATTGACGGTCACTGAGGAGATCATTGTCTTCAAGGTAGGTCAGCAGCTTACTGTTTAGAACCCTTTCCATAACCTTGCATAGGATGGAGGTAATGGCGATCGGACAGTAATGTGCAGGGTCAGCACGATCTCCCTTTTTGGGCACCGGTTGCACATTCGCAAGCCTCCATGATTCGGCACCGTTCTTTTTTCAAGAGAGAGACGGTACAGGCGTGCCAACACAGGAGACAGTTCAGGTGCACATTGCCTCAACACTCTCGCTGGAATGCCGTCAGGCCCGCTGGCCTTATTCACATCTAGACTGCACAATACTCTTCGGACCTCTTTGAAGTGAACTGTGATCTCCGGCATCGAAGAGTCACAACGAGGTAAAGTTGGTGGTTGCTTGGAGCCAGCGTCTAGACGCGAATTGCTTGCTAAGAGAGTTGCAAATAAATTTACAAAATATTATTTATATTATTTTACAAAAATAATTTCAAGTCTTGGAGGAAGATCGTTACCTATACAGAGGACTCATGAGTTATCAATGTCATAGATCAGCTGTTTCGGTCGTCCTGTTGAGTACGGTATTCTCAGGTTCCACAGGGTTGTATCCTTGGCCCTACCTTATTAGTACGTATATCAATGACTATTGTGATTTAATTATTGTAAACAAAACCGATGCTGATGGTGCTGCCTTGATAAGTATTTTGATGCTAACACACGTAAATAACTCTGTCGCAGCTTCACAATCTCAACTACCGACAGGTTACAACTTGAAGCATCTGTGAGTGGGAGCAGCTCCAGCTGCCTTCCTTCTTGACTCTTATTGGAAATGAGACTGAAATATTTGGTTTGTTAAAATATCATTGAGCAACTTGTATTGCAAACGGAAACGATTGATTCGTAAAAGTATAACTACTACTTAGTTATACATTTACGAATCAATCGTTTCCGCACCTAAAGTGTAACGATAGAGTTAGGGCTGAGGCTCGGCCGCGGCCGCGAGTCCCACACTGTGCCTTGATACCGAGAACTTGGAGCAAAAACATTCGCGAGCGGTTCGGAGAACAGCTGCGATTGTGCGAGTGTCGAGCGACGAGCGCGCAGGACAATGCGGGGGACGGCTCCCGCTCCCCACTCACTAGATAAATCATTGAAGTGCTTCTCGGAGCCGCCTTAATTAAACCCGACGTTTAATTACAAACTAGACCCCCCCCCCGCCTGCGGCCGCTTCATCGCCATCCATTTTGCTTCAACTCTTTACTTACCCCCGGTCACGCCCGGTGAACTTCATTTGAGAACCCATTATGTACCTACCTACTCACTGAAAAGGTTTATGAAGGAGTTTCTTAAAAAGGCTATAAGTATATCTGACTCCAAACATCAGCTAAACTAAGCATCGCGTCCGCACTAGATGATGTATGTGTGTTGTTATTTGGCAGTACACATGCATAGCGATGATGACACCAATGACGTTCGCGGCGCGGCGGTGACGCAACGCGAGACCGGTTCTGTCGGCTGCGGCTCGAGGCCAGCTACGAGCCAAAAAATATTGCGACTCGTCGATTCGTTGCGAGACCGAGCGACGAGAGTCGGGACATAGTTACTTGGCCGTGATTAGATCGGAAAAACTCAGGCTATTACTTAAAAGATGGCCGAAAGGAGCCGCTTGATAAAAACGCACAACGTTGGCATAGTCTCGGGCTCGCGGGCCGGCGCGCTTTGTGCGCGAGCGCGGCCGCCGCGCGCCGCGCCGCATACCGCGCGCTGCAAAAACCGCGCGACCGCTTCTAACTAATGCCAGGCCACTCCACGTCATACGCCACACCGCCGCCGCCGCACTATCCCGCGGCTCGCCGGACACACTCGGCTCATTGATATTTCCGACACGGATAGGTTAGGTTCGAATGGTATCAAGGTTCTAGTAATTATGCTAGAGCTAGAACGAGCTAGCTAACTTAGCTCCAGCTATCCCATTCATGTTAGCTTGCTTTGAACCCTCATCATCATCATTATCATATCAGCCAATTCCGCGTCCGCTGCTGAACGTAAGCCTGCCCCATAGAGCGCCAACCCTCCCGGTCTTGAGCAGTCCGCATCCATCCGCTGCCAGCCATCTTCTTCGATCTATCGTGTCACAGGGCGTCCCGCACACATTTGCCCACTCTAACACACGTCTGCTCCATCGACGGTCTGTCCGTCTTCAGACACGGCCCACTTTCACTTCAACATGCTGATTCTACGCGAAATGTCGGTGACTTTTCTGAATTAGTTGTTGCGAATTCTATCCACCATATAAACCCAGAGCATTGCTGTGTCCATCGCACGCTGAGCAACCTTTAATTTGTGGACCAGACCTATAGTGAGTGTCCTCGTTTCGGCTCTGTAAGTCATTCCGGGTAGGACGCCCTGGTCTTAAGGGATTCTGGGATCTTGAATCGTCGATCCCACGCAGATATCACGCAGCTTCCCGAATGCCGCCTAGCCCAAGCGTATTCTTCTGGTCGCGTCCTTCTCAAAGTTGTGCTGGCCCAGTTGTACAATTTGGCCTTGACATAATTATGTATTCTTGCACAACCTCGAGGGTAGCGCCATTTACGATTACAGGTCTCGTTGAGAAATTATCATAGTACATGTGGGATCGACCATTCAAAGATATCACGCGGTTTCCCGAAGCCGCCCAGCTCAAGAGTATTCTTCTGCCCTTTGAACCCTGCAGGCAGCAAATAGGAGTTGACTTTCTTTGGTTACGACCCGATGTTAAGTCGACGTAACATTTGATTAAATTATATCAAGTGATCATTCGATCAAAGAAATCTTATGAAATATGAGAACGATAACTTTTAACCATTGGTTCAAATGTAACTACGTTATATCAATTAAAGAATGTATGAAATATAATAAGATTATCATTAAGATGTTATAACTATAGTAAGACTGACTATAGTAGATTCGTTATTTTATCAAAAAACGCGTACCATATGAATGAATCTAGAATTTTACCTATGCTAATGTCTACTCGCCGGACAGTTCTTTTCATTAAGTTAGATAAAATGAAGTATAAGTACAAAATAATTAATGGCTCGATTAAGCCACATGCAAGTCCCGCAAGAATAATTAGTTGAAAGTTTCTGAATGTGATTTGTGTCATGAACAGTAGGTACAGAGCCTTCATTATTATAAAACATCGGTTGTGTTCCCATTACTGGTGGACCTACGAATTCATAGTTCATTTGCTTATGTACCTAATGTATGTAGACCGTAAAGTATGTACCAGCGCATGGTCGTGAGCGGTACCTAATCGTGATTCAATGAAGAAACATTAAGTATAGGTAGATAGGGACTCTTTCTTGCAAAACAAATATGTTTAGAGTGTATGTCGACGTGTGAGTGGTGTGTTGTTTGTGCAGAGAGCGTGCCGATGGTGTCGCGCAACCTGCCTGCGTCGTTCTTCAACGCGGCGGCGGCGGCCGGCGTGGCGGGCGTGCCAGGCGGCGCCTGCGCCGGCGTCGACATCTACGACTACGACCCCTGGCACCAGCACTACTCGGGGTGAGTGTGCGGCTTCTGCGTGAGGCAGCCCGACCTGCTGGAGCGAGTCTGACGAGTGTGTCCCGCAGGTACGGGCACGCGGCGCACCGGCACGCGGCCGAGTACCACGCGGCGGCGGCGCACCACAACATGGCGGCGGCGGCGGGCTACGGCGGCCTGCTGCTGGGCCGCGGCGGCCTGCACCCGCAGTACAAGCCCGTGGACTGGCCGGCGCAACACCACGCGCCGCACCACCTCGACCCCGCCGCCTGCTCGCCCTACTCCTACCCCGCCGTGCCCGGTACGTACCAACTAACATCCTACATCGTGTTCGGGTTACATCTGGACTTGTTTACTACATGGACCTTAGAACGGACACAATTGTTCCAAGCGCTCAAACGATTCTGTCGTAACTAGAATGTAGCTAACAATTTGGGAGCATTAATATTAGTGCGAAATTTTATCCCTTTTGCTTGGCAACGGTCCTTACTCAGCTGTAAAAGTCTCTTTTAATGACTATTGAATTAGTTCTGTTCCGTTTTCTGCTTGATAAAATGTGAAAATAATGTTTTTCTTACTGCCGCTGCTCTTTTCTGATTAATGTCGTTGCGGGATCCAAGATAGTTGAATAGTTTTTCCGGCACTCGACGAGCTTCATTGACTCGGCGTTTTTCTAGAGGTCGCCATAGTTGATTCTGGCTGAGAAGCTGTAGTGGTTGGGAATAGTTTGGCGGGCAGGTCTGTCACATAGCTTCCGTCTCACACAGCGTGCGCGCGGCGCTCGGCTCGCCCGGCATGTCGGCAGCGCTGACGCTAATGTAGGGGATATCAAAGGCATTTCTATAATTCAGTCGCAGAGCAAACGATCAAACGCTGCGATAAATAACGTACATACTTTAATGACAAAATGTTTTCCTAACGGTGTTGTATGCGGGCGTGCCTCGCGGTCGCATGTATTTGAATTTTCAAAGAGATTCCGGTCGCGTCTGGCGCAGATATTTTAATTGTGATGATTTAAGCGCGTTATCCGAATGACAAAACAAAGCATTCCCACTTTGCGGTCGCTGTTTGTGTGAGCCGCGTCGGTGCGCACTGGAGCCGTGTGGCACAGTACCCACCTCGCAGCGGCTCTCTGCCGGCAGCCGGCAGCGGCGCTAGTGCCCGGTCGCCGGTCGCCGTCTGCCGGTCAGTTCGCGGCAGCTCGACAGTTTGAAAAAGCGTCGCGTGATTCGCAATCGTCCGCGAGCCGGAATTTAGATTCGCCTCTAAGGATAGGCATAATTGCCGCGGCGGATAAGAAACGATTATAAACTACGGTTGGTGCGGTAAAAACGGCGGACGGAGGCGGCGAGTTGAAAGGCTCTCTAGTGTCCGTAATGCGCGGGACGAGGTGCGGGGGGGGGCGCTCCCTAATGACGACGATTAAAATTAATTTGCACGGAGTCTCCTGCCCCCCGCCCCGCCTCGCCACGCACCCTCCGCGACCAAATTAAATTCTTGAGTCGCGATCGAGCTCCCCCTCAACCCGCGCGCGCCGCCCCTCGTCAGATATGCATCGCTCCCTTTTGTCTTCGTGATGGCCCCCGTCGTCCGCCCGGGCGCTCGTCCACCCGGGCACTCGTCCGCCTGGCCGCCACTCGACTGATAATGTTTTGCTTGAAGGATAGGGGAAGCCCTTTCGATCTTTAAAATGTGCATTTATTTTAGTGAAGGGAAATCTCTCCAGTACAGAATGTGGGGCCCACCCATTACAGGGTATTCAATTCCTAATGACATCGGATTATGAGAGCTGTATCGCAGTCGGTAAACAAGTAGTTTCAAAGAGCGCGTCGGTAGCTACGTACTTGTTGTTCTTTAAGTTCTTACATTTGTAGTAATTTCACTGAATGTGAAATCTATACATGTAGGTACATATACAGGGTGGATTTCTAAAGTATGTGCGAATGGCCATTCCGAAAGTATGAGGAATATCGAATTATAATGTTGTGCTCTCCTTGTTTAAAAAACCAGCCAAGTGCGAGTCGGGTTAAGTATTTTTTTTTTAAAATACTTAACAATTTTTCCTGCTTGAACATGAACATTGCAAATGTGATAATTGTTAAACTATAAATTTGAGATTTTTTTTCATTCAATGGAGCTATTTTTAAAAGTTTTTAGAATATATCCTCGTTGGAAAAATATATTTTTAATTTTTTTATTAACAACTAGCACTTCGCCCGCGACTTCGTCTGCGTAGACTTTAGAGGTGGCGCGCAACTTCTTTGTACCATATTCTCATTCTCGGAAATTCATCTTCATGATTCTTTATTCTGATAGTTTGTGAGTCTTTACTGTTCGTACTTTCAGCCCCAGAACTACTTTGACATGTTTCTGGTATTCTGGTACTTGTAAATCTTTCGCTCATAACTCCAGCCCAGAAGAAACTTTGATATGTTTCGGTTCGCCTGGTATTTTTAAATGCAAACCACTCATAATTCAAGCTTTGGAAATACTTCGACATGTTTCTGGTATCCTGGTACTTGTGAATCTTTACCGCTCATAATTACAGCCCGGAAACCTAACCACTCAAAATTCTAGCGCCGGAAACATTAAAACATGTTACTGGTCTCCTGGTATCTACTTTTGCATCTGTATCGCTCATAATTACAGCCCCGAAAATACTTCGACATATTTTTAATCTCCTGATACTTTTAAATCCTTACCGCTCACAATTCGAACCCTGAAAATACTTCGACATGTTTCTGGTCTCCTAGTACATACTGAATCTTTAACGCTCATAATTTCTGCGCGGAAAAACCTCCACATTGTTCTGTTGTTCAATCCTAACCGCTCACGAATCCAGCCCCGAAAATACTACGACATGTTTCTAATCTCTTGGTACTTTTGAATCCTAACCGCTCACAATTCCAACCCTGGAAATACTTCGACAT
This sequence comes from Lacanobia wlatinum, assembly GCA_947578705.1. Taxonomy (NCBI): domain Eukaryota; kingdom Metazoa; phylum Arthropoda; class Insecta; order Lepidoptera; family Noctuidae; genus Lacanobia; species Lacanobia wlatinum. The sequence continues at coordinate 1,215,995 of OX388026.1, forward strand.
GTTTCTGATCTCCTGGTACATAATGAATCTTTAGCGCTCATAATTCCTGCCCGGGAAAACCTTCCACATTTTTTTATTGTTTTGTTACTTTTAAATCCTTACCGCACATATTTCTAGCACTGAAATATTTTGACATGTTTCTGGCCTCTTGTTACTTATTAATCTTTATCATTCACAATCCTAGCCCCGAAAATACTTCGACATATTTCTAGTCTCCTGGTACTTTTGAATTCTAACTGGTCACAATTCAAGCGCCGGAAATATTTCGACATTTTTATGGTCTCCTGGTACGTGTGAATCTTTAGCGCTCATTATTTCAGTCAAAGAAACAACACAACACATCAATTCTAACCCGGAAAAAAATTCAACACACATATATCTGATCGACGGTTAAAAAAAAACAAAAAATATTCGAGCCCAAAAATACTTTAACATCGTTCTGTTCTCCCGAAACCTGTGAATCTTTAGCGCTCCCAATTTCAGCCCCGGGAACACCACGACATGTTTCTGGTTTCCTGGTACTTTTGAATTCAAACCGGTCACAATTCCAGCGCCGGAAATATTTCGACATGTTTATGTACCTGGTACTTGTGAATCTTTAGCGCTCACTATTTCAGCCAAAGAAATACTTCGACATGGTTCTGGTTTTCTGTCACATGTGAATCTATAGATAGCGTTTACAATTCCAACCCGGAAAAAATTTTAAAATACATATTTCTGTACGACGGTTAAAAAAAAAAAAAATATTCGAGCCCAAAAATACTTTAACATCGTTCTGTTCTCCTGGTACTTGTGAATCTTTAGCGCTCTCAATTTCAGCCCCGGAAATACTACGACAGGTTTTTGTTCTCCTGTTACTTGTGAATTTGAAGTACTAAGGCAGCAGAAGCGCTAGGTTTCCACTTCCTCCTCAATCTCCATTAGGCCATGCCTTTTACCGGGATAAAAAGTAGCCTAAGTTTGATTTCAGAATGTGAACTATATGTGTGCCAAATTTCATCCAAATCCCTTCAGCCATTTTTGCCTGATTGAGTCACAAACATACAAACTTTCACATTTATGATATTAGTAGGATTTCAAACAGAAAAAAATTATAAATTAATTGTTGTATACTTAACTAATAGAAAAATCGCGATAAAAACAAAGTGCATGTCGTCTGTCTAGTAATTGCCTGATTTTTTTCATTGTTTTTTAAATATTTAATATGTATAAGTCAATTTTATTGTTAGTGGTCGAAGCGGGCGTGGCTTGCGAAAGCCAGAGTTTTCGGTGGTATTTTCACCCCTCTGGGAAAGTTATAAATATTGGTCCTACAGATCCGAGAGTCGACACTTTTTCTTAGAATTATCTCCTCTTTTCGAATCTTTTTTTAAATTTAAAAAATATATATATCACGTTTTGCGATATTTGCAAAAGACCAAACCATTCTTTCTTTTTTTAGTAAACTGATTATAACTTTTGCAATTTTTTCGAGCGGTACTTTACTTTTTTTTTAAATCATCTACAGGCTCTTCCGAATCGAATGACACCTCATTCATATTTTACCGAGACTGCTGACAAAGTTGACCAAAAAGCACTAGTTGACTAGACTAAATGTACAGTTCTAAGATGCAGATAACACAAAATATGCATATTTTCGTAGCGGCTGCTACGAGAGTGCTACGAGTCTACGACGACGTCAAGCTCATCTCCAACATTAATCTATTTGAAAATATTTTTCATAAAAAAAAAAATGAAGTTATAATAAATTGGTAGTAAGCAGCCTCCGAGTTGTTACGATAGGGTCGGACTAACAAAATAGGACGAATCATAAAGTATTCAGGTTTCTATTTCCGTAGCGCTTGCTACGACGCCACTCGACAGTGCTACCGCTCTACTATAGGAAAAACTACGAGAAACCTGGCCATATATCGTAATTACAAAAATCTGAATATAGTGAAGATATTTATACTAAGAGAGAAAGAGATAGCTATATTATTTAATTTCACACTTATTCATTTTATAGGATGACGTCCCCCAGAGTGCACCACCAGCAGTCAAAAGCCAGTCGATTTGAATGACATACGTAATATCGCAAATAACCTAAGTAGCTAACTTTGATACATTTTTAGAAGTACATGTAAAGTTTTAGTGAAATATTAATTTATTTAATTAATAATTTAATATTAATTTAATTTATTTTCCGCAAAATTACCAGTATTAGTTTACCGGCTTTTATATCTTCGGTTCATGGCACTGATAAATTAATCAGGAATATCCTAGCTTCCACACTGATTGATTTTGATGTGCCGTGCTTCACCGAGGCTGTGAATACCTGGAAACTCGCTTGCCCGAATGTAAATCTACCCGACAACCCATCATACCAGAGACAGTGGGATGAGCCGGTCTGCAGAGAAGTTCAGAGGAACCTTATAGCCACTTCTACTTCTACTGCGGAGCGTGCGCGCCTGCTGGCTGTGGGTGAGTGGGAGTCGGGCCTCTGGCTTCACGCACTACCGTCGTCGAACTTAGGCACCTTGTTCGACGATACAACTTTCCGCCTCGCTGCTTCCCTTCGCTTAGGCGCATCGTGTTGTTCTCCTCATCGTTGTCACTGTGGCGAAGCTGTCAACAGCCTCGGGCACCACGGTCTCTCATGCAGTCGAAGTGCGGGTCGCTTTGCACGGCACGCAAACATCAACGACATTATCCGACGCGCTCTTGTCGCCGTCGGCGTTCCAGCCGTACTAGAACCCAATGGCCTGGCACGCAACGACGGCAAGCGACCGGACGGTATGTCTTTGTTTCCATGGAAGATGGGTAGGCCTTTAGTGTGGGACGCTACTTGTGTCGATACTCTTGCGCCATCCCATCTTCCTAGCTCGTCGTGCTGTGCTGGTACTGCCGCTGCGGCTGCTGAGAACCTCAAGCGGCGGAAATATAATAACCTTGTTGGCAATTATATTTTTGAGCCGTTTGGGGTTGAAACTCTTGGACCGTGGGGTCCGAGTGCTCATGCCTTATTTAAAGATCTTTCTAAACGCTTAGTTGACACTTCGCGTGACCCAAGGGATGGCTTTTACCTCGGACAGAGGATAAGCATTGCCATACAACGTGGCAATGCCGCCAGTCTTTTGGGCTCACTTCCGGTGGACAGCGATGCGGACGAATTTTTTGACGCCTTATCTTAGTTAGGATATTTTATTTTAAGTGTATATATTTAGTACTTTAATGCTGTACCTAATTCAAATTCAAATTTTGTTAACAAATTTTATTTTCATTAACCATTATTATTCATTTAACGATAGATATTCGACTGAACTTTACAGTTATAGGTACGACAATTTTTAATAGTTTAATGATATCTTTGAATGTTTGACATTATGTTTCCTCACATTTCCAATCCAAAAACAAAATATTTTATAAACATTGAAATTTGCGTACCCAATTCATCTACACTAATATTATAAAGAAGAAAGATTTGTTTGTTTGAATTGAATAGGCTCCGAAACTACTGGATCGATTTGAAAAATTCTTTTAGCATTGGATAGCTATATTATCAGGGAGTAACATAGGCTATATATTATCTCCGTACTCCCACGGGAACAGGAACTATGCGGGTGAAACCGCGTGACGTCGAGACTAGTTGATATATAAAAACCCAAGATATACACTCAGCATCTCAAAAACGTCCGCATAAATCAAGCGTCGCGTAGTTTCAAACAGTCTCGCATCGCTCGCCATACTGCACTGCTTTGTAAAAACAACTTTAAGCGATCCGTTTAAAGTAGAATTTGCAAAAAAAATATTTATAGTAAAACTACACAGAACTCACACATGACACTTGATACATGCCAGTTTTTGACGACAGTTTCGAGTGTTGCATTTGTTCGAGACTGTGCGTCTTGGGTTTTTTATATATCAATGACACAATTGCAAAAACTGCTATTGTTTGCGAGAACATATTTTAACAAATTTTTAAAGACAGACGATTTCATGCCATTTTATAGTTTTCGTTCTTGTTTCTTTCATTTTTACTTTTGATTTCTGTCGTTTGTTTTCTGTAGTTAACAAGGAGCTTTATATAAAAGAAAGGAATGCACTACATACATATTTATTTAAAAAACCAGCCAATTGCGAGTCGGACTCGCACACGAAGGGTTCCGTATCATAAACCTTAATTTTTATTATTTGTTGTTATAGTGGCTATAGAAATACACAATCTGTAAAAAAATCAACTATCTACCTATTACGGTTCTCGAGATACAGCCCGCTGACAGACAGACGGACGGACAGCGGAGCCTTCTAATAAAAGGGTTCCGTTGGTTACCCTTTGGGTACGGAACCTCGAAAAATATCGTAATATAGCAAAGCTAAAAGTGTACATCTTATTCCGAGACAATACCCTTACAGTGACCAATATGGTGACCCACAATACGGCTGCCGCCGAAATCGGTCAACTGGGGATCTTCTCGTATGTAATAATATCTGGAGTGAGACCATTGAGAAACACGGGGAGGCACTTGCGGTCTCCCTAGACATCTCAAAGGCCTTCGACAGGGTCTGGCACGATAACCTTATTAGTAAGCTTCCTTTAAGTTCCTTTTTTCGGTCTGCCGCCGAATTGTGTGATTGTATCGCAGATTTCCTGAGGGATCGGTCTATCCGAGTGGTCATAGATGGCTGCTCGTCCGGACTGCTGGATATTAATGCCAGGGTTCCTCAGGGGTCGGTGACATTGTTCCTGCTGCATATTAATGATCTGCTAAAACCTTATCTACCTACCTACGGTAGCTTTGGGTATGCAGACGACAGCACTGTTGCTGAGAGATACGTGACCGACGCACGAGCTGGTGGGTCGTAGATTCGGTCTCTACGCGAGGCTATATGGTTGAGCGCTTGAACTTGTCCTTACAGGCTGTCTCGGATTGGAGCGATGCCAATCTGGTCAAGTTCAATGCTGCTAAGACACACGTGTGTCTGTTTTCCACTAAAAGGAGCCAATTCTACCCAGCTCCATCTTTCCGAGGTATAGCCGATAACCGACCGACTTGAGCGTCTTGGTGTTACGTCAACATTTACCCTCAATTTTGCCCCTTTCATAGAAGCAAAGGCTCAAGTGATTGCCAGAAAGTTGGAGATCCTAGCAAAGGTGAGACAGTATAAGTTCACGTCGGAACAGCTGCTCAAACTCTATCAAAGGCAAGTTCGATCGTGTAGTACTGAGTTCTGTTATAAGAACATTTTCGCGTCTCGACAGTGGAATCCGAGGTGATTATAAAACTCGTATAAACATAAGACCTTTATGGTGTGTGTAATAAAGCTCACTTTGTGAGCTTTGTCACTCAGGTGAAGCTCAATATCGAAATGGTTATTTACAGAATAGACTAGCTGCTCTCATCTTTGGGACGGATCTGCCAGATACCAGCCAGATGCCCATGAGTCAAATGAGAAACGAGTCAAGAGGATCATAGGCACTGAAAGGCTCGTCGCGACGAAGCTCCAAAGTCTTGAGCATCGACGCCGAGTCGCTGGTCTGTCGGTTTTCTACCGGTTGCATTTTGGGCAGTGTGCGACGGAATTGCATTATTTAATTTCGCCAAGCCCGTTTCATCATCGGACTACAAGACGTACGGTGATCCCCGACTCGAGGTTTTCCTGTTGTTATGGCAACTGAACCGACTGGAGGGGACTTTTTTGTCATCAAAAGGACTTCGAGCATGGGTGTACTTGAGAGACAGTCTCTTTGTAAAGAATATTTTTTTTATTAAATGATGTGTGTAGTTCGCGCGGCCTCCTAGCAGGCAGGCCGCTAGCATGGCGCGACCCGCGATGTCGCCCGCACGGCCACCCCCCTCCCCCGGCAGGCGCATTCCGCAGCGGGGAGGGTCGCCGGGAGAGGCGCTTATTGACAAATACCGCGCTCCGTCACCCTCGCGACCGCCAGCACAGTACACACCACACGCCGCGAGCGAGTACATAGCGCGCCCGTTGTCACATGCCTCCACTTACACATAGGTAGCTCAATGTAATAGGCCGTTACCGTCCCTATGCCGTCAGATATTTCACTGTTTAAATTTTTGCCGATATTGGACGACGGAAAAACGCACATACTACATAACACTGCAATATTAAGCTAGACCCTGAATTAGTGCTGTCAAATCTTTTTCCACAACACCTAGCCTAGGATACCTACATAATTGGCCTTCGTGTCTCATTTCAGTCAATTGCTGTCCACAGCTGAACGTAAGCCTCCCCTAAAGAGCGCCAAACATCCCGGTCTTGAGTAGTCCGCATCCACCCGCTGCCAGCCACCTTCTTTTGCCCATACGCGGTCTCCACTCTAACATATGTCTGCTCCATCGACCGCCTGTCCGTCTGCAGACATGGCCGGCCCACTTCCACTTCAGCATGCTGATTACGCGCAATGTCGGTCACTTTAGTTCTCTGTTGTCTGTTGTTCTGTGTTGTTTTGTTTGTTTCTGTTCTGTTCATTCTATCCGAAACCCCGAGCATTGCTCTCTCCGTTGCACGCTGAGCAACCTTGAATTTCCGCCATGATGACAATGCCATCCGCAAACCGGAGGTGCGAGATGTACTAACCGTTGATACGAGATGTAATACTCCGTCCTTTCCAATCAAGCGTACAAATTGGACAAAGACGCTATAGGTACCTGCAAAACTAGGTAGTTATTGGTCGTCATGAACTAATTACTAAAGGATTACAATACTAACAACACATTCAAACTAAGTGCCGCCGCTACCAAGTGCTCGCTAAAAATCTTTTTTACCCGGTTTCACAAAAGTTTTCGTTAGGTATGTTTAGTTAGTCCAGGGTAACTCTGACATGATTATATTTATCTTTTTAAATATATTTATTTTTTGACTCGAACACGTCATAGGTTTCTGTCAGTTTTTCCCAAAAGACCATACCTAACTAAATATTATAAACATGTCTTGTGTCAAAGTTACATTTAAAAATTAAACTTACCTAATTAAAGATGAATTAAGTAATCCGAACTGATTCAACGGTGCCTACTTAACTGAACGTGAGTAAAAAAAAAATGTTACGTATTCAAACTTTCATCAAAATCGTAAAAAATCAACGATACGTTTGTAGGTATGCGTAATCTGTGTCACAAGTATCATCCGCGCATTGTTGTGCTTGAACTGTCACTGCAGGTACTACGTCTTTTTTTGCTATTGATAGGCTCGCGTTTGACCACTATCTCACCTGATGGTAAGCGATGATGTGCTCCTCTTACCAGCTCATAGCAGATCGCACGCGTCATGAGCTCATTACCTACTTGCGCTAGTATTATTTGTACCTAACTATCAACACTATACATTTTGGTTTGTTTTTGGAAAACAAATATCCTAAGCTTGATGCCCGGGCTTCCCCTATTCGATATTGTTTGTTTAATCCTGCTCGGTTTCATTCTCGTTTTACTCTTTTAGTATAACAAGTTAGCTTCACATTAGGTACGTAAGTTCTACCTTTATGATCTTTATAGACTAAACTATCAGACAATCTAATTCCATTAAAAGGGCGCTGGAGAGGTCGGGCTAGCACGAGTAGTATCGACGTCGCGTCCGGCGTGGGGCGGTGGGGAGGCGGGCGGGGAGGGGCGGCCGCGGCCAATCACAGCACGCTGACCGGAGGGCGGCCCCCCACGCCCCCCCCCTCCGCGCCACTAAATCACACGCCCGTGTCAATTATTATCGTCCCGCTGCGCCGCCGCACCGCACACACCGCGCACACCGCGCACTCACGCGGCACACTGCGGCACGCACACACATGACCTAGCTGCACGGCTCGTACAGACCGACGCCGATGTATAATTAGCTCGAGTTATTTATAGCCCTTTTATATTTTTTGTTGTTTAACGATTAGATAACTAAACTGGTGTTCAATTCAATGTTAGCTATTTCCAAAACAATGGTTGTTTACCGTGAGTACTAAAATGTTGCTAGAGTTGTTAACTACTCTAATCGACACCTATTTCAAACATTATTTTCGGCATGTAATTAAATCGATATCTGTATATTCCCTTTTTTCGGACAAAATTTTTTTTTTTTTAATTTTAACCAAAAATACTGACTTGCGCACAAATTATGCACACTAAATAAATCAAATTAAATATAGGTACTGTTTAATGGTATTTGCAGAACTGTTTTACTGAACGAATATCTAATTATGATCAAAATGGTTCACCCTTGTTTGGTATAACAACTTTTGATGTAATGTTACTAATTCGAACAACGTTTAAGAAAATAATCAATTTGTATAATATCGATCAACATAATTTTCATTTCATCGAATATTTATTTGCGATAACAACATTTGCGCTATTGATCAAAAGGAATAATGTTCATTTGATGTAATGTTCAGGTATAACATGTATTTTATCCAATATTCAATGTAATGAAGAAAAGAAATATATTTTCTATACAATTTAGCCCTTTCTGGCGGCTCGTGCGTAGGAGGTCACAGTTTTAACCTAACCTAACCATTTTTTTTTATTAACCTTTTTTAAATAAGTTCCATAAATAACTTAATAATCTAGTACAATTTAGATTGCAAGTTAGTATTTTTGATAAACAATTCGTATTTTTGTTTTATAAATTATATATCCCATGTACGAACCACATTTTTGGTGTGAATCCGATAAAAAAGGTCATCTCGTTTTGTGTGATTTTTTAGTTTTTTTTTGTAGCACATGTTTAGTTAACCAATTGGTTTTTTTTGCACAGCACTCATTTTTCTGGTATGCATTCAGTTAATTAGTGGAGTTACCTAGTGTGCTGAAAAATTATACAGATGTGCATTTAAAAATATCCCATTATTTTCTAGTGGGAAACTGCTGTCTGTTCTTTTGGTGGTTCCCCTGCCTAGTTACTTTCTTCTTAGGTTATTATCTTTTATCCTTTTGTACATCTGATAAGATAAACATTTTTGTGCACGAATGAATTCGATGTGGAGATTCAAAACAAATTAAGATCATCAATGTTATTATTTATCTACTTCGGTAATTTTATTGTACCATGTTCTGTACTAATCTTTTCATTTACTTTGTCTTGGTTATTGTGGCGGTTGAGGTATGTTTGTGACGAAGTAATGTTTTTGTTACCTGATTGTTGGTCGCGGCTTCGCTTGTGTTGTATACATTTAGCAATAAAAAGTAGCTGATCTGCGTCCAGGGTCTCGTCTATCTCTGAACCAAAATGCATACAGTCGGCTCAACGATTTAGGCATGAAAATGTTACAAAAAAAAACTGACTTTCGCATCCTAGTAACATTATAAATGCGAAAGTTCGTGAGGATAGATGGATGTTTGTTTGGCGTCCGAACGCCTGAAAGGATCTTCATGAAATTTGGCACTGAGGTAGATCAGTGGCGTAGCTAGCATGGGTGACACCCGGGGCGGATAATGTCATGTCACCCCACAAATTAAACCCTTGCTGCAGGTTTTTATTTTCAGGAATGTTCTTACATCACACTTAGGTACAAACAAAATATCGAAAATTTGTGCACTTCGCCTCGGATTATTTTGATAGTCTTCAGATAGTGGGTAACTTTATGGAATGATGGAAGAAAGCTCATCAATTGAGAGAGGGCAGAATTAAGAGCGAGCGAAGTGAGCTCGAAATTTTTGACACCAAACCTCGGACGGGTTTCATTAGGGGTGACACCCGACCGTGACAAAACGTCAAGGAAAGGTCAAATATCACCCCTAAAAGCAGTTAGCTTCAAGAACTAGTGAAATTTCCACCAAATCTCGAAAGGGTTTCATTATCTTTTGATAAGTCGTATTTAAATAGAAGTTTTTGTTGTTTTTTACAGAAAAGCTCATAAAGTTAGACAGTGCACAATGCAAGAGCGAGCGAGACGAGCTCAAAAACCACTCCCGACAGGTTTCGCTGCGACAAATGTTTAGCGGTGACACCCGACAGTGACAAAAGCCAGTCAACGACGAAAGGTCGAGTGTCACCCCTAAACGGGTGAAACCGGTGCGGGCCACCCCCCCGCTCCCCCTCGCTACTGAGGTAGATTATTGTCTGTAATAACAAATAGAATATTTTGCTTTCGTCACCCACGCGGGCGGAGCCGCGGGCGACAGCTAGTTTCTAATAATATTAAGTTAGGAAATGTTGGTGGACGTCCCACTCACACGCACAAAACGTTTTGGGAACACATTCATAGTGCGTACAGCTAAGGAGTGGAATTCCCTGCCAGAGTCTGTGTTTCCTGATAGCTACAACCTGGGAGTCTTTAAGTCAGAAGTGAATCGGCTACTTCTAGGCAAGCGTGCTCCATCTTTGACCACATCATCGCTTACCATCAGGTGAGATAGTGATCAAACGTGTGCCTATGAATAGTAAAAAACCGGTCAAGTGCGGGTCTAACTCGCACACGAAGTGTTCCCTACCATCAACCTTAATTTTTATCATTTGTTGTTATAGCGATAGCGGCAAACAGTTTGTGAAAATTTCAACTGTCTACCTATTCAGTTCTTGAGATACAGCCCGCTGACAGACAGACGAATGGACGGATAGACGGACGGACGGACGGACGGCCGGACAGTGGAGGCTTAGTAATAGTGTTCCGTTGGTTAACCTTTGGGTACGGAACCCTAACAAAAGCAATATTTGCCTTTGATTATGTTATATGTTAGTGCTCACGTAGGTCATCAATATTTGCCTTTGATTATGTTATATGTTAGTGCTCACGTAGGTCATCAATATTTGCCTTTGATTATGTTATATGTTAGTGCTCACGTAGGTCATCAATATTTGCCTTTGATTATGTTATATGTTAGTGCTCACGTAGGTCATCAATATTTGCCTTTGATTATGTTATATGTTAGTGCTCACGTAGGTCATCAAAAGCAATATTTGCCTTTGATTATGTTATATGTTAGTGCTCACGTAGGTCATCAAAAAGCGCTCATAATTATAATCAAAAAGCGAAAAACTCGTCAGCAAATAAACATTGAAGCCGGCTTGCAATATAATGTTACAAATGATAGATTTATTGAGATAGTGCTACAGCTAATTGATACACTGGTCACTTATGATAGAATGATTTTAGGATATCGAACTGCTACAATATCACGATCGATAGTGAGTACACGCGCGAAGACCGAACGCGAACTAAAGTAAATTGCGCACGCGGTACAAAACTGCTTTTGTAACGTAAAACATATGAGTTGTACACGGACCGTACAAATAGGTAACTATTTAAATTGGCTTCCCTCCGTTTTGGCCGCTGAGTTGGCAACTTTAATATTTTCAGTAATAAACTAATAAGTAATAACAAACGAATTATGAGATTGATGTAATGGAAAAGAAAATCTTTTTAAAAATAGTGTTTCAGGACGAATACGATTCTACCATAAAATCCCGTCTTAGCTGGTGCTATAGGAAATTAAGACCCATGCATTAGCCTAGTACTGCATCATCATGATCATTTCAGCCAATATCCGTCCACTGCTGAACGTTAGCCTCCCCCAAAGAGCGCCAACCATCCCGGTGTTGAGCGCCAACCATCCCGGTGTTGAGCGCCAACCATCCCGGTGTTGAGCGCCAACCATCCCGATGTTGAGCGCCAACCATCCCGGTGTTGAGCGCCAACCATCCGCTGCCAGCCTCCTTCTTTAAATCATCGATCCATCGTGCCGTAGGGCGTCCCACACTACGTTAGCCCAAACGCAGTCTCCACTCTAACACATGTCTGCTCCATCGACCATCTGTCCGTCTGCAGACATGGCCAGCCCCCTTCCACTTCAGCATGCCGATTCTACGCGCAATGTCGGTGCCTAGTACTTATTTTTACTAGATTTTGTTCAGACAATGATTTCGTAACCTCAAACAAAGCGAAATGGGTAGACTACTGGTGTTATGATTCAAGCAATTACGGCCTAAACGATCAAAGTTTAACATCTTGACACCGGCCATGGGTACATGCCTGGTGTCATGAAGTTAAACTTTGATATACCTACCTATTCGCTCATTTGTGTACACAATAATTAAAATCAAAGTCTAGCTGAAAACTATAATATGATCAATGATATTAATCATTGAATATGATGATTAACTCCCTCCTAATTTGTTGCACTTATTATATATGTAAGAGTTGAGAGTTTCTAAAAAGATGTTTTTGACGAATATACAATATTATTTCGCTTAAGGTCTGTACCCGTTTTGCCCGGCCCGCTGGGAAAATTGATAATAGACACTATTTAGTGAAGCCGACATATAATCAAGAAATGTCGGTAGTTTGATGAGTTCTGCTGCGTGTAGCTGGACGCCGCGCCGTCGGCTCGGCGCCGAGCTCCGTAGTGTGTAGTAGCTGTACCAGCGCGCCCGCTTTACTGACGAGAGAGGCGCGCACGACTGCGTCGATAGCATCGCCGCCGCCGCCCTCATCTATCACAATCAGCCGGGTCCGACTCCCAACTGATTCAGTTCACTTTGTATTTCTACAAATGAAATTATACTGTAGTTGTTATTCAATTTCATTACGATTAGCGTGTCGGGCATAAAGATCAGCCGAGCTTACATCTACACAGGCACAAACTCAGGCATCCTATGAAAACTTTTGAAAAGTGTTGATTACGATTGGCATTGTACTGAACGTCTCCTAGTAACTCAGCAATATGTACCTAGTTGTGAACACACATGCATGCGGTAGGTTAGCGGTAGGTATAGGTACCCGCTGCGGGTACCTATACCTACCGCTAACCTACCATATTCAGTTGAAAGGAATTCGTGTCGATCTGCGATTTCAGCGAAGAGCGAACATTCTCTCAAAACTAAATTCGCTTTTTCGTCTCTTGAGAGGTCTATAAAGTAGGTTTTGTACCATATTAATTAGTCAGTAATAGATAAAAATAAAAGGGCTACGTTGCCTATAGTGCGAAAAGAACGCGTGTTTACAGTAGAAGACTCGTCAGTGTAAAGAATTTTATGTTTTTAAGGACAACGTAATAACTTATAAGGTTTACCTTTACTTAAAATTGTAAATACTTGTACTGTTACTTACCACTTTGTTAAACTTTTACCTTTGCTTATCATTTTACAATACTTTTACTTTGTTCACCATTGTATAATAACTTTACTTTGTCTACCAGTTGCCTAAGGTGATTTGATGGTTATTTTAACCTTTTCTAATTTAATCTTGTGCCCGGGAATATGTTCGGTACAATATTTGCAACCGAACAGCTCAGCACTTTTTGCTGCATGCATTTCCTTAAATGCATGTATCGCAACTTATACCAGTTAGTACGTGTTCGACTACCAATCGCGCTACTCAAATCAAACCATCTTAGTGCTAATTTAGCTTAGGTTTACCATTTTATTATTATCATAAACTATATTATCCAATATAGCTTAAAACCATATTAGTTTGTATCATTGAATCGGTAATCGTGCACCAACCACCAAACCATATCAACCAAATAACAACCAACCCTAAGATTAGTGCCGAACCACGCAGGCGCTAATCTTTACAGCTTGGTATATAATAGGTTATCATGCTTTTCATTTCAGTCATGCTTGTGCACCTTTTGTTATTTCAGGGTTGTTATACTTATGACCGTGCATTAGGTACCTAGGGCAAAACTGATCTTGGTATAAATTAAAAGCTCTAATAGCCCAGTTACGCTGAACTTGTTCAACCTTTGCCAGAACATTTGCCAAGCTCCTCTGTGACGGCTGTAAGATGATTTGCTAAGTGGTGTTCTTGTGTGGCGCAGGTCTGGAGGCGCAGGTGCAGGACACGTCCAAGGACCTGTACTGGTTCTGAGGCAGCGGCGAGGGGGGAGCGCCCCCGGCCCGCCCGCCCCGCGCCCCTCGCGCCCCTCGCGACAGTGCAGTGCTGACTCAGTGCAGGGTTCGTCAACAGACTGTTTGACCGAGCTAGTGAACAGTGGAAGACATTAGTGTTGCTGCACTCATAGTGAACGTCCTGCCGCCACAAGATGGACTATCGTGCGGCCAATACGCGATGATCAACTACAAATAAAAGTGGAATATTGTGAAGCATTATTAGTTAGATACTTTTGTCAAGTAGTGCGTTGAAGTTATCCAGCGGCCCCGGCTCAGTGCGCCGCGCGTCGCCCGCTGCTGCCGGTAGTGCGCCGGTAGTTCGCTACATGTGCTGCGTGTCTTCATCGTGCGCGTTGTTTTTGCTTCATAAATATGCGGCGCAATGTGTCGACTGGCGACACGCTAGCTGCTGAATAAAATATAAGCAGGTGCTCGGTTTCGACTGCCGAATGCCGACTGCCGACCGTCCCCGACGGCGACGCGCGACCTGACGAGCCCCTAATTGTTGCGCACGTTTTAAAGCCTCCTTGCAATATCTTACTATGATGACTCGAGAAAGCATGACTGTTCCTAAACTCAACACCTTACTGTCGCAACGAATTATTAACTCTTTTCTGTTCCTACTTGCAGTAATTAAGTGTGATGTGTGATTGTAAAGCTGCGCTGTCCGCGCCTTTGTTGTTGATAAGCCCTGACATCTTTGTATGCTTTCTCCGTCCGTCAGATCACAGCGCAGCTTCAATGAACCATGCGTCTTATTTTTTAGGATATCAATTTAGTTGCTTCTGTCTAAAATGCAGAGCAAGCTAGTCAACATAGTTGATACGATAAAGAGGTTTTGTGACGTGCGCATCGAGAAGTCGGGCACGCGGCGCCGGGCGACGACGACGGGCGCACTACTGACAGATGACAGAAAGCGTGTTGGAGCAGGCGGCGCCGCGGCGCGAGCTCGTAGCATGCTGTATGTAGCAAGTAACTAGCTGTAATCACATATTGTACATAATAGTTAGTTTAGAGTAAATACTTAGCTAATAGTGATATTGCAGCAGACATTGTAGATAATGTACACTTGGGTGACTTCGTTGTAACACTTGCCGAGAGCAGGCGCAGCTGCCTGAGGGAGCACATAGTGATGTATAAAACCCCTTCTACACGGATGTAATCTAGCGTTCCATCCAATTCTATCCAAGGTGACCTTGCTAGATTACATCCGTGTAGACGGCAGATGTAATCCAAATTCATACAAAATTCGCGGATGGAAACCAAGCTCCCACCAAGGTCACCTTGGATTAAACGCTAGATTACATCCGTGTAATGTTTAAGTAAAGTGATTCATTATAA
Organism: Lacanobia wlatinum; assembly: GCA_947578705.1. NCBI lineage: Eukaryota > Metazoa > Arthropoda > Insecta > Lepidoptera > Noctuidae > Lacanobia > Lacanobia wlatinum. The sequence continues at coordinate 1,231,145 of OX388026.1, forward strand.
GTAGGGCGCGAGTCGCGCACCCGCGCGCTCTCCCGGCAGAACACACGTGGGGTGCTGTAGCTATCGCTGACTTGAGGGAAATCAAAATCCACATTGTACATACTATACTCCTGGGGGCCCAGCACGAATATTTTGACGTAAAGTAACGTTAATGTAAGTGAATTTTGAATGTGAAAACAACAACCCCATAGTATTTTAAAAATATGTATATAGTATCTAATTCAAATAAATATTATGTGCGCAACGACTATTGTAGCTATGGTAAAATTTTACGATACGTCAAAAATATTCGTGAGAGGGCCTAGCCTCTGATCACACACTACTGCTGCACTGCTGCTGCTCTGATCTGGGCACTGTTACTAATGTGCGCTCCAGTTGTCGACTGCCCAGAGGTGTCCTGCCGCGGCGGCGGTGTGGCGGCGGTGTGTCGCCGGGAGCACTGGCCGTGTGCTATAGATCAGATACTAGTACCGACCACTAACTCGCGATCGTCTATGAACGGCTCCATGACAGGATAGATGATGTATCGCCTCAAAATTCATAGATAAAACAACTTTAATTATAAATTCCATTATCTACTGTGATTGTTTTACTTTTATTGTTTTATTTACCTGCTGCTGTTGATCCTTTCCTACTCCCAAGGACCCAAACTAAAAGTTGTTTGTTATCCTAACCAACTTATCATGCACTCTTCCCAGGTGTATGTCACCGTACCACTGTACCTGCTGTGAAAGAAAAGACAAATGGAAAAAACTGTAAATAAGTTTTATGAGAAAGCGAGCAAAGTTTTCATGCTTAGGTAGCGTATAGAGGCGAAAGCAAGCTTGGCACAAAGTACTGAAATATAATTAGTGTAAAATATTGCGATATAGTAATACCCGAGCTCGGCCAGCAGGGGATGGAGCGCGCTTGCAGTTCCACTAGTAAAGCAAGCGAGCCTCACGTAGTGTCGTTGATGCAAAATCGCGTACTTTTGTGACAGTTATTGCTAAATAATGAACACGCATACGTGTCCGCAGTGTGCACATTCCCGGAGCATGTATGTATACGTGCAGTGGTCGCTGACACGAATCGCTCGCGAGCCGCAGCATAACGTCGATTGAGACGCGACTACCTAATTATTCCCTACATATAGGTAATTAACGACGCGAACCCGTCATATTAACAAGCTTATTACACTCATTTACATTTCCCATAGCACGATGTTTGGCGTGGGCCTACTGAGGTGGATGTGACCTACAAGGAGACAACAAAACGCTTACTTCCGCCGTGCTTATACACACACGCAGACAATTTCGCTTGTGAAGGATGTATCAAAATTAAAATATGTTATTATTTTCTTTTTTCTCGGACATAGCCATCATGTTTGTATGCCATGTAGAAATGTTGGATTTTCATACAATGAATATTGTGTCACCGAGTTATTGTAGCCACAATGACACGGATAGGTATATAGTAAATTATTGAATTTAGATAGAATTCACTGTATTTAAAATTATTATTTGTTGTATTTGAGACGAGAATTTATGATCTAATCAAGATTTATTACAATCTTACGTTGTCTGCAATAATACGGTGACATTTACAATGCGATGAATGCTCGATTGAAGAAACTTTCAACTCTTACTCTTATTGTTGATAGCACATTGAACATACAGACACAAATATGAAAGGACAGCTAATGTACGAGCTTGACCCACAACTGGCTTGTCTTACAGCAACCCTTAGTGCGAAAGGGATATTTGCAAATAAGGGACAGGATATACTGTCTCTTATTTGTGCAAAACCAAACTATAAATTACTTAAAATTGTAATCCATACTTAAATAAACTAAACGAATATGTGCCTCCCCCTTTTTATTATTTTGTAGTTGTTTCACTTCGACCAAAGGTTGTCTGGTAGATATCGCTGTGAGCAATAAGACCGGCTGGCATTGTACCCATAGAATTAACTTTGTGTAAAAGAGTTGCGTAACTAGGTATTATTTTTTGTGCACAATAAAGAATATTCTATCTTTCTATCCATCTACGATAACACGCTGCCGCTACGAGGCTACGATAGTGCTACGGCACTGCTACGACTGCGCTATGACAATGCTACGACTGGGCTACGACAGTGCTACGAGTTCTATGGCACAGCAGCTGCGACGACAATGCTATGATGCACGTAGCGTAGTAACGTACGCACTCACGTGTTTGTGCGCTGCCTTTATAGATTAGCTAACTGAGCACATATATATAAGTTATCTGTACTGTACGCATCACCGAAAAGCACCAAAATATTGTTAAATAGAACTACATATTATATTCAATCTTAAAAGCTGTGTACAAGTGACGCTGTGACCAAACTACAATAGACCTTCAGAAGTAACCATGAAATCTGATGTAGCAACTAGCGAAGATACCTGGTATTACCTAATAGTAAAACTAATACATAACTAGCTACCAGTAGCTCGGTGGTCACTTACTTCAGCCGGCAATAACGGCAGGCCGGAGACGAGGAACAAGACCTCTCCCGGGAGACGGGTCCGCGGGGACGCTGCAGCCCGACAGCTCGCCACGAAGCTGCCCTGCGGATTGTTTATCTTTTAGTGTAGCCTCGAATTGTAGACTTGTTGCATGAAATTTAATTGGAGCCAACGAGCCCACATCGACGTCAACGTACAGATGTGATGTTGTTCTTATGTGGTGGAGTTACTACACTACAACTATGTAGTGATACCACACTTGTGAGGTAGTGCCAGTAGGTCATGGAATGATATCATCTCAGGAATCCACGGAAAACCACGCGAAACAGGGAAGCAGCGTTTCATTTAATTTCTATCATAAAAGTCCAACGCTCTAAATCTGAATAAATAAGTAGATGTCTGTGAGTAGAGTGTTTTGTTCTCATGTCGCTTAATGTGTTTCTAAATCGGAACCATTGTGTTCGAGTATTTTGTTGGTATTATTTGGAGAGACGCTCGTAAAACGTCTGTTAATCAATCTGGGATTTGAGTGCGACTGCAGTCGCGACACGGCGTGGCAAGGCGCGGTGCGGCACGGCACGGCGGCGCACGGAAATAGCGCCATTAGCTGCGGCCGATGTTTGTAAACACGCGACACATTACGCCGCTGAAATAGACGAGCATTGTCACCTCGAGACAATAAGCAGCGATCACAAATAACTAATAGTTGGGCGCGGACGCTTTTGGACACATTATACGCATTCCACGGTTTCACGGCGAGGCTCACCTAACTAAACATCGCGCACTGAAATAAAACTCGGCGTCTCGCGACACGTGAAATTTGTCGCGACACTTAATTTATGCTAATGGATCGTTAATGGCGTCATAAATATTATAATTAGTGTCGGTTACGCGTTCCCCGGTGACGACTTCATCTCGCTTGTTCGCGATCACTCGCTCGTAACCCGCACTGCGGCCGCGACAGACCTCCCCCGGGAGCCGGCGCACTCCCTCGCCGCCTGTTAGTATGCGCGCCGCACTCTGCGGCGATTCCACTAAGTATTGAGCAATAAACGAGAGCCGCCAGCGAATGCAGATTCAGCTCCGAACGACTAGTATCCCAACGAGCCTCGCCCCTTAACTGAAGACATTTCCACAAGCGCCCCCGTTCGGACGATCAGCCACTGGGAATAAATTAACCGCATTAGCATCACGCAGCCGTAACTCGGCTTGGAATCTGCTTATTGAATTACAGATGAGACAGCTTGCTGTTAGTAAATGTAATAACTTATGAGTTATGAGAATGTATCGCTTAATAATGATCAGCCGGCGCAGTACAAATCGGCGCGACGAGCACAAACCGTGCGCGAGCGACGACGCAGCGCGACACGCTGCGCCTACGCACAGCACCACGTATGTAGCGTGCTGCGGCTACATAAAGCAGAATCATAACATTTATTGAGGCCAAGGAAAATATTTAGTAACACTAAATTGTTTGAAGATCGTTACTTCAGGACTGGCCAAGCGCTATCCCACTGTCGTGTTGTGTATTTCGTGACGCGAAATTGACAATATATTTTGCACTAAGTGTCTATAAATACGAGTATATAACACAAAGATTTGCAAGACTGCAAATCTTTAAAGTGGAATATAAAGTGATAAGCGATAAGGCCACCTATTGTGTCAGCCTATGTAATATTTTCATCTTGTGTCTTTTCTGTAACTTAATATGTGGTGTACATAATAAAGAGTTTTGTTTTCTATTCTATTCTATAAAGTAGGGATTTTCAAAGACGGCACAAAGTGCATGATAGCAGTGACCTCGAGTGACAAGATTTGTAAAACAAAGCAAAAGATGCGCGTTGTTTGGGACGGAATGCGCGCGGCGGCGACGGCGGCGGCTCGTCTGCGCGCGTCGCAGCCTGCACCCGCGCAGCTCTGCGATACCATGCCTCGCAAAAACCAACATTCTTATGCTAATATTCCCCATCATCGTTCATCTGACTCAATGCAAGAGGAATTAGAATATTCTGGAAGTTATTTATCCAAAGATGCTGACAGAAACAATTTGATACTGACAAATGCTTGTTTGACTGGACAGGTCCACTCAAATCTGTGTGGTTCAAATCTCAAACCGTTTATTGCAATCCATAATGTAGGTACACACACAGGTGGTAAAAATGAATAAATAGAAACAATTATGGACCCTGTGTGTTCTTGCCTCAAAAGACCAGCTCAGGCATTAATCTCCATGGTTCTTACAACGGATTATGAATATGACTATTTAGGTCGTTAATTACGGACAGGGCTAGCCTATCTAGCTATTTAGCCGCTGCGGCCAAAAATAATACAAGCCGGCCGTTAAAAAAACAAAAACCTGGGACTTCCCATACAAAATCGATCAGCTGACTATTGATTTTGCATGGGAGGTCCGAATATGTTGGTCCATTTAAGGATTTACTGCCGCTAAAGTAGCAAACCTTAAAAAAAATTCGGAAGTCGGTGTTTTTGGTTTTGTATCTTTGTTTTTTAACACCGACTTCCGAAATTTATGTTATTTTATTCTTTGTAGTGTTTTTTGGAAGTCGGTTATATTTTTTTGTAAAAAGATTTTTATTTTTCACTTTTAAGTGGTGACTTGGACGACGTCTTCGTCAACGCAGAAATTGAAATAAGCATAAATGCTCACAAAATAAAAACTACTGAACCAAACTGAACCAAATTTTTACGGGATCAAATGGCAATTATACTGCATCGAATTAAAAGAGAATCACAGAAATCGGATCAGAAACCTAGGTGTAATCAGTGTACATACATAAAAAAAGGAAGAGGTTCTCAATTCGGTATTGAGAAGTCGTTTTGGAAGTCGTTTAAAAAATATTATTTTGTCGGGGTGCTGGGCATGGTAATTTTCATAAGAGATATCACTCCTACAGATAAAATTGAGGACTTCGTGCAACCGCCCGGCACATAGGTATGTCTGAGGTCTACCTACAGAGTTGTCATATAATTTGATGATTGAATGTGTACCGATGTATGGGTTTCGGGGTTGTTTTTGTTTTTGAAAATTGAAAGTGTTATTTATGTATTTTTTTATTGTTTATCTTGCAGTTGGTTGTAAACTTTTAGCAGATCTTTTGTGCGGATATTTGCTGTTGAGGTTCACTCTTCCATCGAAGAATCTGCCTCTCAAAATCGTTTAGGCATTATTCGGTAAAATCCCATATGTGGTGGCGTTTGAGCCTTTTCATTGTTATTGGTTCACATAGGGATATGGCTAAGTTGTTGGTATTTCATTGAGCCTACGTGCAGCGACTTTCTCTAAAATTTTGAACATAACAGGCAGTAGGCTTATTGGCCTGTATGATGACACAAGCTTGGGTGGTTTTCCAGGCTTTGGGGCTATTATAATTCCTGATACTTTCCAAATTCTCGCAAAATATCCAGTCCTCAATATAAAAAGCTGTCTTATGAAGACAGCTTTTTATGGCTTTTCATACTTCATTGGTGTACTGAGTTGCAGATCTCTCTCCAAATAGTTTTGGATCTCCTTATCGTTTAATGTGTCGCCGGAATTGGGAGTGAATACATTGGCCAAGACATGTCCAAAGGGACGTTCAACACGTTCTTCGTCCATTGTTGCCCCTGTATTATTTCCTAGCTTTAAAGGATGCTGAGCAGTATGTGGCTTATTTCTGCTATGCTTTACGGTGTTCCAAAGCCAGTATTCGTTTTTAGCTGTAGCATCCAGATTTTCTAATCTGTTTTCATCTTCTATGTTCTTCAGATATTGTTTTAGATCTGCGGCCGCTCGTTTATCAGAAGCAAGGCGGTTTTCCCAGAACTTTGCTCCTTATTTCCTTGGAAATGTTTTTGTGACCTGGCTTGGTAGGTGTTGGTGTGCATTTCCATGCAGCAGTCAGAATAAGGTTAGTTATGCTTTTAGCAGCTTCATCAATGTCATCGTTTGATTTTAATGGTACTTTCAGGTTCACGTTTGTCGCGATGTGTTCTCTGAATTCAGCCCGATCAGTTTTCTTGTTGTAATGTTTTTCTTTGACCTGTCTTTCGATTAATTATAAATAATTAGCAAAAATTGATATCATTTACCAGTGTGCTAATGTCTTCAACCAGACATAAATTGTTAGAAGATAGGATGTTGTTAGCGAGCACACCGCACACTGGTAGCCACTCTACCAGTGTGCGGTGTGCTCGCTAACAGCAGGCGCTCGTTACCGTTTAATCAGCGGCCTATGTGACATCATGTAATTGGACAGGTAGGCAAATGACTCGGTTTGATATCTAAGTCAAATGTTTGAGTTCGAGGTCGAGGATATTAACGAGTGTACCTCTATAAACCCAATAGAGTTCATTTAAAACGCCACAAGGATTCTGTTTGCGGCGCGGCGCTGCCTTCTCCTAATGAGCATCTGTCAAACTCGGAATTTTCATTTCCGTAAGTTTTTTGACGTTTACATCCACACATGTAGCTACCTATGATGTGTGTTTACTCGCGGCACAAGTGATTAGTGACGTCTGTACGAGGAAGATAATTGGACATAGTGCTGCGCGCTGGCGGAACTGCCATCGATCACCGGCGGCGGCGGCGGCTGCGGCGCACATGCGCGCGCGCCGCCGCACCGCCTCGCTGACGTTAACGGTTTGTTTGTGACGCCGCGCCGCGCCCCGTGTCCCGCGCCGCCCCACAACGCATTACGCACTTTTTGCCCAACACTAGATAGTGTAAAAACGTGGCAGTCTCATGTTACAGACGCCGCGCCGCCGCTCCGCCGCCTCCACACACGTTTTGACGTTAATTGGATGAGATGTTCTCTTAATGAATTTTATTGTGCGACACCCATTAGCTAATTATTAGTCAGTAGCGGTGTCAGTCTCAGATATGCGAGGCGGCGGTGCTCGCCGGCTATTTTGAATGTAAGTGGGTTACACCTCGTCAGCTCGTCAGCGCCACGTCGCGTTGTTGTTTCAACGAGAACTCTCCCGACTATGTCCCAAAGCTGTACCGAGAACATTCAATTATAAATGGCTGCCTAACTAGGCAGTGGAGCGCTGAGCGTGACCGGACGGATTCGAGTGGAATGTGAGTGAAGTTTGATGCGGCAAGTCGTTTGGCTCGCGCGATGACGCGCATGTCAAGCCGTCAGCTGATGATGCTCGGCGGACACATCAGCTCGGCGGCTGGCAGCTGGCGCAGCGCGGTGCCACACTCGCACCGCTGCACTGACGAAATTCGCCACAAGTCGTGTGACATTGCTTTAATTGGAGTGGGTACACTTGTTCGGGGTATTTATATGCGCATTCATACATATCGATATAACGAGGTGACGAGCTGTCAGTGTCACATTGGACACCTACGTTATCGAGCGGCGCTGTGATCATCAGCACGAGATAGTGCCCTGTAGGAACAGAGTATACCTACGATTTAGCAAACGACGAATACATCATGCCTAATGTATTATCGATATCTGAATGGAACATTGCTGATGTAATATTATTAGGCTATAATCTTCTACTTAGCGTGTCGATGGCAAAAAAAAAACTGGCCAAGTGCGAGTCGGACTCGCGTGCAAAGGGTTCCGAACGAACTTATTTTCTTAACAATACATATTATTTTAACAATATAGACTTCTTATAGGTTTTCATGTAATCTATAGGTAAAAATCTATTATCTCCATTTTTTTCAAAATTTCCCCCTTTATCTCCGAAAGTACTGGGCCTGAAATTATTTTTCGTCTAAATTCTTGAATAACTTCAAAACCATTTATTTTAAAAATTATGAAAAAAAATATTATAGTTAAAACCCTCACAGTAAGCCCTTTTATTTGATGTCACACGATATTGTTCAAAAAGCTTTTTTTTAATTTTCTAGTTTAAAAAAAAAACATAATTTACGTAACGCGTCCGTGTTTGGAACACAGAAGTCCATATGTGTACCAAATTTCAACAGAATCGGTCCAGTGGATCCGGAGAAAACTGGCTGTGACAGACGGACAGACAGACAGATAGACACCCGAGTGATCCTATACGGGTTCCGTTTTTCGTACGGAACCCAAAAAAAAAAATGTTTGGCTCAGTAATCAGCAACGGTAACAGCATTCGCTGACGCAGCCATAAGGTGTTCGCATGTACAGGTGACAGGACGGCGCAAGACGAAAGATGGGTCATGCTCGGGTCGGAGCCATCCGAGAACCCCCACCTGAGGAGGTTATCCCTACTGCGGCCGACCCGAGTACGGAGTCTATTAAGAGTTTTCCAGGTCGACTACGGTAAGGCGTTTTAAATCTGTATCTAAAGAGATAAGTGTACATTTAATTTACTTACTTAATCTTAGTACAAGTGCTGGCAAGATGCTTTAAAAAAATCATTATAAAACCAATATTTTAGAACGAAATTAAAGGCCTATCTGATTATTTAAAAAAAATTGAGAAGTTTATTTACAAAAACTATGCAATTACTTAGAAAAAATATATATTTTGTGTGGACAACAAAAAGGATTTAGACCCAGCAGATCAATAAATATGGCCATTTTTAATTTTATTCAGAATTTCATTAATAATCTCGATAAACGAAACCCAGTCTGCGCCATTGTCTGTGACATGACGCAGGCGTTTGATTATGTCCACCATCCTACACTTCTGAAGAAACTCGAAGCTTATGGCATAATTAAGGGGTAATGTTCTAGACCTGTTTCAGTCTTATTTACATAATCGACGACAAATAACTGAAATTAATAGAATTAATTTAGCTACTAAACATGACGAGATATTTAGAACAAACGAGCGAATAGTCAGAGCAGCTAGTCTATACTGTAAGAAACTATTTCGATATCGAGCTTCACCTGAGTGATAAAACTCACAAAGTGAGCTTTATTGCAAACAACATAAAGATCTTCATTTGAAACTCACCTCGAATTCTACTGTCGAGATACGAAAATGTTGTTAGAGAATAGCACTACAGCAGGGAAGTGTATTGGGCCCTTTGTTTTTTATATTGTATATTAATCACTTACTGGAATGCATTGAACAACCATTGACCATATTTGCAGATGACAGTACCGTGACAATACCTTCGAAAAGTGTAGATACATACGAGAGTGACATTAATAATTCTTTAAAATCAATCATAAAATGGTTAGACGAAAATAACTTAAAAATAAATATAAGCAAAACTAAGGTAATGCATTTTAATAACGCATGCCAGATAAGAGCAATCTGCACGTGCAATATATAATAATGGCATAGTATGTTTTAAGTACTAAATTTCTAGGGCTAGAAATAGACAACTTAGCTGGAAACAACACATAGAGACACTTTGCAAACAACTAAGCACATCCGCTTACGCTTTACAAATTTTGTATCTATTGTAAATCTAGACGCACTCCTGACTGCATACCATGGTATAGTCGAATGCCACCTACGATACGGGTTATCTTTTGGGGTAACTGCACTAAAAGAGAAACTGCATTCAAAGCAAAGAAGAGATGCATATACGGTCATTTTTAAAATTGCAACCTACTGATACCTGCGTCTCATATTTTAAAGAGAATAAAATATTAACTGTACCATGCCTGTATATTTTAGAAATGGCAGTGTTTGTAAAATTAAACCCTGATCGTTTTGAGCGCATAGCTGACGTATTTCCACGAAATAGGCGTGATAATAGTAGGCTCTGTCTTCCTAGTGCAAGAACGACTGTAATGCGCAAAAGTGTCTGCTACATAGCGCCAGTTATCTATTATAAATTACCGAGAAGTTGGAAAGAATTAATTTTGGCGTTATTAAAAAAAAAACTACGAATCTTTTTAGTAGACAAAGCGTATTATAGCGTGACAGATTTTTAATGGAGAAAGGAATCTCTTGATTACTTGTATATTGACTAGAAATCAGAAAAATATGACATTTAATTTTTTTTTTATTTAATTATATTGTAATGAAATTGTAATTGTATTAATTAATCTTTATATTGACATTTGTTATCTTTATTATTATGTACTTAGAATCATTAATGTATTTTGTACTTTTGCATGCCTTCTGGTAAAATATGGTTGTTGCTAATTATTTTTTAATGTCACCGTGTTTTATACCCATATTTGCAAAATAAATATGTTATCTTATCTTGTGTTGAGTTTCTTAGATTACTTTTATTTAAGGAAAAGGTTTACGGTTCCGTGCAAAAAAAAAACCCACGAAATTCCGTGCAAAAAAAGTAATATTGTGGGATGTTTTACGAGTTTGAACCAAACCTTAATTTTAGTGTCTAATCACAAACCTATTTTGGTCAACAAAGGTACTCACAATTCGCAATATATGTAGTATACCTATTGTAACAAAGGTTTTTATTTAAAAAACTCTTTACAATGTTGTATCTACTGCTCGTAGCTATTGGGTGGCAACAAGGCCTTGTTACGTTTAGGTTGTACATAATTTTGAACGAACTAACAATAAAAAAAAACTTTCGGAAGTCGCTGTTAAAAAACAAAATCAAAAACACCGACTTCAGAAATTAAGGTTAAAAAATTACCCGCCGCATTGAGAACGTCCTCCTTTTTTGGAAGTCGGTTAACAAAAATGTAAGAAGCAAAGTTTCTTCTTAAAAAACTCTTTCCAACATAGGTTTTAGAGCTATCGATGGGTCAAGAAGTTTCAGTAACAAACCCTTTTTTTAAGGAACTTTTGGTGTCTGCAATTTCTAGCAGGCTGGCACATTTGTACTAATGCACTCCATTAGTGCAAATGTGCATTTAACGACAAATTCAGAGATGTAACTTATCGTAGACAGAGCGATATTAAGATAACTCTCTATGAGTCGAGAGCGAGGCGCAGGCGCAGAGCGGGCGGCGGTGACGCTGCTATTAAGCGGTTGCGGGTCCAGCAGCCTCCAGGCCGGGGGGAGGGCGTGCGTTATCGGAATAATTGTCACCGCGATAATATATCTGTGTCGGTCGCCGCGCGATGCTATCGCGGCCGCGCGGAATTAACACGTCGCGCCGCAACGCGACCAAAACGACGCGCGCTTTGTTCGCTATCGGGCCATCGGCTTTGTCTCACTTGGCCACTATCGTTTATTTATGCGGCGGCCGAGCGCGGGCGCGGCACGCCGCACATTTCACGCGTTTAGCCGGTAATTGCGCGCGCGGCTCGTAATGACGCCTCGCTATGTGCTGAGCTGCTGACTGCTATTATTCCTACAAATCAATCTGATAAGCGTTTTCCCCGCTATGTTGTGGTCGGTTAGCAGTCAAAGACAATTGGTCTGCACGGAGCGACTACCTTCCTCACCTCCACAAGTGCTACAACCAGTAACTGGGCAACCCTTGGTAAGACTGGTGTCAGTGTCTCAATATAATTATCTAGATTCGCCAGAATATGAAGACTGTCAAGGATCTTCAAATGACAACCCGCATCAACACCTTAACGAGTTTTAAGTCCGAGGTACAGAGGAGTCCCGTAATGGATGATCATTGCTCACCATTGGTTTTCTTCATCTATGTACTTCTGGGCTCATTTCTGCTTCCTTGTGAACTCTGCTGTATTCTGGTTTTGTAACGACTGATATAAATTAAATAAAGTAAGTAGCAAACTACAACCGCAAGCCGACGGCACGGGCGGGCGGCGCGCGCGGCGCCGTGGCGGTGAACACATTCAAGTAGAATATTATACTTTGAACAACCCAACAAGCTCCGTTGGGTTCGCCTCCTTAGCTGTCACGAAGATATTTATTCCGTGGTTTTAACTGGCTGGTTTTAAGGTTTTTTAGCTTTAACCCTATGTCAAACTAACTAATAGGGTCTAGGGGACTAATAGGGTCGTTGGCAACCTCTGGGCTAGATTATAGTCTTAAGCATTAACGTTGGCTCCAGAATCCTATTATTTTATTTAGGATACACACTCAGGTTCTAGTCACATAATTAAAGCCTATTTATAAATATCTAGGTATTCAGTTGGTCTAAAGGGTATGCTTACAAGAAACCACTGCGTGCACAGAAAATGAAACCACTCTAAGCAAACAAGTTTAAATAAAATATAAATTAGTAATAATCTGGAAAAAATAGCATATTGAGATATAAAACTTGAAAAATAGTAATGTTGTGAAATTGAAACAGGCCTCCGACAGCGACAGTGAGCGTTATATTATACAGAAACTAGGATTTTTCTTCTCAAGCACTATCTTTGTTTTTACCAAAGAGGCTAGCTGCCAATCAGCCTTATGTCGAAAATATTTGTAGCTTCATGTTTTTGTATTTTAGAATACAAATATATATAATTTTATTTATAAAAATAAATGTTTTGATCAAACATAATATTTATTTCTGCTGTAGGTATTTTTATAGTAGCCCCATTTCGCAAAACTGTAAGGGACCGTCTCTGCGAGCGAGAGAATCCTGGCAGTGTACCTTTTTGCTAAGATTTAAAAAGAAACAAGTGTGAGTTGGACTTGCATGTAAAGGGTTCCGAACAAATTTAATTTTTGTAACATGTTATTTTAATACTATAGACTTCTTGAAGTTTTTCTGTAATCTATAGGTAAAGAACTATTATCTGCATTATTTTTTTACAAAATTTTAGTCTCCGTAAGTTTTGTCTCATTTCTTGAATAACTTAAATTATAAAAAAATGTAATTGAAACACTCGCAATAGGTAAGTCCTTTCATTTTATACGTCACACGGTACCTTTTTTTTTTGAGGATAGGAAATCATAAAATTACTACTCCCGTTCTGGATGTACTTACGATTTGTTTTTTTTTTTAATTTTCTGGTTTGTCCCCCAAGAGTGACCTTCATACTCCAAATTTATCTATGTACGTAACGCGTTCGCGTTTCAGTTACTTGAGTTCATATGTTTACTACATTTAACAGATCCGGCCCAGTAGATTCGGAGAAAATTGACTGTGACAGACGGACACCCGAGTGATCCAGCATAAGGGTTCATTTTCTTACGAATGTTCAGAACTGTAAAAACAGCTCACCTGTCGGATGTGAAACACCTTGTGTGAAATTATCATAACTGCGACCCTAACAGGACGACCGGGTTGTATTGAATACAATCTAGTGAAAAATCCTCGTCATATTCGTCATTTACAGGTCGGCATTTGTTATTGCAGTGTATGGGCTCCATGACAGCCTCACTGACGGCTCGAGCATCCGTTCCCTCGGCTGTAATGGCTAAGTCTGCTCACTTGCGTCAACATGTAGTAATTATTCAGTCCCTATAATCTCGCTCACGCTCGTGGACATGAATGCGTGGCGCGGACACGACGCCATTGTGGTGCCACACTATAAATTAATAGTCCTCCGCGTCCGCGTCTCCACGCGGACCTGACCTATCATGGCCGCATACTGCATGGTGCCGCCAGAATAATTCATTCCCTTGTCTTAACCTCTACGAAGAAACCGCCCTATACATTAAACCAAGAAATTATAACAAAAGACCTTTATAGTGAACGTGCACGGCGTTGACTATGACATCAAGTGTTGCATATTCAAAATTTAAGGTTAAGAATACTTGACATTGACACTTCTGTGCTGTTCCTACACGCTTCGTTTGGGGTCCAATGTGCACGAAGTAGACTAGTGTGCCGTCTAGCGTTCCATTTTAGAATTTTATAGGTACTAATATTACTTGACAATGACCCTTCCGTGCTGCCACCTATAATTCCTGCTCGTTCCCTATCGAAATACTGAAAATAGTAATAGCCTGTGTATGTTTTTCAATTATCAAAGCTGAAAGGAGTAAGACTGTGCATTACCGTACCGACGTACCTCCTCCCAATGAGTTTGAGCAAGTGGTGTGTCTTAGTGGTGTGTAAATGTTAGCGCTGGCAGTACAAGTACAGGAGCTGTGTGCGCAGTGCGGCGGGGCCGGCGCAGGCGCACGCAGGAGGCGGGGTGGGCGGGGCCGGAGGCTGCGCTGATGCGATCTCGCGATATAATTACGTTTCTTACGTGTCGCGTATAAGGCTTGATGGTGTATTGATACCGCCGCAAGAAATATCATGCTCTAATGATATCGACACGATTCCTTGAACCGATCCGTGCACAATCCACTATATTTATAAATTATATCTAACACATAAAAAGCTGCCTAGCTAAAAAGCTGCTGATATTTATGTTTGTGCCCGTGGATCAGTGGATAAATATTGCAAATGATGGCTAACCATGGGTTTCTCGTGCCTTTTTAATAACACTTTGCACTGTTTTTTTTAATTAAATATTTAGTTAAATATCAGAAGATAAGTACACACATCAAAAAAAGTTTGTGATCTTTTACATATCTTACTTATTGATATTTTTAGGGTTCCGAAAAAAAAAAGGAACCCTTATAGGATCACTCGGGTGTCTGTCTGTCTGTCTGTCTGTCTGTCTGTCTGTCTGTCTGTCCGTCTGTCACAGCCAGTTTTCTCCGGATCCACTGAACCGATTCTGTTGAAATTTGGTATACGTATGGACTTCTATGACCCAAACACGGACGCGTTACGTAAGTCATTAAATTTTTAGTATGGGGGTCACTTTTGGGGGTCAAACTAGAAAATTAAAAAAAAAGTTTTTTGAACAATATCGTGTGACATATCAAATGAAAGAACTTACTGTGAGGGTTTTATTTATATTTTTTTCATAATTTTAAAATAAGTAGTTTTGAAGTTATTCAAGAAATTAGACGAAAAATGACCATTCCCCCCCCCTTATCTCCGAAACTACTAAGCCTAAAATTTTGAAAAAAATGGAGATAATAGATCTTTACCTAAAGATTACAGGAAAACCTATTAGAAGTCTGTAGTGTTAAAATAACGTGTTAAAAAAATTAAATTCGTTCGGAACCCTTTGCACGCGAGTCCGACTCGCACTTGTTTAGTTTTTTTTAATTTAACTTTATCAGAAAAATTCTTTGTTGTGTGTTTTCTTTAAACAGAAAAATACTGTGTGAAATTAAAAAATAAAACTATTTTTTACTAACAAAAATTGAGTAATTAATCAGAATGTAATTGTAACAGGAATTTGATAGAAAGAAAAATACTGTTTAACCAAACTTAAACAACAATCTATACTAATATATAAAGCTGAAGAGTTTGTTTGTTTGTTTGCTTGAACGTGCTAATCTCAGGGACACTGAAATAATTTTTCAAATCGGACCAGTAGGGCTCGATTTGAAAAATTCTTTCAGTGTTAGATATCCCACTTGTCGAGGAAGGCTATAAGCTATACGAGAATGGGAAATTCCTACGGAAACGGGAAAAAACGGGATATGCGCGTACGAAGTCGCGGGTAAAAGCTAGTTTATAATAAAAGGTTTATATTTAATATAATGTAACTCCTCCCCTGGCTCGAACACATGCGATGATTCTCCTGGGCATGCTAAGGATCATGTTATCCTGCATTTCTTGGAGTAACCTGTCCCATTCTTGCTTCCTTGAGCTCTGGCACTGTCTGGGGACTTGGCTGACGGTTCCAAATAGAGCATCCCACGCGTAGCCGGCAGGTCAGTCTAACCTTGTGATGTCGTATTCTTGGAGAGCAGCGTTGACTCGTTGAGCTCGATGTGCTGGTCCATGATAATGCGCCCCATTATCATGGACCAGTACAAATTGGTGCCCATGGTTTACTCGGAATGGTCTGACAATTCCATCAATAGCAACTGCTTTATAATATTATTATGCTGTCATGAAGCCTCGATACGGGATCAAAGGCGAACTGGTTTTATGTTTTTTTTTTAACTATTTCGCAAATCTCTGTCCACTGAAGCGTAGCGGGGATTTTATGCAATTCCATTGGTTAATATTGGCACAGCTCCACTCCACTCCTCTTCTTTCCGCTCCATTGGACATTCAGCCTTACAGCGCCATTTCCAGCGCCTGTGGCCCCAGCCGCACGGAAACCCGCGCCACCCTGTCACCTCCCTCTACCCTAGGGCAACGACTTAGTGTCACCCAGTTACCCTGGACGCCTACAAGACCTGTCATATACTCGCTGCCAAACCCATGGCTAATGAGGTGCGGGATTCAGCAGGCAAGCTCGATCTCATATTGGTCTGGAGCATTTTCGATGCGTAGCTCTCGGTCGCATGACGTGAGGCTCTAGACAAAGTGCCATTCTATCAGCGAATGCGACTGTCGAAATGCCAAAACATAAGGGATGGATCGCGTGACATTTCGACAGCGTTTGTCAATCCCATACATTTTTGACGTTTGACAATCGTCTTCATCACGCTACCGCTGACGGAATGTCATTTGTCTAAAGCCTCTGGATTTAGGAACCTATGTTTGATTCAATGGATCAAAAATAAATTAGCTGTTACAAAACCTGAACATTTAAACAAGGTTTCTTCAATGCCAATGGCATCTGCACCGTGCCTCTCTGCACCTTACCACGCCCTGGTCTCACCTTGAGTACTGTGCCTGTGGGCTGGGTGTGACTTGGCATCACAAACGATCACCATCGTTTCGGCTTATTACCATCTACCCCTAGACTTCGATTCCCATGACAGACAATTCAACAGAGGTATGCGGAAGCCAAAATCGCTGATAAGGTTGAGGGTGATGATAGAGACTGAGGATGCTGACCAGGAATGCGCGTCCGCTGGTGGTCAGGATACCCATAGAAACCTTGGGTACTAGCTGGCTGTATGACTCGCTGCTCGAGAGAGTCACGAAGAGTAGAAGTGATGAAGACGTCATGATGAAGTAGTTGCACGAAGACTGCGCTGACGTTCAATGTCGAGGGTCACCAGTAAAGAGGTATGTGGGACAGAGTGTAAAGTCCCGCAAACCACCATTGAAAAGGGAGGATCCTCCAACTGGACCTTTGTTATGTCCGATGGGCAACTGCCCAATAGTTAATATTCGGACTGTTGTATATTATGTTCAAAAAGCACGAAGAACTGTGATACCGTGATACAGGATTCGTTAGTAGTTCTGCTAGTAGGATAGATGGCGTTGCGTTTTGTTGCTATGTATATTTTCCTACGTTGGTTTTTCTTGACTCCATTATAGACGATCTCAATTAGAAATATCCCGCATGGAACTGCTATCCGAACAATGCCAGAGGCAAGGTCCACACATCGCCTCAGTTAGGTGAAATGCACCATGTCACCTCAGTTGGATGCCATCCCCGGTCAAACAGTCACATCTGCTAACACTACGGCCGTGGTGATTCGACTCGTTAACAGATCACATAGGTACGATTCGTAATGAACGATAATTCGAGTGAAGTCCCAGTGACAGATGACCATCGCTGGAAGCCCTATGATGATGTGTGAGTGCACGACGAGTGGTGGGAACTGAATGAAAGCTGATGTAACTGGGTCATGGTAAAGTCGAGCGGCGTATGCTAACACCCTGATTATAGAATAGAATAGAATAGAGTAGAGTAGAGTAGAGTAGAGTAGAGTAGAGTAGAGTAGAGTAGAGTAGAGTAGAGTAGAGTAGAGTAGAGTAGAGTAGAGTAGAATAGAATAGAATAGAATAGAATAGAATAGAATAGAATAGAATAGAATAGAATAGAATAGAATAGAATAGAATAGAATAGAATAGAATAGAATACTCTTTATTATGTACACCATATAAGTAGCGCTGTAGCGAACCGCACCGTATAAGTGATTATGTCAGGCTTTGACAGTTCACAAATTGTAATGAACGGCTTTGTCCAGAGTCGTCGTAGATCTAGGCTCTACCATGTTTGCTAAGGGCTAAGCTTATGCGCACTTAGTCGCGTGTGATAGCTACAGGGTTTGGCAATTGGTTTTTTAGATCCACGTAAGCTTATCCACGAGCTACGTTATAAAAAGTCTCTCCATATATTAAATCACCTCCGGAAAGTTAGTATTAATGTGGTATCAATGAAAAATCGATTTAGTTTCGCATTAATTACTTATTCAAACAAAATATCGTTTTATCACTAAAAAGTATGAAATAAAAAACAAATAATTTAAAAAATTAAAAAACACGCCTGCCATGTCTAAAAATAAACTAAAAATGAAAAACAAGCATTCGCCCAAAAATTTAAAACTGAAAAACAACTTTTTCATTGCAGTCGGGGGACAGTAGGGACCTAGTCTGTAACGTCTTTAAAAGTCCCCCGACTGCAATAAAAAAGTTGTTTTCCAGTTTTAAATTTTTGGGCGATTGCTTGTTTTTCATTTTTAGTTCATTTTTTTATTTTCGTTGTGTTGATTGTTGGGTCACGGGCTGCCAGCAATCTAATATAGCGCTATTGGGCAGCAGTCCAAACAGTTGGGCGGCCACTGCGGGGTCGGTCAGCTAAATTACCCATCCCGTGGTACCTCTGCAACATGGTCACGACACAGGATTGGGATATAGCAACTCTACGTGCTATTTCTCTCGTGGTGTATCCTTCTTCCCTCAAAGTTACTATTCTTGCTCGTAAAACTTCTGATAATCCTCTTGGCATTTTTTCAAATACAACTTTCCGCGAAAAAGTATTTTAAATCTGTTAAAAATGACTAAATCCTTTTTATATGGAAAAACAATTGAACTGTTTTATATTCTAATTCTATATTTTTAAATAAATAATCTACAAAAAGAAGAAATCATAAAATAACCTACCGTAACAAAAAGTTTTTGATTTTCCAAAGTGTTCGCAATTTTTTTTTGATGTGTGTAAGTAGTACTAGTTGTTTTCTTATCATTTAGGTAGAGAATTCTTTAAAATAATACAAACAAATAAAAAGCCGGTGGCTTTCAAATTAGAAGACCCTTGATCGTATGATTGCTTCACAACAGATTCGTGCGAGCCATTTGATATAAAGCAGGTCGCCAGTGATACGGGAAATGTAATTTTCACGGTTAATGAAACTGTAAAGGCAGCGTGAGTGCCGGGGCCCTGCCCCCCTACCCTGCCACCCCCTCCCCGCCCCCTCAGCCCGGGGTCGCGCGGCGCACCGCGGCGCCCTCTCACTTCATTTCGCGAATAAATTCATCACGCGCGTCACTCTCGACTCGCTCACAGTTCACGTTCTACCCACACACACACAAGCTTCCCTGCACAGACACTCGCACACACAGCGCCGGCTCGCCTGCACAATAGGTTACACATCGGTCACATTTACATTTCAGCCATTTCATGTGCTGTTTCTACACTTGCTGTTATGTTTAACAAAAACCGCGTATAGTTCACAATCCACTGATCTCGTGGATGGAGATAGTTCCATAAATAGGTTATGTACGAGTATATGAATCCTTTGATAAAGTAATTTATGTACCTATTGTAGATAGAGGAAGTCCTATGTACCGTTGCGGGAATGGCACCTAAACCACTATTTTAAAAAGACTGTAACTGCACTGAGTATAAGTTAATTAAGTTAATTTTTCGGGTGCATATCCAGCCAACCTAGACGGGAGTCCAGCCGGTCCGATTTTGTAATACTTTTTCCAATTAACAAGTATTTTTCGATTTTCATAGAGATTCGACTATCATAATAAAGAAGATTCATCATCGCCTTTTCCATAGGCACGCGTTTGACCACTATCTCACCTGATGGTAAGCGATGATGTGGTCAAAGATGGAGCACGCTTGCCTAGAAGTAACCTATTCACTCTTGACTTAAAGACTCCCAGGTTGTAGCTATCAGGAAACACAGACTCCGGCAGGGAATTCCACTCCTTAGCTGTACGCACTATGAATGTGTTCCCAAAACGTTTTGTGCGTGTGGGTGGGATGTCCACCATGTACCGGTGGCGCATCGCCGTTCGTCTTGTGGTCCGATGATGGTACGGGCTTAGCGGAATTAAATTATGCAATTCCATCGCACATTCCCCAAAATGCAATCGGTAGAAAACCCATAGGCTAGCAACTCGTCGTCTATGCTCTGATGACATTGGAGCTTCGTCGCGACGAGCCTATCATTGCCGATGATCCTCTTGGCTCGTTTCTCAATTGACTCAATTGCATCAAGCTGGTATCTGGCAGATCCGTTCCAAAGATGAGAGCAGTACTCCATACACGATCGATCTTGCGCTTGATAGAGTTTGAGCAGCTGTTCCGGCGTGAAGTACCGTTTCACCTTTGCTAGGATCCCCAACTTCTTTGCAGCCATTTGAGCTTTTGCCTCTATGAAAGGGCCAAATTTGAGGGTAGATGTTAATGTAACCCAAGAAGCTCAAGTTGGTCGGTTATCGGCACGGTTGCACCTCGGAAAGATTGAGCTGTATTTATTTTCCGTGGAGCGACTGCCTGTGTGACCTCCACAACCCAGGAACTGGGTAACACGGCACTTCTTGACAAAATGCTGTCAGATTTTGACGATCTTTTACAACTGTCAAAGATCTACAAATGGCAGCAGCGTGCTTTCTGACGTACGGAGGAGTCTCGCTATGTTAAGATGGTCACCAATAAAGACAGACCTCGGCAAACGTTGCTTAACCTTGAAGATCGACCGGTGTGGCTAGTATTGTTTAAAGGGTAGTTTGGTAAAAGATTACAGGAGCGCAAATGTTGCGCACTTCACCCCTTAGGGGATTACTTATGGAAAAGGCTTTAGATCCGTTTCAATTATTCCTCGTTTGAGATTGTTCCTGCATGCATCAGTTAGGGCTCAGAACGCGTTGGTTATGGCATTTCCTCATGCCTACAACGCGTTCCAGCCGTTTTCTTAAGTGCCACGATGCGAACCGCGATGTGGAATGGAACAAATACACAACAAACGCGTTATGAGCTGGTTTTTTGCTCAATGAGCGCTGTCGATCTTTGGGCGTAACATATAATATAATTTATAGAAGATAGATAAAAGTAATATGGATACCTAGTTGGATACATATATTATGATTATGGAGGTACGCGGTACAGGGAGTAAAGTCCCACAAACCTTCATTGAAAAGGGAGGATCCTCTGACCGGACGGTTGTTGTGTTTGGTGTGGGCAACTGCCCGATAGGTGATATTCGGGCTGTTGTGTATGTACAAATCGCACGGTAAACTCTAATACCTCGATGCAGAATTTCGTTGTAGTACTTCGCTGCTTTTTGGATCGATGGCGTTGCGGTTCTTTTTGTCGCGATGTAGATTTGTTCCGTTGGCTTTTCTTGTGGCGGTATTGATGCCGCTACATTATAAAGGACCAAAAAGCGCGGATCGACATATAAACATGATTAATAAGAACCGATATATTAATAGTGTCTGGCCTTTTTTAACTCCCGACCAAAAACGAGGGGTGTTATAAGTTTGACGTCGATGTCTGTCTCTGTGTGTGTGTGTGTCTGTCTGTGGCATCGTAGCTCTCAAACGTATAGACCGATTACAATGCGCTTTTTTTCATTTGAAAGCCAGTTTCCTTGCGGTGGTTCTTAGATAAGTTTTATCAAAAACGGATGAGCCGTTTGAAGATTACCAGCTCTTTTCTAGTTGATGAAGGCATTTGACCTGCTTTTACGAGTTGATCGATGCGAAATTTGGTATTATGTTACTTCAATGACATTGCAAGAACATGGTCATATTGACCTGATGCTGTAGCATAACCGGAGATCTGCAGAATACCCAAGTCCTCACGAAGTTACAGCAGAGATATCGTGTTTGGACTCACTGGAATCGTATTTTCAATGAACAGATTATATTTAGGTCAGTAACCTTAACCTGATGCTGAAGCATGTCCTGAAATCTGCAGGATACGCAACTCCTCACTTACTTACAGCAGACCTTCCGTTTTCGTATTCATTTAAATGGTCGCAATGAATAGGTTATAAATAGATTGTGATCAGGGCCTGATGATGAAACAGTAAAGAGAAATGAGTGAATACATTGGTGAGAGATGCTAAGCTACTTTCACTCGTTCTACCGATGTGATATTTTGGTATACGATGTAGGATGTAGTGCCGTTTAGATCAGTGTAAATTATATGTCCAAAAGAAGATGGATGGATTGTGTGGGGAACAGTATGAAAGAAAAGGAAGTTAGTGATAGCGTGACGGCTGATAGGACAGAATGAAAACAAAAAATGTGTTGTGCCGACGCCAAGTAACATGGAATAAGGGCAGAAAGATGATAAGATCATAGGTTTTCTACTAGCACCTATTAGGTAAATTAAGTTAAAAAAGCATGATATAAAAATTAAAGTAAAAAATTAAAAACCCCCGACAAATCTAAAAATAATAATATATAGTACGATTCTTTGGGTGAAGCGTCATCACGTCGAGGGACCGCTAATAATATACTTAGGTACTTAACAAACACAAAAATTTGTGGTCTTCGAGGCGAAGACGCGTGGCCCAAAGAATCGTACTATATTAAATTAAAAGGATCAATACGTATTATTTTTTAACTTTTTTTTGTCGGGGTTTTTTAAATTTTTACTTTAATTTTTATATCATGCTTTTTAAACTTAATTCACCGGGGGTTTCTGAAAGTTTAGTGAAATATCCGGCTGAACTGGATGATTTGTGCTATTTTTCGACTTTGGGACCCGGTGACCTTCGGGTCCCTAGGTTTAGCTAGTCATATTACAATGTCTGTAGAAATCAAAAACCCATGACAAGTAGGTACAATTTTGTCGAGCAAGCTCTGGTACGCTTTTCTAACTATTCTTAAAAAAAAAAACTTTAACTTTTACCATAAACTTTACTAAAGTTCAGTCATCAAGAAGCACAAACCTACCTACTCCGTGAAAGATACGACTAAGTATTTGAAAGACAAAATTGATTACAACAATTCCGAGAGAGGTATTACTTAATATAATATGTGTAAAAACGAAGAGTCAGCAAGTCCCCGGCGACATTGGCGCGTGTCTGTTCATAATGTTGAGACAGTAGAACTGCGAGCACTGCACGGATTACTGCCACTAATCCGGGTTCGAGTGGCGACGCAAACACTCGTCAAGTGTCGTGTTTGTGCAGCGGCAGATGCGCGTGCGGCGCTAAGCTGCGGGATTAGCGCCAGATGCGACGCTCATGGATCACCCCGGGTGCTAAGCCGAGGTTAAGCCTCCAGGCCATCCTCTTAATAGTCACCGATCACCTCTTTACGGCTTCACTGACAGTTGCTACGTGTTCTAGTTAATGGGTGCAGTCGAACAAACTGCCGAAAGTCAACAGCGTAATTTCCTTGGTCAATAAATATTTTTTTTTTATTTATTTAACACTTCAGCACACAAAAATACTTAGGCGGACATGCCATAGGCATTCTCTACCAGTCAATCTTTGGGTGATGCAGAGAATAGTGGTAGGGGCAATATGAAGAATTAAAAGCAATTGAAATTATTCAAATACAAATAAAAGGAACAATAATATACATGTACAAACTATACATACACTATTAAAATATATCTAATAAATACTCAAAATAACAAGATAAATATGTAAACGAAATACCTACTTAAACAATTAATACGAATAGGTAACTGGAAAATATTAGCGCTGTGATGATACAACAGCCAACTTCTTACGAATGTGTTCACAACTTCAATTTTAAAGGTTATACGGTTGGTGGCCATCCTGATATCCTGGGGGAGCGCATTCCATAGAGAAATAGACTGTACGAAGAAAGAAGAGTGAATAAAGTCAGTACGGTGAGTGGGACATTGAAGGAGACGGTTGTTTGATGAGCGTAGATTTAGATTGTGGCTGGCGCAAATGTATTGAAAGTGAGGGGCTAGATAACTGGGAGAGTTGGGAGAGATAAGGAATGAAAACAAGGTAGTAAGAGCCCTTAGCTCTCTGCGCTCGCGTATGGGCAACCACTTTAAAAGCGACCGATGCGCAGAGACATGATCATATTTACGCAGATTGAAAACAAATCGAATGCAGTAATTCAGAAGACGGTCGAGTTTGTTGAGGAGATCTGAATTCAGGTCATAGTAGCACACATCGCAATAATCGATGATAGGAAAAATTGAGGCCTGTTAAATTAACGGTTAGCACCATTTTTTATAGAAATTCCACGTGCATAAGTAGGTACTGTGAACACAGAAGGCGAAACAAGCATGGTGAAAACAAGTATGGTGGCGAAATAAGTAGTAGGTGAAACAAGTATTATTGTGTGGCAGTTTTCTTACAGATTTGGTAGTGTTTGAGTTCCACAATGATGCTAGCTGACTATCGGGTCAAACCCAGATTTGAAATGTTTGTTATTTCTTACTCTAGATTCCCGGTCGTCCCACCATCGTCCTGTAGCGGCTCCTGTTTCATCACTTGTGGGTGAGACACTGTGGCCGATGCGCCACATCAACGACTTGCGTTTGGAGCGCAGTATAGTGTTTCGATTGCGGACTGCGGTCGGTTGATTTAACATCAAGTATCTTATTTCTACGCAGACTTTGAACTCTGAATAAAACATTCTATCACACCGACCTTGTTGTAAGTCTGTGCAGCCATTTTTATTCAGAGTTCAAAGTCTGCGCAGACATAAGTCTGTATCGTGTGGACGCACTACACAATACCTTCTGCGCTCCGCAGCACGTTGGCGAACCTTGAGTTTGGTTTGGTTAAGACATAGTGCCCCTATGATGCCTATTACTCATTACGAAACTAAAATATCTAAACAACTTTAACTTATTAGGGAGTCGAGAATTATAGTTATTGTTAGATCGTGGCGGCCTTGCTTTTCGAGTTGTTTTCCTATCTATTTGTAAAAAGCAAAAATTCCGAAGTAAGTTTCTCATGAAATGCACGACGGCACTTTTTCGAGGTCGTGGATTGAACTGCTGTACTAACCAAATAAACTGAAAAATAAATCATTATATTCCTTAGACATTCAGTAAATTATTTCATAGCGGCCTCAGTTGGAAAAAAAGGGAAATCTGTAAAAAAATCCCATTCAAATCCATAAAAAGAAAAACTACTAAAAATGCTCAGAATGATCTGTAAATTTCTCCTTAATACATTAATGTAATTACGTATTTATGGGCAACAAAATTTTCATTAAAATAAATTTCAAAATACAAAACCCTTTATTTACCCCAAATAGTCCAGTTCCAGGCACTTTTGAATAGTCAAGGTCTGTCAGTCAAATAGATGAAGCTAATTCTGCCGCGCTAGCGACAAGAGCCTGCAGCAAGTTGTTCTGCAGCAAAACGCACTCACCGACCCTATCTCCAGCGCGACAGTTGCTCGTTCCAAAGAGAAGAACGTGCGAACGTGCTAATTAATAATAAACCCTAAAATAAACATAATTGCAACTGTCCAATTTCAACATGATGCGATGAGCCAGCAGTGTTGTGAGTGAAAACGCAATTATGTGATAGAACTCTTAAATAGTTTCTTCATTCCCGAGAAGTTTTTGTTTTTGTCATTGGTTAGCGATCTTTTGTTCATTGTCTGTGTACGTAGTTCCGTTCCGTTCCGTATCACCCCGGAAGAGTGTCGAGCAGCCCGGGCTTCCCGGCGCGGCGCGGAACTGCGAAGTCATTCATCAGAGTACATAATAGGCGGAGCAGCGGATATTTACAGCTTCCCTGACACGAACATTGTCATCACCGAAGGAGATTGCTCTAAATAGAATAGTGAATGTAGTTTCTAAGCACGTTTATAACTCGTATCCGTGCCGCATTCGTAGATACGGTACGAGTACCTACCGGCGAACGACGCACCGAGGACTTGTGCATTCTAGTGTTTGACAATCGAAGCGTCTATGTGCATGATTATAATGCTTTTTACTAAGTATAGTTCTTGTCAAACTTTTTGGCCGCCCTGAAGTTGGCTTTCCGATGCGCAAGGCACGGCGCGGTGCTATTTTTGTATGAGATTTACTACTGCGCAGCTATTATAGTCAACTTCAGAACGGCCAAGTAGTTTGGCGAGAAGTGTAAATGTGGGAACTGGACTTGAAGATTTAGTAATTATCTAGTGAAGTGGTGCAATTAGCAGCGAGTGCAGTTCACGCCCGTATCATGTAAATGGTCCACCTCGGTGTTGCCACTATATTATTCAACTATTCTAAATTTCTAATGTTCGCACTGCATTATTTATTGCAGGAGGTGCGCGCGCGGTTTTTGCGAGCTTCGCTATCTGCACATACAGGCTTCTTCCGCGCATAATCATTACACGTTACCATTTAAGACACAATCGATATCATTTTCATAATCATCAGAGATGCGATGTCACGTGCGAGCAGCCGGGGCCGGGGCCCGGGGACCCGGGGCCAGGGGCCCGCGAGCGGCTGCGCTGAGTAGCCGCGCGCGGTGCAGCGTCGCACATTAGCTGCGCGACGTAAATGCAACACTAAAAATACAACAGGCGACATTTACCTTTGTGTTTTAATCCGGGACTAAATCGAGCGGTTCGCAGCCCGCCTACAAATAACGCACAATAAATCCCCGAAGAATGCGCGTTTTGCTGCGGCGCGCGTTGTCGCCTTAATCTCACGAGAGCGCTCTACACATTTGGCTATGGGCTCGCGCCGCGGCGTCGCTCACGTATTGAGATATGCGCCGATCGTTAAACGCCCACTCGCACACATTATTCACTATGCACCTAATTCCGTCCGCGTCGGTTTAGCCGCCGTAAGTACTCCCTGTTTAATGGAATCTGATCAGTCGTTCATCTTGGTGTCACGCATGCTCGCTGCAACGTTTTGTTGTTATGCTCATGTTCTTACAGATGAACAGATGATGCTCTATCGCCATTCATACTTCGTTACAAATTTTGATTCAAATTCGCAGCAACTATTTTATTTATTGTTTCTTTTTGAGTTCTGGTTATGGTCCGAGCCGACCTAAGTGCGTGTGTAGTGTGCAGTGCTGAGCAGAGCTGAGCAGTGCGCTGGTAGCGGAGCTGGTCGAGGCGTGCCGGCTGCCGATACATCTCGCCGCTGACATGTTTACGAGCGCTTCCCTCGCCCCTCTCGCCCCGCGGCTTCTTATTGCATTGCGCGGGCGCCGCTCGAGAACAAATAAATTAATTTAAATGGAGGAAACGTCGGAGCGCGACACAAAGTGAGGACCGCTTGCCCGCTGCCCGCTTGTGCTGAGCAACGCGCGACGCGGTCGACGCGGGCGCGCCGCTGATATGTTTATTGTATTATAACTGTTGGACAGACACTTCAAACTAGAAGCTGCCGGGTATGGATTTATCGCGGCTAATAATCACCGCTGTAAATCTGTTGCGCGCTGTAGCGAGCACTGCATCATGGACTCGTGACGTCAGAGCGCGCAGCGTCGCGAACCGCGGGGCTTGCGCTGAGAGTGCGAGGCATGCGCTCGCTTGAGTTGTGGTGACTAGCAGCAGATGCCGATGGAATCTCTCGCGAGTGCACACCACGATCCATTCAAAGCCGCTAGGGTAGATCGTGTGTTACTGCAAGGTGCTGAATGAGAACCAACGCTGGGTGTCCACCGCCCAGCAAACGCTGAGATGGTAACCCTTTCGGAATGGGCACGCTCAGCGCAATGTTACTGTGTCGTTGCATTGCATGTAATATTATTCTTCTTTTTATTTATTTTTTAACTAGGTATGCGTTTGTTGCTGTTGTTATGTCTGTGTCGAATTTATTTATTTTATTTATTTATATATGTTTTATTGTACACCAAATTTAAAAATAGGTACAGAAAATCTTAAAGTAATTACATACAATTGGCGGCCTTATCGCATTCCGCGATCTCTTCCAGGCAACCTGGAATGGAAAGTGAGAGCCTGGACATGAAATGAGGTTGCACTTGGTGCTAATATAAAGTTACATTGAAAAAAAAAAAGAGATACAGCATTACAATATAACAGCTACTAAAATAGATACGTAAATACATACATATTTAATACTAGCTGTGCCCGCGACTTCGTTCGCGTGGATGTCGAAAAATATCTGTTGCATAGATAAAATTTACTTTAAGTTAATACCTACCTTGCGTATCCTGATCTGTCTCAAAATTAAGAAAATAGGAAGAGGGTACCTAATGCAGGGCACTCTATCATCCCCTCCGGTTGAAATGCCGATTAGCCCGGGTAATCTCCTGCTACATACCTACCTCGAGGTAGGTATCAAAATCAACAAAACCGACTATCGAACGGACGGTGGTAGGTAGTCTTCAAACTACGAAACAAAGAAACTGATGAATAAAGTTGATTCTTAATTTTGTCCAGCCAGCAAAAAGAAAACCTTTCTTTGTTTTTCCCTGACAATTGCAGATTACAGAACACCGATTAATTTTTACATTTTATGTTAAACAGTTCTACCGGGTTTATAGAATCGATTTACTGTGTAAGAATAATCGAATTTTTTAAATCGATATTTAGTAGTTACTGAAAGAGGAGACTCATTAAATGAGGAGCTCGTAGCTAAATAATAACAGTCGCACGGGTCGATCTTCATGGTTTACCAACTCTTGCCTAGGTCGCTCTGTGAATAGTTGGCCATATTATTTAACATACCGCGACTTCGCCGTGTTGATCGGAAGCTGATCCGAATATAGTTGGGAAAAGGTTAAGCATATATTAAAAAAGACAGACAATACAATTTGGCCCCAATTGGGGCTGACGGTCCTTGAGAGATAACTCTGCCGTTTTATTGTCCTTTTCATTGAATGGCGGTTAATCAGCGGCCTAAATGATCCCCAATGCGCAAATGTGTCAAAGTGGCGCATGGGTCTGTCATGTGACAACATTTAATGAACAGGCTGGCAGATGCTTAGGCCGTCTATGAATAGAGTAGGTGTGTAATTATGAATTTATTTATTTTTGGGAATCCTAAATTCTATTAAATGCCGGGATGTCACTTAGACCGTCTCCCTAGTGGATAAAGGAAATTGAAACAAAATTACGTTTGTAATCTGTGCCCAGTTTTGCCAACTGTAGATTATAAGTGTTTTTCGCAAATCATTTCAGTTTTTTACCATGAAGCATCATCTGCCTAGCCTTTTCCCAGCTATATTGGAGTCAGCTTCCAGTCAAACGGGATTGGAGCGGCTGCCTACCAGACCTGTACAACCCTACAATACTGGGTAACACGATACTTCTTGGCAAGACTGTAGGTGTCAGATTTGTCGGCTTCTGACAATCCGTAAAGACTGCCTGAGATCTTTCTCGGTAGGTATGTTAAAATGGTCACCCATCCACAGACTGACCTTGGCAAGCGTTGCTTAACCTTGAAGATCGACCCGGGCGGCTATTATATTCTGTGGTACGTAGGAATCTCGGTATGTTAAAATGGTCACCCATCCACAGACTGACCTTGGCAAGCGTTGCTTAACCTTGAAGATCGACCCGGGCGGCTATTATATTCCGAGGTACGTAGGAATCTCGGTATGTTAAAATGGTCACCCATCCACAGACTGACCTTTGCAAGCGTTGCTTAATCTTGAAGATCGACCCGGGCGGCTATTATATGCCGAGGTACGTAGGAATCTCGGTATATTAAAATGGTCACCCATCCACAGACTGACCTTGGCAAGCGTTGCTTAACCTTGAAGATCGACCCGGGCGGCTATTATATGCCGAGGTACGTAGGAATCTCGGTATATTAAAATGGTCACCCATCCACAGACTGACCTTGGCAAGCGTTGCTTAACCTTGAAGATCGACCCGGTCGGCTATTATATGCCGAGGTACGTAGGAATCTCGGTATGTTAAAATGGTCACCCATCCACAGACCGATCTCGGAAAGCGTAGCTTAATCTTGAAGACTCGTGCAACTCATCATCTGCCTAACCTTTTCCCAACTATATTGGGGTCGGCTTCCAGTCAAACCGGATTTAGCTGAATACCAGTATTTTACGTGAAGCGGCTGCCTACCAGACCTCCACAACCCATTATTTGGGTAACACAGTAGTTCTTGGCAAGACTGGAGCCAGATTTACTGGCTTCTGACAATCCGTAACGACTGCCAAAGATCTTCAAATGACAGCCGGGACCAACGGCTTAACGTGCTTTCCGAGGCACGGAGGAAACTCGGTATGTTATGATGGTCTCCCATCTACATATCAACCTTGGCAAGCGTTGCTTAACCCTGAAGATCGACCCGTGCGGCTGATATAGATTAATTATGTCGATTCGAATCACAATAAAATTCATGAATCACTACTCTTCTCTTTTTTCTTTTTCGGTCATACATATCGTTATCACCTTCTAATTAGCTACATAGCACAATGATAACACCGCAATTCAGAAAAACGCGTCATCAGTACATCGCCATCAATCGACAATGTAGTTGAACTGTCAAAATATAAGTTCAAACTTAGAAGCTCACAATATTGTTACGATAAATGAAACGATATGACTAAATGTTATTTTTTTTTCCTTTGGTATTAAGAGTTTCACAAAATAATAATATACGCATTCATTCGTGAAACAGTTCTAAACTGTTACTATTTAATCTCAATAGATGGCGTTGCATGTATATGCTTCACGTAATGAAACTTTAAACGAAACCTTTAAATACAAATATCTTTTGATAGAGTGAACCGATTGCGATGAAACAAAAACTAAGTTATACCTCCAGTTACGTACAATTTTAATGCGTGAAAGTTATCTACGTTATTTCTGTACTTTTGACGTGATGCCTGCACATCCAAACAGATAAACAGACAAACAGACAAAAATTCCAAAAATGATGGAAATGGGTCTTGTAAGTTACCCTTAATCTCCCTAGCTATTTCTTTTTTTATTATTTTGAATGTACAAAAACGACTCTTCAACAGATTTATTATATGTATAGAAGATATAAGTAAGGAAATGTGTAACAATTATTAAAATTAAAACGATAAAGTATTCACAGTGACAAGTAGTGTTACTTGACAAGCTTTTTAAATACAGGCAGCGATTGTGCGCGTTTAATCGATACTGGCAATGCATTCCATAGACGAGCAGCTTGGACTGTAAAAGAATTGTCTAAAAATGTAGTGGAATGCATTGGCATTTTTAGTTTCAAGTTATCTGATGACCTAAGTTTCGTGTGAGAGTCGCAAAGAAACTGGAATCGTTTCTTTAGATACAGAGGTGTGGAAGGGGAAAAGAGCACATTATACAAGAGGGAAAGAATATGAGCATTCCGGCGAAGGCGAATTGGCAACCACTTGAGTTTAACCCGAAATTCGGAAACATGGTCATATTTGCGCAAACCGAATATATTGTCGGTATCGAACACTCAAGGGTTGCAGACCAAGTTAACAATTCCATGTTCAAGCTCGTGACACGCCGTTAACCGCTATCACTGTCGCACTGCATAGAAAGGACAGATATGTGCGACGACACAACACTTAAAATATAAAGAATTTCATCGATTTACTCTAAAAAGAGTTATTCAAAATAAACAAGTTCTGCATTAATGTAACGAATCGTGTCATTGTTATACAGTGTGACCTCCCGTCTCACTAGCTGCTGCAGATTGTTATCCAGTGTGACCTCCCGTCACACTAGCTGCTGCAGATTGTTATACAGTGTGACCTCCCGTCTCACTAGCTGCTGCAGATTGTTATCCAGTGTGACCTCCCGTCACACTAGCTGCTGCAGATTGTTATACAGTGTGACCTCCCGTCTCACTAGCTGCTGCAGATTGTTATCCAGTGTGACCTCCCGTCACACTAGCTTCAGCAGATTGTTATACAGTGTGACCTCCCGTCTCACTAGCTGCTGCAGATTGTTATACAGTGTGACCTCCCGTCACACTAGCTGCTGCAGATTGTTATCCAGTATGACCTCCCGTCACACTAGCTGCTGCAGATTGTTATCCAGTGTGACCTCCCGTCACACTAACTGCTGCAGATTGTTATCCAGTGTGACCTTCCGTCACACTAGCTGCTGCAGATTGTTATACAGTGTGACCTCCCGTCTCACTAGCTGCTGCAGATTGTTATCCAGTGTGACCTCCCGTCACACTAGCTGCTGCAGATTGTTATCCAGTGTGACCTCCCGTCTCACTAGCTGCTACAGATTGTTATACAATGTGACCTCCCGTCACACTAGCTGCTGCAGATTGTTATACAATGCGACCTCCCGTCACACTAGCTGCTGTAGATTGTTATCCCGTGTGACCTCCTGTCACACTAGCTGCTGCAGATTGTTATCCAGTGTGACCTCCCGTCTCACTAGCTGCTGCAGATTGTTATCCAGTGTGACCTCCCGTCACACTAACTGCTGCAGATTGTTATCCAGTGTGACCTTCCGTCACACTAGCTGCTGCAGATTGTTATACAGTGTGACCTCCCGTCTCACTAGCTGCTGCAGATTGTTATCCAGTGTGACCTCCCGTCACACTAGCTGCTGCAGATTGTTATCCAGTGTGACCTCCCGTCACACTAGCTGCTGCAGATTGTTATCCAGTATGACCTCCCGTCACACTAGCTGCTGCAGATTGTTATCCAGTGTGACCTCCCGTCACACTAACTGCTGCAGATTGTTATCCAGTGTGACCTTCCGTCACACTAGCTGCTGCAGATTGTTATACAGTGTGACCTCCCGTCTCACTAGCTGCTGCAGATTGTTATCCAGTGTGACCTCCCGTCACACTAGCTGCTGCAGATTGTTATCCAGTGTGACCTCCCGTCTCACTAGCTGCTACAGATTGTTATACAATGTGACCTCCCGTCACACTAGCTGCTGCAGATTGTTATACAATGCGACCTCCCGTCACACTAGCTGCTGTAGATTGTTATCCCGTGTGACCTCCTGTCACACTAGCTGCTGCAGATTGTTATCCAGTGTGACCTCCCGTCTCACTAGCTGCTGCAGATTGTTATACAATGTGACCTCCCTTCACACTAGCTGCTGCAGATTGTTATCCAGTGTGACCTCCCGTCTCACTAGCTGCTGCAGATTGTTATACAATGTGACCTCCCGTCACACTAGCTGCAGCAGATTGTTATTCATATTTTCAGGAAAGTTCTTGCTCACTGTTGCTTAGTGTTTGATGATGACAGTGTGGACATTTCGGCCGACGGTATTGTTGAGACGAATAGCCAGTTGGTTTATTTGTTTGCTCATTCATCATGCTTTTTCATTTAGGGAGACTAAATGACAAACATTGGAAAACATTGTGATGGTTGTCGAACGTACGTTAATGTTGTCACGGTCGGTAGTCACCCGGGGCCCCGGGTGCCCCGGGCGTGTCTTCCTTTAGATAAGCTATCGTCAACTTATTGATCTCTTAGCCATTGATCCCGTGAGGCTGCAGCTGTTAATTTTCTGTCAATCATTAACTCATCGCCGTCGACCGCTGCCTGGCCATGTCGGTGCTCTAGTTTCCTTCTTCTGGCTATTTGATGGTCGCTCTCAGCTTTAGCAAACTCAGTAATTACCTATAGTCCTTGAAGATATATTATGACACCACCGCGACAGCACAGATCTCAATGTTTGAGCAGTGGAACACTGTGACATGTGTTGTGTGTGTAGCTAGCGCGAGCGAGAGTGCGGGACACGTGCGCAGGCGGCGCGTAATAAATCTCTCGCGCTGCATAAATCCGTCGCGCGCGTAAATATAACTATTGTCAGCATTGTTACCGCTGCTCGCTGCGCGTCGCGCGCTGTAGGCCGCACGTACGCCGCACGCTCGTCACACGCACGCCGCGCTCGCTGCGTCGCCGTTGCTGTCACGGCGCCGCCACCGTGAATGGGACGCTCGATGCGCGGCCTATTACAACATTGGAACATTATGACTGGTAAAGAAGCAAACACTGTAGGTACTACGTTAATATTACTAAGCGCAATAATGCCACTGAGAACTGTATTAGAGCGGCAGATACTAATAACTCGCGTGTGTGTGCGGTACTATAATAAATTCAGTGACTTCATTCACTGCCCATAGACTATCGTAGGGACGGTTACTTCGTGTGTGAACGCGGAAACCAAGCGACAGCTAGTGGATATGTGAACAGTACCCAATAAGTATTTATTAGCTGCAGGCATTTGTGCAGAAGGCCACGCGTCCATTTGTAGCGTACTCTACTGGACAACGGCGCGGCGAGCCGTTCTCTGTCGGTCATTAATTGAGGAACTTTATATATACAAACAGACTCGATCGACGGCGTGTTGTATAATAACAACGATGTAAAAGTAATAAAGCATAATTATAATAAATATAAGGCGCTAAACTTTACAATACTAAAGGCTATTTTGTCTAAAACTAGGCGACGCCCAAAGTAATGTTTACATAACAGCACGTTATAGAATGCTGTACACCCACCAGACGAGTATAAATAAGGCATTCATTTAGTAAAAACTGGCACTACCCATTTAAATCAGTAATACCTATGTAAATACGATGTATATGTCACCGGAAGCGAACCAAACGCCGCAAGATTGTAAAATATCACGTGAAATTGTAAACTATTTTTATTTTTTTAATTTGGATGGGATTTATTGTGTGCAAAACTATTTTTTCATATTATTAATATATCGAGAAATTATAATCTAATCAAGAATTATTACAATCTTACAGAGTCTGCAATTTTCCGGTAACAATAATTATAGATTTACGACACGGTTGGCACACGAATGGGATCTACCGGTCGGCTGCGTCACATTGGCTACGTACCTACCCCCGGTCACCGGTTGTTATTAGAAGTTGACTATTAATTTAACTCTACTTTAACCTCTTATTCGTCTTCTTCGTGTCGCCACGACGCTGGCACGAGCACGAGCACGTGCACGTCGATAACTTGATTTGATTAGCCCAAAACATTGCTACTTGCTCGGCATCGTTGGTGACAGGCATGAAACGGACACGTTCTTAATTCAGAGAGCGGCAATTAGTCACTAAGTCCATCGAAGCGAGTATGTATGATCGAAC
This sequence comes from Lacanobia wlatinum, assembly GCA_947578705.1. Classification (NCBI taxonomy): domain Eukaryota; kingdom Metazoa; phylum Arthropoda; class Insecta; order Lepidoptera; family Noctuidae; genus Lacanobia; species Lacanobia wlatinum. Next base: position 1,266,256 of record OX388026.1, read on the forward strand.
AACTTTTATTCGCATAGTTTCATTCAGCACAACTCTGGCCTATCCCTTATCACTGCTACCGGAAAATTGCAGAATGCGTAAGATTGTAATAAATCTTTATTCGATTATGATTTATTCTACTACTAATTGAAGTTCAGAGAATAACTCCACAGGAAGGTCGCAGGCAGCCACCGCACCACCGCGCACCGACCACGGATCACATGCTACTTGTATCTAAAGCGGCTGTTTCATTTGACAACAGTTTAATCAAGCGGCGGCGACGACTGCTGATCAAACGCGGACCGCGTCGGAAACCAACTCGTAGTATATCGCTCTGTTGTGCTTCACGCGGATGCGTTCAGTAATTGGAAATAAAACTTTTCTGCTCACATGCAACTTCGTGCGGCAGATATTTATTAAGTTCTAGTAGTAGATACTTCAGGCACAGGGCCCAGGGACGGGCTTAAATCCTTTGAGATGTGTGTCGGTGAAACTTTGGGTAATTTATAGCCAATCAATTTATGGTCGGTAGATGCAAAGTTCAAAATTGAGGTGGTATAAAATAGTACACAGCTAAACATAGCATCGTTCGAACTATGACTACCTTATTATCTAGTCGTACTAGTCATTATTAGTCGGACGGACGGGAAACACATGTTGCATTCACTGTGCGCAGTTCACTTTATGTACACTTATGGTTCGCTACTGCTCACGAGGACGTTTACATGGTATTATTGGCGATATGTCGGCGTCACAGAGTGAACTAACTCGCGAGAGTTGCGACAGCTTCCATTCATTCATTCTCGAGCAGGATCAAAGTTACTTTGATCGGTTTATGGAATAAAGACATGTCACAGAGAAATATAGGGGAGAGTTTCAAAAGGTTAAGGAGTGCGGGTAATAAGTTAGTGATGTTGTGGAGCGCCGCTCATTAATTAGTGCAGACGAGCGCGGGGCAAGCGGGAGCAGGGGGGGGGGATCAGTTCAGAGAGTTATGACAATAAGTAATGGGCGCCGTTAAAAAGATGTCAAACAAAGTGTCGGCGGCGCGGCGCGGCTGAAGGTTCACATTAGTCAAATGCACAGCGCACCCTCCGGACACAGCATCGAAAGGCGCACCAATAATAATATCAGCAGTACTTACTTTTCCTGTTAGTACTCTATCACCTTTGCGTTCCGAACTTATCAAACTCTTTTTAGTCTCGAAATTGATGAGCCAATTTTAACATTGAGGGCCAATTGTTCGATAATGTCTGCAGGGTTTAAAGGAACCTAGCTCTCATCATACCATTTAAAAATAACCTATCCGTGTGGGGGTGCCCTAAGCTCCCTGTGCGCTATGTTCCGCTACATGACTAGGCAAGTCATTAAACGATATTGAACCCAGCGGTTTGCCTCTGGTGAATTTGATGTGCAATCAGTATATATTTGACATTAAAATAATATTTTTAGGGTTCCGAACATCCGTAAAAAACGGAACCCTTATTTATAGGATCACTCGGGTGTCTGTCTGTCTATCCGTCTGTCAGAGAAAGTTTTCTACGGATCTACTACGTTGATTCTGTTGAAATTTGGTATATAAATGGATTTCTGTGACCCAAACACGGACGCGTTACGTAAATAAATAAATTGTTAGTATGGGGGTCACTTTTGCGGGTCAAATTAGAAAATTCTAAAAAAGTTTTTCAAAGTGTATTGTATCAAATGAAAGGGCTTACTGTGAGGGTTTTAATTATATTTTTTTTTCATAATTTTAGAGTTTTGAGGTTATTCAAGAAATTAGATATAATAATTATGGTACTAGAAATAGGGATCAATTAGTTCAACCAGGTTTCAGACTGGCTAAAGTTGCCTCATCTTTTATGGGGTACTGTTTAAAATGTTATAATAAGATACCTCCCCATATATTAGAACTTAATAATGAGACAAAATTTAAATCTTGTATTAAACGCACACTATGCAGGCAAGCATATTATAAGTTGGGGGATTATATTGAAGATAAAAATGCTTGGCTGAATGCTGGTCCGGCTCCACAGCCACTAGGGCGCACAAAATAATCTGTTAGCATTTGGAAACATTGTTGGACCGGCTGAAGATTGTAAAAAAAACAATATTTGCATTGTATAGACTTAATTTATTTAGCAATGTATAATTTCATCCATTTTAACGGCACATGTGTGAGTACTGTGTACCTTAAACTTAAGCTATAGCTATCAGTTTTAGGTTTGTTTTTGACTTGAATGTACCCTGGCTGTTGGGAGTGTCATGCTCACACAAAAGTCTGGCTGATGGTGGCGTATGCGTTAGATCATTTGGCTCCCTTCAAAATGGTTGAGCCGAATGGTGCTAGCGCATGCGTCATGTTCGTGAACGGGCGCTGTCAGTTGGGACTGGTCATTTCTCAGTTGCCATGGTTTATTTTAAATATTTCTTTGAATTGTTCCTTTTTTCCCGGACGCTTTTATCCTGCTCGTCTTTTACATCGTTCTCACATGTTTGTATAATTTCAACTTGATGTAAACAAAAATTTGTAACAATTTATTATTTTTTAAAAGAGTGTCCGTGGAGTTTCTTGCACGTTCTTCTCCATAGAGATCTACGCTTTGGAACGTGCAAATAGCTTCATCTTTTTGGACTGACCGACCTTGACAATTCAAAAGTGCCTATAAATGGTTTATTTGAAATATACAATTTGACTTGATTTGATTTGATTAGACCAAAAATAACCACTCCTTATCTCCGAAATAACTGCGCCTAAAATTTTGAAAAAAGGCAGATAATAAATACTTCTTAGCCTACTTATTACAGGAAAACCCAGTGTCAAAATAACATGTTAAAAAATTAAATTGGCTCGGAACCCTTTGCACGCGAGTCCGACTCGAACTTGGCCAGTTTTTTTCGTACATTGGACCACTTTTTTCTCGTGGATTAGGGCAAAAAATATGATATAGTACCTTTTGGTGCATATTTTCAGTTTATATTTAGTACTAGTTTTGTTAAAGATTTGGTTACTTTTGATAAATATTGTAAAATCACTAATATCAAATTATCGTAATGTCACTAATATCAGGGGGTTGCACTCCAATCTCGGTCCATCACCATCTTGAGACCGAGAAGCCGCACCTGTTTTTCCTAACGGAGACGAAGATAACAACCCCGTCGGACGTGGCGTACCTCAACTAACCGGGCTACTCTCTGGAACACAAGTTCAAGAAGCAGGCTGGGGTCTGTGTGTACGTCCGCGATGACATTTGTTGTCGTCGTCTCCGTTGCTTTGAGAAATCGGATTTCTCTGCCATATGGCTACTTGTGGACACTGGCGTGGAGAAATTCATCTACATCGGTGTATACCGATCGCACAGCGGTGATCAGGAGACAACAGCGCTGATTAATTCCCTCGTCGAGTCGACAGACGTAGCCCAACAACGGTACCCAACAGCGAAGCTCATTTTTCTGGGGGACTTTAACGCCCATCATGTTGTTCCCGTACCAGAAAACTGACCATGCCGGGTTAGAGGCGCGCAAGTTTGCTTTAACGCTAGATCTAACCCAACTGGTGAATGTGGCAACGCGGGTACCGGATGTTGACGCCCATACACCCAATTGCTTGGACCTTCTGCTGACAACTGATCCGGGCAGTCATTCAGTATCGGTCTCAGCCCCGCTGGGAACGTCTGACCACTGCCTGGTGAAATCCGTTTTGACCTGCTCTCCTCCAGATAAGAGTCCTAGGCGGCACTTTTTTGCATCTTATCCATGGCGGCAAGTGTGCTTCTCCTCGGGTGACCCCTCGTGCTGTGCTGATATGATTGCGGACGTGATTCGGCAGGGGATGGAGTATTTTATTCCATTCTCCGACATCCCGCTCGGTCACAAATCCCGGCCTTGGTATAATGCAGAATGCGCCCACGCTGAGGCCCGTAAAGAGTCTGCATACTAAGCGTGGATCAAGGCCCGCGACCGAAAGGTTAAAGCACGTAGGGTTTGCGCGAAGAAAATAGCCTTTAATTCTGCCGCTAAGTTCTGCAAGCGGGTTTTACGTAGGGCACGTTTTGACTATGTCGGACGTATCGGGGCCAAACTAGCATTGCACCCTCCAGGTAGTAAGCAGTTTTGGTCCCTGTCGAAAGCGGTTGAAACGAATTTCTGTCGACCCACTTTGCCTCCAATGTTGAAACCTGATGGCTGGCTGGCTCACTCTGCAAGTGAGAAAGCAAATTTATTTGCAACTCTCTTTGCAAGCAATTCGCGTCTGGACGCTGGCTCCAAGCAACCACCGACTTAACCTCGTTGTGACTCTTCGATGCCGGAGATCACAGTTCACACTATCGAGGTCCGAAGAGTATTGTGCAGTCTAGACGTGAATAAGGCCAGCGGGCCTGACGGCATTCCAGCGAGAGTGCTGAGGCAATGTGCACCTGAACTGTCTCCTGTGTTGGCACGCCTGTACCGCCTCTCTCTTGAAAAAAGAATGGTGCCGAAATCATGGAAGCTTGCGAATGTGCAACCAGTGCCCAAAAAGGGAGACCGTGCTGACCCTGCACATTACCGTCCGATCGCCATTACCTCCATCCTACGCAAGGTTATGGAAAGGGTTCTTAACAGTAAGCTGCTGACCTACCTTGAAGACAATGATCTCCTCAGTGACCGTCAATATGGCTTGCACCGGGGACGGTCAACTGGCGATCTTCTTGTGTATGTCACGCACTGCTGGGGCGAGGCCATCTAGAGACACGGGGAACACTTGCCGTGTCGCTCGACATCTTGACATTTGACAGGGATTGGCACGCAGGTCTACTCAACAAGCTTCCTGCTTATGGCGTCCCAGCTGGTTTTTGTAGCTGGATATCAGACTTCCTGAGTGAAAGGTCGATCCGAGTAGTTGTTGACGGCTGCTCCTCTGACCTCATGGCTATTAATGCCGGAGTTCCTCAGGGGTCTGTTCTCTCTGAAACTCTTTTCCTGCTGCACATCAATGACCTACTTCAGCCTGGTCTTGTTGGGTACGCAGATGACAGTACGGTTTCAGAGAGATACTTGTCCAGCTGGTTTTTGTAGCTGGATATCAGACTTCCTGAGTGAACGGTCGATCCGAGTAGTTGTTGACGGCTGCTCCTCTGACCTCATGGCTATTGATGCCGGAGTTCCTCAGGGGTCTGTTCTCTCTGCAACTCTTTTCCTGCTGCACATCAATGACCTACTTCAGCCTGGTCTTGTTGGGTACGCAGATGACGGTACGGTTTCAGAGAGATACTTGTCCAGCGCAACAACCAGCGGGGATGAAGTTCGTTCCTTGAGAGAGGCCATGGTAGAGCGGACAAATTTGAACTTAAGCCTTGTCTCCCAGTGGGGTAATGGCAATGTGGTCACTTTTAATGCCACCAAAACACAGGCGTGTCTTTTTACCGCAAGAAGGAGTCGTTTTGACCAAACTCCTACTTTTCGGGGTGCATCTGTTCCTGTGACTGATCGGCTCGAGCTCCTAAGCATGGAGTTGACATCCAGTCTCAACTTCGACGCCACCATCGAGTACAAAGTCCAAACGTCTTTTATAATGCGCACAGCAAAGGAGTGGAATTCTCTGCCTGCGTCTGTGTTTCCAAACGCTTACAACCCTAATCTCTTCAAAGTTGTGAACAGGCTCCTTCTGGGTAAGCTCGCTCCATTGTAGAATTTGCCTCTATCATCTCTGACCTAGACTAGAGTCAAGAGCAAACCCATCACAAAAAAAAAATATTGTAATGCAAACACATTTAATTATTTATTTATTTTTTCCAATAAGGAATCCAGAAAGGAAAAATCAATTTCATCAAATAACTGAACTAAAAATCCCGGCATTATGTACAAACGCGTATAGAAACAAAATAAATCATTGTACATCTATACTAATATATAAAGCTGAAGAGTTTGTTCGTTTGTTTGTTTGCTTGAACGCGCTAATCTCAGGAACTACTGGTCCGATTTGAAAAATTCTTTCAGTGTTAGGTAGCCCATTTATCGAGGAAGGCTATAGGCTATTACACTACTACTACTACTACATTTTTTATGACTACTCCGCTCCTATTGGTCTTAGCGTGATGATTCCTCGATAAATGGGCTATCTAACACTGAAAGAATTTTTCAAATCGGACCAGTAGTTCCTGAGATTAGCACGTTCAAGCAAGCTAACAAACAAACAAACAAACTCTTCAGCTTTATATATTAGTATAGAGTATAGATACATACCTACATTATACCATCATAATGAATTATGTTGACTTAAAAATTATTAAATTGATGTAAATAAATTGAAAGGTGATAAGTTTTTTGATGTGCATTTAAAATAAGTTTTTAGGGTTCTGAACATCCGTAAAAACGGAACCCTCATAGGATCACTCTATTCTCTGTATTTGCCTGTCTCTGCTTTACAAAATATCGTTGTACCCATACTTCTTTTGTTAAGCTGCCATAATGGAGACTTAGGTAGTGGCCCATAGTGTGTGTGACATGATGCCTTATACTTCTCTATTTCGGAAGTTGATCAGCCGCAGCCCCCCACACTCATGTGAGTGCCTCGCCAGGGCTCGCTGCGGGCTAGTGGCGGCCGCAGGGCGCGGGTGCAGTGGAGGGGGGCGCGGGCCGAGGTGCTTCGCGCTCCACTGCGCACACACCGCTAATTAGCAGCCCGATACAATTAGGTTGTTCATTAACAGCGCGCTCCTAATTACGTGGCACCGGCAGCACTCAGCAGCGACCCACTGCGCCAGCGCACAATGTACCAACGCGTTTCACCCGCGAATACCGCGCATACGCGCCCAACAATAAAAATATTTGAACCTAATGAGTTTTCATTATGAATAGCTCATAAAAATTAAATAGCCAAGTGCGGCAAATTAATATTTATACCTCTGTAATCAGTTGACGTACCGTAGGTATCATTATACGAGCGCTAACTAACTAAGCTGCTGATATATATTTCAGTGTAATTATATTCAAGCATTCTCGTATTAATTGGGGCGCAATGGGGGGTGGTTGGCGCACTGTCTATTCGGTAGGTGGATAACTTGCCCGCACACAGGAACTTGGGTTCTACCTAAGTAAAATTATACATTCTCCAGGCCATCTCTAGGCGACCCGCGATACTGATTGTCAAAATGCCAAATTATAAGTATCAAATTTCATTTAAATCGGTTCAGTAGTCTTGGCGTGAAAGCGCGACGGACAGACAGAGTTACTTTCGCATTTATAATATTAGTAAGGATTTACTGTGTGACATTCTGGTTTCGCATGTTAATAATTATATAAGACTTATTTAACACTTCGATCAACAATAGCAACATATTAATGTTGAATAAGTCTCGGTACAATGTTGCTTTGTCCAAGGAGTCTTGAGACTTGCGACGTTGAGTGATGACAGAGCGTTTATAATGAACTGATGTGATCATGTTTCAAAGTAATAGGTATTAATATAAGAAAAACAGGATATAGGCATTACAAAATGAAACAAGAAAACAGAATTAGTCAAGTGATAGAGAATCATTGGCAGCGTGAGTAGTGGTCCAGCTCGACTGGAAACGACTCGAGTTGCCGCCACCGCTGATGTGCCAGCTTGATTATACCACTCATACACTAAATCCGCACTAACAAAGTAGCTATATTTCTAATTGTTGTAATAGAAGTAAATATTATAAGTACAGCTTCAATCTGTTATTACCTCGTCCTGGTTACCCATATGTACCTAATAACCAACATTATGACAAGTATGTGCGAAATGAGTTGAGTCTGTCGAGTGATACCGACACGCGCCAGTCTAGTGCTCATCTGCATATCGCACGAGTGCAGGCGCCCGCATCCGCCCGCCTGCCGGATCACTGGCATGCTAATGACGACACTGTCGCATGTGCAGCTCTCGCCGACACCTACCTACATACCTTGCCGGCGTTACCATGCCGCTGACATGCTACAACAAATGCTTCTCATTAATCAGTCACTACCTAGGTATCTACTTGAATACTCAATGATTTATGATAATCGACGACGAAATATACAAGCACCGTAATACGAGGAATAAGGGTAGTCTTGGCCACTGTGTGTATTCATAGATAAGGCAGTGATATCCTGAAAAATACACAGTATTATGCTGTTTACGTCGCTACGACGACTCGGGGTCTACGGCGCTACGGCGTAGCAGGTTCGTGCCGCGCTGTACTTGCGCGTCGTCGCGTAGCTCCGCTTTATCTCGCATCTCACTACAGAATAGCTGATTTGCATGAGTTTTTCAAGTAGTCTGCAGTGTGCGCGTGCCTGACGTGCGCGTGTGTGCAGGGGGCGGCGCCGCGCCACGCCCACTCGCTGCCGGCTGACTGCCGAGATCATGCTCGACTCGTATACCCGCATACGAGTACGTACCTATAGACTCAACAATTAAAGCAGCGGCCAGTATCATCTGCGAGAGAATAGCCATACAGATCGTCACGTGACGCTTCAGCTTTTACAGCGGGAGACGAACACGCGAGATAATGAGAGGACGTGCGGGACCGCGCCCATAGACGTAGTGCGTAATGAAGCAATAAGCAGCGTCAAACTTTATGCCGATATGGACTTATATGAGTACCTAATTGTCGTACTTGAGCCGGACCGCAAAACGTTTTCACAGAACTATACCATCGTTTTGTACGAAATCCAATTAAGAGTGTTGAGCCATATTCAACAAGGTGTAGGTACTTGCGTAGGCGCTCGCCATTACTGTAATGTGGTCGCCACTATGGTATATACCATAGTTTAGCGCGGATTGTGAAACATGGCCTAGTAGGGGTGCTCCGACTCGCGAACGCTTTCCTAATATCGCCTCCTTGCACGGCTGCTACTGATTGGTTTATTCAGATACCTAAATATAGTCGACTGCGAAATGAAGTCACTGACCATAATACGTGAGAGGCTGGTGAGATGGCTTATTGGCCAGTTGCACGTAGGTACGTACCCTACGATTGGTGCGGCTAACAAATCTTGTTCAGTTTCGCCGAGATTATTTCCTGTTTGGCGGAACACAACATTTTGTTGGGAACAGGAAAGAGCCGCCGAAGCAGCGGCTAGTGGCGCCTGCTCAGTGTCTGACGAGCTTGAATACCCCCACAGACGCAATACAAAAGTACATGTTAAACATCTTCATTTTGAAGGTTTCAGCGTCGCATCGGAGGTTTCGTGCAGATCGGCAGCGATCTGAACGAAGTCTCCGACGCCTCGCCGCACGACAACACCAGCAAATGAGAAAATTTCCAATGTGGAACACCGAACTAACCCTGCGTTTGTATGTACTTACTTATTGACAAACCACCACCACGGTACATCATGGTCGCAGGGTGTACTTCGGTACACAATCGAGGCAGAGCTCGAAGGCCACTTCAGTTTACGACCGAGAGAGCATTCGAGTGTTCCGCGGACTTCACGAGTTCATAGATGTTGGATAGGTACCTCCTTGATGATGTCAAGCAGTTAAACTAGTGCATTCGATCTGTACTTATTACGAAGTTACTTATTTCTACATATCGATCTGTTCTTTTCTGTTTCATGTGCGAAAGTCGATAAAAAAATAATATTTATAAAATTCGAAGTCTTAAAGTATGGCTGTGCTGTATGAATACCAGAAATAAATATACCTATGATTATAATATTTGACTTGTTATTTTATCGATAACAGTAATGAAATACATTAATTTTGACAGTCCCACTGGCAAATGAATCATTTACCGAGCTCATTAAAAACTACTGGCTCAAAGCTGGCGCTGGCGGGTCGCAGTGTCCCCTACACGCGCATTCCAAGCATTCCTGCTTGATATATTAGATTTGTGTTTCATTAATTATACTTCGTCTAAATGATGTGGCGCGACCCGCGCGACCGTGCGAGAGTGCGAGTGTGCGAGTGCCGCCGACTGACTGCTTTCATGTTGCTGCAGATAACAGAACAAAGCGGAGAACAGCACTTAGAGAACCTATATGTTTATGTTTTCAGCTGAATCGCAGACCGTTATTCGTTACAGCTCATAATTGTAGATACTAGTATGTACCTATACTATACCTATGAAGCTCCCTAGCATAAATATATTTTAGGAAATAAAAAACTGGCTCTTAAAAATAAAAATAAACACTACAAAGTGGCAAATAACTTTCAATTCAGAAGTTGGTGGTTCTAGTTTGTGTTAAGGTGGATACAGACACTGCGAGGCATGCATGAGCCGCGCACGCCTCGCGACGCACACGTTTCGATTTAAATTTGCCGGTGTAGCCACGCCTCACCGCGAATATGAAATATGAACGTCCAGACATTGCACTGTCGCAATGTCTGTATCCACCTTTACACCGAATATCGAAATTAAAGTTATTTGGCATTTCGCAGTGTTTTATTTGAAAGTTAGTTGTATTTTCGTGTAAAAAGTTTTTTCCCTGTGTACACTAAAACTATAAAACCTACCCTTATGCAAATGAAATAGTTCATAACTGCTTGGTAACTTGACTCCACGCTAATAGCAATACACACTGAAAACACGGTAGAATGATTGCATCCGTCGAAGAATCACATTTCCGATATTCAATTATTGAAAAGCTTTCAATGTTTATGTTACCAACAAAAAATAGGTATCTTAAAACTCGGTTCAAATGTTTCCATTCTGAGAGGAGTTGCGTTTTAGTCTCCAAGACACATCATCAGACCTTCAGATTTTCAATGATGGAACGTTACTAACGAGTAGGCGCCAGATAAATGTGCAATAAAGTACATTGAACTTTCTCTAATATTCCTTCGTAGATACCCGAAAAATAAATTATTAACCGTTTTTCATTACTACAGAACATAAAGGATCACGATAGAAGTCGATTCAGGACAGCTTTATGTCTTTACTTCTGTTTTTGATATTAAGAAAGTCAATAAAAGTATGTGGGTGAATGGCCGTTATTTCACATTATCCGGCGCGTACCATGCATTCCAACAGGGTTCTATTCATTTTCCTATCCTTTGAGGAGTTTCACTCTTCATCTCAAGACCCCATCAGATCTTCACCTATAATTAAAAAAAACAAACACCATATTTATTAGTTTATTATTTTACCTTATATATGTATTTTATTAGTATTAAATATATTATTTGTATAATGTTCCTCAAAAGATTCCATTTATTTTTATTATTAAAGTTTAATAATATAATAATAAATAATTAAATAACAATCGAATTCTGACAACGTACAGAAAAAATCAAAACTTCTACTTATTTTGAAGTCGGTTAAAAATTAGGACTTTTGACAGTTGTAACTCACATTTACTTTCATGTGCCGCTCTCGTCAATTTCAACTAGTAGTGCTAGGTGCTAGATGCTAGGTGGTGGTGGTGGTGGAGTGTCGCAACACTCACGACCCACAAGCTGGCTCGTTAGCAGCCGCAGGCACAGGAATGTGACGAGTTGCGTATATCTAGCGACACTCGAGCTTCTGGGAAGTAGTCGCGACTCGCGCGCGGTTCCGCGAACCGCCGCCCTCTGGCCGCTGGGCGCTGCTCTCAAACTGCGCCGAATCCGAGCCGCATTCCTGCCGGACGACTTAACTACGAAATCAAAGAGTTGTTTACTAGCCCTGCTTCAGTTACTAGGTTGCATTACAAAAACGGCTAATAACGCAGGTACAGCAGTAAAGGGGCCATAGAGTTGAACTCCCTCTACCCAACGTTTATGAAATATGGGAAAGCTTGGAAATTTTTGAAAAAGGTCTTTTGCGTTATCGATACTGACAAATATATATGTCATAGAGTTGAACTCCCTCTACCCAACGTTTATGAAATATGGGAAAGCTTGGAAAATTTTGAAAAAGGTCTTTTGCGTTATCGATACTGACAAATATATATCTTTGCCGAACTCTGGCACGCAGTTGAAACCATTCTTGCCGGAGGCGCGATATTAAGTGCACTGGCAATTTTTTTTTCGCAATAATTGCTCGGCAACTGTTATGAATTAATTTGCAGCAATTAGTGGAGCAATCTGCAGCAACTTCAGTAAACTGCGACAATTTTTTCGGCAATATTGTATCTAATGGTTCCATTAGTTCCATATTATTGCTCGATGTCGCTGACACAAAGTGCCGAATATCCAGTGGGGAATGAAATTTTAGTAAATTTTCTGTATCTCGCTTGCGCTTATTTATTCTGCGACATAACTCAGTCTCGCCGCCACAGGGCAAGCGAGAGAGGGGCGGACCTGTTTTTAAATTGCTCTTGAAATAAAGTATTGCCTATTTTCTTGGAATTTCTCAATATCGCTCAATATTGTAACTAAACTTTAGCATCAAAAAATTCGTCCTCAACGCTCTCAGCTGGTATATGCCCAAGAGACTGGCGGCATTGCCACGTTGAATAATATGTCAAAAAGCAATACTTAGTCTGTGCCCAAAGTAAAAGCCAGTTCTTGGCTGACGGGAAGTGTCGACCAGCTGTTTCGAAACTATAACAATCCAAATGAACAATTTTACAATGGCACCTGAAATAAAACATTAGCTATGCTTAGAAGATAGGCTTTTCTAATAAGGGTAGTTGATCCTGTACTGAACATTGATCGATATCTTTCGAGAATTTTTTCGTACGGGCACAACACGTCATGACTTGTAGGAAATATTATATAACGGTGTATTGTATTCGAGTTTGCCACAGTATAGTTAGTTATGTTCCTGTGCAGTAAGTCAGATCGACATCAGTCGTTGTCGGCGGCCGCAAGGTGCGCATTCGAGATGGGGCGTCAAGGTGCCGCGCTCTTTGACGAACCACACAAAAACGACCATAAATTAACTTGCAACAAGATTAGAAAGAAATACGTTTACAGTTGCATATTTTTTTATCCGACTTTTGAAAAGTGAGTTATTGCAAAGCTACAAGTTTTATCAGAAGTAGAAAGTCACAGCATTACAGTTTAATTCTTTACCAGATTAGATCGCGCTTAGGTACTGTGTCGGTTAACTTTTGTAATGAGCTACATGGCTTCAACAATATTTCAGAACTAAGAGTCTGGCTGAAGCAAGTGTGAACTGACAGAACGAACGTACTCAGGTAGTCATGTAGTCAGCAGGCAGTCGCGGCCATTCCGTCCGGGGGAGCAGGGACACAGCGCACTTGACGCACAGAGTGCGACACAGTGCAGACGCGGTGTGACGCTGCGGAATGCGATGCACTCGCTGACTTTGCGATATCTGCAAGTCGCTATCTCTCAACAGGCGTGCTCCGCAAATGCTGCGCGGGTATGGATATTATTCCACGTTGCAGTCGACAACAACACGGTGACAGAGAAATTGAGCAATGAGCGAAATAGTAAAAATAATGTGCATACAAGTGGAACACGGTGATTTTGGCCGAAAACATTGTTTAAGGTGAAGAAAATGTCCTTCTTGCACAATGTTTTTTATTAATCGCGATGCCTAAGTGCCTAACTACTTACTTTAGTTGCAATAAGGCAAATAAAGGCGAACCTGTCATCATTATTCCAGCATAGTTCCAATCCGGGACTTGCACAGAAACATAACAATCTACCAGTACAGTCCGTATCAGTGATCAATTCAAGGAGCTCCGAAACGTTTATAGGGACGCAGTATGACAGAGCTGCTGCAACACTTGCTTCGTATGTACAAGTAAAGAGTGCTGAGAGTGTAGAGCAAGCTTGGTACATCGGATAGACTTACTATTGTATTTATTTTTTCTGAGTCTATCGCGAGGGAGGCTGCGGTGGAGAGTGGCGAGTGCTTCCGAGTACAAATAGTTTCACGTGTGTTCCCTATAAATCTTCCGTCCATCACAAGGTTAGGAGCTAATCGCGGCGGACGGGAGGCGGGCCGCGCGGGGGCGCGCGCGCGCCGGGGGCGCACGGGTAGGGGAGGGGGGCGTCTAATTGCACCGCGCCGTTGTTTTTGCGGGCGCCGCGCTTCAATCTGTATGCGGCCCGCGGCGGTTTCCACGAAAGCAATTACCGCATCCGCTGCGGCCATCTTGTCCCCGCAGCACCGCCGCACCGCGCCGCGCCTCGCCTGCCGCCCGCCGGACAATTATCGGCAATTAACATAAAGCGCGGCGACCGCTCGACCGCTCGCACCGCGCACCGCTCACCGCGCGCCGCATGCGCATCAAGCCGCCGACGCCACAATTAGCAGCAGTCCGCGCGACACTGAGTTAGCTAATAGCTCATGATGTGTTTCGGTAATGGCCGCGCGCTCCTTATGCACTGACGGCGACACCGCACCGCCCGCGCCGCAGCGCCCGCGCTCGCCGGCCGGCACGCAGCCACACGAGAGTTACACGTCCGGTCGCTAAACGCGACATTGCATTCAATTTGCTTACCATACAGGTATACATTAGTGACTACCGAGTTACCGACTCTACCGAGCAATGTCATTTGTTTTCGTGACATTCCTGATTAGTTTACTACGAGACCATAAACAATGCATAAGCTTTTAAAAAGCTTCATTAGCGAATTAATTCTCCGCCAATTTCTTATGTAAATACTGACCAAAGAAATTAGGCATTTGCGGAGTGAACCCTCCCCCACCCTCCCTGCGCACCGCAGCGCGTCCCTCGTCAGACGAGTCGCCGCCTAATTAGTTAGGACTTGTTATTAAGTGGACACTTTGATAACGCTTAATGGCTTCGAGGAGCCGTCGATACCCAGCCGTTTGTTTTTACGAGGTGCGCGGAGGACGCTCAGTCTCTGCAGCTTGACACTGCAATACCAACCTTCTGCAGTCGGGTGAGGGTTGAGTGTGAACGTAGGTGGTAAGTTTGTGCTGGGGACGTGTGGACATTAAAGAGCTGCTCTTTATGTCATAGATAAGATAACGGAGGTGCGGAGCGGCCGGTAGCCGCCGGGAGCCGCCGGGAGCCGCCGGGAGCCGCCGGGAGCCGGGACTGCGCGAACGACACACATCGCCTGCGACATGCACTTGCATGTTGATCGTCATTGTAACTGCCGCTGAATCGATATCTTAAAGTAGTGCTCCCAAACTTCATTGATTTGATACAATTAACTATCTATATCCAATGACTCGCGTGTAAAGGCTTCCGAAAGAATAATATATTATTATATGTGACTTTACACACATATACTTCATTTAGGTATTCCTGTAATTTATAGGATTCGGAGAAAATCGGCTGTGACAGACAGACAGACAACCGAGTGTTCCTATTAGGGTTCCGTTTTTCATACGGACGATCGGAACCCTTAAAAACATGTATGAAGAACAACAAAACTTTTTAGTGTTTTTTTTTAGTTGGAAGTGAGTTGTATTTTTTTTTGTAGAAATGTTTTTTATTTTTCACTTTTTAGTGGTACCCCACACCTAACAACACCACTGGATAGTCGGAGGAAAGCAAAATATAGCAAAATACGTCATCTAAGTAAACGAATTCCGATAAACCGATTTTGATGTCATTTAAATGGGACCAATCGGAAAGTATACTCTTTCACATGAAAGAAGAATTTTTCAAATCGTTTCCAAACGTCTTTTATAATGCGCACAGCAAAGGAGTGGAACTCTCTGCCTGCGTCCGTGTTTCCAAACGCTTACAACCCTAATCTCTTCAAAGTTAGAGTGAACAGGCTCCTTCTGGGTAAGCTCGCTCCATCGTAGACTTTGTCTCGGTCATCTTTGACCTAGACTGGAGTCAAGAGCAAACCCATCACAAATAAAAAAAAAAAAAAAAAAAAATGACGGAGTTTTTTTTTTTTTTTTTACATTTTATTTTACAAGATTTGGGAACCTCCTCCTTTTTTAAAGTCGATTAATACTGTATTTATTTGCAAGAAGAAAACGAGTACATTATGTTGGTATGTACACCAGGTCAGTAGTCTAGCTAACACAACATGGACTTTTTGTTTCACTTCAGCAGTCTTGAAAAAATATGAATGAGGTGTGATTCGATTCCGACGGATGTAGATGATTTTTGAAAAAATAAAGTTCCGCTCGAAATCATTGCAAAAGTTATAAACAATTTACTGAAAAGAAGAAAGAGGGGTTAGGTTTTATGCAAATATCTCAAAATCTAATTATAATTTGAAAACAAAAAAAAGATTTGCGTGTAGATTATTTAGTATGTTTAAATCAATTTTATTGCAAAAGTGTCCGAAGCGGGCGTGGCTTGCGAAAGCCAGAGTATATAAAATTATAAGTATTTGTCGTACAGTTCCGGGAAAAAAAAACAAAAAGAAGAGGAAACCTCCAGAGTCCGGAGCTTCCTCTCCTCTCCCGCACTGGATGTAGGGATTCTTTTTCAGGTTTTCTCATCTTTTTGTTATTTTCTAGATCTAAAATATCATAATTAGATTTTGACCTTTGCAATTTTGTCGAGCGGAAATTAATTTTTATTAATTTTTTAAATCATTCATGTTCACCGAGACTGCTGAAAAAAGTTGAACAAAAAAGGACTTGTTGACTAGACCTACATGAAGAATTCTGTAATATTCTAACAGGTGTGCACACATTATTGAAGGTTTTTATTGAAATATACCTAACACAAAAATCAGCATCTGAAGTGTCCAGCGTCCTCTGCTCACACTGTCCGGCTAATAGTTGTTGTTCTACTTATATTCAAAGATAATTGGAATACATCGCTAATTCTTTGTACAATGTTGGCGGTGCACGATAAATTAGCACTAATTAGACTGCCGTGAAATATAGTTGTGGAGCACGCAGCGCCCGTCGCACCGCCGCCGCCGCCGTGCGCCCCGAGCCGGCGGTGGGCTGCTGGCTGGAATATATTCACGTACTCCCTTGTTATTTATGTGTTGCCCAGTATCCGGCAAACTTGAAAAACTTCAGTAATGCACACCAAACGGTATCAGGGGGGCTACTCTCTAAGCCCGAAGTCCGTAGTTTCAGGCTTAGTTGCGGGCGTATTGTACCCCGTATCACCTAACCACTTATTTTTGCAAGAGTTCGAGATTCAGTTGAGGGTTAAAAACGTTCCTAAGAGAAATTAATCATAATGAATTAAGTTAAATACTTCCGACAAAACGGTGTGGTCCTATTTGTGTTTTTTATGGTGTGATCAAAATGATAAATTGTGGCACTAGCACTACTGCTTGCAAAAAGCGACCATTTTTTGCGTCAAATAAAAACTGTATATCGAGGTGATGGTCGTGAGATGTGGTGACTGTGCGAGACCGCAGACATGTCGCGGTGTCACCCGTTTGTGTGCAGATAGAGTCGAGGCGGTGTAGTGTACAGGTACCTACACTAGAAAGGTTTAGGTAGTATAATACAGGTAAACAATCTTAATGTGACTGTTAACACAAACAAATGAACTACTGCTTAACATAATGGTTACATTGATTTAGTGAGGCTTCCGGCGACTGGGACCGCAATTAACTAGGACCGCGGTCCCAGTCGCCGGATCCGTAAAAAATGAATATTTTTCTTCCGGCGACTGGGACCACTCATAAATGATAACTGAAATAAAAAAATGTACAGTCAAACGAAAATTTTTTAGATGTAATAATTGAAGAAAAATCCTTTTTGATTTAAAAACATCATTTATTGATATAAAAAAAAACAGCCTCTGACTACAGTTCTGTTATTTAAAACTTTCATAATAAAAACATACACATAAATCATGCTAATAATAGTAATAAAAAAATAACATAAATCGTGCTTATAATAATAATCAACAATTTTTAAACAATTAAGAATCAGAAAGTAATTATTTATCACAAAATCAGCCTTTAAGTGGTACCGTAAATATAATAAAAAAATAACATAAATCACAATAAAAATTATAAACGTAGGTACTATCTATGTCAATCACAATTAGCGTTATTATTTTGTTTACATTGGTTTTAAGTTGCATTTATTTTTAAACTGCGTTTTTAAATAAAAAAGATTAAGAAGTCGCATCAAGATTGTTTAGGTACCTTTATTTAATGAACGACCTAAACCTTCCTATTACATGTTATTGGTCAGTCCGTTTGCAAAAATCATAATTCCTAGGAACCCATCGACTGGATTTGCGTCTCATATCTTTTTATTTAATTATCTTGTTTTATTTTGATTTTTTTTATGCGTCCCTGTGGAAGATAACTATGTAAACTGTTATAATAATAAAATAGAGTCAAACTAAATATATAATAATGTCGATGTTGATGTCGAATGTGTAGTATTTAATAATGTCGATTAACATTTATAACTATGTATCAGTATTTAGTTGTAATGTGTTAAATGTGAGTGGCTTTACACACAATTAATTAATTACGAATTCATCAGCTTTTAGAGTGGACAGGCGGCCATTAGCAGAGAGCATCGACGCATGTCATGACAACGATAATGGCTTTCTATTTACAGGCGAAAAATATATGACGCGCTCGGATTTATAGCAATGTGAGCGAGTGCGGCGGCGGCGCTGAGCTACGAGCTTTCAATTAGCGCTCATTAGTGCTAGTGCGGAGACGCATCCGTCACGATACGTCACGTCACACAACACACAGTAGTACTAAGCTGTCACTGAACTAGGCTGCCATCGTGTCAGGCCACTACCGTGACAGCCTGTCTGCGTGCCAGACTGCCACCGTAAAAGTCACCAACGTGCCGCCCCTGTGCCATTCAACCTCCGTGCGAGACCGCCACCTAGCCAAGCTGCCAGAGTGCCAAATGCCATTATGCGAGGCAACCCGCGTGCCAGATTGCCAGTGTGCTGGGTTGCCACCGCGTGTCAGGCAATTTAATCACGTCAGGTTGCGCATCTCATTAGGCATCAGGCGAATATTACAGACGAATTTATCAGGCACACAGTAATTAACTTTTTAATTGTGTTCTTAAGTCACGCGGAGTATCTACTAATAGCGGCTGTCCCATTCGTCGTAGCGGTTGTACTACTCGTAGCTATATTATACAGTTTCAGTTCACATCGTGCATCGCTCGCTCGTAATGACGCACTCTGTAAAAACGTTATGTAAAGTGGGTTGCAACTTGCAGGCGGAGTTAGATTTATTTTATGAAGACCGGTGATCTCTGACGCATTCCGTCTATAATGTAGCTAACTACTACATGTTGCAGACATCACGTTGTAACGGCTGCACATACCGATAAACAACTGAAGTAGCAGATATCTTAGCAAGTGTTCGCGGGCGTCATCGCTGTACGATGTACGATACTTATTGCAGTCCTGATGACAATATCAAAGGTGTGACATAACAGATTTTCACCTATGGTTTTTACCTAAGTTCCAACTCAACACTTTGTTGACGTAGTCCTTCACGAGACTGGCTTATTTATAAGCGTGCTGCTGACTGCTGTGGGCTGTAAACAGTAAGAATACATGGAATTAAACAGGTGATTAGTTAGGCAGATAAGGATTAATTCGTAAGAAACCTTTCAGTTATCAGCACTGAAAATGCGGAAGAAAAACAAATTCAAAAGTAATCAATGAATAGAATATATTATACTCGTACTTTAGTGTACACCAAAAATAGGGACACAACTCTTTTACACAAACTTAGTTCCATAATATGAGACTTGTGGAGCCTCTAATTTCACTATAGTAAAAGTTGTTTAGATGTTGTGAGTAGATACCATATCTTTCAGTTATTTCAGCTACAGCTCAGTGTGAACACTAGCTCATAAACGTGGTGTCTATGTCTGCTCGTAGCCATGCGCGGTCAGAGTGCGGGAGAGGAGCGGCAGGCTGCCGAGGCTGCAGCGCGCGGCCGCGTGTCGGCGGCGTCGTCGGCGTCGTCGTCGTCGGCTGCGGGCTGCGGGTCATCGATCGACATCGATACTTGTAAATCAATAAAGGGTTCTGTTGTTTTTTCCTCTCATCTCCAATCTTGTGTATTACCTATGCTTAGTCGGTGTACTCCGACCAAACTGTCTTGATACTTAGCCGAAACAAAAACTATTTTTGATAGAGTTCCACCTGGGACCAAAGAGACACTCACGCTGTTCTAACTGATTCACGCAGATTACTTATACGTCACGCAATGTTCCCATAGCATCATTCTTACCCCCGGTTGCTGAGTTATAAAGAAGTTACAAACTTGTCGAACTTTTGCATTGGGTTTAAAATAGAGTTTAAGTCCTAGTAAACTTAAAATTCTTAGATAAAATATCAGGTGTAAACTATAACAAGGCTCACTAATGTATCTCCACTGCGACAGTTGTACACGCTCAAGTCTAAAAGTACTAGTCGAAGAAGTCTACCAGGAATTCCTCTTCGGGCGTAGGTGCTTACTAAAAATCTCAAATTTACTACCTACTTGGAAAACTCAACTAAACCTTACATTATGCCCTTTCATATTTTTTTCTATCGACTTAAATTGAAATTACATAGGTATGTATAAAACTAAACGCGGTGGTTTACCTTTTGCTGGATATATTTTAACATGAATCTGCACCTGTCTTGAAATCTTGCAGTCTTGATTATCGACGTTATTTTCTTGGACTATGACATTACCTAAACAGCTCGCGATCAAGACGTGTCGGCGGCTGCGTCGCGACCGACGTGCGGTGCGGCGGCAGCCGACAGATCGCTCCGCGCTCGATATCATCTACATCGAGTATAATTCGTGCGGGACTAGCGCTAGTCGGCGATCGGGCGATGTCGCGATAGTGAGCGACCCGCCGCCACTTTTTGTGTCCGCCAGGCGGTCTCCACTCATTTAAATTAATTAGCGACTCATCTTTATAGCGGTGCGGGCAGGTATGTGCGATACTATCGCCGGCGACGGGAGCACCGCGATTAATCAATTATTAAACGTCATTATTTTTGTCCGGAGGCTCCCGGGCTCCCGGGGCGCCACCCCGCGCCGCGCCCTGCCGCACCGTGCCGCACATCCACTCATAAATCCTAGACAAACGTCCAGCGATCGAGCGATACTGATAGAGACATAATTTACTTCCGAATAGATATTATAACGTGGCTGTCTCCAGAAGTCGGTAAACGATTAAGGTCACTTTGGATAGCGTTTTAATACAAGTTAAATTAATCATGAGTTTGATATCAATAAATATTGCTTGTTTGGGGCTGTTGATCGGTGACGCGATAAAGGTTTATTATTGGTTTGTGTCGCGGCCGTGGGACATTCTCAGTAAGCTGCGTCTCGTCGTTTGTTTTGGTGGTCAGCTTGGCGTGGCTTGGCGCAGGTACCCGCCGCCACCCGCCGCCACCCGCCGCCACCCGCCGCCGCGCGCCGCCCGCGTCTAGCCGACACCGACACACAGGTTTTCCTTCCTTATAATATCACAATTTAAAACTATGCATTCGTGTGGGAGACTCGCATAGGGATAAGGATTACCGTTCGTAGAGGATCAGATAGCTAGCTACCTATAAGGTAGCCGCTATTGGCAATAACAAGGTTATTGTCTCGTTAATCTAATAGTTTTCCGAGTCGGCGTATCTATTTAGTCCAGTGAGTAGTTCTCACACATGTTTATAACGTCGGTAAGATTATTATCTCGTATTGGAAATGGAATTCGTTCGTCGAATCGATACACGCACCGCACTTAACTAATGAGTTTTAGTTGTCGACCAAACGGACGACAAGTTCTCGGAAACGTCGAAAAATGTTTACAAGTGGGTAGTAATAAAATTAGAGAGCTATCTATTCAGATATTCCAGATATGGGGAAGTGTTGGGGACATCTGCCGGCTCCCGGCGGCGGCGCGCGGCGTGCGCTAATAAACATATCAGTAGCGCAGGGTGCGCGCACCCCGTACCGCCGCAGAAGGACCGGGACATGGCGACGAGTCTCCGGACACACGAGGGACGCACTTAGGATATCGTTCAGCGAGTGCCATCTACCTTGACGGTGGTCGAAGTAGTTCTGTATTGCCAGAACAGCGTGTCAACTCCCAGGAGTAAGTTAGCGCGTCTTGCGTGAAGTACGACTTCTGCAGCGCGCGGCGGTGTGGTGTGCGCAGGTCCGGTCCGCTGCGCCCGCGCCGCATTCCGACTGCGCCCGAGCGGCCCCGAGCGCGCACAATAGATGTGTCATCTGCTGCAAGTCGCGAGCTGATTAGCATAACTCATTTTATTGCTACCCCTACACTTTTAAGGAAATTGTGTATTTCCTGCTGGTATATATTGGGTGACAGGCATTTTTTACAATCAACTTTTATTGAAAGTCTTTATTAATCCCTACTCGTAAATAAATTCACGGAAGGATCTAAAAAATAAAATACTCATTGGAGGTTTGCTAGGTTTAACAAATAAAAATAAAAATGGACATAATAGCTGAAAACCATAAATCTAAAGACTTTTCAAGGACTTCCTCAGCATCGAGCACCTGCAGCATGCAGGAGTTCACTTGCCTGGGTACTGGCGATGTTCTTCTCGTTGTGTCTGAGCCACACTCATCTGCCCAGCGATCTTATGAAAACTGTGGTCGTGCCTATTGTGAAAGATAAGACTGGGGACACATCAGATCTAGTAAACTCTTAATACTGGTATCGACCCTGGTATTGGTTACATTTGTTAGTCACATGACTTAGCTATAATGAGTACATGCTTATACACTACATCGTACGACCTTTTTTTTTTAAGGATGGGAAATCATCAAATGGCTCCTCCCGCTCTGGGTGAAGCAGAAGGGAGTGTCAGACTCTTACAGACTAAAACCCATCCGTGTTCCTCCCAATGGCCTTTGTGTACCAGGGCCGCGGCGACTCTTTCGAACAGATTCCGCAACACCGGCAGGCGCTGGCCCTAGCGGGCCCCGTCTTCTACGCTGACAGCTCTTTAAGGCGCGCGTGGAACACAGCGCGCCGTCGACCCGTGTTTGGTTCTGATCGGACGGTGAGCCTACCCAATGCTCGCTTCCGCAGGCCCGTGCCTACGGTGGCCGGGAATCGCCCTGCGACTCCTGCGACGCGAGAGGTCGCCGCCGCCAATCGCCTCGACGAGGACGCGGCGGTGTTCCGCCCAAGCAGGGCAGACCTCCACCGTATGCTCCACCGTGTCCTCCGGGCGATCCTCGCAGTGTTGACACCCGGGCGTATCCTCCCGCCGAATTCGAAACAGGTACCTCCCAAAACAACCGTGTCCGGTGAGTACCTGCGTCAGGCGGAAGGTGAGGACGCCGTGGCGCCGCTCTAGCCACTCCTCAAAGAGGGGACTTATCGCCGCAATTGTGGCGTGCCCAGCGCTGGGTTGCGACAGTCGCTGTCTCCATACTGCCATGAGATCCTGCCGGAGCTCCGTCCGCCGTGATACGATTTGCCGCGACAGAAGAGTCTCGCCCCGGCGTAGCGCCTCCACGCGCCATTCGTAAATGAGCGCGAGGGCTCTCGCCTCTAGATCCCATGGCGGTAGTCCGGCAAGGAGGCTCGCCGCCTCGCCAGAGACCGTGCGGTATCCCCGGGCCAGCCGGATGGCCATGACCCTCTGGGACGCGTTCAGGTAACGGGGCAGGTCGCTTCCTCAAAGTAGGCGCCCACACCGGCGCCCCATAAAGGGCCATGGACCGCACGACCCCCGTGTAAACATCGTACGACTTGCTGTGGCAAAAATTATTAGAAGATACCTCAGTGGATAGGGAAGTTATTTTAATACTACGGTATTGGTATAACAATCAGATTAATTGTGTAAAGTGGGCAGGCTCACTATCGGATGAGTATAGGCTGGAGTGCGGGGTGAGGCAGGGCGGCCTGACCTCCCCCCGTCTCTACAGCCTGTACATAAACCGGTTCGGCAATGATGAGTTTGCTCGAGATATGTGAGAGGTATGCGGAGACCCATGGGCTCAGATACAATGTAAAGAAAAGTGAGGTACTAGTCTTTAAGGCAGGCACTAAAACCTATCCGATAGTACCACATTTGAAACTTTGCAGAAGTCCCTTAATGCAAGTCACAACCTTCAAGTATCTGGGCCACTGGGTTTCCGAAGACCTTAAAGACAACCTGGACATTGAGCGTGAGCGCAGAGCGTTGGCTGTCCGCTGCAATATGTTGGCTCGCAGATTTGCGAAATGCTCGACTGACGTAAAGGCTCCGTTGTTTAGAGCGTATTGTCAGTCGTTTTATACATGCAGTCTGTGGGTCAACTATACGCAGAGGGCATACAGCGCTCTGCGAGTCCAATATAATAATGTGTTTAGGGTGTTGATGGGGTTGCCGCGCTACTGTAGTGCATCCGGCTGTGTACTGTAGTGCATGTTCGCGGAGGCGGAGATTGATGGCTTTCACGCAATCATGTGCAAGCGATGCGCTGCCACCATGCGCCGGGTACGCGCCAGCCCCAACAGCATCCTGAGAGCTATAGCGGACAAGTGGGACAGTCCCGTACTGGGGCATTGGATAGGCCTACATGTGACTGTGGTGTAGGTAGGTAATTATGATAGTTATGTTATAAAATTAGATAGAATAACACTTGTTTCTAACCAAAAAATGGACTCTGTCTGAAATATAAGATTTTTTATTTTTATTTTTTTTATTTAAGAAGTTGTGAAGCTCAATATTATGTCACTATAAAGCCTAGTCTAAATGGTAGTTCAATAAAGCATTAACGATTACACAGTTTATGCGTTATTGCAAATACTTAGTACTAACACTATGGTATAAAAACAAATAATAAATACCGATCAAGTGCACCAAGGGTTCGCAATGCCGCATTTTCGATAAGCGGCATATTTGATCGCAAAACCTATTGGGCTCTTGTCGTTTATTTATTTAACACTTTCAGCACACAAATGTTCAGAGGCAGACTCAACCTGTCAACCTTTGGGTGATGCAGAGAATAGTGGTCTGTGCAATGTAGAGAATTAAAAGCTATTTAGCTTATAGAATAATAATCATTATGTATGGTATGATATGATAGAATGCCGTTGATATAATTGTGAAATTATGCAGAAGGTCTCCTAAAGATACCGTATACTCGTATGCGAGTCCGACCCGCAGTTTAAGCTATCATACTAATGATTGTGTCATGTTTAGGTACAAGCACAGGCTTGTTTTTGTTACAGTTCGTTCGAAACGATGTCCTGTAGCCAGAGAGATGATAAATGATGCGTGCTAGTGAGTGGCGCAGCGATGTAGCTCACCGGGGAGCACCGCCCGTCTGCCGCACTGCTCTCACGGCGCGCTGACCGCCCTGGCTAATAGAGCTGTCACTTTCATGCAAATACCTCACTAATATGGAGCCGTAACCTAGTTTGCCAAATAGAAAGGCGAAAACGAAGATAGATTCATGCTCCAGTTTATTAGCTTATATCCAGCCATAGTGCGGCATTATTGGTGTAGGTATAGACGCTCAAACAGCCCCATATATTTACACTGCGAGCCGAAGTACAGAGAATTTTGAAACTCGAACAATGCAAGGAATTTAGTCAATCGAAGGTAATCAAAGTGCATTTTCCAGTGAATCGGCGATGACGTTGTAAAACTATACATTGTTAGTAGAGCGTCGTGTCGTGGTATATAAAACAATCGGTAGCGCTGGCCGGCCGCTGTCGTGTCGCCCGCTGTCCGAGGGAGACTTATTTTTTGCGCTCGTTGTGTTCGCGACGTCTTTGAGGAGCCGCCGCACTTAATTAATACAAGTGGACCGAACTCAGCACCAAACAAATTTGCCTGCCCTCGCCACTCTGTCCGACCCGAGCGCAGCAGCTCACTCCCTCGCCGCCCCCTCCCCCGCCCGCCCGCTCGTCCGCTTCACCTCCCCGCCGCTCGCGCCGTGAGACACTCCGAGACATTTAATTAAATTTATCGAGCTTATCTGTGGACATCTCACACGATCCGATGGGAATCGAATGCAAAAGCTTACCCGCGGACATTTTTAAAATTGTGGATTTCTGTGAGAACTTACCGTTGCGATGCTCGGGTTACATTACTCGGAAAATGAATTCGCGCTGCGAAATAAAGCGATACAGTGCGGACTCGGAGTCTCGGACAGCCGAACAATTGAACAAATTGCGACAAAAACTGGTGAGTGGTGAGCGTCAGGGAGCGAGAGCGCGCTACTGTGTTCTGTGATATCTCAACACTCTCAGGAGATCGAGATCAACACTGTACAGCCTCCCCGCTACGAGCGAGTTTAGTGGAGCTGATCCACTAAACTCGCTGAACGTCTGTGCTGCCGTGATGTTCACAAGGCAGAGTTCAAGTGAGAGGTTACATATCATTTTTCTACTTAAAACAACCCATCCGTGACTTGAGTAGATTTGCAACCAGGCTTTATAAATGCAAAACTATAAAATAAACTAGATTATCAAATAAGTGCGGTACAACTGTACCATATATCCTATCGACGTAGGTAAGTACATACCTACGTCGACGTTTTGCCTACCAAATTGGTCTGGACTGGTGGTCTCCAAGTCTCTTTCAGATACTAGAGCTACTTGCATTGCTATGATGGTCTCTAAGGCAAGACACCTAGTGTAAGTGGAGCGCTCCCGCAGTGGGAGCCTGTCCTGTCCGGTGCCGGTGGAGCGTGGAACGTGTAGCGTGATGAAGCAATCCGCTGCTCGAGGACCCCGTGTTTGTTGTCATTATTCCATCATTATTTATGCGCGAATGACAAACGATCGCTTGTCTGGTAGTACCGGGGTGCGGGGCGCGGGGCGCGCGGGGAGACTACTACTGAAGATTGATGTGTGCTCTTGGCTGGTAGATACAGATCTAGGTGTTTTTGTGGCGGGTCGCGGCGGGTTCCCAGCGCGCAGCCGCGCCGCGGGGCGCCGCGCCCGCTGCATTCGTCTTCCACTGTCACCACGTCCGTCGCCGGTCGTCCCCGAAACCACGAGAACACACAAAAATGAACAGTCTCTGTGTCCGTCACCACACTCACCACTGCACCCTCTGCACTCGTCAGTCGGCAGTTCACAGACAGATCACCATTGTTTGACAACTAGTCAGCGTGAGATTTCTTCACTACGGTACCTTTTCCTGTGTAGTTCTACTGACAGACGTGTAGTTCGGGAGTTTATTTCGCCATTTCTTTTCTCATCTAAAATTCTTGGGTCCATATTTGTGTACCAATATCAGCCAATCCATCGATGTACGAAGTTTAAATATTAGAAAGCTCAAAAGGAAACTATATGAATACATACATAAACTTAACTATGATGAAACTGAACAATTACTGATTGTACCTCGGTAAATTTAATACTCGCCCTCCTACACACCATAGCCAGTAAGATGCTCCGTGGTACTATTGACGCGCCTGATCTGCTTGCTGTGCTGGCTCGTTTCTTTGTGCCGGACAATTACTGCCTGGGCAAAAAGCACAGATTGTTTGCTGTACCTCCGTGTCGCACCGTTGCGCGTGCTAAGTCCCCAATACCTCGCACTCTGACTGCACTTAATGATCTCTTGGATTCTAATCCCACAAACGATCTGTTTGCGGATGAATCGACGAAGATTTTATTGGTATGTCAGAAGTACTGTGAGAGTGAGTCATGAAAGAGTTGTTTACCTTTGTTTTTTTGTTTTCTGTTTCAATTTTTAAACTTTATCTGTGTTTGTTTTCTTTTTTTTTGTATAGGTATTTTTAGTTCTGTGCTTTGTTTTTAGTTACTGTAATTGGTTTTCAACCGTTGTAATTAAATAAATAAATACACACACTGTCACTCACACACAGGGAGGCCTTCCTACACTTTATAACTTTAAATGATTTCTGTTTTTACTTAAGTGATTTGTCTTGTATACAGTGAAATGTATATCATTTAAGGGAAGATTCTGGAATACAGATATTTAGTTTTCTAGTTCAGACACAGATGTTCACCGGTATCGGGAACAGGGTCTAAGCTACCGATGGTCAGGGCTCCTGAGAGAGGAACCTCCTCACTATGCGCGCCGTATCGAAGAGTACTGCTTTCTGGGTCAAGCCTTTGATCCAGCTGCCCAACGAGAGCCTCCTTAGATGCTGGTCGAGGCTCTTGGCAAAATGGAAATACAATTATGCCATTGGCCGTCACGATTATCGGCACAATGACTGCTGTGTTCACATCCCACATGTCGACAATCTCGCGAGCCAAGTCAAAATATTTTTAGGTACTTTTGTCCACCATCTTAGCGTTCGACGCTATCAATTTGTTTGATGGATTTGGGTAGTTTCTGGAAGAGTAT
The DNA here is from genome assembly GCA_947578705.1 of Lacanobia wlatinum. NCBI lineage: Eukaryota > Metazoa > Arthropoda > Insecta > Lepidoptera > Noctuidae > Lacanobia > Lacanobia wlatinum. The sequence continues at coordinate 1,294,276 of OX388026.1, forward strand.
TTTCTTCTCGGAGTGGTCCTATTTTAATTTGGTGAAGATCTGATGAAGATCTTCGGAGATAAGCACGGAACTCTTCAATAAATGATAGCAAGTGGACCGGGATTGCTGAAATCGCATGTCTGTCTATTGACTCTATTGTTTACACCAGTTCATAACATAACATCACGCCGGTACGCTGTGAAGGGGTACGCACATGTAATGTTAATTTAGTTGTGGAGAATCACCATTAAAAAGTAAAAAATAAGCCGAAAATTAAGTAATTTTGTGCTTAATTTTATTTGGAAGTCGGTTGTCTGTAGTTTTCGTTCGACATTTTAGAGTGACGGGACTGCTAACTGCGAACAGCAAACGCTGAAGTTCTACTTGGTATACAAGGCTTTTTACAAAATAGAAAATAATACGAGTATAGAAATAGCTCTTCTTAATTTTGATATATGATTTTTTCAGATCAGTCTAGTTTTGAAGAAGAAAACAGAGAAATACAAAACGTCTTTTAGTCAAGGTTTTTATAGGTAGAAATCAGCCTGAACTGCAGTTGTCGCTTTCGTACTTTACTTGGTATTGCGCAGCGAGACGGCATTGGCAATAGTTTCTTCAAATACCTATTTTTCAAATTCCTCGGGATTAGAGTTTTTATTCGACAGCAAAATGCCGAAAATTTATACTAACTACATACTTACCACTAAAGTATCAATAATCGAAATGTTCCGATGCTGCAATCACTAGTTTCATCTGTGCAAAGCTAATATTAACAAGTGCGTGTCGGACTCGCGCGCAAAGAGTTCCGTACGAATTTAATTTTTTTAACATTTTATTTTAACACTATAGACTTCTAATGGTTTCTGTAATTTTTAGGGAAAGATCTATTATCTCCATTTTTTTCGAAATTTTAGGCTCAGTAGTTTCGGAGATAAGGGGGAATGGTCATTTTTCGTCTAATTTCTTGAATAACTTCAAAACCATTTATTTTAAAATTATGAAAAATATATAATTATAACCCTCACAGCAAGCCCTTTCATTTGATATCACACAATATTGTTCAAACAACTTTTTTAACAATTTTCTAGTTAAACCCCCAAAAGTGACTCCCATACTAAAAATTTCATGATTTACGTAACGCGTCCGTGTTTGGGTCATAGAAGTCCATATGTGTACCAAATTTCAACAGAATCGGTCCAGTGGATCCGGAGAAACATAGCCGTGACAGACGGACAGACAAACAGACAGACAGACACCTGAGTGATCCTATAGTATAAGGATTCCGTTTTTTTTTCGGAACCTTTATTTCGGAAAATTTTATTTTGAACTGAAGATAATTTGTCGTTAATAAATAACAAAGAAAGAATTCTTTCAAGAGAAAGAATACGAGTACGTACGTAGAAGATGATGACACCAGACAATAGCACGCACCGGCGGCGCGGCGCGGCGGCGGCGTAGCGCTGTCAAATTAATGGACAAGTGAAAGTTCAAAGCGAATTCGCCCCGTGCTCGTGACCGAGGCAGGCGACCCCTTTGTCCGAAAGTTAATAAAATTCAATAATGTCGACATTAGAGCGCGCATCACGACACAACAATAAATCAAGAGATCATATTAATAAGTTCCGAAGAGTGGCGTGTAATGAATCCGGCGAGAGGCTGCGAGCGCAAGTCGCGACCCCCTCAGCATCGCATGCGTGGCGCGGCGGCTCCCCTTCGTTTGCACGACAATTAGCCGGCCACCACGTGCTCTGCGAACAACTATTTACATTTATTATATTTGCACAATGGTTAAAGAGTTCGGCTATGATTCGATTAATGTTTTATCTCCCTAAGTTTAATATTTGTTTATGACAAGCCAGCAGGTGCTTACAACTACAATCAAATTAAAACTGGTGCTCAGTCAAAAGCAGAGGGTTGATCTTAACAAAATAAACGTAAACTAGTTTGCTTCAAGGCAGACGGCACCACCATCAATGTTAATTTAAATCGATTATTTGTATAACTTAATATTTACCTAAAAAAAAGTTTCAAACAGATCGGCGGTGAGGAATTCAGGTCGGTTACTGTTTTTCTCAAAGTAGCAAGCGGTCACTGAATGATAAAATTAGAGCGGATTTGCGCTCTGTGAGATAGAACCTTCTAACAGAGAACATAGGATTTGCCGTGTTATGAACCGCGGTATCTTCACTCTATAACGGCGACTTTTTTTCTTCGTTTTTTTTATCTGTACGTTTAAAACGCGGTCTTGCGGTCAAGAATTAAATAGGCAAACCTAGTGCGTATCGTTACGTTAATAACATTTACCCGTACTTACTATTAAGCAGCTAATTGTTGAGAGACTAGCTTCTGTCAGCGGCTCTGCCCACGTGATGGTCGGTTATAATTCCAAGCTCAGTATGTCTTAGTCCAAGACATGGTGTGCCAATAGTTTCGTTTAAATATCTGTCAGTCATTGAGGTGTGGATGACTAACAAACATCGCGACTTTCACATTGACTACTAATAGGCTAATAGTCTGTAGGATGTAAAGAAACAATACCATTTCTTGAAGGGCGTAAATACAACAAAATGATATAATTGGACATAGAACGGGTTATACGACGGGGCCAGGCATAAGACAATAACAGCACATTCGACGTGTCGGTGGCAGTTCTTTCCACAGTGTGCAGTGTGGTGCGCAAGCGCTGCGGAGTGCGGCGGCCATCTCAACTGCAGTGCGATTCTGTAAGCACGTCGAAGTGAAAACTTAGGCGAAGTGAACGACAGGTGAGCTGTCAAAGCATACAAACAAGATGGAACGACAGCTCACTTGTCGTGTACTCCACCTAAGTGTAGAAGGTGAGATGTCGAGAACACTGGCTGCTCGCTACAATGTCATGCCCTCATACGGCGCTCGCCTTAGCTCGCATTATTCACGTATTCGACATTTACGTCAACTCGCGCACTCATACCGACGTGTGCGTGTGACTATAAGTAATATGTTGAGCAATATTTTAAAATTCATCACTAAGAGGATAGTAGTTGCATTCTACCGCGTTGTTAGTACCACACCACAACACAACTGACTTAATATCTTCTTAACAGCTTATATGGGGACATCAATTTTGCATGAAATATAATTCAAACTTTCAAGTCACCAGAATTGAAAAAAATAATAAACCGACTTTATTTATGTACACACAATATACTTAAAAATAACTGGCCAAGTGCGTGTCGGGCCACACGCAGTGTAGGGTTCCGTAGTTGCACGTCACAATAATTGCCCACTTCTCCAAGTGAATAAGTAGGCTTTACAAGTTAACGTACTCGTTAACTTGTAAAGCCTACTTATGTAGCTGTGATAGTTTTCCTTTAAAATTCGTTATAAATGCTACTACTATGAAGTTTTTACTACTCCAAAAAAACCGTTAAACTGGCAGGGGGGGACACACACTTGACTCTAACAAAAATTAGCACTTTAACGCTTAATAATTCGCAAAAGGATCCTTAGATGGAAAAATGATTTTCCCACGCCCCCAACTTTTCAAACTACCTATCTAACAGTACTACATGCCATGGGATAGACGATAAACAAAAATTCATCGCCACTTTACGCCCTAAAAATTTTTATTTTACGATTTTGTCGACGTGATACAATACCAAATTTCAACTTTCTAAAGCCAAGCGTCTCCGAGCTAAACCGCGTACAGACAGACCTACAGACAAAGGAAATGTAGACAAATTGTATAATTAATGAGATAGAGAAAAAAACTTAAAATAGACTATACTAACTTAATTAAAACCAATCGATCTTAATAAATATAAATATCAAACTACGATAAACATACAAGCAAATATATACAAATAGATTTAAGTACATCCATAATTACAATAAAATAATATGTGCCTATAATATACAGAGGATTACAGTATAGTAGAGAGATAATGCTCTTTGCCAGCTTTTTTTTTGAAGAAGAAGGCGGCATTCTAATGTTTCTGCCTCCCCCATGGGAAGAAGAGTCTAGAAAGAAAGAGAAAAAATCGGTTTGAAGGTTTCTACAGATAAAGGGAAATATTTTCTTTTTTTGCCAGATATGTTTGAACTTGTGAAAGTCGAGTGAATTTGTTTTCCGAGGATACTATCCACTAACCGTAGCAAAAGTATGGCGATGCTCAGCATCCCCGAGCAGCCGCTCGAGCCAGTCGCCGGCGATTATCAGGCGCGTGTCATCTGTTTCATTACACACTCGAGCACGAGCGAGTGTTCACTGTACCCTCCCCGTATTCATTCATTACAAATCGTAATCTCTGATGTACAACATTTTGAATCAAAAGTAGACCTGTGATTAAAAATCAACTTATAAAAAAAGAAAAGGAATGATAATTTATTTGTAAAACATTAGCTTGTAATTGGACTTCTTCAAGGTGTTGAGTTATAAATCATGGCCTAAATGTTTACCATGACTTACAAAATATAAAAATCCTCTAATGGGAGTAGCGCCTCTACGCGGCGTAGCGCCTCTATGCGACGTAGCGCCTCTGCGCGGCGTAGCGCCTCTACGTGGCGTAGCGCTCTCTCTCTACGCGGCGTAGCACAACTACGCAGTTTCTCCGCGGATTGATTGATTGAAAAAGTATCTAGCATGTAAATTATTTCAATAATCATTTATTTATTTTGCAATGGACAATAAAACACATACTTATTTCTTTTTTTAGTAAAAAGCTTATATTAAGCGGTAGACTGAATCTATGCTAATATTATAAAGAGGAAAGTTTTGTATTTTTGTATGTCTACACTAATATTATAAAGAGGAAAGATTTGTTTGTTTGTTTGAATTGAATAGGCTCCGAAACTACTGGACCGATTTGAAAAATTCTTTTAGCATTGGATAGCTACATTAACAGGGAGTAACATAGGCTATATATTATCCCCGTACTCCCACGGGAACGGGAACTCCGCGGGTGAAACCGCGTGACGTCCACTAGTAACGAATAAACTTAAAAACTACTGGACTGATTTGTAAAATTCTTTCAGCAATGGATAGCTAAATTATCAGCGAGAAACATAGGCTTATATTTCATTCTTGTATTTCCACGAGAACGGGAACAACGCGGGTCAAACCGCGTGACGTCCGCTAGTAAGTAATATACACCGCTAATCTATTTGAACAGTATAGCTATCTTTGAGAGACAGAATTTTGGTTACTGTATAAGTACTTGAAGGAGCCCGTGGCTTAATAATAGCAACGACTTAAGGTCCTATGACCCCTAGCTGGGGCAGAGGGCGCCCACAGTTCTCCATCGCGAGCGGTCTTGAGCTTCACGCTTCACTTCACTCCACGTCAGTCCGATGCTCGTCGCTTCTGCCAACACGGTGTGTCGCCAGGTTTGTCGGGGACGGCCACGCTTCCTTTTCCCTTGAGGATTCCAATCCATAGCCTGTTTGGGAATAATAACAACGGACGGGTTTATCTGCACGCTTGCCGAGGTCGGTCTGTGGATGCGTCTTCAAATAGCGAGATCTTCCGTGCCTCGGAAAGTATGTTTCGTGGTCAGTCCCGGATATCACTAATTGTAGATCTTTAGCAGTTGTTATGGATTCTCAGAATCCAAAAAACCTGACAGAGGTGTCAGATTTTCTGGGAATAAGTTGTCAAAAAAAACTGGCCAAGTGCGAGTCGGACTCGCGTGCAAAGGGTTCCGAACGAATTATTTTTTTTAACATGTTATTTTAACACTACAGACTTCTAATAGGTTTTCCTGTAATCTTTAGGTAAAGATCTATTATCTCCATTTTTTTCAAAATTTTAGGCTCAGTAGTTTCGGAGATAATGGGGGGGGAATGGTCATTTTTCGTCTAATTTTTTGAATAACTTCTAAATCATTTATTTTAAAATTATGAAAAAAATATAATTAAAACCTTCACAGTAAGCCCGTTCATTTGATATATCACACGATATTGCTCAAAAAACTTTTTTTTTTAATTTTCTGGTTTGACCCCCAAAAGTGACCCCCATACTAAAAAAATAATAATTTACGTAACGCGTCCGTGTTTGGGTCATAGAAGGCTATATGTGTACTAAATTTCAACAGAATCGGTCTAGTGGATCCGGAGAAAACTGGCTGTGACAGACGGACAGACAGACAGACAGACAGACAGACAGACAGACAGACACCCGAGTGATCCTATAAGGGTTCCTTTTTTTTTCGGAACCCTAATTACCGTGTTACCCAGTTACTGGGTTGTGGAGGTCACGTCATAGGTAGTCGCTCCACGGAAAATACTAGTTCAGCTGAATCTGGTTTGACTGGAAGCCGATCTCAATATAGGTCAATATAGGGAGTTGGGAAAAAGCTAGTGAGATGACTTCGAGACTGTTAGTAATATTAAGTTATGACTTGCTTTCCAACCCATTTTGTCGATAAACCACTTTGATAAAATGATAAGATTAAAGGTAGGTTGACATCTGCCATCACGAGCGCGGGGCGCCACATAATAGATGATTGTTGTGCTCCCCCTCCGGGACGTCGGGATGTCGCGGAGGAGGTCTCGGTGTGGGACGTCGCTGACGCGCGCTCGATAATGTCCTCAAGACGCTTTTCATTAATACAATCGGCGGATCGCGCTCCATTTCACGCTCAGTGAGCTGGTGACGCCGCGCCCGCGTGTTCCAGCTAGCGACACAGAGTGCTATACGCCCTCACTGCGATCCTGCAAGACGACGCCGCGCGTCACGGTGCCACTTTGCCGAGCCGGCGTGTCGTGCGCACTCGGGAGGTGCTCTCATTGTCGCTGCTCATTACCTAATAATGTCACATCAGCAATGCTCCATTACAAGCAGGAACGTATCAACAGTCACGCTGAAGGGTGGAGCGCCGCATCATAGAAAGGATTTCAAAGATGGGGTTGAGAAAACTTAACATCTCAACAAGAAATCATAAAATATAACTTCACTACAAATAAATAAACAACTTAGATACGTAACATATTCACGTGAATTATTATTCATTACAATTTACAATGTTTGTTATCTGTTTTATTCATTAGATATGTGTCACATTTCCTGTAGTGCCGTATATTGCCGAGTAGACAAGTGCTTAATCGCTTTTGTTTAGTATTAAAGCGAGCGTCCACGTGCAGAGCGACGCGAATGAATTAGCACAACGAGCAGCACCAGCGCTGGGGAACGTGAGGAGCCGCTCACATGAATACATGGCGCACTTGACAAATAGTCGCCGGGGCCGCCACCACTCCCCGGGACAATATTAATTCGGTTTTATGACATGCGAAATTGCTCTCAATAAATTGTGCATTGAGAGATAACGCGGCGAGAGGCGAGGGGCGAGGGCGCGCGGGCACACGTGCACCGTTATTAAACTTTTCATTAGCCGCGCGGACATGTTCCCGAGCGAGCCCGCACGACCCGCGCGCCCGCCTGACCCGCACTTGTTCAACTATCCAGGGCTGCCTCCCCGACCTTTTCATTACGCGCGGCTCGCTACCTGCTTTGTATTGATGTCTCACGCACAAGTGCTCCATACCTTTTATAGGTATAACTGCTACAGTTTACCTGGTAGGCAGCACTTTGTTAGTAACACATTCCAACTACGCGTTCTTGGCATGTTTGCATTTATTCCATTGCTAATAGATCATATCTTCTTATTTAATGTAGGGATAAATAATTAATTAATACCTTCGTATCGAGAGAATGTTGTTGTTAATTATAAAAATACAAGTACATTTCCAATAACATGTGTAATGATGTTATAAATTGTTATCGCAATAGTAAATAAGGTTTCCGATGCTGGTGGGGCTACTATACCACAAGTATGTTTTAATATTGTGATAGTTCCCTCGCGCTCAGCCCTACGCGCGCAGTCGGCGGGTGCTCGACTCCTAATTCGCTATACACAACATTATTTGATTTTTAATTCGGCTCGGTGCAAGCGGAATGCGCTTATTGACTCGCTGGAGTGTGGATCCCCCGAGCCGGCCGCGCGCCGCGGCCCCGCGCCCCCAGTCCTGTAGGTACGTAGATTAGCAGCTACCAACCCGCTACTACATGTAGGTATGTGTACACTACGCACATGCTACTATCACAACTTCTACTTATATCTACTGACCAAAAATTATACATAACAGGTATATCTCTCTATCACTACAAACTGTAAAATTACACGTTTTCTTCTCGCGTTCGGCCCTGAACTGAACCGTTCATGGTCTCCGGACCATGAACGGTTCGGTTCGCTCCGGCGAGGGGCATGAGAAGTACTTACACTCGCCTCCTACTGCGAAGCAGTGATAGTAGCGAAAGAAGAAGTGGGCCGCGTGACGGTTGCAGCAAGGCCAGGTCTTCGGCGCGTCGTATTCCACGCGCATCTCAAAGAGATGTCCTGCATAATTGACGGAGCCCGTCAGGGCCAGTGCCTGCCAGGGTTGCGGAATTTGTTCGAGTCACCGCGACCCTGGAACGCAAAGGACCTATGCAGGAACATGGATGCATTTAAGTCAATAGGAGTCTGGCACTCCCTTCCGGAAGGAGTAATTTGATGATTGCCCGACATTAAAAAAAATTGTCAACTAAATGCTACGTGTAAAGTAACAATCTAGCATCCTATTTGTGTCGGTTGGGTTTGTATAGCGGCTGCTGAAACTCAGTGGAGCATCAAAGTGGCTCGGGTTCCGCGTGTCGCGCGCGAGAGGCGGCGTGCGGGAAGGAGGGAGGGATCGCACGACCCTCACTCGTCTCCAGCGATATATCTGCGCGTGTAATATTGCCTTTTATTAGTTTTTTCGCGGCGACAGCGATCCTCCTGGGCTCGCATATTTGCTTTGAGCCGCGCCGCCCGCGCCCGGCCGCCCCTCGCCGCGCGGAGACAATCGCGCGCCTTTCTTGTCATTCATCTTCCTCTCGGCTGCGCATCCCTTTCTCTCCGCACTCCTATTATATTCTTTACGTTACAAATTAAACTACAAACGAGCTAATACCGACTAATCCGTGCGCGAGTTTAAAGCGTTACAGTCGATGGCGGAATGTCGGCGATGGCATGCGACGAATGCTCTCAATTAACGTTGTTATTCGGCTGTTTGGCAAATTTCTAATTGAAACGGTGAATATTTGAGACGGTTGGCGTGTGACGTCACGTGATGTAGTGGCGCAGGGCGTCGCCGCACAATGGCATTGTTGGCGCGCGGCCAGCCGCTCCTCGCATGCACGCACTGCTGAAACATTCCCGGCGCAGCTGAGAGCAGCCACACGAGCTGTGCCTCGAGCTGTGCGCTGCAGCTGCATCACAGCCCGCGGCCGCCGGCGAACTACCAGCGCGCGGTGCCGCCAGTGACGGTGCCATGTTACCCGCGCGCCGCGTGGGAACCGGCTACTTCACAAATTAAAATGGTTGTCGATCGCGCTCCGGTTCCAGGAACCCGCGGCCCGGCCCGCCGCTATCTTATAATAATATATTAGACGTTAGTCAGTCACGCGCTCTGTATCAACCCGACGAGACACTATTCTAGTGTTGATTCCGTCGACAGATCTACCTAATCCGACACAGTCGTATATCCTAGCGGACCGGTCTAAGCCCCGAGCCTCTCAGTTCCGCGAAGGGCATGAGATACTACCGCCTCGATGGCAGTTAGCATCAGTTAGCTCCTCGATAAATCTGTCACAAATTGAAATCACAGTTCGTTGGCCTGCGAGGCGAGCTTTGTTCTCTCTAGTTTATTGGAGCTTTTACTCATATCAATTTTATTTCAAAGTCGTTCCGGGAACGGCGAAGGTACAATATGTGGCGACGCTCTCACGTGGAGGCTATCGGAAGAGCGCGAGCGAGATCTGAGCTATAAATAATTGGCAATGCGTTATTGTAAATGAAGTGCGCAGTTCATCAATATGTCAGTGGTGGCGCGGGACGCGCGTAACGTGTTGCCAACTAATAGTGTAACGGCTCGTCGAGGACGACACACGTCTACTTAATCGTGCCGCGTCGCTCCCGTGATGTATGAGCGCTGCGTCACGTCACGCGTCACGCCGCCGCTACGCTGCCGCCACGCCACCGTCACGCCGCCGCATGCGGGGCTCATCGTCGACAGCGGACACACGTAATATTCATTTGTAACCGCAGCACATTCGCGACTCCGCTGAGACACATGTTAACAAGATGCAACTAATCCTTATAAATGGTAGTTTGATCACTTTAGTCCGCTGTGTTCTAGGACACCCTGTCGACGCCGCGGCGATGGCCTCTAACTAGTTATTCAATTCTAACCAGTATTCCGGTATAAAACTCATAAAACCTTTTAAATGCAACAAGATGTTCGAGATAAAGTTTATTTTCTTGGCAGTAATGTCGATTTTATTTAAGAGTGGTCATCAACGCAGCTTGGCGGCGGTGGCCGGTCTGTGCTAGTACCTACTGAAGCCTGCTCCCGCGCCGCCGCCGGACAGCTGATGACTATCTGGTGGGTACTTGATATCAGCTGATATTAATACACATGTACGATTGCTACACTGGCGGGAGATATCAGTAATTTGCCAAATTCTATTTGTATCTAAATCAGGTGACATTGATGGAGTGCAGCATTGATGTGGTTTTAGAATATGACACGATATCATCCGCAGCCAACAAATGTCGGGCGAGCGTCAAGCGAAGTGCTCGGGGCGCTCGGTGAGCTCGGTGTCGTGTACTACGTACTCGTAGGTACGGCTGCGCAGTGACAGCGCAGCACGGCAGCGCCCACGCGACGCGTGCGACGCTCCACTTGATTGATTTGTGATTAGGTTTATGACCACAGAAATAAATGCATGTCTTTAATCGCTTCGCCAATGATAATAATTAAGTCTTTGCTGGTGTTCTGGGAAGACTCTTAAGGCAAGCTTGGGTGAGGTAGTTTGAAAAGTATACTTACACTACTCCAACTTAAATGCAATAATCAAATTGCACATTTACAAAAATGATGAACGTGGACCCGCAAACTAGACATTTGCCTGTGTCTTGAGGGTCAGAGTAAGGAGACATTAGTGTTACAGAATTGTACGTACACAGTGATTACGAAACAGGAAAGGATAATTAGAAGTAATACACGGAGCCATTTCAGTCATTTTACAGAGACAGCCCATGTCATCTAATGACTATTACACACTCACTCGCGTTCCGGGTTCCGAAACAATTTATTTTTTGTAACATACTTCTTATAGGTTTTCAAGAACTGCATTTTTTTTTTGGAACGAAGTTCCTCATCGCGCGTTGTGAAACGTGACGGAAAAAATTCTCACGAAAAGTTGTAAGGTCACTTTTTGCTATAGTTGTAAGCCGTGCGACGTGCGCGTGTTTCTCTGTCTGTCTCTCTCTCTCTCTCTCTCTCTCTCTCTCATAGAAAGCAAGCCAGTTATTTTCGTTTCGTCTTTCTATTTCTGTTTACATTATATTTGTAAGGTAGGCAGGGTAGGCAGGGTAGGCAGGGTAGGCCGGGTAGGCAGGGTAGGCAGGGTAGGCAGGGTAGGCCGGATAGGCAGGGTAGGCAGGGTAGGCAGGGTAGGCAGGATAGGAAGGGTAGGCAGGGTAGGCAGGGTAGGCAGGGTAGGCAGGGAAGGCAGGGTAGGCAGGGTAGGCAGGGTAGGTAGGGTAGGTAAGGTAGGTACGGTGGGCAGGGACCGAAAGGTTAATCCGTATGAAGGTTTTAACCGGGTTAATTTTTAGGTTTAGGTTAAAAAACCCGCAATAAAGGTTAACCCGTATTATAGGGTTAATCAGCCTATAAGAACTGGTTTCTACGTAAGGTGTCTTTTAGTATATAAAACATGTACAAGAAAGTGACAGAGATAACTACCAGGCGGCCTTTGATCGTGTTCCGACACGACTCTAAGTAGTCACCGCGCAGGATGCATTGAACTTTGAGCCTTATTAGTGTTCTGCTGTTGCAACTCACAGGTTCTGTCTCTTTCATTCAAATTAATCAGCAATATTTTATAGATTAACTTTAATAGTATACAGGTTAACCCGTATAAAGGTTAATCAAACAAAGAGCTTAAACGTCTAACCGGTTAACCTTTTAATCCGATTAATGGGCCCTTGACGGTGGGTAGGGTAGGTAGGGTAGGTAGGGTAGGTAGGGTAGGTAGGGTAGGTAGGGTAGGTAGGGTAGGTAGGGTAGGTAGGGTAGGTAGGGTAGGTAGGGTAGGTAGGGTAGGTAGGGTAGGTAGGGTAGGTAGGGTAGGTAGGGTAGGTAGGGTAGGTAGGGTAGGTAGGGTAGGTAGGGTAGGTAGGGTAGGTAGGGTAAGTAGGGTAGGTAGGGTAGGTAGGGTAGGCAGGGTAGGTAGGGTAGGCAGGGTAGGCAGGGTAGGTAGGGTAGGTAGGGTAGGTAGGGTAGGTAGGGTAGGTAGGGTAGGTAGGGTAGGTAGGGTAGGTAGGGTAGGTAGGGTAGGTAGGGTAGGTAGGGTAGGTAGGGTAGGTAGGGTAGGTAGGGTAGGTAGGGTAGGTAGGGTAGGTAGGGTAGGTAGGGTAGGTAGGGTAGGTAGGGTAGGTAGGGTAGGTAGGGTAGGTAGGGTAGGTAGGGTAGGTAGGGTAGGTAGGGTAGGTAGGGTAGGTAGGGTAGGTAGGGTAGGTAGGGTAGGTAGGGTAGGTAGGGTAGGTAGGGTAGGTAGGGTAGGTAGGGTAGGTAGGGTAGGTAGGGTAGGGTAGGTAGGGTAGGTAGGGTAGGTAGGGTAGGTAGGGCAGGTAGGGTAGGTAGGGTAGGTAGGGTGGGTAGGGTCTAAAATTGAGCCTACTGATTAAGTTTATATTACATTATATTTGTTAATAATAAAAAAAAATATTATTATAAATTAAAAAAAAATATATATTACAATTCCTTCACTAATTACTTCTCCGAACTTCGTTCCATCCGGGTGTCCCTTGACACCTCTCAAGTTTTTTTCAAAATTTTAGGCTCAGTAGTTTCGGAGATAAGGAGGGAATGGTCACTTTGGTCTAATTATTTGAATAACTTCAAAACTATTTATTTTAACATTATGAAAAAAATGTAATTATAACTCTTACAGTAAGCCCTTTCAGCAAGCCCTTTCATTTGATATGTCGGGTTTAACGAGGTTCTCGTAATGCGGGTCGGTTATGTCTACAATCATTGCACGCCTCACAATTCGGTCCACCACCACTATATCAGGCTTATTGGCAACAATAGTCCTGTCAGTGATGATGGACCGATCCCAGTACAATGTGATATTGCCATTATCGAGACCTGGGTCGGGTACATACCTATATGAGGCACCTCCGACTCCATAAGAGAGTATTTCAGAGCAAGTTTCTGATGGATAATTATTATTATATGAAATGAAAATTACTTATTATAACAAACGAAATTAAATCATTCGTTATTATATTAAAAATAGTTACGTAACATTACCTAAAATACCCGTTAGGTTTGGTGTGTGACTACGTCCGCTCCGTCTGCTCTGCGGTGGATGCGTTGTATCCGGCGCGCTCAGCGTCCTGCCAGCTCCCGAGAGGGTCGTTAACAGATTGTGGGAATCTCATCAGTTGCAGCTTTTAAATGTGATCCCTAAACGCACTGATTGTTACTTGTAATAATCTAGGTATAGGTACTAATATTTAAAAGCTGAAGAGTTTTTTGTTTGGTTGAACGCGCTAATCTCAGGAACTACGTTCGAATTAAAAAAATCTTTTAGTGTTGGATAGCCATTGATGTATAAAAACCCAAGATACACACTCAGCATCTCAAAAACGTCCGCATAAAACAAGCGCACAATTTTCATTTCTTCACATAGTGTAGGTAAGTCGCTGTGTCGATGTAGGCACTTCTATTATAGGCGGTGCGTTCAGTAAGTACCTACTATTTTTTTTTTTGTAGATCGGTAGCAATTACACCTACTAACATCGTAAGTATTTGGGGCAATCTTAAATAGCTAAACCGATGTAAAGCTACGGCAGCGTTGAACTGATTCGCGCCTTATCGTCGGTTTCGTCCGGCGGTCGGCTGTCGAGGAACGGCATATCAATCACGCGTCATGTGCGCGAAATGTGCAAGAAGACAATGATCGGCGAGCAGCGCGCACTAGAATGCCAGGCATGCGCGTTTGAAGTGGTGCGCGGCCGCCGCTTCCATTGAGTAGCCGCGCAAGAATAGCCGCCGTCCCGCGCTCGCAGCGCGCCCGCGCCTCTCCCGCACGCACCCCGCACGCCGCCCGCACGCCGCACGCACAACGCCCGCGCGCCGCCCGCCGCCGCATGCCACCGCCGCCGCGCCGACCACCGCCGATTGATTTACGAGCACTCCGTAATTTATGCTCGTTTAATTAAAGTACCAGCAGCCGGAAGAGTCGTTGTTGTACGCCGCGCGTCTCAGCTACACTATACGTGGAGTCTTGGATTACTCTTTTCAGATTGATGATTCACTTTGTAGCTGACTAGCAGAAGAGGCGTGTGACGAATCCCGCGACAATGTCGCACCACGCGCCTCGCACCGCGCCATCATAATAATCAAAGCTGACGGAAGGCTAGCTGTGCAACTGCGGCGGGTCATTAACATAAGCCGCGCTACAGATAGCGCTCACCGGGCGCATAGCTGCCCGTAGGCGGCGCGCGAGGAGAGCCAGTCACTCATAACTGCATGTCGCGCGCCATGTTAGCGACGTTGCGCGCATAAACACCAAATACGCAAGTCATTAGTTAGGGTAATTGCCGCCGCACTCGATATCTTATTTACATGCCTGGCGAGTCGCCGTCGAGGTGGACGAGTGTCGCCTGTCATAGAAAGTGCCAGCCGGGAGCGGCGTGCCGACGTCCACATTCATGCTCCAAGCGATGAAATGATCAAAGGAGTCGAAAAGAAAGGAATTCCATTTTGAGACTCCCATTGTGATTCGATTTAAAAACACTTCAGCAAAAAACGTAGGTACCTCCCTAAAAATATGAAAAAAGAAAATTGAACGAACTCTTATTTAGCGTCGTTTCGCGGGCTCCGGGAAATTGTTCGATAACTGTGAAAAATGGAGGCCGCGCGCTAACGGCGCAAATTGAGTGAAGTAACCTAGAACCGGCGGCGCGCGGCGGCGCTCCGACTTGCCATAATGCAGTACAGCGGAATATGAAATGCCACGTCGATGAGTGAAGCGATACCTGCTATTATATTATGATACGTATACTACGCCTGCCGGCTGGCGCGCATATTTCACCACAGCCTATTGTTTCATGGCATACATGCTTGACAAGCTGGATAATGCTTCCAGTTTGCAAAAGAAAACTGGTAGGCTGTGGTGAGAAAGAAGAGGCGGTGTTGTATTCTGTACGTGTTCGGCGGGGCGGCGGGGGTGCGGGGTAGTGTGGGCGGTGGCTTTGAGCGGCGGCTGTGAAATTGATCCGTTCATACTTCATAATCATTGGCGGGAGACGGGGCCGCACGCGAGCGACGCGCCTCACTGCGGGCGCCGGCCGCGCGGCCGGGTCTGGGGGATGCGCGCCCCAGCACTCAGCGTTGTCGTGATGAGGGTGAGCACCAGGTCGCGTCACGATATTCCCATCGACCACAGGCGCAGGCAACTTAAAAATTGGAATATAAAACATGTCTGACACCTGAGTGACATCGTCGATCGAAGGGTGACGTTAAACGTTATAGAAATTCATGTATTCATGGATTCGCAAGTAGCGCGAAGCGAGACGCACAAAAACTGCCCGCTGCCGGAAAGAAGCCGCGCGTCGTGCCCGCGTGCCTGCGTGTCCGGGCTCCACCGCGTGCTGGTGGAACATTTGCGTGCAAATATGTTACGACTGGCGATCAATATCGATATCCTATCATTAAACACAGATATAGCTACTAGATACGCACAATTGATTCGAAACTGTTCGTTGATTGACAGCAGCACGCGAGCGCCGCCGAGCGCCGAGCACAAAGTGGAAGCAGACACCTCGGGGTGTTGACCGTAGAGACAATATGGTAGTGGACTAAAAAAATCTAATTAGTCCGTCAGATAGATTTGCAAAAAATATCCGATACGTATGTTTTCTTTTGTTACGTAAAACGAAATTGACGAAGATACGACGCTTTTAAAATTCTCAATACGTCACGCCGTGGTATAATTTTAGTGCGTTCTGACGTCACAAGCCCCCACTCCCGAGTTTTGATCCGTTTTATCTTTGTCAATATTCATTGATTTACAAAAACAAAAATACGTGTCTATTATTTTTCAATACTTTAACTGACGAACTAAATAGATTTGCAATTAATTAATGGTGGAAACTAGCCTATTGCAGTAAAATTTTATAAAGAATATTTGCTTAAAGTTAGGAATGAAAAACGTCTGGTTTCAACAAGAACTGACGTGTGAAATTGTGTGTGAAGGTCGTTCTTAAGGACCTTTGCACATGGCGCTTACTTAACGCGCCGACGACGAGCAGATGGCGCGCGCTAACGCACTGCAACGTGTATTGCTTTTTGGTCATCTACAGCAGTGTGAGCGCGCATTCGTAAAACGTGCGTTGTCGGCGCGTTAAAAATACGCCGTGTGCATAGGCATACATAAAGCTTCGTTTATTTGAAGAGGGTTTGTCCTTTAAGAATAAGTAGAGAAGCTAATGTTTTCCAATGAACCTACTTAAGTATAACGATTACGTAATAATTTGTTCTAAGTGGACAGATAGACGTTTAGGCTCACCATAAATAGTGAGCTGTACAGCGCGCCAGTAAGTCAGTTAATTTTGATTTGTGAGTTAGTGCTGACGTTATTAACTTTATTTATTAGTTGTCCGCACAATAAATAAGTTGGACCGATCGCAATGGCAACGTGTCTGCGGCGGTCGCGCGGGCGGCGCGGTCAGCCGCAGCCGCGACCGGCGCGGATCTGATAGTGCGGCCGGCCAGCTGTCGGCCATTGTATGCTAATAGCGCCGAACTGCCGACACCGACACTCCTAACACCACGCGAACATTTGAAACGAGAAAAAAGTAGCGCGACGCGTACAGCGCAGCCGTCGTGTAGCGCTGAGTGGTGTGGTAGCGTGTGGCGTGTTGTGTGTACGCTACGTGTGCTCCTACACACCACAGCGCTGTACTACACGCTACGCCTTGTAGAGCTGTACTACACGTACAGCGGTAAGTGACCGGCGCCGGCGCGGGCGCCACTTTCGCGCTTATTGAGTGGCGCAGCTGTTGGCGTGATTGTCGCCATTAACCATCCGCAGTCGGTTGCGACTCTACTACGCTCTTAATAAGTGTTGACTAGACAAAACCTCGCGTATAAAAATCTGTCACCGAACGATTCGTGACTAAAATATGTATATAGACACGTACGTACGTACAGCTCCGTCGACTCGCCGCAAATTGACTAGGTATGTATAGCGGTGACAGTTGAGACAGTAGCCACACAATGGCGCGCCAGGCACTCCGCATGAAAATTAAATTAACGCTTTTTGAAACGACACGACGCGGCGCGCAGTGAGATGTCCACGGATTGTGTGGACCGGTATGCTCGGAGTTTCACATGTTTATTTTGTCAATAAATATGTCAACAATCATAACCGAAATTGTAGGAAGTGTGTCACCGGAGTCACCGCGCACCGGGCAGCGGGCAGCGGGGGTGGCGGCAGGCGGCAGGTGGGTGACGCGCATAAATATCGCGAGTGCGCGACACGCTGGCTGGCGCGGCGCGGCGCGACGCGGCTCGGGACGCCAAAGGCCCACTCAACCAATCTCGAATTCCCTCAGGAACCAGTCTCAACTGCATGTGACGCGGGCTAAGTTCGAGGCATTGCACTCTAAAATTCAAACATATTTGTCGTTTATTCCGGTTGTTTTGTGGCTGGGCTCGTTTCGCCACACTATGCTCTGTATTTCTGTCGCGGTGTGCTGTGGGTCGGACTGCGGACTGTTGCGGGGCAGCATCTGTCGCTCCACTTGAAACAATAGAGTTCCGGTTCCGGCGCGGCAGACCCGGCGGCGCCCGCGCAGCTGACTGACGTCACTGGACACTGCGCCGCGCGGACATGTGCGGACACATGCGCCTACCACCCATGCCATACAAACGCCACTCTACTGACTCAATAAAATGTTTCCTGGTTACCCGTAATATTAACAATACATTCCTCCCCATCTACATAAATAGTACATGTGATCTGTTCGGTAACCGAACGGTCAATGATTGTTTAGGGTTCCGAACTTCTGTATGGAAAAACGCAACCCTTACTCTCGACGGAAATAACGGATCACTCGGTTGTCTGTCCGTCCGTCTGTTACCTACAGCCGATTTTCTCCTAATCAACTAGACCGATTCAGTTAAAATTTGGTAAGAGAAAAACTTATAAGAAGTAAGTACCTATATGGTTTGAAATACTTCGAAAGTAACTTGTTACGGAAATGAGATTCGTTTGGAACCCTTTGCATGCGAGTCTGACTCGCACTTGGCAAGGTTTTGTTTTTTCAAAACACCTGATACTTACTCCTATTGCACTGCTTTTAGGCTGCACAATGCAATATATTCCGCACGAGTAAAATTAATAGTTGAGGTTGAACGCCGGTTAATGGACTTATTAAGCATACATTTAAGTTAATAAAAGATTTCGCAAAAAAGTAGCGTGTACCCGTCTCCAGGATCCCTCTATTACTGTACCTCATCGAAGGCATAAAGTTACTCCCAGGGCGATGGAGAGGGCAATGTTGAAGTTTCCTGCCGGACAGACAGACGGACAAGAGAGTAATCTTTACCAAAATTCATGCTTTAGGCGTATAAGCGTCACACACAAAAACTCATATTTGCAATTTTTGTAATGATAGTGAGGAAGAAACACTTAAAATACAAACATTGCGCAGCGCACGAAGTCGAGCCATTTCATCTGTTACTAAAATATTATAATTGTTCCTTCATAAGTATGTTGAAAATCGTCGTTTGATACACTTGAACATTTTCCATAGAAGCATTTTGATGCTTTATGGAGCCGAGCTAGAAAGCATCAAAATGTTCTATTTCTTTCTCATTTTAGTTTTAAAAGGGTCATTTTCAGAAACGACATAAACTCGGCAGTGCTCGCGCTGTCCGTACATTGCTTCGTGATGCCTCCGCTCAGTGAACTCAACCCCTTTGTAATGAACGCGCGCCGGGAGACAATTAGAGACGTCTACTTGTAGCGAGATCACGAGACCCCGCCGTACTACTTGTACGAGTAGGTGGCGCGAGGATATCAGATGTACACATGTGTAATATCGAGGAGTAGGAAGGTGGGTACAGCCGGGGTGAGAGTTCGAACTTCTCTAATGGAGGGCGGGATTAACTGAAGAGTTCCGAGAGCCGTGTTAATTACACACCTGCCGTAACGTGCGTTTTTAATATGAGCTCACTGAGATGTTCCACTCGAGTACGCAACTTTCGCGAAGGGGATGACGACGAGAAAAGTTCATGCGAAGCCACCCTCCGCACACGCAAACATATTATATTTTACCTTCTTCAAAATAACTTTCAAATTACACAAGTGCGCTGTTTCTTCCACACTCATTAAATTAATTAAGTTATTTTGGAGACCTTGTACGTGTGCCTTTCACGAACTAACTACAACTTAACGTATGAACAAGTTTAGATTTACGTAACGTTTCATCATCATGAAGTTGGCCTCAGCATTGTTACCTCAACAATCACCGAAACAAGCTGAAGTATGCGGCTGTGGGGCAATGTATTATTCCAAAGTTATATCTAATTATTGTGTTGTAAAATCGGGTCATTAACATTTTTGATAAAATTCCTGTAATGTTTGCGTTGAGTTATGTGATTTCCTCCAGTTGCGTACATGGCGGGCTGATGGCGGGCGGCGGACGGGCGGCTCGCGGCTGCACTTGCGTCACACTACATTCCACCTATGACTAATTACAGTTCATTAAAATACTTGCTAATGCGATCTTAATCGCTGGCTCAGCTCAGTTCCCGCGATTTCCCCGCGTCACTCGGCCGGGCGGCGGCTGGGCCGAGAACTCGCGAGGCATTATGATCATACAAACAGCTCATTGTGCGCCCCCCGGCGGCGGCGGCGGCGTCTGGGCGACAATTACCTTCCCTGTTATTGTTCAGCGGCGGGAACTCTTCGGAACAGATTACCTCACAATTGTTTGTCCCACTGCGCGCACTTAATGAGCCAGACATTTGCGGTCTCTATTGAAACGTTTTCTTTTTGACGACGATTTTTACCGCAACGTTAGGTTGTTGGAATACGTAATACATGCAAAAGAAGACAACAATAATTGCTGTGTAGCATCTGTGTCTAGGCCTATGTCCACCAGGACTATGTCCAGTGGACGTCTATCGGTTGGTATGATGATGACGAGTGTCTGAGTCACAGAACACTGCACAGCTTGATTTTAAATAGAAAAATCCGCTAACAAGTCAGGGTAGGCTCAATTTTGATTGAAGCCAGCCGTCAATGCTTGCATTGATACGCCTAAGTGATCGCAGACAAAACATAAAATGATAAGTATTTTCGTCGGCTCTTTCTTTTCCCATTCCTTGTTGGTATTAGGCTACACCCGATACGAGCACGCAACCGAGGAATTAGGTAAAAACGTAGCGCGGCTATCACACGCGATTACCGCGTACTAGTAATTGAGCGAGGATTACTGCAGCTACCGACTGTAGTACTGTGCTAGCGTGAGCTTAGTGTTAAGTATTTATCGTAATGGTTACGTGTAAGCGCTGATTGGGGGCTTTGAAGTTGTGCCGCCGAGCTCGCGCTACTTGCAATTCATTTAGGCACAATGGAAAAAGTTGTAAAGCAGAAAAGATGCCGCTAAGAAAAGTAAGAAATCAAACTTACAACGCCATTATTTTGTCCTTTCACTATTGCTGTAGTGACGGCGATGTTCCAGTTAGCTAGGCCTGAAAGCTTTGCGCAGTGATGCGGAAGTACTTAGGTACTGATTGTGAACAAATTGTTCATTATATGTTACAAGCTTTAATTAAACTTGCATTGTTTTATTTGTATGTATATAAGTATTTTGTTGGTTCAGTTCAAATCTTTTAAGCTTCTTTTATTTTAAAGAGTTGATGTTTTTGTTATTTGAATGGTAATTATGATCTGATTTTCCATCTTAGGTTGGCTCCAGACGAACCAACTCGTATAGACATCACATTACATATACGCAATCAAACTTTATAGCACGTCCTAAAGTCCTCAATGACTTTGCTGCTGCATTTAGAGTTGGCTAGAAAAACGAGATAGGTATATCCTCAGCGGTCAACACCATAGACACGAAACTTTGGAGCATTCAATTAACATAACCTGTACTAAAGTCCTCCATGACTAGGCTGCTGCGTCCATTGTTGGCTTCAAATGCGAGGTTTCCTGAACGCTCAATAGCATAAATTCAATGTGTAAGTTACGGGTGGCAGGCAAGAAGAATATCTCAGATGGTTGCCGCCCTGGGTAGGTACCTAATGTTACGGGCGGCAGGCAAGAAGAATATCTCAGATGGTTGCCGCCCTGGGTAGGTACCTAATGTTACGGGCGGCAGGCAAGAAGAATATCTCAGATGGTTGCCGCCCTGGGTAGGTACCTAATGTTACGGGCGGCAGGCAAGAAGAATATCTCAGATGGTTGCCGCCCTGGGTAGGTACCTAATGTTACGGGCGGCAGGCAAGAAGAATATCTCAGATGGTTGCCGCCCTGGGTAGGTACCTAATGTTACGGGCGGCAGGCAAGAAGAATATCTCAGATGGTTGCCGCCCTGGGTAGGTACCTAATGTTACGGGCGGCAGGCAAGAAGAATATCTCAGATGGTTGCCGCCCTGGGTAGGTACCTAATGTTACGGGCGGCAGGCAAGAAGAATATCTCAGATGGTTGCCGCCCTGGGTAGGTACCTAATGTTACGGGCGGCAGGCAAGAAGAATATCTCAGATGGTTGCCGCCCTGGGTAGGTACCTAATGTTACGGGCGGCAGGCAAGAAGAATATCTCAGATGGTTGCCGCCCTGGGTAGGTACCTAATGTTACGGGCGGCAGGCAAGAAGAATATCTCAGATGGTTGCCGCCCTGGGTAGGTACCTAATGTTACGGGCGGCAGGCAAGAAGAATATCTCAGATGGTTGCCGTCCTGGGTAGGTACCTAATGTCTGACTCATTGTGTTAGGGTAAATGTGCTTCTAATTTTAGGACACAGATATATTAACATACATAATATATGAATGCTAAAAAGTATAAAATATAATTGAACTAGCTGACCCGCGCAGCTTCGTCTGCGTCACAATTTTCATTACTGCTCCGCTCCTATTAGTCTTCACGTGATGATATACATAGCCTATAGCCTTCCCCGATAAATGGGCTATCTAACACTGAAATATTTTTTCAAATCGGACCAGTTCCTGTGATTAGCGAGTTCAAGCAAACAAACTCTTTAGCTTTATATATTAGTATATATAAGTATATATTAGAATAGATTAAAAAAAATTGAAGCTTGAGGATTATCCTTAAGGCTGTGTAAGATGGGCGATCGCTAACTCCTGAAACTTTTAAGAATACTGTACCGGGTGGTACACTTCTGTTGCTGGGATTGGTGGAGAAGGTGTACTGAAAGACTGCAATCTTCAGAAGATATTTATTCTTGCTGCGACTGTACCGATCTGATTCTATAATACCACCGTACTGTACTATAAATACAATTAGAAAGCGTACTATACTGTTACAACTGTTATATCTTCAAACGTAGTGATCGCTATGATTTCTCCGAAAGAACTGTGCTGTATGATGTCTCCGAACGAACTGCCTTGTATGAAGTCTCTGAACGAACTGCGATGCTCGAGAATAAATACGGCCCTTTTATAGTCGACAAACCAAACAAGAAATATTCTCGAACGTTCAAGTCAAAACATGCATGGACTTATCTCTAAAATTATACAAAAAAACGATAAGCAAAAAATTCTAACAATAGGCGGTAAGTTCTTACAACGCTCGGCGTTCAGTTTTTATCAAAGGCGCTCGGCCGCGTGTCGGTCAAACATCAAACGATCAGTCGGCATGGCGCTCAAATTAAAGGCTCGTACCGCTCGGCGGTAAGTCAAAGGATCACGTCACGTGGCGGTGAAATCAAAGGATCGTGCCGCTAGGCGGTCAGTTAAAAGACTCGGTCACGTGGCGTAAACAAAAGAATCAAACACGTGGCGGTTAAATCAAAGGATCGTGCCGCTTGCAAGTATAAACTTGTTTACGAGCGGCGCATCGAGAGCTTTCTTTGATGCCGTGCGTCGTAAGTACCCACTTACAAATAGGAACTGTCTCGAATATTCACCTATTATTACGCGCTATTAAATCCCTAACTAGAAATATTTGTTTAAAGTTATTTTAACACTTAATCACTACAATAATAATCACTGTACACTGTTGCTGTCCCGCACATTACTCCCGCCGTGCAACTGCGTTGCATAAAGTTCCGGTGCGGGCTCGACGTCTGTAGACAGGGGCAGGACCACCAGTTTCCTGACTGGCCGGCGTAGCACACCTCCTTGAGTCCGAACGTCTACTGTTCGCACTACGTTATCTGGTCCCGGGTACGTTGCGATGACACGCCCTCGTATCCATGTATTACGAGGCAGGTTTGCGTCAACGATTTGTACGAGGTCGTTGACTTGTACGGTTGGCCCTCGTCCATGCGGCTCCCGCCGGTGTTGGAGCTTGGGAAGGTGCGGCGATGATATGAGCGAGCCTCTGTGCCGCTCGCTAACTGGATCGATTGACGTCATCCTGTGCAGTTCATGTGCCTGCTTGCAGCACTTGCGCTGGTCCCCCAACAGAAAGTGGTTGGGGTCAGGGCTTCCGGATCTTCTGTGCTGCTGACCAAGACGTGTGTCAGCGGGTGATTGTCGACTGTGTACTCGGCTCTCCTGTATAGCTCGGTAGATATTGGCAGAGTTTGCATTTCCCCTAAGAGGCAATGTATTCTGTTTTGCTGTTGTTGCCTGCTGCTTAGTTGTGACAGACATCTTCGTCTTCCTCCAGTCTGGATCCGCTTTGTTGTTCTTCTTTCTTCTGCTGTACTTGTCACTCTGTTTGGCATGTTCACAGAGCCGGCAAAATTGAAGAACTTGCGCTGTTGAGTATCTTTGCCGATTCCAGTTAGAGTATCTACAGGTATTTGGTAAGCCTTCTGCTGGCTTCATTCTTCTGCTGTCGTTGACATGGTGTACTTTCTCTTTACCAGAGGAGTCTTCTTCTGTGGGTGTAGATTTATCGCTTTGCCAGGAATCTTCAGCTTCATAAATCGTGTTCAGACCTTTCTGTTTCGGAGCTGGTTTAGCGTAACCATTTCTGATGACTGGTTCCTTCTGTTTGGAGTACCTGCGTCGGTTCTTGTTAAATGTTGGCGGAACGTCTATTACTGTACTGTGAGCCACGTTCATCTTTGGTTCTGGTTCGTCCCTGATGCAGGATACGAAGTCAATGTGGTGCTCGAAGGTGTGTGTTTCATGATTTCCATGGAGCACCCAACCTAGTGGCGTGAGAGATGCTACTGGCTGGTTTTTGTCTCCTGTTCTCAGTTCTGAAGCCAGCAGGAGATTACAGTTGTCTTGGCCTATTAGTACTTGTGGGTTCGCTTCTGTATACGTGAGGCAGTCGCGAATATCTAGTAGGTGCTTACAACCTTCCACCACTTCTCGTGGTACCCGTTGAGAAGATACTTGCAAGTTTTTTACTGTGCGCGCGTGCACTTGCTGTTCGTGACCGTTAAGTCCTTTCAAATTGATGGTGACTCTTCTTGAGGCTGATTCTGAGGACTTCATACCATTGATGGTTTCCATATTTAATGGATCTATGGGACCTGTTGCTCCGATGCTCTTGGCTATACTTTCGTCGACTAGTGTGACCGTTGATCCGTCGTCCAATAACGCGAAGGTGTCAACTGCTCCTCTAGGACCCTTTATTTTTATCGGCAGAATCTTCAGATATGACTGCTTCTTTTCTATTATCCTAGCTGAGGTGATGACTTCTGTTGCTTCTTTCTCTTTGTCTTCTTTTATTTCTGTATATTCTGTCTTCTTGGTGAAATGTAGCAATCTATTGTGTGAATATTTACAACTGTTGACCCCACATGGCCTGGCTCGGCAACTATGAGTCTTGCTCCTATATCGAAGACATCTGAAGCATAGGCGTTTGGACTTTGCCATGTCCCATCTTCCATTTATATCCAATTTATTAAATTTCTTGCAGTCTGCAGTGGTGTGACCTGTCTCTTCACATACAGGACACTTTAGCGCGTTTTTCTTGTCTGTGATGTTAGTGACCTTATGAGTCTTCTTTTCTGGAGTGGCTGTTACTTGTTCAGGTAAAGCATATGGCCCGCATAGCTCCGCTTCTCTTTTAAGGAACTTTTCCATCTTTACAAGATCTGGATCTTCGTTTGGTTGCATTGCCGAAAAGTCATAATATCTGTAGCGAAGCGTTGGTGTCAGCTTGTTCACAACTGTCCTCGAAAGTTCCGGGTTATACAAATAATTATTGCAGTTGAGTGTCTTCAAAGTTGCCACGGCATTGGAGACCTTCGTAGCAAAGATGCAGATGTCCCGTGGTGAGTCAGATAGGCGTGGCAATTCGCGCAGTATCTCCATTTCCATTACTGCGATGGATTCTGGTCTTCCAAATCTTGACTCCAAAGACTTCATGACTTCAGCTGGATGTGTATTGGCGATCAATAAACCTTCAACTGCTTCTTTTGCTTTTTCTCTGAGGTTTCGTCTAAGTCGATTCATGTTTTCGATCGTTGTGAACAGGCTTTCTGTTTCGTAATAGGCGGCGCGGAAAGGTAGCCATTCTTGATAAGAGCCAGAGAAGAAGGGCAGCTCGATGTACTTCGGTCGCTGAACTGTGTTGACGGCGTGCGTTATGGCTTCTGCGAGTGCGGTGAGGTCAGATTGAACTCCCGCCGGTAACTGCTGTAGGCGATGTGAAGCTTGAGGATGGTTTTCTGTAGCTGCTGGGATCATATCTTTCATGTGCTTTGTGTCCACGGGACTGTTAGCTTGATTCTCCAGCCAGCTGTCTACTCTTCGGTTCACTTCTTCCTTGGAGTAGATGGAGACATCATCTTCTTCATCATCTTCTGTGTCTTCAGTTTCCAGTGCAGCGAGGCGCGCTGCAGCCAGTTCAACTTGAAGACGTAATAATTCTTCTTTAGCTTTCGCTATCTTGTACGCTTTCGATTTGCTGTTAGTGGACCTCGACCGTGCTTCTTTCTTACAAGGGAGGTCGAAGTCCTGATGTCTGCTCGGCAGTGGCAGACCGGTGGTGGTATTTTTGACTCGCTTCACTGTAGAGGCTTCTGTAAGCTGGAGAGTTTCTGCATTATAATCGGTGACAGCTGCAGAAGGCTTCATCGATGGTTTTGCGGTCGTGTCGACAGGAAGTGATTTTATAGCGGAGGGCGTCACGGAGTGGGCGGCGGCGATGATAGACAAAGCTGTGGCTGGGGGCGCTGTGGTCGGTAGGGTTCCAGTACGTTCCTTGGTACCCGTGGCTGTGGCTGTCCCCGAGGCGGCTGAGCTACCCGTGGCGAAGGTGCCGGTCTCCATGGTATTCGGCTCCGAGGTGGCGGCGACAATAGCGGACGAAGCTGCGACAGAGGGCACTGAGGTTGGTGGGGTTCCAGTATATTCCGTGGTACCCGTGGCTGTGGCGACCCTCGTGACAGCTGTGTCTTCTGACGACAACGGCTTCTGTTCCTTGACCAGCATGCGTCCTTTTCCTTGGGAGCGTGTAACTGGCATGCTTGACTGATGACTTCTATCTTCACTATGCTTCAAATCTTTCAATGGCGGCGTCTCCACAGATCCGGCTCGAAGGACCATTAAATGTACCGGGTGGTACACTTCTGTTGCTGGGATTGGTGGAGAAGGTGTACTGAAAGACTGCAATCTTCAGAAGATATTTATTCTTGCTGCGACTGTACCGATCTGATTCTATAATACCACCGTACTGTACTATAAATACAATTAGAAAGCGTACTATACTGTTACAACTGTTATATCTTCAAACGTAGTGATCGCTATGATTTCTCCGAAAGAACTGTGCTGTATGATGTCTCCGAACGAACTGCCTTGTATGAAGTCTCTGAACGAACTGCGATGCTCGAGAATAAATACGGCCCTTTTATAGTCGACAAACCAAACAAGAAATATTCTCGAACGTTCAAGTCAAAACATGCATGGACTTATCTCTAAAATTATACAAAAAAACGATAAGCAAAAAATTCTAACAATAGGCGGTAAGTTCTTACAACGCTCGGCGTTCAGTTTTTATCAAAGGCGCTCGGCCGCGTGTCGGTCAAACATCAAACGATCAGTCGGCATGGCGCTCAAATTAAAGGCTCGTACCGCTCGGCGGTAAGTCAAAGGATCACGTCACGTGGCGGTGAAATCAAAGGATCGTGCCGCTAGGCGGTCAGTTAAAAGACTCGGTCACGTGGCGTAAACAAAAGAATCAAACACGTGGCGGTTAAATCAAAGGATCGTGCCGCTTGCAAGTATAAACTTGTTTACGAGCGGCGCATCGAGAGCTTTCTTTGATGCCGTGCGTCGTAAGTACCCACTTACAAATAGGAACTGTCTCGAATATTCACCTATTATTACGCGCTATTAAATCCCTAACTAGAAATATTTGTTTAAAGTTATTTTAACACTTAATCACTACAATAATAATCACTGTACACTGTTGCTGTCCCGCACAAATACAGATATTTTCTCACGAAATCTAAATTTTATTTAGTACTTTTTAGTTCATTAAAAGCATGTCTTTAAATTTTTTTTTACTTCAATTTAATTTTTCACCTACCTATGTTTTATCATAGGTATGGAATACAACTTTTTTTTCGAAAATACTTAAGATGACTAGTTTTCTATTTAGATATAATCGTATTTTAGTGCGACGGCCGCCGAGTGCACGACGAATGCCGACGGAACTCGCGCTCGGCGGTGCGTTCTCTCTACGGGCTGAACAAGAATCCCAAAACTGACAAATTATGAGCACTTCACTATACGAATGTAGTCTCGAAGCCATATCATTATGTTAATGGCCGGCTAGAGGCTTCATATCAACTATTAGCATATACATACGCCACTAATTACCGCGACGCCGGTGTGTGGTCACAACTCACGCCGAGTCAGATAATAAACTTGTATGCGTTACTTATTCACTACAAAATACAAGAAGATAATTATGTTCTGAGATTTGGTTTATCTTTATGTTGGTTCTTACAGCTCTTGTATGATAATGTGAATGGCTACAATACTGTGAATGTGTGTAAAGTGCATCTTAACATATCGTTAAGTTGTCTGTAAGACGCATCTCGGTGTGTAGTGTGACCCTAGTTCCCTACCGCGCGACACGCCGTTAGCTCGGTAATGTGCGCGGTGCACGGCACTGATGGCCGCGGGGCGCCGCATTACACAAGTTACTACTAGCCATCTGACCAAAATAAACCACTGCCGATTTAGTCAGGAAACTGCACGTCATTCGAAATACATGGCCTCTGAGAATACAAGAAAATTCAGTTTCCAATGTCAGTAAAATTAAGCAAAACAGAAAAATACTACATTTACTAAAGACCGTGCCACAACATAGCCTAACCTAAACTGGGGGGTTACTCTCTAAGCCCGAAGTCCGTAGTTTCGGGCTTAGTTGCGGGCGTATTCTACTCCGTATCACCTAACTACTAAGAATTAATGACAACACGATTTGGCAGTTACTGTGAAATCGTGTTGTCATTCATTCTTAGTTCGAGTTCGGAACTAATCATAAGTCCGTAGGTGATACGGGGTACAATACGCCCGCAACTAAGCCCGAAACTACGGACTGCGGGTTTAGAGAGTAGCCCCCCTGTTTAGGATCGTGCACAATTACGGCAGTTTCAAGGAAGTAAAACTAGGAACTGAAATGGAATATTATAAGGCAAACTACTATGAGGGACTACTACCAGTTGTAGGCAGAAAATATGAATTAATTGTGATGTGGCCACATTATTCATTTCATATTCACACAGGCTCTACGCACGAGAACCTCCAAATTTTATGACGACAGCTGATTTACGTACTCAATAAACTTTTTAGTGGACTCAATTAAAATTAAAGTATGATTATAATTAATTTGTTCAGCTATTTGCATAATTATATTAAAATAAGTAATAAGTTCAAGTGAGCATGTAACTTTATGAAGGTAATAACTAATTGCTACGGCCCGTAGCCCAGCGTAGCACGGCGTAGCGCGGCGTAGCATCGCGTAGCGCGGCGTAGTAAATTCATATTGCTAATACAAATGAGCTAATGTTGCTCGAAATAAATGTATTTTATTTTATTTTTATTATTTTATATTTCTGAATATTGTTAACTTGATGTTTCAGTGCGGCCGCGCTAAAGGTCGTCAGTGGGTAAATGTGCTCCGGTGATCAGTGTCGTTGCGGTATCGGTATGTCCTACAGTTGTCTTTGTCCGCGTCTGACGTCGCTGGCGATGCGGAGCCTTTGTCGGTGCGCGTGTACGCGGTGCGGGGCGGCGCGGGGCGGCGCGGTATGGCGCGTGGTGGCGCGGGGCGGTGCGGGGCGGCGCGGGGCGGCGCGGGGCGGCGCGGGGCGGCGCGGGGCGGCGCGGGGCGGCGCGGGGCGGCGCGGGGCGGGGCGCGTGTGATCTCGCCGCGCCACGCCCCAGCGCCGCCTGCCGAGCTACGTGTGTATAGCACGGAGCAGCTTCGCAGAACAATGGTCGCGCACAGATCATTATTTGTTCCGATAAGTCATTTAGCGGCGAAAGCTCAAGGTTTACGTGTGCAGTGCGCCCACGCCGCCCACGCCGCCATGTTGCACGACTACTGCGAGTTAACGGTATTGTCTAATTGCTGTCGGTCGGGGTCGGAGGGGGCTGACCCGCGGGACTGATGACCGCAGTAAAGGGTCAACTTGTCGGTCAGTTGTGGATTCTACAAACAAATATAGTAGATCTGGGATGAGACACTATTATGTATCGTTCTATTGGTATTAATAACTTCACCGGACTGAACCGAGCACAGGTCATACAACCACTCACATGTTACAATGCTGAAGCAACTACTTTACGATAGCTATAACTATTCTAAACACGTAGTCATGATAGATTGTACTTGTACGGTACACCGTACAAGTGCGATGGCATTTATTTATAACACGTAAACATTACAAATTCTCGTATGAATGTGGCATCTGCGGCAGTTCTTCACGACTACGTTTGCAAAACAGGTAGGTAGGTCTAGAAATACTCAATTCAACTGTTGAAAACATGAAGACAAAAATATCTTAAAACACCCAACTCATGAATGTTATGAATCAATGTGATAAACCTTCTTATACTTGATGGTGACTTATTTCAGGAGGTGTTTAGGTCGTCTCGCCAACTAAGTCAACTACTTATAAGTATATATTTTTTTATTTTACATCGAATTACCTATGCACGTGTAAAGAAAAAAGGAGCACAGGAGGCCTCTAATGACCAAGTATTGAAAAAAAAACAAAGAAGTGTCTGAGTGGGCTGCTCATACATAATGGAGGTTCCCGCAGTCATAGAGTGGAGGCGTTCGATTCGGCTCATTTGTTCGACGACACTCGAATCAATTCCATTCGATGCTTTCCCACTGTTTCCCTGACGACCGCCTCGTCCTTGGACAGGTACCTGTGTTCAGACCTTGTAGTTTTATTGTAGATCGGGTTCAGCTTGGTATACTCTGAATAGTTTCTCTTGAATGAACTAACAACTTTAAGGAAGCACCTAATTATTTTATGAGGGAACAGCCCGCAAAGAAATTATAGACACAATATTCGAAATTTTTCAGCACATGTGATGATCTGACTGCTAAACAGTTCAAAATACGTACTCATTATAATTTTACAGTTGTACCGATATCGTTCTTATTTGTTTACGTGTAAAAGTGTTTGTTAAAATTTCAGAAATAAATATAATTTTACACTGAAACTGAAATGCTTCATTGATATCCAAAGCACTCCCACGGGGTTCTTGATTAGATTGGTTGATAGTAAGACTTTCAGTAAGTAACACGAGTAGTATTACTTCGGTGCTACTTGTAGATAGTATATTATTGTTACGCACCGGCTGCCTCAGGTGTCAGTGCGCTATCCTCGGATCAGATGAGCAGCTCCCGGCTCACGGCGACATTACAGGAGATTTATAGCACTTGAAGCGCTTGCGTTCAGCCGCGCGCCGTTTATGAGCATTCCTTCAGGGACGCGCCCCGCAGCGCTACTTCAGATATATTTAAACTTTTGAACAAACACGTTTGAAATGTGCAACAAATGTGTAGCAAATTAGTCATTTTGTTGTACTTTTCACTTATGAACTACACAGTTTTTCTTTGGTATGACCAAAACCACGTCGAACGTATTAGCACCTATCACTTATAAAGTACATTGTAAGCTTTAACATGTTAGTGTCGAAGTGATAAGGTCGTAAGTATTAGGTAGGTGGGTCAGTGTATATTGCCGTTGGTTCTTTAGCCCACGCGCCCACGCTGCTAAACTTTACTTCTGGAACTGGCTGAAAGTCTTTAAAGCTGACGTGTAAACTCTAAGTAGGTAGATTTTACCTGGAGCTAGCATGGTTGATTAGGTACAGTAGGTACTCAAGCGTTATAGAAATAAAGGAATATACTTACTATTACTTACTTACCCACCTAATCGACCATTAGAAAGGTAATGTGTGTGATAAAAACGTGTAAAAATATAATTATGGTAGAAACTTTATGAATATGAAGCAGGTCTATCAGTACGCGAGTACATGTGCCAGGCGGTAATGAGGTATCGATGGCTGATCCACTCGCTGTTGTTTAATGAGTCGTGAGGCGTCGCCCCCGCACCTGCGCACTTTCCACACGCCACACGCATGGACAGAAGGTCTACTTCACGACTAGCAGCTAGCGAACATTGGCAGTCGTTACTAGGAGTCATCGTGGTCGTTTCCATTGGGTCTCCTCAGAGGTTAAAGCGACCCAATGTGTACGGCGACCTGGTGAAGGCCGCGGGTATCCACCGGACACGAGATGCACAGGACCGGTCACTGTGCCTACTTTTGGGAGAGGCCGGTGGGTAGCAGTGGACGTGTTTCGTGAGATGCTGATAATTACTAGTAGCCAGAAGTCCGAAAGTCTGACAAAGGAAAGAAAGAAAGTCTCCGGAAGTCTGAAAGGGTCATCGTTATCCAGTAGCTAGTCGAGTAGCGGAGGTCAGATAGGCACTCCCTGCGGCTGCATGCGGTGAGGTTGGGAGCCGACCACAAGAGCATGCGCAGTTGATGATGACAGCTGTTAGTATTATATAGCTATGTAACTGCATGGCGTATGAAATGGTCACGTTACACTTGTTGCCACTGGGTCTACGGCAGCGTGCTCGTATAGTGACACTGCGCGGTGGCAAAGTGTCCGGCTGTTCGCACATCCTCGCCGCCGCACTACTCAGCGGACAATAATGAAGTGGTTACTGAACGTGTTGACACTGACACACGTTCGTCGCGCAGGCAGCGCAGCGCCTCGCCGCTATCCATTACTTATATCGCTATCTATAACTTACAAGAAAGTTGAAAGTGTGTCGTCGCCTTTTTTGCGCCAATCTAATTGGAAATTCGATGACAATGAGTATTGGTAAAGGTGTTCTGTTAGAAAACTGCATGTTTTGCTATTTTAGTTTCCATGGGGGTTTTCAGGGAAATACGGGATGTCTTCATTTGTCACCAGTTCAGGCAACGGAAACAAAATGCTTGGGTTTTATAATTTTTGTATGGATGCCTAATTTTTTCTAGTAAGTAAGTGAAAGAAGAAAAGCCTATGTTAGTCAGGGATAATGTAGCATTGTAATGGTAAAATAATTTTTGTAATCGCTTCAGTAGTTTCTGAGGTTGTTTGTTACAAACATACAAATCTTTCCTCCTTATAATATTACTAACTGACTCGGCAAAAGTTGTTTTGCAAAAATAAAAAAATAGCCTATAACCTATTCTCAGATCTACCAAATATACACAAAAATTTCATAAAAATCGGTCGAGCCGTTTCGGAAGAGTTCGATAACAAACACCGTGACTCGAGATTTGTATATATTAGAAGATTACTAGTTGTGCCGTGCCCACTTCGTTGAGTAGTATTGTTTGGTTTATTGTAGCTCACACTCACAAATAACGTGGCTTTGTATTGGTAAAAGAATTTTCGAAATCGGTTTAGTAGATCCAGAGATTACCTCCTACAACCTCACAAACTTACCTCTTTATTATTAGTATAAAATTATAGATTTGTCGGAAATAAGTCAGTCAATACAACAATCGGGACACCAACGCCTTCTAGTGGCGTTCGACGGAGTCTAGGACGGTGTGCTCGACAGAGGGTGAGCTCAGTCTACTAGTGGCGGTCGAGCAGTGCAGACGTGCCCACGTCTAGAAACCGCCGCGTGTTCCGAATATTTGTTCAGTGTACCTATTGTGTGAGAATATTGTAAGTGTCAAAGAGAAGTCTACTCACGTGTTCCCCACACGTGAGTAGACTTCTCTTTTGGCCGTCCGACCGCACCGGAGCCATTACGTAGTCGTAGCCCGGTAGAAATCGGTGTCTCTTGAGGTAACTCAAGTAGTCCGTGGGTAGGCGGTGTGCGTGTGGCTCTGGCGGGGGTCGTGGTCTGCGATGGCCGTAGTGGTGGTCCACATGTGTGTAGATGCAAGTATTTCGAGGACAATGGTGTGATTGTTACTCGTGGTCTATGGTGACCGTAGTGGGTGAAAGTCCCACAATGCTCTACACACATGGTGGATGCACATGTTTGAGAGGCGGTCCCCATGTATGTGAATGCAAGTATTTCGAGGGCAATGGTGTGATTGCTACTCGTGGTCTAGAGTGACCGTAGTGGGTGGAATTTCCACAATGCTCCACATACAGCGAGGATGCACTTAGTTCGGCTATGAGAGCCGTGGCGATAGAGTGGTTTACTTGTGTGAGTGGTTCCCCGAGGCTTTATTACAATACAGTTGATTTTTGATGTGGATAACGATGGTACATGGCCCTGGGTGATGATTTCAATGTTTAAAAATATTTCAAAGTTTTTTTTTATGTGTGGTGTTAACTGAAAAGTAATGTTTTGTGAAAACAATTAGAGGATAGTTTTTCTGAGCTATATTGTGGTCAGGATTGGCCGAGTCGAACAGAGTACTGTTGTTGAGTTTTGGTTGCAGGTTAACACACGAGGCCGTGTGATAGCAGGATGGGCGTGTCGGAAATAAGTCAGTCAATACAACAATCGGGACACCAACGCCATCTAGTGGCGTTCGACGGAGTCTAGGACGGTGTGCTCGACAAAGGGTGAGCTCAGTCTACTAGTGGCGGTCGAGCAGTGCAGACGTGCCCACGTCTAGAAACCGCCGCGTGTTCCGAATATTTGTTCAGTGTACCTATTGTGTGAGAATATTGTAAGTGAGACTTCTCGAGTGTGAATAATAATTTGATTTAAAAGCAACCGGTGTTTCTATTGCGCAATAACCAACACTTCCCAAAGTACGCCCACTGTAGTTCCAATATCCTGGCTGATGTAACCTGGAGAGTTGTACCATCGCTGACAGATTAATTAAAGAAGTATAGATTGTCTCATTGTACCTACTACCATACATTCGTGGATCACGATTAGAAATCACGTGAACTATTAGGTACCTACGCAGTTATTCTGTACTGAGAATGAACTTACCTTCTTATTTAAGCCAATTAAAAACAAAAAGCTTCTGTTCCACGTTGGTAGGTAGATACCAACCCAAGCTTGGAGAACTGCTAGTGAAAGCTCTTGAGCCGCACAATTTGTTACCGTCACAAAGATGAATCGGCGCAAAAACCGAATAACTAGGAATGGAAACAAATCTCTGCCTCTGTGCTCATCTTTATTAACGAACATCACAATATCTACGTGGCAACTCTGGCTTCAAAGAAAAACTATAACTACGCGCAAGTATTCAACCCAGACATTTGTCAGGGACAAGATATTTTTTAATAAAACTACAAGTACCATACGACATTAATTTAGTTTTCCGGAAGCTCCGTGTATCATTCCGAGTGGTCTCGGCGGTAGCGACTCATGCTCATAAGCTACAATGTTGCTCCACGTACACTCGACTTGGCAGTAACGTAAAGCGTACCACTACAACAGTACATACCTACCCACATTGCAAACTCGATAAATGACTGTTTTTCTTCATGATCTAATGGCGACTTTTCCAATGACTCGTATAGTTCCTGGGCAGGTCCTAGGTAGGTACGTAGAGCTTTAGCAGTGCTAGTCCTTAGGTAACAGTTTCGAAAACTGACTGGTGGACAACTCAGAAAACAAATCTTATCTTAACAGTACTGTTACTGTTAGTAATTAGCATTTTAGTTAACATTTAATTAAATCTTGACTGCTGTAACTTTGGAACTAATTAATTATTATAATTGCATAGCTTATTATAATTTATGAACTACAACATGAATAGGCACTGAATTTATCAAGATAATTAGTTAAAATACCAAATTGTTTTCGTTAATTTATAAAACAAATGTGCTTATTGTGTGGTAGCACTGGTAGCTGTTGATTCCAGATTACGGCGCACTTAAACCTGTGCTTTTATTTTCACACTGTCTATGAAAAACACGCATTAAAATACCTCCAGTATCTTTATTGAGCATAAAGAATACCAGAACGTTCTCTTGGCCTCGTTCGGTGATCATTTCACCATTGTTTATGGCCGTTAAATTTGACACCTAGTTCACATAATTTATACAATTTGTCAGTCATAAAACTGTGGCAGTACATAGGTAGGCGATAGGGAGATAGCGTTGCGCCTGCTGCTCGTTATCTGCGCCAGATAGTGGTGCGAGCAGCGAGCAGCGCGCGGCGGCTCGACTTACTGCCGAGGACAGATATTTATGTGACGGCGACGACGAGTTTGATTGATGGCGCATTGCTGCATTATCTACAGGCATTAGGTCCCGCCGGGAATGCTGGCGAGTTATGGAAGCAATAAAAAATTACACACAAACGCAGGTATGCGGCGGACATAGTGGCGGCTCGTCGGTATCAGCGGCGGCTCACCTAGCTCCACTAAGTAGTGCTAAGTATGCTAGCTTGACCTTCGTGAGCCATGTGGGCCTTCGTTAGGCCTAGGCATTCGTTTATTCGCTCCACTTATACTCTCATGGTCTCTACTTAGGAACGACCTGCTGTTCAAGGTGTACAGTTTGCATTGAATAACCGATCGGGTAAAGATTTGTTTCATCATCAAACGTGGCACGCTTTGTAGATAGCAACACAATCATTGGCTTCTATATGGCTTCTATAGACTGCCACATAATCTTAAAAAAACATGCTTAGATTAAGACAGCTGATTTTTAAATAGTTTCCAACCTGACTACCGCAATTCCAAAGTTAAGAACTCACTGGAGAAAATAAAGGAAATGATTAGTTTGCACCTAAGTATCAGTTGACACGAGGCACGACGCTGCGTGGATTGTTGATATCAAGGTTCGACATTGTACACTGATGTTCAAAGACATCAGTGTAAAGGTTTAGGTACACAACAAATTTTAACGGGACCAAATGGCAAGTATACCACATCGATCTAAAAAAGAATCACAGAAATCGGATCAGAAACCTCGGAGTAATCGGAGTACATACAAAAAAAAAAAAACTGGCCAAGTGCGAGTCGGAGTCGCATGCAAAGGGTTCCGAACGAATTTCATTTTTTTTAACATGTTATTTTAACACTATAGACTTCTTATAGGATTTCCTGTAATCTATAGGTAAAGATCTATTATTTCCATTATTTTCAAAATTTTTGTCTCAGTAGCTTCGGAGATAAGGCCCCCCCTCCCTTTCTGAATGGTCATTTTTCGTCTAATTTCTTGAATAACTTCAAAACCATTTATTTTAAAATTATGAATTATGAAATTATGTCAAATTATAACTCACTCACGCACTCTCAACTATTTCATTCATTCATTATTATTTTATTGTACTTATATCTTAGTCTTGTTCCGTGGCGTGTGTCCGTGACATCACGCCACGCCCTGTCATAACACCAGCGCTGTAATATTTATTTTTTAAATATCGCAGCATATGCTGAGACAGGGACCTTTTTGGACTCGCACAGATTAATTTAAGGATGCCGCTTAACTGTGTATATATATTTTATATCTGTTAGTTTTACTTTTTTTTTAATTTTATGTGTCTTGTGCGAGTCCCAAATAAACATTTTTCTTTCTTTCTTTTTTCTTTTATAATTAAAACACTCACAGTAAGCCTATCATTTGATATATCCCATCCCATGTTAACGTGTTGCGCCGACCCTAAGTAACATGGGATAAAGATATTGAGTATTGAGTATTAAGATGATATATATAAGTAACTTTTTTTTACATTTTCTAGTTTGATCCCCAAAAGTGAACCCCATACTAAAAATTTAATAATTTACGTAACGCATCCGTGTTTGGGTCACAGAAGTCCATATGTGTACCAAATATCAAAAGAATCGGTCCAGTGGATCCGGAGAAAACTGACTGTGACAGTCGGACAGACAGACAAATAGACAGACAGACCCCCGAGTGATCCTATAAGGGTTCCGGTTTTTGTTCGGAACCCTAAAAATACCCACCGAATTGAGAACCCCCTCCTTTTTAACCCCCGATGCAAAAAGAGGGGTGTTATAAGTTTGACGTCGATGTCTGTCTGTGTGTGTGTGTGTCTGTCTGTGGCATCGTAGCTCTCAAACGGATGGACCGATTTCGACGCGTTTTTTTTCAATTGAAAGCCAGTTTACTTGCGGTGGTTTTTAACATCGGTTAATATTGGTCCAGCAGCGTAAGAGAATCAGCTCTTTTCCAAAATGATGTAAGGCATTTTTGGCGTATGATTACTCGATTAAGTGCTTCACGCGTGCCAGTATGATCGTTAAATGACAATTAATTGATAACTTCGACCTGATGCTGCAACCAGAATGGTCTCCAGAAAACCCGACTCTTCGAAAACTCACAGCAGACATATAGTATTTGGGTTCAATAGATTAGTTTCAATGAGTAGGCACCTTGCAGGTTATGATCTTGCAATACGGTCACGTTGACCTGGTACTGCAACTATACTGATTGTAACTAAGTTTAAAAATGTTGAAATAAAAATTATATTAAAAATGTAAAAAACCCCCAACGCAAAAAATGAAAAACGAACATTTAAAAATTCAAAAATAAACATTCCGCTGAGAACAGACAGAAGCTAGTGCAGACAAAAATCCGTCGGGGCTGCCATACCTTGCCCTGAAATGGAATAAATGATTGCAATGCTACAGATTATGTGAGTATTCTGTCATTCCAGGACAGCAAATGGCAGCCCCGACGGATTTTTTTCTGCACTAGCTTCCGTCTGTTCTCAGCGATACTTAGTTTTTTTACTTTTTAAATGTTCGTGTTTCTTTTCTTGCGTTGGGGGTTTTTTAATTTTTTTTGGAAGTCGGTTAAAAAGCTGTCCAAGTGCAAGTCAGTCTCGCACACAAAGGGTTCCGTACCATAAGTCTTCCGCTTAGTTCCGTGATCTCTCAGTTAGGTATGGAAATCATCGACTGACTCGTTCCGCTCTGGGTGGAGCGGAAGGTAGTGTCAGACTCTTATGTTAGGACTTAACCGTGTTTCTCCTAATGCCCTTTGCGTTCCAGGGGGGCTCCTCTCTAAGCCCGAAGTCCGTAGTTTCGGGCTTAGTTGTGGGCGTATTCTACTCCGTATCACCTACAGACTTACGATTAGTCCCGAAACCGATCTAATAATGAAAGGCAACACAATTTCCAGTAACTGTCAAATCATGTTGTCATTAATTGTTAGTGGTTAGGTTATACGGAGTAGAATACGCCCGCAGCTAAGCCAGAAACTACGGATTTCGGGCTTTAGAGAGTAGCCCCCCGGGGCCGCGGTGACTCTTTCGAACAAATTCCGCAATATGTTAGGATCACAAGGCACGTTGCTGAACTGACTATTTGGAGTTAAGAACGTGTCAAATCAAACTTTACTTTCATGTCAAAGTTTGACAGCTTTTCAGGCTTAAGTACAGAGTGTAGAGTTTGACGTTTGACAAATGCTCAACTTCAAGTTCTTGATTCAGAAATATACCAAGTCCTATTACTTACTTACACCCTACGATAATATATTATGTCTGACTTACAACATTTCAGTGGCACGGATATTTATGTTCTCTACACTTATTCGCTGAATAGAGCGAGAAAGTATCTACATTCGATAACTATCTTGTTATTACATGAGCCATAATATGGTTTACAGAACAGGAATGCGTGTAACTGCTAACAGCACTTTTCCGCAAGTTATCAAGACGCGCGGTGCTAAGCGACGTTCCCGACGGGGCTGGTGGTGGCCGCGGGCGCAGGCAGGTAGGGCACTAATTATGTGGGAGCCCACCCACCGCGCCGCACTAGATTCCACGCCCGCCGCGTTTTTTACACCCTAATTAAGCTAATTTATCGGGACAATAAGAGAAATTATTGGTAGCGGCTCGGCGGTTACTGGCCGCTTTATGAGAGGTATTAAATTGTTGAATTTAAGAGCGCTACCGAGCTACACCGCCTCGCGTCGCGGCCCCGAGCCCTCGCTTTGATGCCCCAATAAATATACAAAAGATCCCATCAGATAACCGGTGAATGAAGCCGCCGTCGATTCTACCGCTCTTAATGAAAGCCACGCCGAGGAATGTCGTGGACAAAGCCTTAAAATGCTAATAACATGAGCACGACACCCGCCCCCGCACCCCACACCTCCCGCGTCTAGAATGTGTCCTGATAACGAAGGTGCCAATCTCGCAGGTGGACAGATTAAATGAGTATTTTATGGCAGATTAAGTAAACATTTTTTCCTTGATGTGTGTTTTATAGCCCGCCGGCGTGTGGGCATACGATCCTTGGTATCTTTTTTACGATGATAGCTACCTACCTCATTGAGATCTACCCAATTATTTTTAAATGTTTTTTAATTGGTAACCATCGAATTAAAATTAATTAGATACCTCCTGATTTTTGTACACATGTCGGTTGATAACAGGCATGTATACCTACCTGCTAGTAGGTAATGGGGAAATATCTATCTATTATTACAACACATAAATTAGACCGTGCCCCGACTGCCTTTCAGTACTAGTCTCTTTGTGTGTTTTTCCAGGACTCAGCAGTGTCCCCAGAGGCAGCGAGAGAGGAGGGTTGCCTTTTCTACAAGGGTAGGTACTACCTAGTTAAATAAACCCATGTTTTGGCAAGGACACTACCAGCCGCACTACCAGTCGTGTCGTTTACAATTAACGACACCACCATGCTTATGTTGTATTAAATTGTACTGTCAAGCACAGTAAATCATGAAATAAAAGTAACAACAAACTTTAGAAATGTAACTCTTTATTTATTACTAGCTGTGCCCGTGACTTCGTTCGCGTGCATGTCGGAAAACAATAATGAGGTAAGTTGGTATATATTGGTTTGATTTATATAAACGGTTTCGTACTTTTTACGTGATACCGTCATAACTAAATCTCTCACATACAAACAGAAAAAAATCCAAAAATGGTAGAAATGTCATCTGATTCTGTTGATCATCCTTTAACACCCGACTATTTTTTTTTGGGAAATGGGCAGAAACGCCTCGTCTATAGATTTATTAAATGCATAGAAGAAGATATGGATATTAGAAGACTAAATAAAAGTATTTGAAAAAAAAACTCAATCATTTGGAGATACAAAAAATTATGCAATAGTACTCAGGTTTCATGTTCACGACGGCGACGCCGAAGCCGCATCGGCGCGCACCGCATGTCTGTGTGTACGAATCAAAACCTCACATCCGAACATTCGTAAAAACGGAACCTTTATAGGATCACTCGGGTCTCAGTCTGTCCGTCTGTCACAGACAATTTTCTCCGAATCTACTGGACCGATTCTGTTGTTTGGAACAAACTAAAAGTGAGAAAATATAAACAAGTTTTACAAACTGTGCCGTGTGACATATCAAATGAAAGGGCTTATTGTGATGGTTTTTATTATATATATTTTTTAGTATTAATAGTTTTGAAGTTATTCAAGAAATTGGACGAAAAATGACTGTTCCCCTAATCTCTAAAACTACTGAGACTAAAAAAAATGCAGATAGTTGTTATTTACCTATAGATTACAGGAAAACTTATTAGAAGTCAATAGTGTTAAAATAAAATGTAACAAAAAAATATATATATATATATTCGTTCGGAACTCTTTGCGTGCGAGTCCGACTCGGTCAGTCACTTGGTCAGTTTTTTTTTGTTGGTTTTAATTGTACGTTTAATATGCAATTTGATCACTGTCACATACCATTCAGGCTTAGTTGCCAGACCTAGGACAACAATCAAAGTAAAAGATCAGATATTCACCTACCTGTATGTATAAATCTTACTTTAGCCGCAGTATTAGCAATAAGAACTACGTAGTTATGGAGATATACTTAGGAACGATTACTCCATCTAGGCCTAAGTGATACGGAGATAAGTTTATTTCGTTCCACTCAGGCGACCTACCTGTCAGCGATACGCATCTTATCCATACAAGCATCCGTCATTAATATTAATAAGGTAAAAACGAAGTCTATTAATTAATTAATTTCTACCTGTGAATACCTTAAATGAGACAAGAATTTATCTAGTGCCTTTTACTGAAGAGTTTTGTAAGTAGAATGTAGGTGGTGAGTAGGTCTAGATCGGTAGAAACCAACGCAAAATAATAGGTATTTATTAATTAAAAGGTATTGTCTATGGAATTTTCTAAAAATGTTCGACTAACTATCGTCCATGTGAATTTCATAAATTACCTACTTATAAGTACATACTTACACCTTTATCATAATCTACCAAGCCCTTTTAAGACTACCTACGTCAGGGTCGGCTTCCTGTCTCCCCTGGTGCACCGTGCAGCTGACTGCTAAATACCAGTATTAGTATGGCGACTTTCTACCTATAGGTACCTACTTATCCACAACCAAGTCACCCAGTTACTGGGTAACATGAAAGTGGATATCAATATTACAGACTGGTTGTCACCTACTGTTACTTTTAGAGCTTTTGACTATCCTGGAACGACTAGGTAAGTTAGGTAGATGACTCTTACTTTAGGTAGGTATAGCTAATTAGATCAACGATTTTTAACATGATACCTGAGCCCCGGAGGTCACAGCCGCAGCCACGGACCAACCACTACCTGCATTTTTTTCAATTAAAATTTTTCATAGTACATAGATAGGTACCTATGTGCATTGCAGGTAGCTATCGTATCGTCTTACTTTGAATTGAAGGTATAAATACAACGTGTAACACAATAAACCCAATACACCTTAAGGGGTCATTGTACTCATCATTATAAACAACTTTTACTATGGGACCAACACCGAAATCGCAAAAAAAGAATTGACTTCTCCATTACCTACATTTAAGTATGCATACCTAACTCTTGACAAAATATACTGAACAGCAGATTATTGTTTAGCGATTTCGGGTTCAAGTCAACAACAACTGTACGGTCTCATCGCCGTACATTTTTCTGCTTACTCTGTAACCTACTCTAGCCTAATGATGTGCGTCATAATTTTGCATTATAAAATAATATGACTAATGAACTAAAATATAGTGAACTCATAACTGTGTAGCTATCAACAACTGAGAGAAATAATCGCCTTCCACTCTAGTACTGTAACTAATTCATAACTTAATAAACTTAACTATTGCATCTTAGCGGAAAGTGTTTCTCTATACTTTACTGAACTTTCAAACCTTCACGACAAATCAGTGTACGGAGTTAACTACTACAACCCGTACAACAACAATCAACAACAACAAATCTTCTCCCAGCTCACCTATAGGCGATGCTTGTACAGTCCCTAATTTCCCTATGATTGACTATCTCCTCAATAAACTTGACCGCTTTTTAAATTACTGCATAAATGCATTCGATTTCTCTTCAACCTCCGTAAGTATCGTATCGTTCGTTATTAAAGTGGTTACCCATTCGTCAGCGCAGAGTGCTGAGGGCCTTGACTAGTCTGTTTTCCTTTCTTAATAATCCTTCTTCTCCCTCTTATCTAACTTCACAAATTCAATTCATTTGCTCTGCGCACAGATAAAATTTCCGCTCTACCTGCTAATGAGTCAATGCTGTCCCACACACCACTCTGGGTTTATCCACTCCTCTTTCTTTGTCCAAGCAATCTTCCTTTAAATTGCACCTGCCATGTTGTCTCTGCACTACCCTAAAGTCGGCCTTTGTTTGTTTTTACTAGTGCATCAAGTTTTAATAAATAAACAATCATTATACAAAATTTTCTTTCGTATAAACATCGCCCCAACAATGACGAAAACAACAAAAAAATAACCATCCTGTTTAGGGTAAGTTGTCCGGTCTAAAAGCTAAAAGTCGAATACGGGCCTATCTTAATTAGCTGGCTGGACCTGGCAACCCTAAACACGTCCATGGCAGCGGCTTTATTTTGCAGCAGGTAATTTTCGTAGCTCCAGCTTAATTAGGTTCTTTTAAGTGGAGGATTAATTATATGCTCTTGGTTCTTGAGTTTTTCTGCATAAATCAACGAAATCACTTTAAATCTATCTGAGCTGGAGAGAAAAAAATTACGATTTTGCCACGGTCGCTCTTGCATTCTAAATTCTTGAGGTTACCTGCATCAGTTTTTTTTTTATTGGTTTGAGATGGGTGACTCTAGTCTAGGTCAGAGATGAGAGAGGCAAAGTTTACGATGGAGCGAGCTTATCCAGAAGGAGCCTGTTCACTCTGATTTTAAAGTGATTCGGGTTGTAAGCATTCGGAAACACGGACGCAGGCAGAGAGTTCCACTCCTTTGCTGTGCGCATTATAAAAGACGTTTGGTAACGCTTAGTGAGAATTGGTGGAATAGCAACAAGGTAGGGATGGTAATTTGCATTGCGTTTGGATGTCCGATGGTAGAAGGGGGCCGGTGGGATGAGGTCGTGGAGTTCTTGGGCACACTCACCGAAGTACAGTCTGTAGAAGGCCGACAAGCATGCAACATTGCGGCGATGAGCCAAGCTGTGTAACTTGGCATCCACCAGTTTTACGTCGCCAATGAGCCTTTTAGCTCTGCGTTCCATCGAATCAAGTGCAGCAAACTGGTACTTAGCTGAGCCATCCCAAAGGCGGCTTCAATACTCCATGCAGGATCGGACTTGTGCTTTGTACAGGGTTAAAAGCTGTCCAGGCCTGAAGTATCTCTTCACCCTATTTTGGATGCCTAGTTTTTTGGCCGCAGTTTGGGCTTTGTACTAAATGGTGGCGCCGAAGTTGAGACTCGATGTCAACTCCATGCCTAGGAAGGAGCTCGAGACGATCAGTAACAGATGTACCGAAAAGTAGGAGTTTGGTCGAAACGACTCCTTTTAACATTAAAAAGACACGCCTGTGTTTTGGTGGCGTTAAAAGAGACCAGATTGTCATCACCCCACTGGGAGACAAGGCTTAAGGTCAAACTTGTCCGCTCTACCTCTCTCAAGGAACGAACTTCATTCTCGCTGGTTGTTGCGCTGGACAAGTGTCCCTCTGAAACCGTACTGTCATCTGCGTATCCAATAAGACCAGGCTGAAGAAGGTCATTGATATGCAGCAGGAAAAGAGTTGCAAAGAGAACAGACCCCTGAGGATCAGTCAGCAAAGTTAATTCTATTTGAATTTAATAATATGAAGTTGAAAGAAAATCAAAACTGTGCGAGTCGGGATGCAAATATTTGCGAGCTTGCTTCGCTCGCTCTTAAATTCATGTCTGTCTTAATTATTAAGCTGGAGTTCGCCTTGCC
Organism: Lacanobia wlatinum; assembly: GCA_947578705.1. Taxonomy (NCBI): domain Eukaryota; kingdom Metazoa; phylum Arthropoda; class Insecta; order Lepidoptera; family Noctuidae; genus Lacanobia; species Lacanobia wlatinum. The sequence goes on from OX388026.1 coordinate 1,339,107, forward strand.
TTCTCTTAGCAAACAAATTGTAACGGAAAAAAAATAGGTTGCGACTGCCGACACCAGAACGAAAGTGTCAACCCATAATTAGGGCAAGCGGTGTTTTCCATTTGTGGGGCGATGCCACGTTACCAGCCCCGGGGACCCGGGGCGGGTAGCAGTAGCGTAGCGAGATACGCTACTGCTACCTACCCAAGAGTTGAGTTTCGAATTTGAACAAAGTAAGAAATTTCCATTGGCATGCTCCTTGGTTCTTTCCTCTCAGGCAGGGAATCGAATATCAGAGACCAGACATACCTACTCGTCGTATTTACTTACCTGTAATCTGGCCCTGAAAAGTGAAGGTCTGGAATGAGATAGGCACCGCACCTGCCTTTGCGGAATTTGTTCAAAAGGGTCACCGCAGCCGTGGAACGCAAAGGGCACTAGGAGGAACACGGATGGGTTTTAGTCAGTAAGAGTCTGACACTCCTTTCTGCGTGAGAAAGGAGCGGGAGGAGTCATTTGATGATTTCCCATAAATAAATAAAAAACCTATCTACTTACCTGATAATCTGTTAGTTAGATAGTTTCATATTTTTGTGTACGTTAGATACAGTCTTATATCTCTGTCTGTCTTTTCAATAGTTTTCTAATTTAGATCTAGTTTTAAACCATTATTACAAAGTTTTTAAGAATTACATCTTCGCTGTGAGGGTTATCAACGCCATCTTTTGTTATCTTATGAATCTATTTGCACTACCAGTAAATGAGATTTTTCAGATTATTACTAATTTTTATTCTTCAATCGCTAACTTTATTTTTTTTTTATCTCAGGAAATGTTGTTTTTCAACTTCACCCCTAAGAAATTATAAATGATGAGAAAAATCATTATTCTTTTACAGGTGTGTTCTACGTAGAATGAAACGTAATTTCACTACTATGTATTCTGTCTGTGGCACTTGAAATGTCAATGTCAATCAAAACTCAAACGAAGTTGCATCGTCCGGCTGTTGTTTGTAGATTTGCGCCGCAGTATAATAATAAACAGCGGTCACCGGAAGATGCGCCAGCCTCATGCCAATGGCTAGCCTCAACGTTGCGGAGTGGTCTGCGGACCAGGTAGCGGACTGGCTGTCAGGTACGTGGTCCGGTGGTGAGCGGTCAGTGTGTGGTGGATACGAGAGAGTGAGTCACGGCTGTTGTCGCAGGGCTGGGCCCGACGGTGGCGCGCTACGTGCCGGCGCTGCGTGAGCGCGGCCTGGACGGCGCCAAGCTGCTGACACTGCGCTGCGACGACCTCGAGTACCTCGGCATGCACGTCATCGGCCACCAGGAGCTGTTGCTGGAGGCCGTGGAACATCTCCGGAATTTTGTGAGTGTCCAGCTGTTGTGAATATTGAACTGCACACATAGATATACATTGTGTTCTGTAGCCTGGTCTGTAGTGAGACAGGATGAGTCACACGAGAGCTCAATGTTATGTTTCACTTATCTCAACAGTGTTATCTGTTGGTGGGTGCCTCTACTGAGCTATTCCATGCTTATGTCTCTGCTGTTTATTTATAGTAGAGATGTAGCAGTAATTTGTATATGATTAATGATTAAACTGGCATTATTTGTAGTTATTATGTGACTTATTGTATTTCACAGTAATTGTGTGTGTAATATCACGGATGTGGATGTGTTTAGCAATATGAGGTGTCTCGAGAGTGTGTGCAGCAGCTTGCTCTGCGTGTGTCAGTGGTGGCCACCACGCTGGCACGAGCGCTGCGTCACCACCCGGATGCCCGGCTTGAGACACAGACACTGGCTGATGTAGCTCGCACCGTGCACGCTGTTAAACCTCTGGTGTGTTGGCTTGACAGGTAATGTAATACTAAAATGTTCCTTCTTATCTAAATTTCTGTTTATCAATATAAAGAAGAAAAAAAACATTGCTCTAAGTATGTTCTAGTTTTGCAATCAATGGCATATTACTTAACATAATTTGATGTGTAGCTGAAAACAAGTATAATATGCTTCTTTATTAACTACTACGAACTATGCCCACTTTGTTGGGTGGTATTTTTCGGGTTAGTATATAGCCTATGATACTCATGAATAACGTGGCTTTCTATTATTAAAAGAATTTTCAAAATCGGTTCAGTAGATCCAGAAATGACCCCCTACAACATCACAAACATGCAAACTTTACCTCTTTATCTAAAATATAAAAAACGGTTCAACCGATTTTCATGAAATTTTGTGTGTATATTCGGTAGGTATGAGAATAGGTGGCAGGCAATTTTTTTTTTATTTGGCACAGCAACGTTAGCCGAGTCAGCTAGTAATATTAGTATAGATATAGATGCTAGTCAGAAAAAGCATATGGGACGAGAGGGGATTGTATTTAGACCACTTATAAAGAAACAACAAAATTATCACCAGGCATAGGACAAAATTAAGTTATTTGCTCAATAACAAAATACTTATAAATGTATGTAGTATGAATTGCATGTCATTGACAACCTTCTTTAACCATAATTCACTTTAAAAGTTTGCGTTCTATACTAATACTGACTCATGGGCAAAATTGACTATGGTTTAGGCTCATTTCTAGATTTGATGATGTACTCTACATTTATAACTTGCAAAACAATTAAAGCGAGTTGTAACAAAACTGCTATCACAAGCAAACGGGTCAATTTCATTGCTAGTAAAAACTACAGAATGTGCAATTTGTATACCAAACATACTCGTATATAGAAATAGTTTAGTCTTCTTCTCATTAAACTACTGCAACTAAATAGTGTTATTAGAGACGAAAACGCCCAACAGCTATTATTGATCGCGATATTAACATGATAAAGTGGTGCAGGGTGGGTAAATTGTTCATTGTCTGGTGTACTGGCGCGCAGATGGCCGCTGTGCTCGAGCGGCAGCGCGGCGGCGTCGCTGGCGGAGCGCAAGGCGGCGCTGCTGAAGCTGTCGCTGGAGGCGGCCACGTGTGCGCAGCGCGACCGCTTCGCTGAACAGCCCGCGCGCGCCGTGGCCGCCGCCGCAGCCACCACCGCCACCACGGCCGACTACATCATCCAGGACGTGTCCGACCCCATGATCCTGCAGCCGGCGTCGCTGGACACGGTGACGCTGCGCCAGGCTGGCAAGCCGCTGGGCTTCGACGTGGTGCCGTCGTTCTGTGGCCACCACCAGCTCGCCGACATCCGCTTCGGCTCGCCCGCGCATGCCTCCGGGGCTGTGCACATCGGGGACGAGATCGTGCAGGTACACACATCATGTGTGCCAGTGCTACAATATAGATAGATAATAATACACAATACAATAAACATACACGCAATACATTTCACCATGTGTTTTGCAGGTGGGCAACCAGTGCGTGATCGGCTGGAGCGGCGAGGCAGTGGTGCGGCTGTGCGGCGCTGCGGGTGACGAGCTGTCGCTGCGCTTGCGCCGCCGAGCCGCGCGCGCACCGCCCGCGCTGGGCACGCCGCAGCTGCACGTGCACACGCGCCGCCTGCGCCCCCCGCCGCGCTACGAGCTGCGCTTGCTGCCCGCGCCCCCGCCGCCCCCTGCGCCCCCGCAGCCCGAGCCCGAGAGCGACGACTCCGAGCCGCTGTCGCCGCCCGCCTCGCCCACGCACCTGCACCCCGACCACACCAGGTATACACACGCGCCTGCACTCCGACCACACCAGGTACACACACGCGCCTGCACCCCGACCACACGAGGTACACACACGCGCCTGCACTCCGACCACACCAGGTACACACACGCGCCTGCACCCCGACCACACCAGGTACACACGTGCTTGCACCCCGACAACACCAGGTACACACACGCGCCTGCACCCCGACCATACCAGGTACACACACGCGCCTGCACTCCGACCACACCAGGTACACACTTGCGCCTGCACCCCGACCACACCAGGTACACACACGCGCCTGTACCCCGACCACACCAGGTACACACATGCGCCTGCACCCCGACCACACCAGGTACACACACGCGCCTGTACCCCGACCACACCAGGTACACACATGCGCCGCCTGCGCTGTGGCTTGAGGTTTGCCATGCCCTCTCGGCTGGACCATGGATCGATCCAGGACCAGACGCGAGAGGTCGCCACCGCCGATTCCGTCTCTACGAGGACGTGGTGGTGCTTTAGAGTGGTGCGCAGACCTCCACTGTGTGCTCCACTGTATTGCGGAATTTGTTCAAAAGAGTCACCGCGGCCCTGGAACACAAAGGGCATTAGGAGGAAAACGGATGGGTTTTAGTCAGTAAGAGTCTGACACTCCCTTCCGCTCCACCTAGAGTGGAAGGAGTCATTTGATGATTTACCAACCTTAAAAAAAAAATGCTCAATGGAGTACAATGGTGACATCCAGGGGCATCCCTCTGGCGAATCCGAAACAAGTATCTCTCGAAACAACTCCGTGCCCGGTGACTGTTAACAATAAAATATTACTACTGAACGATATCGCGCAAACGATTACCCCACTTTTCCCCTCTTACATGTGTATTGATAGTCAGTCAGCACAATCAATTTTGTAATCAAGAAACATTGTTAGCTAAGTCGGTCATTTTCATTTCCTTGCAGAATGTACCCGCCCAAGCCGCGCTCGGCCGTGCAGCGCCGCCACACCATCAGCGGCGACAGTCCGCTGTACAAGCGGCCCAGCCACGCCATCGAACAGGTACTAGCCCGCCGTACTCGCATCGGCAAACACACGTCCCTTGTCACTTCTCCTGTTTTGGTTTTATATTTCTATGGTTGATATATTTCAGTTTTGGCAAGAGCTGAAGCAGCAGCGCTGGGGCCACGAGGGCGGCAGCTCCAGCATGACGCCTGCGCCCGAAGACACCGCGCTCTACGCACGCGACAAGGTAAGGTACCCTACCCACTGTACAAGAGCTGAAGCAGCAGCGCTGGGGCCACGAGGGCGGCAGCTCCAGCATGACGCCCGCGCTCTACGTAAGGTACCCTACCCACTGTACAAGAGCTGAAGCAGCAGCGCTGGGGCCACGAGGGCGGCAGCTCCAGCATGACGCCCGCGCTCTACGTAAGGTACCCTACCCACTGTACAAGAGCTGAAGCAGCAGCGCTGGGGCCACGAGGGCGGCAGCTCCAGCATGACGCCCGCGCTCTACGTAAGGTACCCTACCCACTGTACAAGAGCTGAAGCAGCAGCGCTGGGGCCACGAGGGCGGCAGCTCCAGCATGACGCCCGCGCTCTACGTAAGGTACCCTACCCACTGTACAAGAGCTGAAGCAGCAGCGCTGGGGCCACGAGGGCGGCAGCTCCAGCATGACGCCCGCGCTCTACGTAAGGTACCCTACCCACTGTACAAGAGCTGAAGCAGCAGCGCTGGGGCCACGAGGGCGGCAGCTCCAGCATGACGCCCGCGCTCTACGTAAGGTACCCTACCCACTGTACAAGAGCTGAAGCAGCAGCGCTGGGGCCACGAGGGCGGCAGCTCCAGCATGACGCCCGCGCTCTACGTAAGGTACCCTACCCACTGTACAAGAGCTGAAGCAGCAGCGCTGGGGCCACGAGGGCGGCAGCTCCAGCATGACGCCCGCGCTCTACGTAAGGTACCCTACCCACTGTACAAGAGCTGAAGCAGCAGCGCTGGGGCCACGAGGGCGGCAGCTCCAGCATGACGCCCGCGCTCTACGTAAGGTACCCTACCCACTGTACAAGAGCTGAAGCAGCAGCGCTGGGGCCACGAGGGCGGCAGCTCCAGCATGACGCCCGCGCTCTACGTAAGGTACCCTACCCACTGTACAAGAGCTGAAGCAGCAGCGCTGGGGCCACGAGGGCGGCAGCTCCAGCATGACGCCCGCGCTCTACGTAAGGTACCCTACCCACTGTACAAGAGCTGAAGCAGCAGCGCTGGGGCCACGAGGGCGGCAGCTCCAGCATGACGCCCGCGCTCTACGTAAGGTACCCTACCCACTGTACAAGAGCTGAAGCAGCAGCGCTGGGGCCACGAGGGCGGCAGCTCCAGCATGACGCCCGCGCTCTACGTAAGGTACCCTACCCACTGTACAAGAGCTGAAGCAGCAGCGCTGGGGCCACGAGGGCGGCAGCTCCAGCATGACGCCCGCGCTCTACGTAAGGTACCCTACCCACTGTACAAGAGCTGAAGCAGCAGCGCTGGGGCCACGAGGGCGGCAGCTCCAGCATGACGCCCGCGCTCTACGTAAGGTACCCTACCCACTGTACAAGAGCTGAAGCAGCAGCGCTGGGGCCACGAGGGCGGCAGCTCCAGCATGACGCCCGCGCTCTACGTAAGGTACCCTACCCACTGTACAAGAGCTGAAGCAGCAGCGCTGGGGCCACGAGGGCGGCAGCTCCAGCATGACGCCCGCGCTCTACGTAAGGTACCCTACCCACTGTACAAGAGCTGAAGCAGCAGCGCTGGGGCCACGAGGGCGGCAGCTCCAGCATGACGCCCGCGCTCTACGTAAGGTACCCTACCCACTGTACAAGAGCTGAAGCAGCAGCGCTGGGGCCACGAGGGCGGCAGCTCCAGCATGACGCCCGCGCTCTACGTAAGGTACCCTACCCACTGTACAAGAGCTGAAGCAGCAGCGCTGGGGCCACGAGGGCGGCAGCTCCAGCATGACGCCCGCGCTCTACGTAAGGTACCCTACCCACTGTACAAGAGCTGAAGCAGCAGCGCTGGGGCCACGAGGGCGGCAGCTCCAGCATGACGCCCGCGCTCTACGTAAGGTACCCTACCCACTGTACAAGAGCTGAAGCAGCAGCGCTGGGGCCACGAGGGCGGCAGCTCCAGCTTGACGCCCGCGCTCTACGTAAGGTACCCTACCCACTGTACAAGAGCTGAAGCAGCAGCGCTGGGGCCACGAGGGCGGCAGCTCCAGCTTGACGCCCGCGCTCTACGTAAGGTACCCTACCCACTGTACAAGAGCTGAAGCAGCAGCGCTGGGGCCACGAGGGCGGCAGCTCCAGCATGACGCCCGCGCTCTACGTAAGGTACCCTACCCACTGTACAAGAGCTGAAGCAGCAGCGCTGGGGCCACGAGGGCGGCAGCTCCAGCATGACGCCCGCGCTCTACGTAAGGTACCCTACCCACTGTACAAGAGCTGAAGCAGCAGCGCTGGGGCCACGAGGGCGGCAGCTCCAGCATGACGCCCGCGCTCTACGTAAGGTACCCTACCCACTGTACAAGAGCTGAAGCAGCAGCGCTGGGGCCACGAGGGCGGCAGCTCCAGCATGACGCCCGCGCTCTACGTAAGGTACCCTACCCACTGTACAAGAGCTGAAGCAGCAGCGCTGGGGCCACGAGGGCGGCAGCTCCAGCTTGACGCCCGCGCTCTACGTAAGGTACCCTACCCACTGTACAAGAGCTGAAGCAGCAGCGCTGGGGCCACGAGGGCGGCAGCTCCAGCATGACGCCCGCGCTCTACGTAAGGTACCCTACCCACTGTACAAGAGCTGAAGCAGCAGCGCTGGGGCCACGAGGGCGGCAGCTCCAGCATGACGCCCGCGCTCTACGTAAGGTACCCTACCCACTGTACAAGAGCTGAAGCAGCAGCGCTGGGGCCACGAGGGCGGCAGCTCCAGCATGACGCCCGCGCTCTACGTAAGGTACCCTACCCACTGTACAAGAGCTGAAGCAGCAGCGCTGGGGCCACGAGGGCGGCAGCTCCAGCATGACGCCCGCGCTCTACGTAAGGTACCCTACCCACTGTACAAGAGCTGAAGCAGCAGCGCTGGGGCCACGAGGGCGGCAGCTCCAGCATGACGCCCGCGCTCTACGTAAGGTACCCTACCCACTGTACAAGAGCTGAAGCAGCAGCGCTGGGGCCACGAGGGCGGCAGCTCCAGCTTGACGCCCGCGCTCTACGTAAGCTACCCTACTCACTGTACAAGCTATTGTCTTGCTCCTTGCGGTTGATCCACACATACACGGTCATATTTTAGTCGTCTTACAAAGGCGGCCCTCTTAATGTACAGATATTCTATTTCACGATGTCCGTTCGGCTTTGATTGTAGTAGTGACGTATCCCGACAAGCGCGCTTGTGTGTGTAAAAGTGGGTAACGTTAGCAAAGAAATCTGATATATATTCAAGTCAAGATTTAATAATCGAAATAACATTGTGGTTTTGAAAGTATATACTTTTTGTAAATAAATTAGATTAGGTTGCAATAAATACAAAAATATTAAGAAGATTTTTTTTTTTACTATTTATAGGCTCGCGTTTGACCACTATCTCACCTGATGGTAAGCGATGATGTGGTCGAAGATGGAGCACGCTTGCCTAGAAGTAACCTATTCACTCTTGACTTAAATACTCCCAGGCTATTATAGCTATCAGAAAACACAGACTCCGGCAGTGAATTCCACTCCTTAGCTGCACGCGCTATGAATGTGTTCCCAAAACGTTTTGTGCGCGTGTGTGGGATGTCCACCATGTACCGGTGGCGCATCGCCGTTCGTCTTGTGGTCCGATGATGGAACGGGCTTGGCGGAATCAAATTATGCAATTCCGTCGCACATTCCCCAAAATGCAACCGGTAGAAAACCGACAGGCTAGCAACTCGTCGTCGATGCTCAAGACTTTGGAGCTTCGTCGCGACGAGCCTATCATCGCCGATGATTCTCGTGGCTCGTTTCTCAATTGACTCAAGGGCATCAAGCTGGTATCTGGCAGATCCGTCCCAAAGATGAGAGCGGTACTCCATACATGATCGAACTTGCGCTTGATAGAGTTTGAGCAGCTGTTCCGGCGTAAAGTACCGTCTCACCTTTTTTTTTTTTTTACAATTTATAGGCGCGCGTTTGACCGCTATCTCACCTGATGGTAAGCGATGATGTGGTCGAAGATGGAGCACGCTTGCCTAGAAGTAACCTACCTGCCTTCACCTTTGCTAAGATCCCCAACTTCTTTGCAGCCACTTGAGCTTTTGCCTCTATGAAAGGGCCAAAATTGAGGGTAGATGTTAATGTAACCCCAAGAAGCTCAAGTTGGTCGGTTATCGGCACGGTTGCACCTCGGAAAGATGGAGCTGAGTGGAATTGGCTCCGTTTAGCGTAAAATAGACACGCTTGGTTCTTAGCAGCATTGAACTTGACCAGATTGGCATCGCCCCATTCTGAGACAGCCTGTAAGGACACGTTCCAGCGCTCAACCATAGCCTCCCGGAGAGACCGGATCTGCGACCCATCAGCTCGTGCGTCGGACACGTATCTCTCAGCAACAGTGCTGTCGTCTGCATACCCAAGGGTACCGGGCTTAAGCAGATCATTAATATGCAGCAAGAACAGTGTTGCCGAAAGCACCGACCCCTGAGGAACCCCGGCATTAATATCCAGCAGTCCAGACGAGCAGCCATCAATGACCACTCGTATAGACCGATCCCTCAGGAAATCCGCGATCCAATCACACAATCCGGCGGGCAGACCGAAGGAAGGAAGCTTACTAATAAGGCTATCGTGCCAGACCCTGTCGAAGGCCTTCGAGATGTCAAGGGAGACCGCTAGTGCCTCTCCGTGCTTCTCTATGGCCTCACTCCAGATGTGAATGGCATACGTTAGAAGATCCCCAGTAGACCGATTTCGGCGGAATCCGTATTGTCGGTCACTAAGGACATCATTCGCTTCTAGGTATGCCAGGAGCTTCAGCACGCGTTCCATGCTCTTACAGAGTATGGACGTTACTGAGATAGGTCTATAATTCGACGTGACCCGTCGAATTATAGACCTATCTCGACTACCTTTCTTGGGCACGGGCTGCACGTTAGCTTGCTTCCAAGCCTTTGGCACTTTTCCAGTCTCAAACGAAAGGCGAAATAGGCGTGTCAAGATCGGAGACAATTCAGGCGCACAAGTCTTCAGCACAACTGCCGGTATCCCGTCGGGGCCACTAGCCTGGTTCACGTCTAGGTTACGTCCCTCTGATGAATACGAATGTTCGACATACTCGACTCGCATCCAGCAGGAGAAGCATGGGGTTCCGCGCCACCAGGATCCAGACGTGAAGATTCCGCAAACAAAGAAGCAAACAAGTTCGCTTTCTCCTCAGCGGAGTGGGCCAGCGTCCCGTCGGGTCTCAGCAGTGGTGGTAGTGAGGGGCGGCAGAAATTCGATTCGACCAACTTAGCCAGGGACCAAAAAGCCTTACTACCTGCTGGGTATGAAGAAAGTTTGTTCCCTATTCGGCTAATGTGGTCAAATCGAGCCCTCCGCAACACCTTCTTGCAGGACTTGGCAGCCCTGTTGAAGGCTCTCTTCTTCTGATGTAGGCATTTAATTAAGCATTAGGACTATTCAGTATTTTCAATCACTATCAGATAAATTTTCGATTTCCGATTCCGTTTTGCTCTCGTCAGAATCATCTTGTACATTGATTATCAATTCAAAATCGAGATCAAAATATTTCAAGTAGTCTTTTTCAATTTTTTCAACATGATCACAAGTTTTCTGCCACGCTAACTTGGCCCAAACTTTCATTGGTCAGTCTTTCCATATTCGTCATGTTTTGCTCGATATTTTTAGATGCGACGTAATTTTTAACGATCCCCCAAATATTTTCAATCGCATTTAATTCTGGGTGATGGGAAGGCGTAAGACATCAAATCCCTTGCTCTTTATAAAATCGTCAATCTTGTAGATTACGTGTTGGGCTTTGCAGTTCTTTATTATATCGTACATATCCGTTCAGTTTTCTCCGGATCCACTGGACCGATTCTGTTGAAATTTGGTACACATATGGACTTCTATGACCTAAACACGGACGCGTTACGTAAAACATTATTTTTTTAGTATGGGGGTCACTTTTGGGGGTCAAATTAGAAAATTAAAAAAAAAGTTTTTCGAAAAATGTCGTGCGACATATCAAATGAAAGGGCTTACTGTGAGTGTTTTAATTATATTTTTTTTTCATAATTTTAAAAATAAATGTTTTTGAAGTTATTCAAGAAATTAGATGAAAAAACTGGCCAAGTGCGAGTCGGACTCGCGTGCAAAGGATCCCGAACGAATTTTTTTTTTTAACATGTTATTTTAACACTACAGACTTCTAATAGGTTTTCCTGTAATCTTTAGGTAAAGATCTATTATCTCCATTTTTTTCATAATTTTAGGCTCAGTAGTTTCGGAGATAATGGGGGGGGGGGGAATGGTCATTTTTCGTCTAATTTCGTGAATAACTTCAAAACCATTTATTTTAAAATTATGAAAAAAATATAATTAAAACCCTCACAGTAAGCCCTTTCATTTGATATGTCACACGATATTGTTCAAAAAACTTTTTATTTTCTAGTTTGACCCCCAATAGTGACCCCCATACTAAAAATTTAATAATTTACGTAACGCGTCCGTGTTCGGGTCACAGAAGTCCATATGTGTACCAAATTTCAACAGAATCGGTCCAGTGGATCCGGAGAAAACTGGCTGTGACAGACGGACAGACAGACAGACACCCGAGTGATCCTATAAGGGTTCCTTTTTTTTTCGGAACCCTAAAAATGACTATTTCCCCCTTATCTCCGAAATTACTGAGCCTAAAGTTTTGAAAAAAAATGGATATAATAGATCCTTACCTAAAGATTACAGGAAAACCTATTAGAAGTCTGTAGTGTTGAAATAACATGTTAAAAAAAAAATTCGATCGAAACCCTTTGCACGCGAGTCCGACTCGCACTTGGCCAGTTTTTTTAAGTAAGATAAAAACCTGTAATGCATTAGATTTGAGAAACACCCTGTTAATAATGTTTACGTACAAAACAATGTCGCTGTTCCATTCCGCGCCGTCCTTGGAACACAAGGCTCGGACTGCGCTCGCTTCTGGATGTTTCAAACTACGTCATGCGTCATGATAATATTTCATTTTTAATCATTCATAAATATCTTTTTAGGGTTCCGTACCAAAATGGTAAAAAAGAACCCTAATGGTGTGACTAAGTCTATCCGTCTTTCACAGCTGGATATCTCAAGAATTACTAATGCTATCAACTTAAAATATGGAATAGTTTTAGATGACTTTTGTCAACTATTTTGCAAATAAGAAATCTAATCAAAAATATTTATTTGCCAGAAAATACATACAAATCACAAGGAAAGATCTTATATCCTGAAAGTCATTGTATTCTGCCTGCAAGCAAGCGTGCAAATTATGTCTATGTCAATTTTTTCATTGAAATTGTTATCATGCAATTCAAATTATTATTATTTATTTTTCTGTACATATGGATTACATTTTTAAATATATGTAACTTAAACAAAAAACATTTAAAAATATAAAAAAATAGTAGTCCGCCGGTGTCGGGAGCAGAGTCCAAGCTACCGGTGGTTAGGGCTCCAGAGAAAGGAACCTCCTCACAATACGAGCCGTGTCGAGGAGTACTGCCTTCTGTATCAGGCCCTTTATCCAACCGCGTAACGACAGCTTTGACAGATGGTCGTCGAAGCTTTTGGCCACCAGGCCATTGGCCATAACGACTATCGGCACAATGACTGCTGAGTCCACATTCCACATGTCGACAACCTCGTGTGCTAAGTCGAGATACCTGATTTGTTTCTCTTTCTCAGCCTTCACGAGGTTTTCGTCATGCGGGATGGTAACATCAATTATCATTGTGCGGCGCGCTAATCGGTCTATCACCACTATATCAGGCTTATTGGCAACAATAGTCCTGTCAGTGATGACGGACCGATCCCAGTACAACGTAGCATGGTCATTTTCGAGAACTGGGTCGGGCACATACTTGTAATACGGTACCTCAGAATCCACAAGTTTGTATTTCAAAGCAAGTTGCTGATAGATAATCCTGGCTACTTGGTTGTGCCTGTGCAAGTACTCGACGTAAGCCAGACGAGAACAACCAGAGATAATATGTCTGATGGACTCACGCGGACGGTGGCATGCCCGACACACGCCCACCGTCCCGTCCTTCATAATATGCGTCCGGTAGTTATTCGTCAAGATAACTTCGTCCATAATCGCACAGACAAAACCTTCAGTTTCCCCGAACAGATCACTGAAACATAGCCAGGCCACGGACGCTGAAAAATCTACATCGGGCCCATGAAGAGCCCGATAAGCCCGTGAAGCTCCTTGCTTTTCCATACCTCCTTGCGGTCATCTGTGGTAAGTATCACAGGTTTGCGCCAGTTCTCTTTAGCCATGGACAACGGGGCGAGTCCCTTGTCCACTGCGACCACATCTCGGTGCACACCCACGTCTGCTTTGAGAAAATATTCTCTGAGACTGCACATCTCGCGGTTGTGGAGAGTCTTGGCGTTTAAAGTCTCGACCTCCACACTTCCGCCGGTGGGCCGACCGTGGGTGATGCATCCGGTTTGCGGTCAGCAGTGTACGTATCCTCCTATCCAGGGCGTCGAGTTCGGTTTGAGTCCATTTGAGTATGCCGAAAGAGTACATTAATACCGGCATGACCCAACCATTAAAGACGCGCACCTTATTTCCGCCCTACAAAAGGCTATTCAAAACCTTTTTCAGGCGGCCAAAGAAGCGCTCCTTCAATTATTGCTTCATGTCAGCAACATTAATGCCCAACGCTTCCGACATACCCAAATAATTGTAGGTTTCGGTCGAGCTGAGGGATCTAACCTGTATGGAATCCGAGAGTTGAATTCCCTCAGATTCCATAATCTCCCCTTTCTTCACATGCATGACTGCACATTTGTCCACACCAAATTCCATCCTGATGGCACTACTGAAGGTTTCAGTTACCTTCAGTAGCTCCATCAGCCGCGAATTGTTGGGGGCAAAGAGTTTCAGATCATCCGTGTAAAGAAGGTGAGATATGGCCTGACCACCTCTTCTCAACCGATAGCCTAGACTTGAATCCTCCAGCAATGTGCTTAGAGGATTCAGAGCTAACCAAAACCGAAGCGGACTCAAACTGTCGCCCTGAAATATTCCCCGTATAATCCATACAGGCTCATCATTCCCTTGAATCGATCGACATCCTGGATAGCGAAGGACTGTTTTCCATTGCCTCATACATTACTCAAGGAAGGTGCGTAAAGTTGCATCTATTTTGTACAACTCCAACACCTTCATGAGCCATATATGTAGCACAGAATCATAGGCCTTCTTGTAGTCTATCCAGCATGTCGACAGATCCTTGCGGGATCGACGAACCTGTTGACTTATGACCATGTCTATGAGGAGAAGCTCCTCAGTGCCGCGGGACCCCTTCCTACATCCATTCTGAGAGGCAGACATAATTGAGTTAGTTTTAATGTGCTCATTCATCTTCACTCTCAGGATGGGTGTAAGAAGTTTATAGGCCGTCGACAAACAAGTAATCTAATATTCATATTTATCCAATATTAACATTCAAAGTCACAGTATTTATTAGTGTGTTTTTTGGTGCTACAATAGGTCTTATAATTAGGTTATGATAACTCAAAAAACTACCCATTAGGGCATACACTATTTAGCAATTTAAGAATATAAAATTGACATTACATACAAATTAGCATAAATTTAAATAATTAGAATACAATCTGTTTCACAAAATCAAAAGCCTTGCTCATGTCTAAAAATAGACACACCGTGGATTACCTTCGTTAATGCTTTCTGTTACAATTTTCACCAAGTTAAAGATTGCAAGAGTAGTTGAACTACCTTTACGGAAACCAAACTGCTCTTTGCATAATATGTCATGTGTACAGAGAATATTATTTAACCTGATTAGCATTGCCTTTTCAAAAAATTTCGACATAATGGGTACTATGGTGATAGGACGATAGTTGTTAGGATCTGACTTATTTCCGGTTTTAAATAGTGGTTTCACGATGGACATTTTAAGTTGCTCAGGAAAAACACCTTCCAAAAAGGATAAGTTTATTAGATGTGCCAACGGATGACAATCCAAGTAGCACAAACGTTCAAGACTTACGTGGTAATGTCATGTCCACTAGTTTTGTTGTTATTTAGAGACATTATGATTTTATAAACTTCCATTGCAGATGCAATGGAAGTTTTCAGAAAAATTGTATTTACATTTTTGTTATTTTGATTTAGCTTAATATTAAAAGAATTTATTGACTGATTCGATGTCAAATTAATAAAATAGTTATTAAATATATTGCAAATGTCTAATGGATTGTTATATGTCACATTATTTAAATTAATTTCGTCAATGTCATTTTTATATAAGTCATTATTAGCTAATGTTGAGGAAATTGCGTTCCAGGTATCTTTACATTTATTTTTATGCTTTTGTATACGCTTTGTCATCATAATTTTATGTGCTTTCTGTGCACATCGTTTAAACAACTGAGTATAAAGTTTATAGTTTTTCTCATTGCGTTTTTTATTTATTTTACTAGTTATGAATCTAGATATAGCTGTCGTTTCGTTTTGCTGGACTTTTTAATGCCTTTCGTTGTCCAGTTTTGTGTGACTGGTTTATTATTAACTTTAACCTTAATTACCGGAAAGCACAGATCGTAAAATGAAAAAAAAAAAAAAAAAACGTAAATGTTTCATGAAATATTTTAAAAGCTACTGCTAGAGTGTCAGAGTTAAGCGTTTCAGAAAATGAAAGAGAAGACATCATCATCATCATCATCATATCAGCCGAAAGACGTCCACTGCTGGACATAGGCCTCCCCCAAGCGTCGCCACAACGACCGGTCCTGTGCGTCTCGCATCCATCGGCTACCCGCGACCTTCACCAGGTCATCGGTCCACCTTGTGGGAGGCTTTCCAACGTTACGTCATACAAGACATACATTCGCAAAATTTATCGAGATTGTCCGGACAGTAGTCACGTTTCAATTCAGACCAACAAGATATTGTTTTGTGTTGTTTTGCTTTGATAGTAATCGTTTGTGCTGTTTCGTGATCTGACAGGCCGAAGTAATGAGTCTCTGACTGAACATTTTTTACGTTACTGGCGATTTGATCAATGCAAGAGTTCGCCCGAGTTGGTGATCTTATGTGAGCTTCAAAATTATAGTTATAAAGTATGCTTAAAAGTTCCATCGTTGCAGAGTTATGTTTTAAAATGTCAATATTCCAATCACCACAAATTATTATTTTCTTTTTTTATATTGTTGCGTCAAGTAATTTAACAAAATGTCAAGTTTATGAAGAAATATATTTATTTGTAAATTTATCTGATCAGGTATTCTATAGGTACACATTCAACTATCAGGCTCAAACCAATAATATCTACGCCACAGCATTCAAAATAAAATTGTGCGGCTAGATTTGAAGGAATACTTAATGTTTTGGTGTTAAATATCTTATTAGTTAAAATACAAGTTCCCCTCTACGTTAATCTCGACAAAATACTGCAGCGAACCTTTTTTAACAAAAGTTTCGCTAAAACATAGTATATCAGCCTCCTTGTTGTTTTCTACTAATTCAGATAAAGTTACTTCTAACATGGCTAGTTTGTTGCAGATGCCGGCTATATTTTGGTGTAAGATTCGCACTTTACCATGTCGGCAATCTTGTTTCGAATTGTCATTATTTACTGAAGTTTAATGGGATACGTGGGGACCTTTTGAGATGGTTTTATTCGTATGTTTGCAATAGAACACAGAGAGTTGTAATAAACGGTTTTTGCTCTGCTACTGTAGATGTCACTTCCGGAGTGCCACAGGGTTCCATTTTGGGACCTCTACTTTTCATTTTATTCATCAATGACGTCGATACATGTTTCAAAAATTCTAAATTACTGTTATACGCTGACGACATTAAAATATTCAGATCTATTAAAACTCACCGTGATTGCACTCTCTTACAGGAAGATTTAGATGCTTTCTCAGCATATTGTACACGCAATAAGCTTCAACTTAGTGTGTCCAAGTGTTATGTCATTAGTTTTACTAAAAATATAAACAACATACTGTATCCCTACACCTTAAAAAGCGAAAATCTAAAACGAGAAACCCTGGTCCGCGATCTCGGAATTATGCTGGATGACAAACTCCATTTAGATTCCCACATTAACAAAATTGTTAAAAACGCCTTCCGTATGTTCGGTTTTATTATGAGAACGGCCACAGTATTTACCCGATCTTCTACCTATTTGTACCTTTATAAATCGTTGGTTCGCTCTCAGCTGGAGTATGCTGTTTCGGTATGGAATCCCCACTATGCTTAATATTCCAATATGATCGAAAAAGTGCAAAGAAATTTTTTAAAGGCAATGCATTTTCGTTGTTATCGTGCTAACGCATCCTACAATGACCTATTGAGGAAGTATAATCTGCAAAGTTTGAAGTCTAGACGAATTCTGTTGGAAACGATGTTCCTGTTTGATCTGTGTAATACTTATGATTGTATTGATATTCGAAACAAAATTGGTTTTGTAGTACCCAGAACAACAATTTGCCGTGGGGCGCGCGCAAGACCATTATTTGCAGTAAGTTCCTGTCGTACAAACGCAGGTTTGCGAGCACCCTTACGCCGCCTTACCAATCAATACAATAAAATCTTTGAAGACGTTGACTTCTTTTCTGTCTCTGCTCCAAAGTTTAGAAGTCTTATCTACAAAATTATTTTAGATTACAATAGTTAATTTATTGTTTACTTATTCTCTCTCACTCTTTATTTATCTGTTGTTTGCATGCCTGTTGTTAAAAGCTCACTGCTAACTAGGTACTTTCCTGTTTTTACAGCTTAGAATAGCGCACTATTATATTACGACTTAAATATGCTGTGGAAAATGTCGTAGGTTATACATTTGTTATTCTGATATATTTATAACTTAGCATAAGATTTTTAATGTATAACTGTTTATTTTCCCAAACAAATAAAATAAAATAAAATAAATAAAATAAAGTTTTATTAATGTTGGATTTAGGAACGAAAAATGTATTGTTGTTTTACAGTTGGTCACATGAACTGAGTTCCGATCACTTGAACTTAATTTTGAGGAACTATTTTCATATTGCATAAAATCAATTTCTATATTAAGCTTATAAGTGATTAAATCTAACTCCGAGAGCTTCTTATAATAATTTACATCTAACTCGTTAACTTCAATAAACTTACAATTTTTAAAGTTTTTTGTAAACAATCTGAGTTCTTGATTAAGTTTTTTAACCTATTTTGTGAAACATTTAACAACAATATTGAACAATTGCTTGAACTACACAGAGTCCTACACAGATTAGTTAACAACAAGTACGGATTTTTATCATGTCTACCAACTGAGAGTATGACAATGTCGTTGTCAGATAGGGTGCTTGATAGATCATCTGAATTTCGAAGGATCTCGCATGATGAAGCGTAAGGTTGGACTTTACCCTCGATGGTGTAATTGTCATTCCATTTACCAATCTTTGTGTGTATTAGTTGTGCTAATAGAGCTCTTACTTTTTCGTCGCCAATTATATAAATATTTCTTTTTGAAGTGTGTTTTACTTGAGTTGTACATTTTGAGTTCACATGTCGTTGTTTATTTGGGCAGTCCAACACTATCTTTTCAGTCATATCATTGCTAATTTCCTGTATGGCACCGTGACAATGCAGACTCTGCACGTCGTCCTTTGTTTGCGAGCACTGTGCGCTAGGACTAATAAGTTGCTCTGAGAAGTCTAATTTAGTTTGGATGGGACTTTTATTTCTTTTCTTCTGTGTTGTTCTTTTGGGCGTCGATTTACAAGTATCTTTAAGTTGATTCATTTGAGTGCCATACACAGACATTTGTTTTTTAAGAGAGCAGTTCTCTGATAAAATTTTAGCAATTTCATTTTCGGCAATTTCTAAGTTCTTATTTAGTTTAGATACTTTCTTTTCTTTAACTAAATCAAAGTTGTTGGATCTAATATTTGGGCAGCTTCTATTTAGAAGCTGCCCAAATATTTAGTTGTGGATCTCTTTTCAAAGTATGAGACAAAACATCGATATCTTCATCTAGCGGTAAAGATTCGAAGGAGTATAGAAAGAAGGAGTGCAAAATAAACATACCTCAATCCCGACTTAAAATGTACTCAACCAGCCCTTTAGTAATGTCCACAAAAATTTATAATAATCTTCCAAATGATATTAGACAAGTAAGCAAAACAAATATATTTATGAATAAATTGAAACAATTTCTGGAATCCAAATCATATTATTCAGTAAAAGAGTTTTTTGATGACAAAAGAATTGTAAAGTAAAATTATTCTCTCTCTTATTCACCAAACACAGGTACGTATAAAAATCAAACGTAAAAATAGAAATATGAATACACAAACAATAACATAATTAATCTTAATGAATGAATATACTTCAAACAATTCCAAAATACCTATTATTCTTATTCAATTTATAATAATAGTACACCAACAAACACAGACCTAATATACCTATATACATAATGATACATACAATTTGACATTTTTTTACCTATTAAATTTTGACATTTATTTACTTATTACTTTTTGACATTTATTTACCTATTACTTTTTGACATTTATTAACCTATTTAATTTTGACATTTTTTGACCTATTATTCTTTTTTCTCTTTTTTTTTTACAAGCAATTCACAGTCTTCGAACACAGACCTAATAAATATATACATAATAATACATACAATTTGACATTTATTTACCGATTACGTTTAGACATTTTTTTTTTCCTATAATACAAACTCGGACCTAATAAATATATCCATAATTATAAATACAATTCTACATTTAAAATAATTTTTGAAAATATTGAATACCTTGAAATGCTACTTAGCCGTCTTCCTCTCTCCTAATGTTTGCTGTGCCCGACAGGGTCCATATTGATCTCTAAACTTGTATATACCATCTATGTTATACATATGGAACGCAATAAAGAATTGAGTATTGAGTATTGAGTTTTCTGTAGAGATTCTTGCCTCGAATTTATTGCTTGTTTGGTTTAAATGTACTGGTGTGGTCGGTATTTGAGAAATATTCTCACTTTATTCAAAATTTTCCTTGGGAATCATCAAATAAAAATGTATATATGTTTTCTTGCAACGGCGACTGAAAGGGGTTCTTAAAAATTCGAAGTGGGGCTACTACGGTATCATGTGAAAGAACTCTATGTGCACATTTGCAAAAAAAAAATCTTATTTATTTTTTTCGCTTTTGACATTTAACGAATTGTACCTATGTTAAATTAAATGAACCAATACAAATATTTTTTTAGTTTTAAAGGTTTTTTTGTGGGGGTTTTTTAAATTTTAAATTAAATTTTGATTTAATGTCGATGTATATCGGCAGGCGGTGTCGTGCAGCACGGGGCTGGAGCTGTCCCCGCGGCCGCGCACGTGCCTGGGCGTGGTGCTGGACCGCGCGCCCCCCCCGCCCGCCCCCGCGCCCGCGCGCCCCGCGCCCGACGACGCGTGCGCGGACCGGGGCCGCGGCAAGCTGGACAAGGCGCACTCCACGCCCGCCTACGACTTCGACGCCAGCATCGACGAGCCGGGCCCGCTGGCCGCGCAGACCATCCCCGAGTCGCCCACCACGCCCACCGACAGCCCGCTCGCGCTGCACTCCGCTGACAAGGCAGACAGGATCCTCGACTTTAAGAAGTCTAGCTCGCAGATCGGCGAGGCGATACTGCGGCGCAGTAACGTGGAGCCGCCCAGTGAAGCCGACAGCCACGCGGACGAGGGCCTGCTGCCCGACAGCGACGAGGGCAGCACGGAGCGCGTGTTGGAGACCATCAACATCGCCATGATGGAGCACCGGCGCCGCTCCGCGCAGCCCGGCCCGCCCACGCCGCCCGTGCCGCTTGACGCTGAACATGTACAGCTTAGGTAAGGAAAACTTCTGTTCATTTTTTTTGATAACTCTGTAAAGGCTATCTTTCTTTTTTTTATAACACTTTTAACTCTTGAACTTATCAAGCCTAACCCGAAGTCAGAACTTCACCGCAATTGCCTCATTTACTTTGATTTATTTTTTTACTATTGTTTCTTTTTACTATTATGTTGTCAATATGAGCATCGCCTGTGGTCCGTGCCCGCTAGGTTCCCCCGGCGCGCGCCGTCGCCCCCGCCCCGCCCCGCGCCGCCCCCGCGCCCCGCCTGCCTGTCGCCCGCCCCCGCCAGCCCCGCGCCCATGGCGGCACAGTACCCGGTGCTGCGCGCGGTGCCGCGCACGGACGAGCCGCCCGCCTCGCCGCTCAAGCCGGTGCGCCCCGTCGATGCGACGCATGTGAGTATACTACTGTGGGGCCCGGGGCCGACAGGCCGCCCCCCTGGGCCCCGCGCCCATGGCGGCACAGTACCCGGTGCTGCGCGCGGTGCCGCGCACGGACGAGCCGCCCGCCTCGCCGCTCAAGCCGGTGCGCCCCGTCGATGCGACGCATGTGAGTATACTACTGTGGGGCCCGGGGCCGACAGGCCGCCCCCCTGGGCCCCGCGCCCATGGCGGCACAGTACCCGGTGCTGCGCGCGGTGCCGCGCACGGACGAGCCGCCCGCCTCGCCGCTCAAGCCGGTGCGCCCCGTCGATGCGACGCATGTGAGTATACTACTGTGGGGCCCGGGGCCGACAGGCCGCCCCCCTGGGCCCCGCGCCCATGGCGGCACAGTACCCGGTGCTGCGCGCGGTGCCGCGCACGGACGAGCCGCCCGCCTCGCCGCTCAAGCCGGTGCGCCCCGTCGATGCGACGCATGTGAGTATACTACTGTGGGGCCCGGGGCCGACAGGCCGCCCCCCTGGGCCCCGCGCCCATGGCGGCACAGTACCCGGTGCTGCGCGCGGTGCCGCGCACGGACGAGCCGCCCGCCTCGCCGCTCAAGCCGGTGCGCCCCGTCGATGCGACGCATGTGAGTATACTACTGTGGGGCCCGGGGCCGACAGGCCGCCCCCCTGGGCCCCGCGCCCATGGCGGCACAGTACCCGGTGCTGCGCGCGGTGCCGCGCACGGACGAGCCGCCCGCCTCGCCGCTCAAGCCGGTGCGCCCCGTCGATGCGACGCATGTGAGTATACTACTGTGGGGCCCGGGGCCGACAGGCCGCCCCCCTGGGCCCCGCGCCCATGGCGGCACAGTACCCGGTGCTGCGCGCGGTGCCGCGCACGGACGAGCCGCCCGCCTCGCCGCTCAAGCCGGTGCGCCCCGTCGATGCGACGCATGTGAGTATACTACTGTGGGGCCCGGGGCCGACAGGCCGCCCCCCTGGGCCCCGCGCCCATGGCGGCACAGTACCCGGTGTAATAGAATATTATGTTGTTAATTACGGTACCGTGTCAAGCCATGTTTTTTTTTTAATAGAATAGAATTTTTATTTATTTGCTCAGAATATAGGTATTTACAATAGGACGGTTACAATAATATTAAAAAGTCCTTGTACATTCTACCATTTTGGCATGCAAACATTAACATTAAGATGCAATTCATCATCAAACATAGAAATACACAACTAAAATGTTATTCTGTTAATTTCTTTTTTGAAAGTTTCCACCGTTTCCACTTTTATGGAGTTAGGAATGTGGTTAAAATAGCCGGTGCCATACCAAAAGTCTTATATCCACCTGTGCGTAACAAGTTTTGGTATTGTTACGAGCTTAGGGTTCGTTACAATAAAAACAGCCGATTAAACAACCAAAACTGACACTTTAATTTATAACACTAATTAGTACTTTAAAATACACTAATTATAAAACACAATCGCACTACTGAACACTTCACTATAATTCGCAGTTGAAGATCGCTCTCGAAGTTATCGTTTGTATCGCCAATTCAATACTGACTGCCGTCGCCGGATGTCCGCCCTTTATATACCGACAGTCATTTCCAGAACCCTCCTGTATGGAAACCTCTGGAAAGTTCGGGCACACACGGGTCCCGACCGACCAGGTGTCTAAACATCGAGAATGTTCTAGCACGTAAATGCCTGCTACTGGATACTAGATGGTGCCAGCAGCACGCAAGTGTCTGCTACTCGATACTAGATGTAAATGTTTGGTTGGTTTCCGTTACTTGATACTAGATGGCGTTAGCAGCACGCATATGTCGTTATGTAACCAGCATTAATTCTGGCGCGTAACACTGCCCCTCCTAAGACATGCTCGTCCCGAGCATTATCGGCTCCATAATAGCGCGCCAATCGATCCACGTGGACGATCTTAGGAGCACTTCTTGTAACTTTTTGTATACGGTAGGTCACGTCATTGATTTTTGTCACAATCCGGTACGGCCCGTCCCATTTAGCTTGAAGCTTAGGAGATTTCCCTTCACTGCGAACTGGATTGTGCAACCACACAAGTGAACCTTCATCGAAACCTTTATTGTAAATTTTGCGGTCATAGCGGGTTTTCATCTTGTCGTACATTTGCTGGCCCGATTCTCTGACGTGCTCATAAATGTCATTCATTTTGTTCCGCAAGTCGTTCGCATAATCGGTTATACTACGTGGGGCATCAGGTGGCATTCCAGTGATCAGGTCTGCAGGCAGCCGTAATTCTCTACCAAAGTTTGCGAAAGCTGGTGTCACTGATGTTCTTTCGTGAACAGCACTTCGGTATGACAACAAAAACAGTTGTATATGCTTGTCCCAATCGCGTTGCCGATTTTCCACAACTTTTGCCAAGTATCTCTCCAATGTCTGATTGAATCGTTCCACCATTCCATCCGATTGTGGGTGGTAAGAAGTTGTTCTCGTTTTATGAGTACCCATAACTCGGCAAGTTTCTTGGAATATCTGTGACTCAAAATTCCTCCCTTGATCGCTGTGAATCTCCAAGGGTACTCCAAAACGACAGAAGACTTCATGAACCAGTTTATCTGCAACTGTTGAAGCTTCTTGATTTGGAATGGCGAAGACTTCCGGCCACTTAGTGAAGTAATCCATTACAACCATGAAATACTTGTTACCACTATCACTTTCCGGAAATGGTCCCGCAACATCCAGGGCTATCCTCTCCCATGGTGCACCAACATTGTACAATTTCAATGCACCTCTGCTACGAGTCTGAGGTCCTTTTACAGCCGCACAGCTTGTACATTTCCGACACCAGTCCTCGACATCGTCACGATAATGGACCCAGTAAAACCGTTCCCGTATCTTCAGTAGAGTCCGTTTAACTCCCATATGGCCTCCTGAACAACCGTCATGGTACAGCAGTAAAACATCCGGTACTTTAGCTTTAGGGACAACCATTTGCAAATGGCAGCTGTCGCCCCTAACATTTTCCCATTTACGGCACAGTACTCCATCCTGCATCACTAAGCTGTCCCATTGGGCCCAATAGCTTTTTGTGATCGAACTCATCGCTGAGACATCACTCCACGTGGGCTTAGGAGCACTGGCCTTCATCCACTCCAGAATCGGCTTGATGTCTGAATCTTCGTGCTGAGCATGTTGTAGGCTTTCCTTCCACTCGTTGCTGAGGTCTGTCTTGAGCATCCTCACAGGTATGACTTCTTTACCCTCTTGCCTAGTACAATGCTTGCAGTCTTCAGGGCAAGGTCTTCTTGACAGTGCATCAGCGTTGCCATGAGATTTTCCGCTGCGATGTTCTACCACAAAGTCGTTTTCCTGCAGCCGCTGGGCGCTATTGTTAGCCACCCTGTCGCCCGGAGATCGGCTATCTGCCCTTTCTGTAGTTCGCTTAGGGCAACTGGATCGTATGTGACCCCTCTCACCACAGCCATAGCATCTAGGGCTATACCCTTTAAAACGGTCACGAACTGCAGCTGCTCCAACCTCCTTGCCACGGTGCGGACGATAATCCTGCCGCAAAGCTTCTCTTTCTGTAGTTCGCTTAGGGCAACTAGGTCGAAGGTGGCCCCTTTCACCACAGCCGTAGCACCTAGGGCTGTATCCTTTTAAACGATCGCGAACTGTAACCGCTGCAACCTCTCTGACGCGGTAGGAACGATGATCTTGTCGCACAGCTTCCACCTCCAGTGCATGGGCCAAGGCGTCCTTAAGCGTCCCGTGGTGCCCGAGCCTCACTGCAGCCCTAACCTCAAGGTCGCAGATGCCGTCGATGAATGCCTGCACCAGGTTCCCTTCAATGAGCGCTGGTGCAGACTGGTACGCTTTTCGCACCAGCTTCTCCACTTCAAGGGCCCACTGCTGCAGGTTCTCACCGCTGCGTTGCACGCGATCCCTTAACTGCGCACGAAACACGTGCTCCAAATGAGCGTCGCCATACCTGGCTTCCAACGCCTCAAGCAGCTGCTCGTAAGTCACCTCCTTACCGAGAGCTTCCAGGACAGTTAAGGCCTGGTCGCGCAGGCCTAGGGTGAGGGCAGCCATGGCCTGATTTTTACTCCACCCGTTCGCCTTCATGACAGCCTCAAACTGAATCTTGTAGGCCGACCAAGAAGACGTCCCATCGAACGGCGGCACTTTGAACCCACGTGGCGAAGGTGTAGTGACTGCTGAAGTAGCAATTCCATCTCCAAGTTTAAGGTTGCCCAACTCCCTCTTCATATCAGCAATGACGTCATCAAACTTGCTGATCCTGGTTTCAGCGTCTGACAAGCGGTTGTCATGCTGAGCAACCTTATCCTTCACCTCCTTCATGTCTTTCCTGAATGACGCGTGGAGTTCCTTCATGAGGAGCATTTGTTCTTCCTGGCGGCGCGCCTGCTCCTCCTTGTCAAGCTTGAGCTGGTCTTCCAAACGATGGGCCAGTTCCTCCTGTCGTCGGGCTTGCTCCTCCTGTCGTCGGGCCTGCTCCGTCTGTCGTCGGGCCTGCTCCGCCTTGTCGTGCTGCAACTGTTCTTCCAACCGACGGGCCTGTTCCTCCTGTCGGCGGGCCTGTTCCTCCTGTCGGCGAGCCTGCTCCTGCAGCATCATCATCAGAGCTGCAAAGTCTGGTGGTGGTGATGCCGGAGCTACTGTGGACGGGCCGGTCTCCATGGTCGGTAGCTGACCTGCCGACGTCTGCGGCGTTGCACCACCAAAACGCCTCTGGTCCGTCTCCTGCTGGCGTTGACCACGGGTACGGATACCCTCCGTGTCGTCCTTTGGCAGAATCGGCATGATTATCCACTCTTCTGACACCAATTGTTACGAGCTTAGGGTTCGTTACAATAAAAACAGCCGATTAAACAACCAAAACTGACACTTTAATTTATAACACTAATTAGTACTTTAAAATACACTAATTATAAAACACAATCGCACTACTGAACACTTCACTTCACTATAATTCGCAGTTGAAGATCGCTCTCGAAGTTATCGTTTGTATCGCCAATTCAATACTGACTGCCGTCGCCGGATGTCCGCCCTTTATATACCGACAGTCATTTCCAGAACCCTCCTGTATGGAAACCTCTGGAAAGTTCGGGCACACACGGGTCCCGACCGACCAGGTGTCTAAACATCGAGAATGTTCTAGCACGTAAATGCCTGCTACTGGATACTAGATGGTGCCAGCAGCACGCAAGTGTCTGCTACTCGATACTAGATGTAAATGTTTGGTTGGTTTCCGTTACTTGATACTAGATGGCGTTAGCAGCACGCATATGTCGTTATGTAACCAGCATTAATTCTGGCGCGTAACAGTATTGAGTTCGCAACGTTACATCTCAATATCTACTCTCTGATAGAGATAAAAATAGATGTGTATATTGTAATGTTTCTAAGTAACCCCATGCCATGTGCAGGAATTCGTAATAAACTAAATATTTTGTTATTAAATACACAGGTGCGAGTGATGGATAGTCACAAAACTTATAATTTGATCGTATCACCATAGATCTCCGTCCCGCTCCGACACATAACGAAGCACGACATCCGCGTGATCCCGAGCGAGCGGCGCGAGATGCCCGCCATCAACAGCGCCGCCAGCGAGCCGCCGGCGCCGGCGCCCCCGGGCGGCTCGCTGCGGCGCCGCTCGCCGCCCGCGCTGGGCAGCCCGGGCGCCGGCGACATCGTCATGGGCGCGCACGCGCACAGCGACGCCGCCACCTCGCGCAGCCACGCGCTGTCGCCCACCAGTGCCGTGCGCGGCATCTTTCCCACCTCCAAGTCCCGAAGCTTGAAGAAGAAGAGTTCCATCTTAGCTAGTGAGTTCACTTCGTCATGTAAC
This sequence comes from Lacanobia wlatinum, assembly GCA_947578705.1. NCBI lineage: Eukaryota > Metazoa > Arthropoda > Insecta > Lepidoptera > Noctuidae > Lacanobia > Lacanobia wlatinum. The sequence continues at coordinate 1,366,068 of OX388026.1, forward strand.
GTAATGCCATCTGTTGGACTGCATCTAATTTGCATATGGTATGTTGTCAGAGCGACGCTCGGTGCCGGCGCGGGCGCTGGCGGCGCGTGGAGCTGCGGGCGGCGTGTGGCAGAGAGTGCGCGCTCGGGGGGCCTCGCAGCCGCGCTGGGCGCGCAGGCACCTGCTGCTCACGCACAACCTGCTATACGCGTACCGGACGCCTGAGGTCAGTATGTTGTCAGAGCGACGCTCGGTGCCGGCGCGGGCGCTGGCGGCGCGTGGAGCTGCGGGCGGCGTGTGGCAGAGAGTGCGCGCTCGGGGGGCCTCGCAGCCGCGCTGGGCGCGCAGGCACCTGCTGCTCACGCACAACCTGCTATACGCGTACCGGACGCCTGAGGTCAGTATGTTGTCAGAGCGACGCTCGGTGCCGGCGCGGGCGCTGGCGGCGCGTGGAGCTGCGGGCGGCGTGTGGCAGAGAGTGCGCGCTCGGGGGGCCTCGCAGCCGCGCTGGGCGCGCAGGCACCTGCTGCTCACGCACAACCTGCTATACGCGTACCGGACGCCTGAGGTCAGTATGTTGTCAGAGCGACGCTCGGTGCCGGCGCGGGCGCTGGCGGCGCGTGGAGCTGCGGGCGGCGTGTGGCAGAGAGTGCGCGCTCGGGGGGCCTCGCAGCCGCGCTGGGCGCGCAGGCACCTGCTGCTCACGCACAACCTGCTATACGCGTACCGGACGCCTGAGGTCAGTATGTTGTCAGAGCGACGCTCGGTGCCGGCGCGGGCGCTGGCGGCGCGTGGAGCTGCGGGCGGCGTGTGGCAGAGAGTGCGCGCTCGGGGGGCCTCGCAGCCGCGCTGGGCGCGCAGGCACCTGCTGCTCACGCACAACCTGCTATACGCGTACCGGACGCCTGAGGTCAGTATGTTGTCAGAGCGACGCTCGGTGCCGGCGCGGGCGCTGGCGGCGCGTGGAGCTGCGGGCGGCGTGTGGCAGAGAGTGCGCGCTCGGGGGGCCTCGCAGCCGCGCTGGGCGCGCAGGCACCTGCTGCTCACGCACAACCTGCTATACGCGTACCGGACGCCTGAGGTCAGTATGTTGTCAGAGCGACGCTCGGTGCCGGCGCGGGCGCTGGCGGCGCGTGGAGCTGCGGGCGGCGTGTGGCAGAGAGTGCGCGCTCGGGGGGCCTCGCAGCCGCGCTGGGCGCGCAGGCACCTGCTGCTCACGCACAACCTGCTATACGCGTACCGGACGCCTGAGGTCAGTATGTTGTCAGAGCGACGCTCGGTGCCGGCGCGGGCGCTGGCGGCGCGTGGAGCTGCGGGCGGCGTGTGGCAGAGAGTGCGCGCTCGGGGGGCCTCGCAGCCGCGCTGGGCGCGCAGGCACCTGCTGCTCACGCACAACCTGCTATACGCGTACCGGACGCCTGAGGTCAGTATGTTGTCAGAGCGACGCTCGGTGCCGGCGCGGGCGCTGGCGGCGCGTGGAGCTGCGGGCGGCGTGTGGCAGAGAGTGCGCGCTCGGGGGGCCTCGCAGCCGCGCTGGGCGCGCAGGCACCTGCTGCTCACGCACAACCTGCTATACGCGTACCGGACGCCTGAGGTCAGTATGTTGTCAGAGCGACGCTCGGTGCCGGCGCGGGCGCTGGCGGCGCGTGGAGCTGCGGGCGGCGTGTGGCAGAGAGTGCGCGCTCGGGGGGCCTCGCAGCCGCGCTGGGCGCGCAGGCACCTGCTGCTCACGCACAACCTGCTATACGCGTACCGGACGCCTGAGGTCAGTATGTTGTCAGAGCGACGCTCGGTGCCGGCGCGGGCGCTGGCGGCGCGTGGAGCTGCGGGCGGCGTGTGGCAGAGAGTGCGCGCTCGGGGGGCCTCGCAGCCGCGCTGGGCGCGCAGGCACCTGCTGCTCACGCACAACCTGCTATACGCGTACCGGACGCCTGAGGTCAGTATGTTGTCAGAGCGACGCTCGGTGCCGGCGCGGGCGCTGGCGGCGCGTGGAGCTGCGGGCGGCGTGTGGCAGAGAGTGCGCGCTCGGGGGGCCTCGCAGCCGCGCTGGGCGCGCAGGCACCTGCTGCTCACGCACAACCTGCTATACGCGTACCGGACGCCTGAGGTCAGTATGTTGTCAGAGCGACGCTCGGTGCCGGCGCGGGCGCTGGCGGCGCGTGGAGCTGCGGGCGGCGTGTGGCAGAGAGTGCGCGCTCGGGGGGCCTCGCAGCCGCGCTGGGCGCGCAGGCACCTGCTGCTCACGCACAACCTGCTATACGCGTACCGGACGCCTGAGGTCAGTATGTTGTCAGAGCGACGCTCGGTGCCGGCGCGGGCGCTGGCGGCGCGTGGAGCTGCGGGCGGCGTGTGGCAGAGAGTGCGCGCTCGGGGGGCCTCGCAGCCGCGCTGGGCGCGCAGGCACCTGCTGCTCACGCACAACCTGCTATACGCGTACCGGACGCCTGAGGTCAGTATGTTGTCAGAGCGACGCTCGGTGCCGGCGCGGGCGCTGGCGGCGCGTGGAGCTGCGGGCGGCGTGTGGCAGAGAGTGCGCGCTCGGGGGGCCTCGCAGCCGCGCTGGGCGCGCAGGCACCTGCTGCTCACGCACAACCTGCTATACGCGTACCGGACGCCTGAGGTCAGTATGTTGTCAGAGCGACGCTCGGTGCCGGCGCGGGCGCTGGCGGCGCGTGGAGCTGCGGGCGGCGTGTGGCAGAGAGTGCGCGCTCGGGGGGCCTCGCAGCCGCGCTGGGCGCGCAGGCACCTGCTGCTCACGCACAACCTGCTATACGCGTACCGGACGCCTGAGGTCAGTATGTTGTCAGAGCGACGCTCGGTGCCGGCGCGGGCGCTGGCGGCGCGTGGAGCTGCGGGCGGCGTGTGGCAGAGAGTGCGCGCTCGGGGGGCCTCGCAGCCGCGCTGGGCGCGCAGGCACCTGCTGCTCACGCACAACCTGCTATACGCGTACCGGACGCCTGAGGTCAGTATGTTGTCAGAGCGACGCTCGGTGCCGGCGCGGGCGCTGGCGGCGCGTGGAGCTGCGGGCGGCGTGTGGCAGAGAGTGCGCGCTCGGGGGGCCTCGCAGCCGCGCTGGGCGCGCAGGCACCTGCTGCTCACGCACAACCTGCTATACGCGTACCGGACGCCTGAGGTCAGTATGTTACAACATTGACGCTTCTGTGCTGCCACCTGTGGTTCCTACACGGTCAGTGTAGGGGAACGTGCGCGAAGTAGACTGTGCCATCTAGCGCAGCTATTAGGAATTTTATTCTTGTTTTATACTTGACAGTGACATTTCTGTGCTGCCACCTATAGTTTCTGCACGCTCCCTGTATGCGTACCGGACGCCTAAGGTCAGTCTGCTTACGCTGCAGTCAGATACGAATAGCAATGCGTAGAATTCGATAAGACGCAGTGCTCTTGCACGCTCTCTTTCCCGCCACTATAATAAGAAATTATCAAACTCTTGTCTCTTCCTGTCCCCAGTGCTCGAAGGCGGACTGCATGATCTACCTGGAGGGCTTCACGGTGGCGGCGGCGGGCGAGGTGAAGTCGCGCGCGCACGCCTTCAAGGTGTACCACACCGGCACCGCCTTCTACTTCGCCTGCGACTCGCGCGACGCGCAGCTCGCCTGGATCCAGCTCATCCACCGCGCCACGCTGCTGCCCTCGCTCGCCACACATGTGAGTCATGCACACTTCAAGGTGTACCACACCGGCACCGCCTTCTACTTCGCCTGCGACTCGCGCGACGCGCAGCTCGCCTGGATCCAGCTCATCCACCGCGCCACGCTGCTGCCCTCGCTCGCCACACATGTGAGTCATGCACACTTCAAGGTGTACCACACCGGCACCGCCTTCTACTTCGCCTGCGACTCGCGCGACGCGCAGCTCGCCTGGATCCAGCTCATCCACCGCGCCACGCTGCTGCCCTCGCTCGCCACACATGTGAGTCATGCACACTTCAAGGTGTACCACACCGGCACCGCCTTCTACTTCGCCTGCGACTCGCGCGACGCGCAGCTCGCCTGGATCCAGCTCATCCACCGCGCCACGCTGCTGCCCTCGCTCGCCACACATGTGAGTCATGCACACTTCAAGGTGTACCACACCGGCACCGCCTTCTACTTCGCCTGCGACTCGCGCGACGCGCAGCTCGCCTGGATCCAGCTCATCCACCGCGCCACGCTGCTGCCCTCGCTCGCCACACATGTGAGTCATGCACACTTCAAGGTGTACCACACCGGCACCGCCTTCTACTTCGCCTGCGACTCGCGCGACGCGCAGCTCGCCTGGATCCAGCTCATCCACCGCGCCACGCTGCTGCCCTCGCTCGCCACACATGTGAGTCATGCACACTTCAAGGTGTACCACACCGGCACCGCCTTCTACTTCGCCTGCGACTCGCGCGACGCGCAGCTCGCCTGGATCCAGCTCATCCACCGCGCCACGCTGCTGCCCTCGCTCGCCACACATGTGAGTCATGCACACTTCAAGGTGTACCACACCGGCACCGCCTTCTACTTCGCCTGCGACTCGCGCGACGCGCAGCTCGCCTGGATCCAGCTCATCCACCGCGCCACGCTGCTGCCCTCGCTCGCCACACATGTGAGTCATGCACACTTCAAGGTGTACCACACCGGCACCGCCTTCTACTTCGCCTGCGACTCGCGCGACGCGCAGCTCGCCTGGATCCAGCTCATCCACCGCGCCACGCTGCTGCCCTCGCTCGCCACACATGTGAGTCATGCACACTTCAAGGTGTACCACACCGGCACCGCCTTCTACTTCGCCTGCGACTCGCGCGACGCGCAGCTCGCCTGGATCCAGCTCATCCACCGCGCCACGCTGCTGCCCTCGCTCGCCACACATGTGAGTCATGCACACTTCAAGGTGTACCACACCGGCACCGCCTTCTACTTCGCCTGCGACTCGCGCGACGCGCAGCTCGCCTGGATCCAGCTCATCCACCGCGCCACGCTGCTGCCCTCGCTCGCCACACATGTGAGTCATGCACACTTCAAGGTGTACCACACCGGCACCGCCTTCTACTTCGCCTGCGACTCGCGCGACGCGCAGCTCGCCTGGATCCAGCTCATCCACCGCGCCACGCTGCTGCCCTCGCTCGCCACACATGTGAGTCATGCACACTTCAAGGTGTACCACACCGGCACCGCCTTCTACTTCGCCTGCGACTCGCGCGACGCGCAGCTCGCCTGGATCCAGCTCATCCACCGCGCCACGCTGCTGCCCTCGCTCGCCACACATGTGAGTCATGCACACTTCAAGGTGTACCACACCGGCACCGCCTTCTACTTCGCCTGCGACTCGCGCGACGCGCAGCTCGCCTGGATCCAGCTCATCCACCGCGCCACGCTGCTGCCCTCGCTCGCCACACATGTGAGTCATGCACACTTCAAGGTGTACCACACCGGCACCGCCTTCTACTTCGCCTGCGACTCGCGCGACGCGCAGCTCGCCTGGATCCAGCTCATCCACCGCGCCACGCTGCTGCCCTCGCTCGCCACACATGTGAGTCATGCACACTTCAAGGTGTACCACACCGGCACCGCCTTCTACTTCGCCTGCGACTCGCGCGACGCGCAGCTCGCCTGGATCCAGCTCATCCACCGCGCCACGCTGCTGCCCTCGCTCGCCACACATGTGAGTCATGCACACTTCAAGGTGTACCACACCGGCACCGCCTTCTACTTCGCCTGCGACTCGCGCGACGCGCAGCTCGCCTGGATCCAGCTCATCCACCGCGCCACGCTGCTGCCCTCGCTCGCCACACATGTGAGTCATGCACACTTCAAGGTGTACCACACCGGCACCGCCTTCTACTTCGCCTGCGACTCGCGCGACGCGCAGCTCGCCTGGATCCAGCTCATCCACCGCGCCACGCTGCTGCCCTCGCTCGCCACACATGTGAGTCATGCACACTTCAAGGTGTACCACACCGGCACCGCCTTCTACTTCGCCTGCGACTCGCGCGACGCGCAGCTCGCCTGGATCCAGCTCATCCACCGCGCCACGCTGCTGCCCTCGCTCGCCACACATGTGAGTCATGCACACTTCAAGGTGTACCACACCGGCACCGCCTTCTACTTCGCCTGCGACTCGCGCGACGCGCAGCTCGCCTGGATCCAGCTCATCCACCGCGCCACGCTGCTGCCCTCGCTCGCCACACATGTGAGTCATGCACACTTCAAGGTGTACCACACCGGCACCGCCTTCTACTTCGCCTGCGACTCGCGCGACGCGCAGCTCGCCTGGATCCAGCTCATCCACCGCGCCACGCTGCTGCCCTCGCTCGCCACACATGTGAGTCATGCACACTTCAAGGTGTACCACACCGGCACCGCCTTCTACTTCGCCTGCGACTCGCGCGACGCGCAGCTCGCCTGGATCCAGCTCATCCACCGCGCCACGCTGCTGCCCTCGCTCGCCACACATGTGAGTCATGCACACTTCAAGGTGTACCACACCGGCACCGCCTTCTACTTCGCCTGCGACTCGCGCGACGCGCAGCTCGCCTGGATCCAGCTCATCCACCGCGCCACGCTGCTGCCCTCGCTCGCCACACATGTGAGTCATGCACACTTCAAGGTGTACCACACCGGCACCGCCTTCTACTTCGCCTGCGACTCGCGCGACGCGCAGCTCGCCTGGATCCAGCTCATCCACCGCGCCACGCTGCTGCCCTCGCTCGCCACACATGTGAGTCATGCACACTTCAAGGTGTACCACACCGGCACCGCCTTCTACTTCGCCTGCGACTCGCGCGACGCGCAGCTCGCCTGGATCCAGCTCATCCACCGCGCCACGCTGCTGCCCTCGCTCGCCACACATGTGAGTCATGCACACTTCAAGGTGTACCACACCGGCACCGCCTTCTACTTCGCCTGCGACTCGCGCGACGCGCAGCTCGCCTGGATCCAGCTCATCCACCGCGCCACGCTGCTGCCCTCGCTCGCCACACATGTGAGTCATGCACACTTCAAGGTGTACCACACCGGCACCGCCTTCTACTTCGCCTGCGACTCGCGCGACGCGCAGCTCGCCTGGATCCAGCTCATCCACCGCGCCACGCTGCTGCCCTCGCTCGCCACACATGTGAGTCATGCACACTTCAAGGTGTACCACACCGGCACCGCCTTCTACTTCGCCTGCGACTCGCGCGACGCGCAGCTCGCCTGGATCCAGCTCATCCACCGCGCCACGCTGCTGCCCTCGCTCGCCACACATGTGAGTCATGCACACTTCAAGGTGTACCACACCGGCACCGCCTTCTACTTCGCCTGCGACTCGCGCGACGCGCAGCTCGCCTGGATCCAGCTCATCCACCGCGCCACGCTGCTGCCCTCGCTCGCCACACATGTGAGTCATGCACACTTCAAGGTGTACCACACCGGCACCGCCTTCTACTTCGCCTGCGACTCGCGCGACGCGCAGCTCGCCTGGATCCAGCTCATCCACCGCGCCACGCTGCTGCCCTCGCTCGCCACACATGTGAGTCATGCACACTTCAAGGTGTACCACACCGCGCCTTCTACTTGACTTGATGTGCCCTTCTGACACTTCCAGACGGACGTGTCGAAGCAGTTCTCGGAGACGGACTACTCGGAGACGGAGTCTGACACGGAGGGCGGGCACGGGGCCCACAAGGAGGGCGGGCACGGGGCCTACAAGGAGGGCGGGCACGGGGCCCACAAGGAGGGTGGCCATGGGGCCCACAAGGAGCGCGCGCGTGACGTTGACAAGGAGAAAGACAAGTCAAAGTTCGGTTCGCTGAAGAAGTTCACGCACCGCATGCAGCGCAGCGAGTCGCACGAGAACGTGCCGCACTCGTCCACCAGCCTCGACCGCAAGTACCTGCGCTTCTTCTACCGCAACAAGACCAAGGACGACGCCAAGCTCAAGGTGCGTCACACACACACACACACACACACACACACACACACACAGTACAGCCATACGTTTACAATACAGTAGAGCCATACGTTTTACAGCCGGGACCTCCACCAGCATTTCCAGACTCTAGTAAAAGGAAATGGGTTATAATATAAGGAGAATAAAATTTATTTTAGAAATTTACACAAAAATGAAACAAAAGAAATAAATATATATGAGTGAATATTGCTGCTGCCATGCTGCAGTGTCTAAGTGCCCCCTGCCCGCAGAAGGCGCAGGCGGGCGTGCCGGTGCCCACGGAGCACTACCGCAGCTACCGGCGCGTGGCGCCCGCGTCGCCGCCCGGGCCGCCCGGGCCGCCCGCGCCGCCCGGGCCGCCCGCGCCCCCCGCGCCGCCGCGCCTGACGGTGGAGGGCGCGGAGGAGGGCCCCAAGTCGCGGCGCCTGCCGAAGCCCATCAACTACATCCACGCGTCCAACCCCAACCTGCTCGACTTCGACAAGAGCGACTTCGTCACCAAGCCTACGCTGCACGTGCCTAAACCCAAACCTAAGGCGAGTACCTACAACTTTAATGTTCTTACTAATGTTATATCTTTATGTACATCAAATTCGGACACTCTTTACGTATTTGTACTACCATATTCCACTTGCAGACTGAGAACTTGGTGGGCTTTGTGACCCTGGAGCAGTTCATGCTGAAGAAGCAAGCGGAGGAGAGGCGCCAGCTGTACACCAACCGAGTGCTGATGGGCGTGGAGCACCAGAACCGCGCCGCCGCGCAGCACGACCTGCTGCAGAGGCTCGACAACATCGGTATGTCAAATTCGACCTTATAGTAATGGCGGCAAAACAAATATCTGCTCAGTCTTTCTAATTATTTTAGAACCGGCTTCCAGAGCGACCGGATACAGCCTATAGGATAGATAATATCTGGCCTACACAATCTAGCTAAGGACGCGTTTGCAATATTTGTCAAAAATAAGCAGTTTATCGATGCACTTTGCGACAATATGAGACTAAACCAACTGTAACTAATAATTACCACAGATAGATTACTCCTTCATCTTCAAATGGTTGTTTTTTTTGTTTTTCGAAAATATTGGTTTATAATATTGTAAAAAAATAATTTCCGTTTCTTCGTTCCACAAAACTGACGATATCGTGGTTTTTTTTTATTTGTGATGGGTTTGCTCTGGACTCTAGTCTCGGTCAGAGATGACACAGACAGAGTCTACGATGGAACGAGCTTATCCAGAAGGAGCCTGTGCACTCTAACTTTAAAGAGATTAGGGTTGTTAGCGTTCGGAAACAGACGCAGGCAGAGAGTTCCTACGGTGGAGGTCTGCCCTGCTTGGGCGGAACACCGCAGCGTCCTCGTCGAGGCGATCGGCGGCGGCGACCTCTCGCGTCCGGCCCTGGTCCAATCCATGGTCCGGAGCGAGGAGGCATGGGAAGCGGTCACCTCCGCGCTGCGAAGCAGTAATGCTAGCAAAGGAGGAGGCCGAACGCGTGAGAGAGAGGGAAACCTCACGCCCCAGCCGCCGCAACAGAAGAAGACGCCCCGGGTGTCGGGAGTCGCAGGGCGATTCTCGGCCACCGTAGGCGCGGGCCTGCGGACGGCGAGCATTGGGTGGTTCGCCGTCCGATCAGAACCAGGCCTGGGTCGACGGCGCGCTGTGTTCCAAGCGCGCCTCAAAAACTGTCAGCATAGAAGATGGGGCCCGCTAGGGCCAGTGCCTGCCGGGGTTGCGGAAACTGTTTGAAAGCGACACCGCGGCCCTGGAACGCAAAGGGCACTGGGAGGAACACGGATGGGTTTTAGTCAGTAAGAGTCTAACACTCCCTCCTGCTTCACCCAGAGCGGGAGGAGTCATTTGATGATTTCCCATCCTTAATAAAAAAAAAGGCAGAGAGTTCCGCTCCTTTGCTGTGCGTATTATAAAAGACGTTTGGAAACGCTTAGTGTGAATTGGTGGAATAGTAACAAGGTAGGGATGGTAATTAAATTGAATTGTATCCACTCAACCGGACAACGATCAGAAAAAGATCGCGTCAAATTTGGCTAATACGAACGCTCGACTATGAGAGTCGACGGGCTCCCGCGCTTTATTTTCAACGTTTATTTTGCTACAAAGCTATGCCTAAAGCTTAACAAACTGCTTCAGGAAGTCGATGCGCTCTGTGACACGGGATATATAATCTCGGGGGTTGACATCAGTCCCCGAAAACGCCCGTCTCACAAAGCGCATCACTCTAGGGCGAGTGTTGCCCTCCCTCAAGCAGATCAGTTTGCCGATTATCGCTCTGGCCCCACCGATACGACGCTCGATCCTGCGCTGCCAAGCTGGTACAACTGGTTTCGTTCATGTACCTCTTTCATTAATTTTTTATTTTTTATTTACACATTATGTATGATTTTATTTGTTTTATAAAAACATACATACTTTTCTGTTCTTTTATGTCCTTCGGTATTTTATTGTATATGTTAACACCCTTATATTCGATATTTCTTTTTCCGTAATTACCTGTTCTGGGTGGGCGCGTAGTAAGTAGTGGGAGTTTCGAAGTCAAATTTTTTGGACTTAATGTTTTTTGGTAAAATTTAGCGTTGTATAAATATCATTATGTATTATTTTGCTTATAAGAATATTCGTATATCCTTTGAGTTGGCGTTCGAAATTGAAAAGAATTTTGACTAATTTATTTTGTGCTGTCTGTAGTATTCCTAGAGTGGTTTTTGCTGCGGTCCCCCAGATTTCAATTAGGTAGTCAATGCATGGTTTAACTAAGGAATTATAAATAATATATCGAACTTTCCGAGGAAGACACTTTCTTAAACTATGAAGAGCTCCTGTAAGTGATGTTAGTTTACTTCTGATTTTATCAATGTGCGGCTTCCAACTCAGGGAGTTATCTAAAATTAAGCCTAAATATTTCTCTTTAGTTTTTCTTTGGATTATTTGATCATTTATTTTTAGTTCTATATTATCTGTTATATTTTTATTTATGGTGCTATTATAACATAATTCGTTTTTGTAGTATTAATGGTGAGGAGATTAGATCGGTACCAGTCATTTAGAATGTTAAGATCCTTTTGGATATGCGGTATCATAGTTTCGATCGACTGGCCGAAGTAAAAAAGGCTTGTATCATCTGCGTAAGTGAGACGTCTCCTTTAAGGCCAATTTGGGATATATTATTAATATAAATTAGGAACAGAAGTGGACCCAAATTTGAGCCTTGAGGTACACCGAAATTGACGAGATTTGAACCACTTTGGGATTTACCTATTTTAACTATTTGCTTACCATTTTGTAAATATGATTTATAAAATTGTAGTGCTTTGTCCGTGATACCAATATGAGACAACTTTTGTATTTGTTCCGGTCAGGGATGAACTGGGTTGAACCGAAATCGCGTTCGTAATAAAACAACAACGATACGGTGTGAACTCAAGTGGAATTTTAATTCAACAAAAAAAACTTAACATCAAGAGGGTCATTAACTGCGTGCAAATCTTAACACCGCGATTCAGGAATCGACGGTAAATGTAAAGCGCCATCTATTGGTGAAAGATTGAACTAATCCTAACATACCGCCCACCAAGGACGATTGTCCTTAACAATGACCGCCCACCATGAGACATATTGGCGCAATGATAAACTAATAAATACAATTTATGTACATATTTCGTTGATGGAAACACATAACAAATGCTCACAATACATACATAACGACTTTACACAATTACATTAACATTTTCTTAGTGCACAACTGTATACATATTAAACTTAAACTAAAACTAAATGATAAATTACTGAGCCACAGGCAGAATGCACAATTTTGAAGTGGGGCGCTTTAGGTAGGAGTTTTTACATTTCAAAGTTACCACTCGAGTGATATTATCCTTGCCTGGGTGTTTCTCAGTAACCCTGCCAATAAGCCACCTAGCCGGAGGTAAATCATCCTCTTTAACCAAAACAACATCCCCGATCTGTGGTTCGGGCACCTTTGTAGTCCACTTGTGTCTATGAAGGAAGTGAGTCAAGTATTCGTTAGCCCACCTAACCCAAAAACCTTGTACCATGGCTTGCACTAATTGCCATCTCTTTAGGCTACTTATAGGACTTGTTTCATAATTTGATTCGGGTACGGTTAATAACGGCTCGCCTATCAAGAAATGACCAGGAGTCAATGGCATCGGTTCCTCTGGACCGGTACTTTCTATTACTGACAGGGGCCGCGAGTTTAAACAAGCCTCTATTTGGGTAAGCAGTGTGATCGGTTTGTTCACTAGTAGATACCATGCCAGACAAGATCCAACCGAGAGCAGTGCTTTGAGCGATAGGAGTACCGGGTGGTCCTTTCAAAACACCCTGTTGTAAAATTTGACAGTATATTTCAGCTCCTAATAGAATATTAATTCTATTAGGCGTGTCATACTGGGGATCAGCTAATGAAATTGAGTGTAAACTAAAGTCTTGCAACCCAGTTATTTTCATAACTGGGAGAAGAGTGGTGATTGAGGGCAATACATAAGCACTGACTATAATTTCAAAAGTGGGATCTACTCGTGACTGGATTTTTATATTAACCCTTGACTTGGAGGTGACCTTACTGTCGTCTCCAATTCCTGAAATCCCACCCCTTACTGACATCCTTTTTAATCCTAGACTTTGGACTGTAGCCTCAGTTATAAATGAGGCTTGTGAGCCTTGGTCGATCAAAGCTCTGATAACCCTTTTTTCCCCGTATCTCGACTCAGCATTGATCAGTGCAGTGGCTAACAATACTTGACTACTTTTAAACTTACCTGTCGAGACACATGACACCACCGGTGTACCATCATTGGATGTTGACCCCGCCGCTTGTGTGGACGGGTTGACCTTCGTGACCTGATCCCTTCCCTCAGATGATTCACCAGATGCGGTTATGCTGTTGTTTGGATGAAGAAGTGAGTGATGCCGACGATTACAAACACGACAATTAGTGGCCTTTTGGCACTGTTTAACTGAATGATTTGAACCCAGACAGTTGAAACAGATACGCTTCTTCATTACAAAGTCATGTCTGTGTTCATAGTCAATTTTCGAAAACTTTTTACAAAAACATAATTTGTGATTTTCTTCACAATATTCACACACTACAGCATTCGAGGCATGAAACACCTTTGGTTTATTGGTCTGAGCACTGGGTTGTTGAACTATGGATCTTGGTTTAGTATTCTCAATAAACTCCAATGCTCGAAAACGACCTTCAATAAATTTAGTGAACTGATTAAATGTTGCCAACTCATTTGAATTTTCATTATCACTTGTGAGATGCAATTCCCACTGTTTCCTCGTTTCTGGGTCTAACTTATACGCAACAATGTGAATAACAATAATATCCCATGAACTTACATCTATTTTCAAATTTCTTAATGCATGTAAACATTCAGTGGTTGTATCTAATAACTCCTTCAAGGCTGAAGCTGACTCGACATTTGAATTACGCTGACTAAATAATCTCTTTAAAATACAATTGGACAAATATCTTTTGTTATTATATCTAGACTCTAATTTTGACCAACATTGAGAATAGTTGTCTGCTGTGATAGGTACAAATTTTATCAGCTGTTCTGCCTCCCCTGTAAGATGGCCCTTTAAATAGTGTAATTTTTGTACTGAATCTAATGACTGATTAGTGTGAACTAAAGAAATAAATAAGTCCTGAAATGTTGTCCATTCGGAGTATTTACCAGAGAAAGTAGGAATTGTTATTTTAGGTAATCTTACAGAAGAACTAGACGCCAAAGATACAGAAACATCTGAGCTCTTAGAAACCGCTGTTCCTGGCGGTGAGTACTTGCACAATGCAATTTTTAGTTCCGACTTATAAGAAATGTAAACTTCTTCTGTCGCCTCATACATATCACTGATAACATCTTCTAAAGATTTTAATGTTTTGCTGTCTAATTCTAATATTTCATAATGATTTTTACAAAATGATTGCCAATCTCGTTCCAATTTTTCTAATCTTGTTTCTATATATTGATAACATAATCGATCTTTAGGTGTCTTCTTAAAATTAGACCTTGACCTTTCTATCATTGCTTTTAGGTTTGATTGCAAATTACTGTACTTCTCCATTATTCAGAGTAAAACTTAAACCTTGTTCACAAAACAACACTTTGTTTCTTAGCAGCAAATCTCGAAAATTTTACAAGTGTTTTAACTATACTTTAACTCTAAGCGAACTCTTGACTACACTATTTTTTCTAAGTCCAAAATTCATGCAAACGACTAAGTTAATGGAATGTTCGGAATTTTGAATATTTCTTGAACTATTTCTTCACTGATGACAGATAACACAAATGTACTCACAGTTTGTCTTCGGCACTCACACGCACACAATTCACTGACGCACTGGCCGCTGTGTCGTCACGATGCTCTGCTGACGTCACGATGATCTGCTGACGTCACGTTGCTCTGCTGACGTCACGATGCTCTGCTGACGTCACGTTGCTCTGCTGACGTCACGGTGCTCTGCCGCCGTCACGTTGGTGGTGATCTTCTTCTGCTTCTCAAGGCTGGTTGATGACGTCACACTCCCGGCGCCACCTGATGATGTCTCCCTCCGCAGGGGAAACCCTTCCAACACCCTGAGTTGCGATCCACAACCCCTTCGGTGTTCCCTAACAAACTGCTGCGGTGCGCTACAGCAAAAACTTCACCGCACACAGTGCAACTTATCCGGTTTTATCCGGCTCGGAGGACCAATGTTCCGGTCAGGGATGAACTGGGTTGAACCGAAATCGCGTTCGTAATAAAACAACAACGATACGGTGTGAACTCAAGTGGAATTTCAAGTGTATTAATAGATCGAGACTAATTGTGTCGAAAGCTTTTTTGAGGTCGATAAAAATACCTACGGTACGGTTACGGGAATGTTGCGAGCCCTGTATTGTTTGTAAAACATTTTTACCATCAAACACGAAGACATTGCTTGTACAGGCCTTAATTTTTCCTATCATCGATTATGGCGATGTGTGCTACTATGACCTGAATGCAGATCTCCTTAACAAACTCGACCGTCTTCTGAATTACTGCATTCGATTTGTTTTCAATCTGCGTAAATATGATCATGTCTCTGCTCTGACGCATCGGTCGCTTTTAAAGTGGTTGCCCATACGCGAGCGCAGAGAGCTAAGGGCTCTTACTACCTTGTTTTCATTCCTTATCTCTCCCAACTCTCCCAGTTATCTAGCCCCTCACTTTCAATACATTTGCGCCAGCCACAATCTAAATCTACGCTCATCAAACAACCGTCTCCTTCAATGTCCCACTCACCGTACTGACTTTATTCACTCTTCTTTCTTCGTACAGTCTATTTCTCTATGGAATGCGCTCCCCCAGGAGATCAGGATGGCCACCAACCGATTAACCTTTAAAGTTGAAGTTCGTGAACACATTCGTAAGAAGTTAGGCTCGTTTTGTTAGTTATGCATGGTGTACCAATGAAGGTGTACATACTTCGGTGATTGCTACTGTATTGTACTGTCTTCAAAGTACTCCTTCAGGTCACTTCATCAAGCCCGGAGGTAAGATCTCAACATAACTGATATAATGAGCCCAAACTCGGCACACCTAACTCTACTCGTTTATTCGTTCCAGTAGCTATCTTCAAAGTACACCTTCCGGTCACTTCATCACGTCCGGAGGTAAGGTCTCATCATTAACAAAACGAGCACAAACTCTGCACACCTAGTTCCACTCGTTGAGCAGTTCCAGTAGGAGTTACCGAAGTACACCTTCAGCTAACAAAACCAGCATTTAGTCCACAGCCTTCATCTCTCAGGCTTCCAGTGCCTAGCAGTCACTTCTTTACTGAAGTAGGTATAGTAAAAATATGAACAAAAATGGGAAATATTTTTTGTATGTACCACATTTTAAAAAGAGATGAGTTTTTTTTTTAAGTATTAAAATTAGTTCACTTGGCTATTATTCCCGCAGCTAACCGTGCCTGCACTTGTGTGTGTGACTAGTGTCAATGTATTAGTTCGATTCTATCCATTTTATAAACGCGTCCTTAAGGGGTAACACGATACCACTTGGCGAATCTGGTGTCTAAGTGGAATGTCTGTAATAAGAATTAGGATTGAATTTGTCTGATAGCATGCGTCACTCGTGTGACACTGTCGCCTATCGGTCCCGTGTACAAGCTTGCGGTGCTCAGTTCCAGACGTAATCTACGGCGAGGTGTGCGCGGGCTCCGGCAGCGCTGTCAGCTCCGGCGGCGCCGTCAGCTCCGGCGGCGCCGTCAGCTCCGGCGGCGCCGTCAGCTCCGGCAACGCCGGCAGCTCCGGCGGCGGCAAGCCTGTCTCCGTCAGGGGGAAGGACGGGTCAGTGCTTACTTTATGATACTATGTTATTTACCTTCATTTACAATGCATGGGATGACAAATGTGATGCTTTGCAATTTGTCCAAGGCATTCGATTGCGTTCTCCGTGAGACATAAATAAGGAAACTGCACTATTACGGAATCCGGGATGCTTCTCTGGATCTTCTTACTTCATACTTAAGTGATAGGATTCAAAGAGTGAACATCAACGGTAAAAGACCTCCTGGATTTGTAGTCAAGATGGGGTCTCCCAGGGCTCAAGTTTAGACCCCTTCTTGTTTTTATTATATATCAATGAAGTATAATCATGATTCAGTGTTGTTTGCAGACGACACGACGCTTTTAGTTATACTTTAACGTCAGCAGATGGTTTCTGACGATGTAAATAGTGCCCTTGCGGCTTTAGTTAACTAGTTTCATGTTACTAATCTTCTAAACGAGAAAAAAAAAATAACAAAATAACTCATATTGTTACGCTGTTATATTTCAGATACGAGAAGATAGTGTACCGCGACGAGATGCCGAGCGCACACAGCACACACAGCAGCCTCAGCTCGCACTCGCACACACACAGCAGCAGCACGCCCAGTGCGCGCGCGCCGCCGCCCGCGCCGGACCGCTGGCGCGACTCACTGCGCAGGAATGACAAGGTATACTGAACACTCACACACACAGCTCGCACTCGCACACACACAGCAGCAGCACGCCCAGTGCGCGCGCGCCGCCGCCCGCGCCGGACCGCTGGCGCGACTCACTGCGCAGGAATGACAAGGTATACTGAACACTCACACACACAGCTCGCACTCGCACACACACAGCAGCAGCACGCCCAGTGCGCGCGCGCCGCCGCCCGCGCCGGACCGCTGGCGCGACTCACTGCGCAGGAATGACAAGGTATACTGAACACTCACACACACAGCTCGCACTCGCACACACACAGCAGCAGCACGCCCAGTGCGCGCGCGCCGCCGCCCGCGCCGGACCGCTGGCGCGACTCACTGCGCAGGAATGACAAGGTATACTGAACACTCACACACACAGCTCGCACTCGCACACACACAGCAGCAGCACGCCCAGTGCGCGCGCGCCGCCGCCCGCGCCGGACCGCTGGCGCGACTCACTGCGCAGGAATGACAAGGTATACTGAACACTCACACACACAGCTCGCACTCGCACACACACAGCAGCAGCACGCCCAGTGCGCGCGCGCCGCCGCCCGCGCCGGACCGCTGGCGCGACTCACTGCGCAGGAATGACAAGGTATACTGAACACTCACACACACAGCTCGCACTCGCACACACACAGCAGCAGCACGCCCAGTGCGCGCGCGCCGCCGCCCGCGCCGGACCGCTGGCGCGACTCACTGCGCAGGAATGACAAGGTATACTGAACACTCACACACACAGCTCGCACTCGCACACACACAGCAGCAGCACGCCCAGTGCGCGCGCGCCGCCGCCCGCGCCGGACCGCTGGCGCGACTCACTGCGCAGGAATGACAAGGTATACTGAACACTCACACACACAGCTCGCACTCGCACACACACAGCAGCAGCACGCCCAGTGCGCGCGCGCCGCCGCCCGCGCCGGACCGCTGGCGCGACTCACTGCGCAGGAATGACAAGGTATACTGAACACTCACACACACAGCTCGCACTCGCACACACACAGCAGCAGCACGCCCAGTGCGCGCGCGCCGCCGCCCGCGCCGGACCGCTGGCGCGACTCACTGCGCAGGAATGACAAGGTATACTGAACACTCACACACACAGCTCGCACTCGCACACACACAGCAGCAGCACGCCCAGTGCGCGCGCGCCGCCGCCCGCGCCGGACCGCTGGCGCGACTCACTGCGCAGGAATGACAAGGTATACTGAACACTCACACACACAGCTCGCACTCGCACACACACAGCAGCAGCACGCCCAGTGCGCGCGCGCCGCCGCCCGCGCCGGACCGCTGGCGCGACTCACTGCGCAGGAATGACAAGGTATACTGAACACTCACACACACAGCTCGCACTCGCACACACACAGCAGCAGCACGCCCAGTGCGCGCGCGCCGCCGCCCGCGCCGGACCGCTGGCGCGACTCACTGCGCAGGAATGACAAGGTATACTGAACACTCACACACACAGCTCGCACTCGCACACACACAGCAGCAGCACGCCCAGTGCGCGCGCGCCGCCGCCCGCGCCGGACCGCTGGCGCGACTCACTGCGCAGGAATGACAAGGTATACTGAACACTCACACACACAGCTCGCACTCGCACACACACAGCAGCAGCACGCCCAGTGCGCGCGCGCCGCCGCCCGCGCCGGACCGCTGGCGCGACTCACTGCGCAGGAATGACAAGGTATACTGAACACTCACACACACAGCTCGCACTCGCACACACACAGCAGCAGCACGCCCAGTGCGCGCGCGCCGCCGCCCGCGCCGGACCGCTGGCGCGACTCACTGCGCAGGAATGACAAGGTATACTGAACACTCACACACACAGCTCGCACTCGCACACACACAGCAGCAGCACGCCCAGTGCGCGCGCGCCGCCGCCCGCGCCGGACCGCTAACGTATACTCAACACACACACGGCACCGCTATTCTACCCACACACATTCCACACGCCGCGTCTACATAAGCAACACCGTACAGTGCCACTTGCTTGTGTTTGCGCGTGTGATGATGATGCGGGCCGCTGCCGGCGGTGCGGGCCGTGCACAGTAGCGCTGCCGGCCTGCGCCTGCACGTTGTACGCGGCGGGCACTGGGAGCGGGGGCCGGGTATCGCCGTATGTTTGTATTGCCGCGTGCGGTGCGGGCCGTGCACAGTAGCGCTGCCGGCCTGCGCCTGCACGTTGTACGCGGCGGGCACTGGGAGCGGGGGCCGGGTATCGCCGTATGTTTGTATTGCCGCGTGCGGTGCGGGCCGTGCACAGTAGCGCTGCCGGCCTGCGCCTGCACGTTGTACGCGGCGGGCACTGGGAGCGGGGGCCGGGTATCGCCGTATGTTTGTATTGCCGCGTGCGGTGCGGGCCGTGCACAGTAGCGCTGCCGGCCTGCGCCTGCACGTTGTACGCGGCGGGCACTGGGAGCGGGGGCCGGGTATCGCCGTATGTTTGTATCGCCGCGTGCGGTGCGGGCCGTGCACAGTAGCGCTGCCGGCCTGCGCCTGCACGTTGTACGCGGCGGGCACTGGGAGCGGGGGCCGGGTATCGCCGTATGTTTGTATCGCCGCGTGCGGTGCGGGCCGTGCACAGTAGCGCTGCCGGCCTGCGCCTGCACGTTGTACGCGGCGGGCACTGGGAGCGGGGGCCGGGTATCGCCGTATGTTTGTATCGCCGCGTGCGGTGCGGGCTGTGCACAGTAGCGCTAGCGTTTAGACGGTGAGATGTTGTCAGAATAGACTGGTTGAACATGTTATAATGGACCTCTGCACATTACTACATAGTAGTACGGATATGTTGTCATTGAGATCGTCAAAGTGTTGTGTATGCTACTCTGGTCGACGTCATTCAGCCAAAGCTGGTCGAGATTGAAAATCAGCCCTGTGGCTTTGTTTCGCTCTCTACCCAGTCCCAGCATTATGCTGAGCGATGGTTGTTTCACGTAGAATTGACGCTTATTTTCCCGTTTTTTTTTTAAATGACGTTTGGTCATAGTTGGCGCTTATAAACTCTACTTATTATTATGTTATCAGGTGCACACGACGAGCGCGGACGTGACGCCGGCGCTCAAGTCCGCCACGCAGTACACGCCGCTCACGCACGCGCACCCGCATCTACATCTAGCCATAGACAGGTATGGAAATACTAATGTCTGTTGTCATAAACGTTATTGACATCAAATGTCAAGCTGTAAGCCCGTAAAACACAGGCTTGGCGCCCTGAAACAGTAACACGGGCTCACGGTAGATCGCGAAGGAGGAGGCGGGACGACCTGAATGGCTTCCTTAAGAATTGGAAGGGAGAGAGAGGCGCAAGCTTGAGGCCGCTCGAAGGAATGGAGAAATGACTTTTGCCTGGCCGTGGGACAGTGTGGGCTAGTAATAATAATAGTTTGAGTCGATAAATTGAACTAAGAGCAAACTCATCACAAATAATAAAAAAAAAAATTGTCGGTTTGGTGTCGATATGTTTTGTTTGCGTCATTGCTTGTTAACGTATATATTATTATTTAACTATACTAATTTACAGCTATGACAGTATATAAGATACAGAGTCAATTGTACGTTTTTATTACGTTTGTTTAGCTTTTTGGGTTTGATTGGTTGTAGTGATGTGTGGGTTTGTTTTGTGCTGGGTTGATGACATTCAAAGATTATGCGTAGTTGAAAGATTAAAATAGGAATAAATGGCAACAGCTTTGTTTTTTGTTTGTATTGAAATTATATAAAAAAATTATTAAGATAGTGTTAAGTTAAGTGTTGGATAATATGGATATTATTGGTTTTAAAAATAAAATTTTAATAGCTTTTATGGTTTCGTGTTTATTTTTATTTGAATTAGTATTTATTTATTGAAAATGAAGTGATGAAGTGTTGGTCGACTGTTTCCAGCCGCAACAATGCACCGAGCGGCTCGCCGACGGCGCTGGGAGCGCGCGGGCGCTGGAGCGGCGGCGCGGGGGGCGCGGGCGGCGCGGGGGGCGGGGGCGGCCCGGGCGCGGGCGGGGCGGGCGCGCGGCGCGGGGCGCACTACCCGCACCTGCAGTGCCCGCCCACTTTTCAGCCCGAGACGTACTCGCTGCAGCGCATGCCGCCGCGCGACCACGACTAGCTATAGGGAGCGGCGCCGCGGGGGGCGGGCGGGGGGGGCGCGCGGGGCGCACTACCCGCACCTGCAGTGCCCGCCCACGTTTCAGCCCGAGACGTACTCGCTGCAGCGCATGCCGCCGCGCGACCACGACTAGCTATAGGGAGCGGCGCCGCGGGGGGCGGGCGGGGGGGGCGCGCGGGGCGCACTACCCGCACCTGCAGTGCCCGCCCACGTTTCAGCCCGAGACGTACTCGCTGCAGCGCATGCCGCCGCGCGACCACGACTAGCTATAGGGAGCGGCGCCGCGGGGGGCGGGCGGGGGGGGCGCGCGGGGCGCACTACCCGCACCTGCAGTGCCCGCCCACGTTTCAGCCCGAGACGTACTCGCTGCAGCGCATGCCGCCGCGCGACCACGACTAGCTATAGGGAGCGGCGCCGCGGGGGGCGGGCGGGGGGGGCGCGCGGGGCGCACTACCCGCACCTGCAGTGCCCGCCCACGTTTCAGCCCGAGACGTACTCGCTGCAGCGCATGCCGCCGCGCGACCACGACTAGCTATAGGGAGCGGCGCCGCGGGGGGCGGGCGGGGGGGGCGCGCGGGGCGCACTACCCGCACCTGCAGTGCCCGCCCACTTTTCAGCCCGAGACGTACTCGCTGCAGCGCATGCCGCCGCGCGACCACGACTAGCTACAGCGCACGCCGCACTGGCCGCACACGCAACGACCTGACCCGTTCTATTAACTCATACAAAATGCTGCCCAAACAGGACACACGTCCTACAATTCTCCCAGTTACAAATTACTTATTTTGTTTCCCAAAACACACGACTACTTATAAAAACTCACAAACGAAATACTGTGTACAAATTAATATTTCCTTTATAACCATAAAAAACTCCACAATTTCTTCTCACGACATGTAAAAAATAACTAAAAAAACCCAATTTAATAAACAGCACCCAGTCAATTATAATCCATCTACACCTACAATCAATTTAAAATCAGTATCCAAATGAAAACTACAAAAATCAATGACTTCCACGAAACGATTTTTTCAAACTAGCGATAAACTACCAACAAATTGAAATGAAAAACTATTAAATTACACATATTTATCACAAAATGTAATATGCTACGCTCAATTATTTTATAATTTAAATTGTATATAATTAGAAGTAAACAAAATCACCACTTAGATAAAATTATAATACGATTAATTAATGTTAAAAATAATTAAAAACATATCTCTTTAAAACTAAAAAAGAAGGTGTTTCACAAAACGACAGGCTTATTACGTGTTATTTAAAGCTTACATTAAACAGTTAATATATGAAGATTTGTGTCGCAAATGTTCAGTTATATTGTTACCTTTACAGCTTCTATTATTTAATTGAAAGTTACTAAACAAATACTCGTAAATTCTATGATAACGGAATATTTAAGAGTGTATGATTTCATCTGAACGAACTCTTCCGTACTACAAAGCTGGACATGATGTCTTCCAACTATTAATTACCTAACAATGGCTTACCTCCAGCTTTTAATGACTTCATATGTTTCCTGACCAAGGATGCTCGTATAGATTAAGTTCTTTAAGTGCAGAGTCTACTTAGTTTCATCATCATGTTTTCGTGTTACGCGTAACATTTTGCTAGTAGTTGAGAGTGCAACATGATACAACGGCAACATATAAACGATATTGCTGCACCAATGTTTAGCAGATATACCACGAAACGGGGTTATAGGCTTCCTGTATTGAATGTGTAAACTTGTACATAAAGTGGATGTATGTGTGAATGGTGCACACGCTAGCGTCCGATGTGTCGCGTACGTGTGTAGCTGTACGATGTTGAGTAGGTGTTACCTGAAGCTATGTGTAGCGACCGGCGCTCGGTCTCCGCTCACTGTAACTTTACTTAACGTTGTCCGCAAAGGGTGGTTGTAACTCTTACGGAACTCAATCATATAAAAGTCGTGTAGTTGAAATCTCCAATTTCATTACATTTACTTTCTAAATATACTTAGTGATGGGTTTGTAACATTGCAAGGCGTTAGAAGGAGGGGTCTCAGAATGTTTAGAAAAATAAATGATCGTGATTTGAGACACTTTATGTAATATAGAACAATGTAACTAAATACGTTTATTTGTGTAATAAGTTGCGCGGTAAGATGTGTATTGGCGAGCGGTGTGTCTCTGGCGCCTCTATCAGTCAATATCGAGCACATCAAAGTACGTCGAAAGTTAACTGATTAGACCTGTATTAAAATGATGCCAAAAATATGTTAAATCGCTGATATTGATTGCTATAGGTGTTCGTCGCGAGAATGTCACCGCTGCCAAGAGGCACGGATTTAGTGTGTGTTCCGAAATATTAAACAGTATACTGGCCAGTGCTCATGACGTCTTGAATCCGACGCCATATTGTACTGGTGTGCCACCATAGTGTACCGGTGAGACAAATTTCATAAGTGATGTATTAGTAGTATATCAAACGTCAAACGGGCGTGTTTTCATCAGACTGAGGATTATTTTAAAATTTATAATTTCAACGCACTGGCCAGTATATTTTGGAACGAATCAACAGTATGTCGTCTATTCATGACGTCATGAGCACTGGCCAGTATACTGCTTTATATTTCAGAACACACATAGTTAGCTCCAGTACGGCACGTCGCGAACCTGGGATGACGTTTGTTGATGTGGAACGACGTAACGTTCAAGAAAATGACGTATAAATAGTTGTAGTGTCTTTACCTTGTTACTTCCCACTGTGTTGAGACGGTGAAGTCGTGACGTGTCGTGCTTTAGTATATTATAAAAATGCCGAGTGAGGAGGTACTGCCGGTTGATTATGTAAACATGTCGAAGTGAAGCCTTGGGTGAAGTGATCACGAAGTGAGCTGACATTCCATCTAGATTACATGGATTGACAGCTCACTTCGTGATCACTTCACTCAAGCCTTCACTTCGACGTGTTAACAGAATCAACCGGCTGTACGTGCACGTGTGCACACACGTGCACAGCGTGGGGTAAGTCTGACGCGCGTGCGCTGCCGCCAGGGGGCGCTACGTGTGCTCACTAGATAGATACACTTAATGAGAAAATGTGCTTTAAGTAAAACACCATAGCGACTAAATTATTTAATCATGGCTTCCAACTTATATTGTGTTTTATTGCGAGATATTTTAAAATTAATATTATTAATTTTAGAAGAAGACTGGATGTTTATAGCATATTGTTAATGTATACAGCTGTATGAGGCAGTCTATTGCGCACAATACAGTGTATTCGCTGACGAACTACGACGACACTCGACTGAGTGCGACCCTCCGTAGACAAATATTATTGTATTTTATTTCACGACGCCGCCTCGCCACTTCCTAGTAAATCACTGGTGACTACTTAAACGACTCGTCACTGTATTCTGTCCCTGCGACTGCATCGAAGTGGCGTGGCGGGTGATATCACTTAGGTATACAACATTATGATACGTAGATAGATAAATCGCTGTCCTATTTTAAAACAACGCTTATAGCAAGCCGTCGACTGTTTCGAGGAATTTTATTTTTATTAGATGTGATAAGAGAAATAATTTCATAGTAAGTATAAATTATTGTTTTACGATATACAATGAGATGTCCACACTTGTTCGGTTACGCGTGTATTCGTAATGCGGACAATGTTATGAATGACTATTAAATATATTTTATACAAAACGATGCTGTGTTTAATTAGCACTGATCTCCTGTGGTGTGGCATTGTGCGCGGCGTCGCGTGTACTGCGCGCCGTAAGAAGGCGCCCATTGTGCTCCGCTTATAACGAACATAAGTAATGAGGGCGGTGCAGCGCTGATAGTCCGGCCGCGCGGAGCGACGGAGCCTGTCATGAACTCGTTGGACACAATGGGAATTAGCTAAAAGCTCTAAGAGACCGTTTTGTATTAGGTAACAATTTAATTGAACTTTTATTTACGTATGCTTTTTGATGTGTTGGATGAACTCCATCGTTTTCTTGACATGATTTCATATTTCGTTATCTATCCCTTTAACAAGACGGTTTTATGCTCGAGATATGCTCGTGGAGCAAATACCTACATGAATATGTTTGGTACAATATTTGCAACCGGACAGCTCAGCACTTTTGGCTGCGTGCATTTCCATAAATGCATGTATCGCACTATTACTAGTTAGGACGTGTTCGACTACCAATCGCATTACTCAAATCAAACCATCTTACTGCTAATTTAGCAGAATTAACATTTTATAATTATAATAGATTGTAGTATTCAATACACTTTTAAACCATATTTGTTCATATCATTAAACCAGTGATCGTGCACCAACCACCAAACCATATCAACCAAATACCAACCAACCCTAAGGTTATTGCCAAACCACGCAGGCGCTAATCTTTACATATTTTTATACCGGCAAATAATTCAAAGTCAAAGTCAAAACGTTTATTCCAATTATGCCATTAAACGGCACTTTTGTACGTCATTCACATTTCAAATAATATAAAATACTAAAGTGACTCTATTGTCCATTCGGAAAGGTAGATTCTTATGGAGAAGAACGGACAAGAAACTCCATAGTAAATTAGTTAATTAGCAAGTAAAAGTCTGTTCTGCAGTTTATGTTTGTGCATGTGATGTGTTTATAATGTAGTTTTGACGTTGGAGGGCCACCTACAATGTGGACCTCACGGCCGAGGTGGCGGGATGTGGCGGCGCTAGCACGTGGGTGTGACACTACTGGACCTGTCGATGTTGTGATGCAAGCACAGACGCAGCCTACTACGAACATGTAAAGAATCCATTATTTATTTACACATATATGCATTTGTGCTACCCTAATGACGCTATTGGATCACAATTAGTGCTTGTGAAACGAATCCCACGAAGTGCAACAAACACTCGTCCTATTGTCGTTACAAAACTGCTAATGTGAGTTACATTACTGTTGTGTAACTTGACCCAGCTAATGTGTTGAGGCCACATGTGGGGAAATTAATGTGACACAATAATATGACCGTGTAGCGATTCTCTTAGATAACCAGTTTACTTTTAGACATGAGTAACATAAATTAATGTGACGTTTATTTGCTTAATTTAAAAAGTCTTAAAAAAATAATTGGGATTGGTATTCATAAGGACCTTCACGATCGAAGGCTTTGTGAGTATGCATTCGAGCTTTCGAATTCTTAATTAGTAAATATGAGATTCCTTCGTATCCACGTCATGTCATCACGTAGGTACCTACTATTAGCAAAATAATTTGTAAGCTAAACTTTCTTTTCCTAAGTAGAATGTCCTAAAAACAAAATATTGTGAAAATAATAGTCACACCACACATTGATATAAGATTTTTAAATTTTACAAGCGATCAGTTTATAAAATAGTTAGGGATATTATCCAACTTCGGTTTAAGTAACTCTCCGAGTCTGCAGCGGTATGCAATCCCCTATCACCAGGTACTCTACTGAACTAGGTACGCACCTACCTACAACTAAGTCGTGTGAATACTAATTCACACGACTTTCACTAGCTGAAGGGTGGTCACCCTTCGGTGCAGCGCAGACGACAGACTATCCGTGACGCACTTTTTAGTGTGTCAAAATAGAACCTAAACAATTATATGCAGTACCTAACGCATACGACGCACAAAAAGTCCGGCGCACAAAAAGTATACAATCTGCATTCGCCCCGCCGATAGAGTGATCGCAGATGTGCGTCGTGTGCGTTGAGTATGCGTAAAATCCGCGACAGACTTTTTGCATGCCATGCAGACATTTTGGGCGCCACAGACTCGATCGCACAAAAAGTGTGTCGTCTGCGCTGCACCTCCTACTGAAATAATTGTTTTTATTATTTGATAACTAGGTATTGATATCGAAAACTTGTCATATTGACATCGATAGCTTTTGCTGGCAGCCGACAGCAGAAGTTCATTTAAAAAAAAGCAAAAGCGATCAAAAACAAGGCAAGAGTGACGGCACGGTTGGCGCAGTGGTTGAGCGATTGACTGCTGCGCCTCGTGTCGCGGGTTCTATTCCCGCAGGGAACAAATTATTGCATGGTCTACAGATAGTTGTTCCGGGTCCGGCTGTTTGTGTATGTGAACTGTATGTTTGTAAAGCACGATACAGGAGAAAATCCTAGTGTGGAGCGAGTAAAAAAAATGGTCATTAACGCATTTAAAATGTTAGAAGGGTCCAGAAAGAAATAAAAGTAATTCGCTCGAAGCGTACATTTTGATAGTCTGCTACTCCGTAGAAGTAACTTTGCTACGCCGTAACAAGCAGTTTCGCATACTAAATTATTACTAGAACAGAACAAGCGTAGACCATGCACTTTCCTATCGATATCCTACCCAACAACAACTGTTATGTAGCTTCTCCCTAGCTAGTAGCAAAGTAAGGTAGTATCTACCTACCTACCTAAGTAGTAGGTACATAGGTATTGCAATCGAACATTGATGCCTTAATCCCAGGAGGGGCTGCATGTATGTACGTACTGATGTTGTCTCGAAACTCAGCGATATTAATCAAACGAGACGTCTCGGGCTTCGCTAACGTACTTATGTCTACGTTACACAGAGATACAGTCGGTCGTCAGTTAGAGTATTTGCCTACAGAGTGCTAGCGACATCACAACCAGCGTAGCGAACGATCATGGCTGATCGCTTCGTGCATCAGGCGGTGCGAACGATGTTTTCTTTCATTTTATTTCGTTCATACATTTCCGAACAGTATCGCATGTAATAATACGGTATGCAGAAAGGATCCCAGAAGCGGGAGGTTCTAGCGTGTACTTGTAGGAGATACGTGACGGACAACCTGCCCCCTCCGCCCGCGCCTCGCGCCCCTCGCCCGTCCCGCCCCGCTCTCGCAATCCAAATAAATAATATATTATGTATACATACGTATAAATTGGATCGAGAAGCGATTGCTCCGCTCCGCGGGGACTTGAATTACGGTGAAGACATTCACCTTAAAATATTGGTACGTCCGGAGTCCGGGCGCCGCGGCGCTCGATTTATGTAGGATCGCACTAGCGCCGCGCCGCCGACTTGCCCGCGGTACGTACACCAGTGGTTACAGTCACAGGACGGTACCGGTCTTACCATAAATCCGCGGGATTCGTTTAAGCGAATTTACCACAAATCAAAGAGAATGGCCCGACTCGCAGTTTAATTTTAATCCCATTTGTCCTTTTGCTTAGTTGAAAATGGCTACCTTACGCGTTCTGTGAAATTCTAAATCCAATTAGCTGGAATTCATTTCCACTTGAATTCGTAGAAGCACATGTTAGATGCTTTGATGAGCTCTGCCTAGATAATCGTGATACAGGAAACCTAGGCAGAACCTGGAATTGACTGCGTGCAGTCACATAATAATATAGTAGCTACCGTCATGGCGCTGGCAGGACTATTTACAGGGGGGTGCATCTTCAAAACTCCGCCTCGATAAGGATAGGTTTTTTTGGTATTTACAGAGAGATAGAACTAATTTTGTTGACTTATGCAGAGAAGATTAGTGCAAGGCCTAAAGCGAGGATGCTTGAAGTAGGTAGCTAGGATTTGTTAGGTCTATTTTAAAACATTTCATTTGTCTCATATTTTAATCACAGGAGGAAGAACAGGAGGGTGCAAGAGCACCCCCTTGCACCCCTTCTCCGGCGCCCATGCCTACCTACCACCAACAAATATCTAATAACAGCAGTTTGTGAGCCGTTTCACAACGTGGCGCATACGTTGTCGTTGAGTAATTGTTATCTATGTCATCAACAATATTAGTGATGTGTAGAACAGTTTAGAACTGTGTCACAGCTAACTAATCAATAAATCGATGTTTGTTTCTATTGGCTCGCGGCAGGCAGGCTGTGCACTGCAGCCTCGTCCTCGCTCACATTAATTCGCGGCCGGCGACACAGACCGGCCGGGACTCATTTGAATACGCGTTTGTCAGTTGTTTAATGCTAATTCCGGTATCGGCGAGTAGCACACACGCGCGCCGCCGCAGGGCAGTTACGTCAGCCAAAGAATGACTGATTGATGATATCTTGGTGGTACTTTTCTACAATAGGTATTGTTTCGGAAATTTATTGAAGTTTAGCTGAACAAAGTAATCTGCTTCTACTAAGTAGACCCGAAGACTTCTTCGGGCACGGTTCAGACGATATAAAAAACGAAAATATCTAATACTTCTGTAATACTTCAGTCTTTGCTGGATAATCACGACTTGCGATTTTGCCAAGAGGAACTTTTGTTAATTTTTGCAATAAATTTGAGTATACGACCAAATGAATACTAGAAAATCCTGAAAGAAGACCTATTTGTTTTGAATACGATTTAACGTAAGAAGGATAGACGGTACCATAAAACGTGAATGTCATAATACTATTTCAAGCGGCGCAGGTACACGCGAGACTGTTTCATTACACTAAATAATACACGGCGATACATCAGGCGCCGCTCAACTCAACATAATACACATGAAATAGCCGTCAGTCCGGAGCACTCTCCGCGATTACCTCTCATATCAGATTTCTTACGCGGCGGATAAAAAACGCACTTATCATTGACGGCTGTGACTTATGAGTCCAATCTAATCGCGGGTATTCGTGGAGCTTTTAGTTGATCACGAGGAGGATTGTTCAAATTATTGAGTTACGCACAATTGTTAATATTGCTTATTGGTCGACAGGTTATCAAGAAAGTATTTTGATGACTTGTGTTTTTCTTTCTATCTTAGAAGCTGCTGATAGGTATACTTCAGTTGCTGGCGAGAGACAGAGGTGTATTTGCTAGCTTTTGTCACTAACTCAACTAACACAGGATTTTAGTTGATAAAATCCAAAACAATATTCTGCATGGATTGCATATTTCTAGGTAAATTCATAATGAGTTGTATTGAGCGCCGATGAGCCAGTAGCCTCGACAACACGCCAATATAATCTGCCACATGAACATTTGTGCTGATAACTGTGCATTTCCGGCGCTCAGCGTTTGTGTCAATATCGGTATAATTTCGCTATTATGGGCGCAGCTCCAGTATGTCCCCATCCGTCAAGCGAGACGGTTCCTCGGAGATATTTGCTGTGTAAGCTGTGTGCACTCGAACGTTACAAAGGAAGTTACAGAAGATCCATCCTAATTAATCTGTGATAATGTTTTGGTGGAAGGGAAGACCTAACTATAAATAGCGCTGTCCTAGTACCCCCTGCGGTGCGTGCTGCATTATGTTTCGTGTGATCACAAAATCAAAAACAGTACAAAAAATTGAGGCTCATCATCGTTGTCTGTTTTATCGCCGTCCTATCAAAGCTTCCATCATTTGGGAAGTTTTTTTATCTACTTATAAGACGTATTGGGTACAAGAGTGTGAGTGATTGAGTTTGATATCATCACCCTTGCAGGCCTTAGCATCCGGACCTTCTGCGCGTGTAGGTAGTTGGGGCCGGGCCGGGTAGGCGGTATCGTGTTGATTCAGCGCGAACTGTCGATGCGTCACAAGCGGTGTTTGCGGAGAGATGCACCACACACATATACTACATACACGTAGGCACATAGGCGCATACTGCGCTGCTCACTGCTCCGAGCCTCGGACGTGCGCGTGCCAGCTCTGAGACCCTGGCCCACTCAGGCGTCACTTCGGCGTAAGTTTCTAGCATTCCCTATATTGTATCAATATTGTATATATTAAAAATTGACAACTACAACTAATATGAGCACTAAATACTTGCTCACGTAAACAAAAAAGCCATCGCTACCAAAAATATTCTGCAAGCAAAAGTATAGGTCCCTCCTTCCTTCCTCAAATTTGCATGTGCCCCACATCAGTTTGATCATCAGATCATCTCCACATTTCAGTTCACAAGCCGGGGCTAGAGACTTCATTTTTGGGGCACGTGCAGTGTGCAGTGTTCACTTTTTGCCGCTAAGACTTGACATGCAGTTACTTGAATAAATTCATCACGTCATAGATTACTAGAGTCCTTAGAAAATTGCTTTGCGAATATGTTTGTTGTCCCGTAGTGTATGTGCACACTGCATGTGTGGGTTTTCGAGTAAACTGTCCAGTCTTCATCGAGCACTGCTGTATAGTGTGTACGTATGTACTGTGAGTAGGTACACAGTGGTCTTATTAACTGCAAGACAGTGCGACTGTACTCTGTGAGACAGTTAAGTAAACTGGTAATGAAAATAAGAGTGTCTCTAGGCACTAGCATGAGTTGTTGAGGCTTACGTCACAATTGGATGGCTTATGGTATAAACATAACTTATACATAGATCGCCTTGACTTGGTCTGTAAAAATAATATAAGGAATTGAATTAATGAATACCTAAATTTTTCATAGACACAGTGAATCAAACAATAGAGCTGGGTTTTCAGTTAGGTTTTCAAAATGGGGCTGACTACTATCAAAGTGGCGCGTAGTTTTAGATGAAAAGATGGGTAATACTTAGATATGTATTAAAAATGATAACTTTCATTTGATTAGATCGTCAAAAACTATTTCCTCTCATTTGTACCAACCTAAACCTACCTGCATCACATAACCTATACTTCATCATCATCATCATATCAGCCGAACGACGTCCACTGCTGGACATAGGCCTCCCCCAAGCGTCGCCACAACGTCTCTGTGCGTCTCGCATCTATCGGTTACCCGCGACCTTCACCAGGTCATCGGTCTACCTTGTGGAAGGCCTTCCAACGTTACGTCTTCCAGTACGCGGTCGCCACTCCAGAACTTTTCGGCCCCATCGACCAATGTGCCCTGCCCGCTGCCACTTTAGTTTGACAATCCTTCGGGTTATGTCGGTAACCTTGTTTCTCTTGCGAATATCATCATTCCTGATTCGATCAGGAAAGGAAACTCCAAGTATTGCCCTCTCCATTGCCCTTTGAGTGACTTTAAGCCTTCTGATGAGGCCCATTGTAAGCGACCACGTTTCAGCTCCGTATGTCATCACTGGCAACACGCACTGTGGTATGTGGGACGAGAAGATACCGCGCAACTTCCCGAACGCTGCCCATCCGAGTCGTATTCGACGGTTGACCTCTTTCTCGAAGTTGGCCCTACCTAACTGGACCGTTTGTCCTAGGTAGACGTATTCGTCTACAACTTCGAGTGTAGAGTTTCCGATCTTGACGGGAGTGGGTGCTACATGGGTATTTACCATGATCTTGGTTTTGTCCATGTTTATTTTGAGACCCACCCTTTCGGAAGCTCTACTGAGTTATCGAGCATTGTACTGAGGTCCTCCGTAGTCTCAGTCATGACGACTATATCGTCGGCAAATCGAAGGCAAATCGAACCTATACTTAATGTAAGATAATGCGAATTCGATTTTATAAACCTTGAAAGAAAACAGACTGCCCATAATACATAAACAAACGATCAAATGAAACTCAAAAACTGCAATCACAGACTACAATAGTGTTTATCTCACTTTGAGAAGGGTTCGTGTAGTGGTGGCGCCATCTGAGGTCAGCTTTCACTTGTCAACCCCATTGGTGGCAATGAGTGCGTAAACGACCGATTAGTATCAATCGGTGAGAAAAAAAAATATTTAAACCTGTTTAGTCGTTAAAACTAAATAAGTGTAATTAAACAGTCAGAAAGTGTGAATTTATACAATTTCGTGATAAGAACAATGAAACAACTCCTACTGGCAA
Source organism: Lacanobia wlatinum (assembly GCA_947578705.1). Classification (NCBI taxonomy): domain Eukaryota; kingdom Metazoa; phylum Arthropoda; class Insecta; order Lepidoptera; family Noctuidae; genus Lacanobia; species Lacanobia wlatinum. The sequence goes on from OX388026.1 coordinate 1,398,772, forward strand.
GAAGAAATAAAAATAATAGATAAAAGGTTCCTCTCCGGCGGGAAATCGAACCCTAGTCTCCCGCGTAGCAGGCGGGGGTACTTACCTCTATACTACCGAAGATCGACGTCGTAACGGCTAAATAGTGGCCTAGACTCGTTATCATTGTGCTGCTCTTATCACAAGTCATTTTTGGGGATCAGCGCAACATGTCTGCCCTTTCCTTACATCTCCATTATCAAGTCATAATTTCCTGTTTCGTGCAGGCGATCGTATCAATAGTCAGGAACATCTGCTGCAGATGGTCTACCATTAACTCTAGTTCTACTATTGTTTAAAATGAGAGAGTATGTTGAAATGTTTGTAAATCAATAACACATTAACGGATGCACGGATTTGAATTAAATTGGAACAAGGGTAGAGCATGGCTCGGATGAGGACAATGCGTAATTTTGGCTAGGTAGTGCATTTCCGTTTGATAATTGTTATAATTTGATTTTCATTCAAGAAAAGCCGCAAAAGCTAGAACAGCTAGTAATATTATGAAGAAGTATAATTAACCTTTTGACCGCTTGTGTCGCATTTATGCGACACATATTTCCGTGCCCCTACCGCTCGTGTCGTATTTCTGCGACAGAGAACATGCATGCTTTTTCGGTTTATTTTCATCATATTACAATACTCAATATCTTTATTGCAATTCACATGTATTCTTAGGTGGTAAAAACAGGTTTAGTTCATGTGGACCCTGTCGGGCACAGCAAGATAAGTAGGAGAGAGGAAGCATTTTTTAACTATGTAAAATTATTAATAGGATAGAATGTCATTTATTTATTATTATTAATAGAATATAATGTCATTTATTTATTATTGTTAATAGAATAGAATGTCATTTGTTTATTATTATTAATATGATACTATGTTATTTATTTATTTATTATGATTAATAAGATAGAGTAATATTAAGTAATATTAATATTCAACAGTGATATTATTGTTTTATAAATTATATAGATTTATTTATTAAAACATTGCAAAGCTATTTATTTTTTTAAGTTATCCATTATTGATTTATCATATTATTCATTATTATTATTATTCATTATATTTGTTACGTACTTAATTAATTAATAGAGAGCACAGAAACAATTAGATGCATATTTATTCATAATTTATCATTTAAATATTCGCTTAAACTATAGTAACATTTGCTTATAAGGAAAAGCTTTAGTTTGTTGATAAAAGTGTTATATTTATTTAAATTCTTTATAACTTCAGGTAAGTTATTATAGATTTTTATGCACATGACGAAGGTACTATTAGAGTGCATTTGTAGTCGCGATGTAGGTAAGTTTAACCTATTTTTATGCCTTAAACTAATTTTGGTTTGAATGTCCTCTCTTTTTGTAAAGAATTCTGGGTACTTACGCACGAACTTACAAACTTCAAATATATAGAGACAGGGTAGGGATAGAATCTTTAGCTCCTGGAAGTGGGGTTTACAGCTATCGGTGGCTTCAATATTTACTAAGATTCTAATTAGTTTTTTTTGTAGGGTAAATAGCGTGGGCGCGTCAGTGCTGTTGCCCCATAAGATAACGCCGTATTTAAGCCATGCGTAGGCGTAAGCGTAGTAAGTTACTAGTGCACTTTTAAGGTCTGTTGTTTTTTTAATCTCGCGGAGGGCGTATGAAAATTTAGAGAATTTATTAACTGCGTGGTAAAACTAAAACCATTATAAAATAGAGTTTTTTTTTTAGTCGATACAACAATTGCTACAGTAAATAAGGAGTATTTATTGTAGGTATTATTTTATCGATTTGTAGCCGCGCGCTAGGGGCACGGCAAGCCAAGCGGTCAAAAGGTTAAGTTACGCTATCGCTAAGTCAAAGTGGAGTCTTTTACACCCAAAGGTTGACTGGTAGAGAATGTCTTGTTGCATTAAATCCGCCCATGTACCAATATTGTTCATGAAGTTTAAATAAATAAATAAATTGGCTAATTTTATCCCGGTAAATAAAACTGGTTCCTATAGTGCCACTATTTTGGCCCGTCGCGACGAAGCTCCAAAGTCTTGAGCATCGACGACGAATTGCTAGCCTGTCGGTTTTCTACCGGTTGCATTTTGGGGAATGTGCGACGGAATTGCATAATTTCCTTCCGCCAAGCCCGTTCCATCATCGGACCACAAGACGAACGGCGATGCGCCACCGGTACATGGTGGACATCCCACCCACGCGCACAAAACGTTTTGGGAACACATTCATAGTGCGTGCAGCTAAGGAGTGGAGTTCCCTGCCGGAGTCTCTGTTTCCTGATAGCTATAACTTGGGAGTATTTAAGTCAAAAGTGAATAGGTTACTTCTAGGCAAGCGTGCTCCATCTTCGACCACATCATCGCTAACTATCAGGTGAGATAGTGGTCAAACGCGAGCCTATAAATAGTAAAAAAAAGTGCAGGTTACGGAAACCAAGCCGTGGTCCATCATCGATAGGATCAGGTCTGCTGTCATTCTAGTGAGCTGTAATTAGTGTGCGGATGAACGGGTTGCTGTAATTATGTTTAATGAGATGCGATCGCGTTATTATGCCGATATTGCTGCACTCGTATCAGCTACTGTCAGAGGTGGCGTATAGTCTGTGTTACAGGCTTTATAGGTTACGTAGGCTACACAGCAGTATTGGCTCAAAAGCCAGATTTTAATTCAAGTTTTTATTAATACATTCAATTTAATGTTTGTACCGTAATCATTAACGTAATCGTAACTTGTGAGATCTTGCCAGCACGTTGCATTTGCAATCCTATTTGCAGAAATCTAAACGTTATAGGGTAGTGTCTTGAATATCCAGATTAACTTTCTGATCCTACTTACAACCTATTCAAGATGTGGAAAAGTTTGGTACACGTTCTGATAATGGCTCTTAAATTAATTAATTTTCCAAAGGATTGAAAGAGTACAACATTGTACTAAGTTACAGAGTTAGTCACCTCCAGATGATAGAATATTTCATTTAAATCCGTCAAGTTAAATCCAATGTAGGTCAAGAGAAAATAACAACTCAAGCGTCGCAATAAAACAATGGCACTTGTACTAAGAATTGTATTTAATTAGTAAACAGTAGTTTACAACTTTAAATAGAAGCCATTGAAACTTACACTGACATTCATTTCACTTACTTGTTTTGATTATTACAAAGGGCGCGCGGGCGGCGGCGGCGTACTCCCGCTTGACCCGTTTCACGAGAGCCCGAGCCCATACAATAAAGTTTGCGACAAATACAGTCGTTACGGGGATGAGCTCGTAAAAATAATACCTTCGAGTCGCGCTCATTGTAAACGAGCTAAGTTTTTCTATTTCCTGCGTGCCCCCTCCCCCCGCGCATTGGTATCACCTTCACCTCCCCTCGGTCCCACGCGGCGGTTGTTGATGAGCAGTGAGATCACCTGTCGCGTGACGTCACTAGGAGTGATGGCGCTCGGTCAAGTCGTACTAGTGATGTGGGCGAGTAAGCGGGTGAGTACTCGCTCAAGTGGATACCTACAGTCACGTTTTAACTTCGCTGTTGTTTTTGCAATATCTTTTTTTCGCAACTGCGTTTTTTATTTGAAAGTGATTTGGTTGTTTGATACATATTACTATGGCCTATTCATTAACTCTTTAAACTGAAAGAATATGTACTTAAATATTACTGTCCATGTTTGTTTCAATCATTTTTGTTTGTTTCGATAAGAAGAAGAAGCTCCCTCGGCATGACTGAAACCGAGCATAAAAGTGCTGCGAGAGAGTTGCTTACAAATTTGACGATTTCACATCCAAAGCAACTTCTTTTTGGAAGACGAGTGTTGTCAGCCGTATGATTGTTAATTACCGTGGCATAATGAAGGGGCATGTAGCGCGAGGCTGTATGTGTTGGAAGCTCTGATTAGGATTAAGTAAATTACGTCGCACTTCTCATTCGCTCGTAATCCCGCGCGACTCAGACGCGCGGCCGATCCTGTTGGCTGCAGACTGTGGAGCTGAGATGATTGAGATTTATACACACGTTTCAGGTATCCTAAATTGCTAAGCAAGACCTGTGACTGGTAATCAAACGGTGAAAATGGAAAAGAAGCATCATCATTTTATCTTTTATTTCTTTATTGTAGCCTAAATTGTCCCATTGTTGGGCAAAGGCTACCCTCAAGTCCTTCCAGTAATTCTACTCTTACCATATCTTAGCTATGTTATATTTCAAAGTGCCCGTCGACTGCGGTTGTTGAAGAAATTAAATACTAACTTAACAAGTTGCAAGAACTTTACTAGAGTAAGCTATTGTTGCTTCTTAAATTGTAGTTATATTTCACTTTTTTCTTGGTATTAATAGTACAATGAGTCAAGAGGTAACTTGTATTGAAACCGTTAAGGGAACTGACCTGCTTTGTTTCTTTCCATGTAGTTTGTTTGCTGGTACAGTCGTAGTAACTCGTATCTTTGGTTAAAGCTCACTGAACTTTAACCAAACATTTCCGTGAGTTGAATCGCTAAGAGAATTATATCCTGAAGAATATAGTACTGAGAGGGCGAATTCAAATTGGATTATCTTGCCACTCGTCCTGCTAAAAAGTCAGCCACGTAGTAAGAAGCCGCTGATCAGCTCATAATCCACAAACACACAAGGATGCCGACAGCTTCCCGCCATGTTTGCGCAGATCTGCCGGAGTGAGCTAATCACTACAACACACAGATTACACTCTTCCGTGTGTTGCATTGTCTTGAATTATTAAGTTTACCAATGGTTTGTAATTAGATGATTCTACTCCGAACAAATAGGACCGATGTCGATGCTACTCACTCGCTGACATCTGAGTGCCTATTCTACTCATTTTTAAATTTTGTTTGCTTTTGCATGTCAAAAAAGTGTATGGAAATCATATGGAAATTGAGGCTTTTTTGACAGGTTGAATGCGAACGATGCATTGCAGTTCAAATAATTGTAAACCTCATTCCTTAGTCACGATTGACCTAACTGAGGATTCCATATTGAAACAGAACAGTAGTTATAAAAGTAGTCATAATAAGTTAAAAAGGTATGCAAAAATAAATAAATTCATCAAAAAATGTTATAGATACAAGGAGCAGTATAAACACTTTTCCAAGAATATTCCACTCAGGAAAGAACGTGTTGAACTTATTAGTAAATTACATAATTATCAAATTAAACTTGAGGACAGCATAAAAATATATGAAATTGATACACAGCACTTACAGTCTGAAATACAGGTACTCGAGGCTTCACTGAGTTCACTTAACTGTAAATATATTCAATCTCAGAATCAAATAAAAGAACATATTCTTGCTGCAAATGAGTTAGTTATGTGTCAGTGTACTTGCCAGATAGCATCAAACCTTGATGCCGTCCAGCCTGAGGTAACAGTGGTCCCGTCCCAGGTACAGATTTTGTCTCGAGACTGTGTCATTGAACAAAACTTAATTGATTCTGAACAGGATTTAACTCAATTTGATCAGCTTGAGATTGGTGGTTATTTTTCTGCGAATAGTGGTTATCATTCGGTTATGTTTTCAGACAGTATAGGAAGAGGTTTAGGGAAATTAGTTAGTAACAACCTGAGTTATTCTACACAAAATTATTGTATGCCAGGTTCATCATACAAACATATTATGGCATCATTAATAAATAATAAATATAATTCTGATACCAACATTACGGTGTTTATAGGGAATAGTTTAAATGTAAGAAAAGCAGATATCACAGACAATCTAACTGAGATGTTAAAGTTAAATTGTAATAAAATAATATTGTGTGCTTTTCCATATTTTGATAAGATGTCAATTAGACAAAATAATTATATTCATAGGTTAAATAAACACATGCATTTTTTAGTTAGTCATTATAGTGACAAGTTTATGTTTTTTGACACAAATATTTTTGTGGAACATTTAAAATCGACTAGGGATACTGTGTATTTGCCAATTAGTTTTAGACACACAATAGCAAGGCTATTAGCTTATTATATTAACTCAGACATAAGTAGTATGTCGAAGTCTTGTGTAATTAAATCCACAATGTTTAGTAATTATACTAAGAATCAGGTGGAGGGCTTAAATAACTGTAGCACTATTGCTACAAATTCTTTTACAAATTGTACGAAGGAGGTTCCATGTATCACTATGGAAGTCTCGTTGTTTAACGTGGGGGCCACAAGTAGTTGCAACTCACTGCCAAGTGATGATACTGAGTTCTTGGGGCAATCTCCGGATAATCTTTTAAACTAAGTCTTAAGACAACAGAGGATACCAATGACAGAATAGTTATGCCTACCAAAAACAATGTATCTTCTTGCTCTCTGTTAAGTAGATGTCAGAAAGGGGGTAAGCAGCATGCCTTGAAAATATTTCATCAAAATATTCAAGGTGTCTCTTCCAAAATATTAGAAATTGAAATGTTTTTAGAGAAAACAATGAATGACATTGTATGTTTTAGTGAGCACTGGTTGAAGGATTACCAGATGCTAATTAGTTATGAAAATTATAGTGTGGGCAGTTGTTTTAACCGCAAATCTAAGTCGCGCGGTGGTTCCCTCATCTTAGTTAAAAAATGTTTAAAATTTAAGCAACGTAATGACATTGTTAGCTTGTCAGTGGAACATTGCATCGAACTGTCCTGTGTTGAGCTAGATAAGCATGTTATAGTGTGCGTGTATAGACCCCCTAACCCTCAAAACTTTACGTTATTTGAAACAACAATGGAAGATGTCCTTGCGAAACTTGCAGCAGGTAACAAATCCGTGATTATTTGTGGAGATTTTAATATTAATATTTTAGAAAATAATTCAAATAGCAGCAGATTTTTAAGTCTTTTTAAATCGTTCAATCTGTCTAATGTTTTTACAGAACCAACTAGAATAACTCCAACTTCTGCAACATGTATTGATAATGTATTCTGCGATTGTGATTATTTAGATAAAGCTATAGTTAATTACCTTCAATCTGATCACAGTGGTCAACTGGTAACATTTAAGTATAAAGCAGCCTTGCAAAAAGTTCAAATACAATTTAGGCCAATAACAACTGGCAAACTAGCAAAATTTAATGGGACCTTACAAAATAAGTTAAATGCTCTAGGCCACAATATTGAGGATGCGAATAAATTTTATGATGGTTTCTTTTCAGTGGTACTAAAAGAATTCAATGCAACTTTTGAAAAGAAGTCCAAAGATACTTTCCCTAAGTTTATATTTAGTGATTGGGCGACTAAAGGCATTAGGATAAGTAGGGAAAGACTATATGATCTATACGGCCTTAAGTCTTTCATTAACACTGAATCCTTTAATAAGTATGTAAACAAATATTCTAAGGTTTTCAGAAATACTTGTAAAGTAGCTAAAGCCCTGTTCATAAGCAACAAGATCAAATTGGCAGATAATAAAATAAAGACAGTTTGGAAAGTTATCAATAATGAAACTAACAGAAATAAAGTACGAAACACTGACTATTTACTAGAGACTGCGCATGGTGCCATAAGCTCTAATTTAGAAGTAGCTCAAGAATTTGTAAAATTTTTCACTGATATACCATCAAAAACAACTGAAGCTTTAAATTCTTCACCCGAGGTCTCATTTGATTTATTAAGAGCAAACATTCCAGGTTGTACGGTTGAATTCCAATTCAAACATATCAACCCTATGACAGTTATTAAAGCTTTCCGGCAAATCAAAATTAAATTGACTGAAGACATATGGGGAATGTCTATCAAAGTGTGCACGTCCATATTTGAGACCATAGCACCATACTTGGCACTAGTATTTAATTTATGTGTTGACCAAGGGGTCTTTCCGGATATAATGAAATATAGTAGGGTGATACCACTTTTTAAATCTGGAGATAATAAAGATACTAATAATTATAGACCTGTATCTGTATTGCCGGTTTTCAGCAAAGTGTTTGAAAAAGTAATGCTCAATCAAATGCTCAATTATTTTAACACCAATAAAATCTTACACGAACAACAGTATGGTTTTACCAAAGGTCGTTGTACGACTGACGCTGGAGTCACGTTGTTAAAACACATTTATACAGCGTGGGAAGAGGCGCAAGATGCCATAGGAATCTTTTGTGACCTCTCCAAGGCATTTGATTGTGTAAATCACGAAACCTTGCTCCTAAAACTAGAACATTACGGACTGGGTAAACTTGCACTCAGTTTAGTGAGGTCTTATTTAAATGACAGACAGCAGCAAGTTCAAATAAATGGTGTCAATTCACGGGGTCTGAAAGTTAAAATGGGGGTACCACAAGGCTCAATATTGGGTCCGTTCCTCTTTCTGGTATACATTAATGATCTTCCCCATCTTTTAAAAAATCAAACTCAAATGGTGTTATTTGCAGACGATACGTCCTTAATTTTTAAGATAGATAGGCGTGCCACAAGTTTTGACGATGTAAATAACGCCCTTCAGCAGGTCCAAAATTGGTTTACTGCTAATAATTTAGTTTTAAATGAGAAAAAAACAAAGTGTATCAGATTTGCATTACCGAACGTGAAAAGTATTAAATGTGACATAGTATTGAACCAAGAGAAACTTGAATTCGTCGATGACACAGTTTTCTTGGGGATCACGCTTGACTCAAGGCTACAATGGGGTCCTCATTTAACATCTCTTGCGGGACGGCTAAGTTCAGCAGCATATGCTGTCAGAAAAATCCGTCAATTTACTGATATAGATACCGCGAGGCTGGTCTATTTTAGTTACTTTCATAGTATCATGTCTTACGGTATCTTATTATGGGGACGTGCTGCAGACATCGAGTCTATATTTATTCTGCAGAAAAGAGCTATCAGAGCCATTTACAATCTCCGCCGGCGCGATTCCCTAAGGGAACTGTTTAAGGATATTAACATCATGACGGTACCTTGTCAATACATATATGAAAACATTATGTATGTTCGGAAAAATCTTCATCTTTTTAGTAAAATTAGTGATAGGCATAATTTTAATACTAGAAATCGGAACAAATTAGATCAACCCCGATTCAGATTAGCTAAAGTACACACTTCTTTTATGGGGTACTGTGTTAAATTTTATAATAAAATACCACTTAATATTCTCGAACTGAATGAGAGAAAATTTAAAACATGTATAAAACGCACATTATGTAGACAAGCATATTATAAACTGGAAGATTATGTCCTTGATAAAAATGCTTGGCTAAATGCCGGTCCTGCTCCACAGCCACAGCAGCATGGGTCCACTTGTTAGGTTTTCGATAATTGGAAGAAATGCTTACCCTTTTTTTGTTCTCCTATACAATCATTTATTTATCATTTCTTTGCATTATTGTATTAGCAAAGTATACACAATAAAGCAGCCTTCTTTTTTTTTTCTTTTCTTATTTACTTGAAACCATAGTTTTGTATAACGTAGAAGCATATTTTCAATTTTTTGTAAATGTGAGCACTATGGAGCCATTTACATATGTAATTATAGATTTCGTTATTAAATTAGTTTGACATGAACGAGCGTGGCAGTTGAGAGCTTGTCATGCTCACACAAATGTTTTGCTGATGGTGGCGCGTGTTTTGGATCATTTGATTCCCTTCAAAATGGTTGAGTTAGATGGTGCTGATGCACGCGTCATGTTCGTGAACGGGCGCCGTCAGTTGAAACTGGTCATCTCTTACCTGCCACTGGCTTATTTTAATCTGTACCTGCATTTTGAATTGTTTATATGTTTTCTTGTTCTTTGCATTGTCCTCACATATAGAAGCAATCAATGTTAATGTTAACAAGATTTTTGTAACACATCACATGGTTTAAAAGAGTGTCCGTGGAGTTTCTTGCACGTTCTTCTCCATAGAGATCTACGCTTTGGAACGTGCAAATAGCTTCATGTTTTTGACTGACCGACTTTGACAATTCAAAAGTGCCTGTAAATGGTTTATTTGAAATATACGATTTGATTTGATTTGATTGATGCATAAATGTTAGTAGAATTGGCCCTCTGCGCTACGGCGCGGCTGCCGTGGTGCTACGGCGTAGCTTAAGTCTGTGCTACGGCGTAGCTTAAGTCTGCGCTACGACTAAACCTGGCAAGTAATTTTTAAGGCAGCAGTAATTTTTACCTTTTTCTGACTAACGAGGATGTCCGATTAAAATATCTCAAAAGATAGCGGAGAATCCCCAACGTCTAATTAGCTTCATGTAGTGAGTCAAATTATCGGTAAAATGTTAAATTATTATGGTAATAACGAAGCAGGAAGTGGTCCCGGCTGGCTGGTCGCCGCAGGCGCTCGGCAATGCTCGGCTGTCTCCGGGCGCGCCGGAGTATCCCTTTCTAGAATACACATAAAGTAGGCTCCATTTACCGAGAAAAAATTGGATCACATTTTGTTTTGCTCATTCATGAATGTTAATTTCTTGAATTTTACACAATAAATGGAAAAAAGCTAAATTTACTTTTATGTTCTCGTGCGTATTAAAATTGACTTCCACTACGTAGCGTTTCTGTTCACAAATATTCTTACCCATCTTAAGTTAACAATGAAACCTACCCATGTAAACTTCGTCACGAGTGGTACCGATAACAGTATTATAAAGCAACAGCCAGACTTATGATACCGCTCGCGAAGTGTTTGTAGCCCTCAGCTCGCGGTCACACGCGCGATGCGAATCAACTCACAGACTGGAGTGCGGTGCGTTGTGTGGTGACTGCGCCGCGCGCCACCCTGCGGTTTACACGCACCATATACCATGGAGGAACATCTGTTGAAGCTTACTAAACTTATCTTATACCCAAAGGATAACCAACATAACCCTATTACTAAGCCTCCGCTGTCCGTCCGTCCGTCCACCCGTATGTCTGTCAGCGGGCTGTATCTCAAGAACCGCAATAGGTAGTTAGAATTTTCTCAGAGTATGTATTTCTATTGCCGCTATAACAACAAATAATAAAACATAGATTAAATTAAAGTGTCCGTTTCGACTGCTTGACCACAGTGGCGGCCAGTAGTGTTTTACAAATTCCTTCGTAATGTTGACGTAGTCGTTTTTCTTCTACGACACTAACTTGAGCAGTCGAAACGGACACAAATTAAATTTAAAGGGGGCTCCCATACAAAAACGTGTTTTTTTCGTTTTATGGTACGAAACCCTTCGTGTGACAGTCCCACTCGCACTTGGCCGGTTTTTTGTGATATTTTGTATTTGTATTTTATTGCATAATCGAATCTAGAGCTAGTTTCCTCTGGAGTCTTGGTTCATTTATTGATGCTAAGATGTTATATGTACATATAGGCGTATTATCAGGATTGGATATTTTAAAGTAAAAAAAGTAGGTAGTTTACTCATTAATCAATTTTGTTCGATTAACTCACTTAATTTATAATAACTGTGAACTCAATTAATTATCATATCATAATTATTAACTAAAAGGTTTTAACACGATATTAGCAAATCTAGGCGCTATGACAACACGTGTATCGGACCGAGGTCTAGAATAGAATGCCCCGATCGCTCCGCGCGGTCTCCTTTTACGTCCGAGCACAAACAAGTCGAGTAGTGGGGGAGGTGGGGATGGCGACATCGCCTGATCGGTCCGGTGCACGTGCCGTGTACAACCGTACGATGACGTAGCGCCGTCACGGCCATTCTGACGTGCGTACGTCCTCGGACGCGCACTTTAGAAGCACTTAGGTATCTTCAATGAGAACCACAATTTTACTGTTCGTTCATCCTGACATTAAAATCTTATCTCATGGTCTGGTCCGGTCCTACGACCCTTCAGAGTAATAATCTTCTGGTCCGGTCCTAAGACCCTTCAGAGTAACATCTTCTGGTCCGGTCCTATGACCCTTCAGAATTATTATAGTACTGGTCCAGTCTGATGACCCTTCAGAGTAATATCTTCTGGTCCGGTCCTATGACCCTTCAGAATTATACTACTGGTCCAGTCTGATGACCCTTCAGAGTTATAATTTTCTGGTCCGGTCTAAAGACCCTTCAGATTTGTAATTACTGGTCCGGTTCTAACGACCCTTCAGTGTTAAAATCTCCCGGTCCGGTTTAACTAGCCCTTCAGGATTATTACTGCTTGGTCCGGCCATGGAAGACTCTTCAAGCTCTTTTATTTCTTTTTTCGTTCCTTGTTTTTCTTTTTTTTCTTTCCTTTTAAACGCTGCCCCGCTCTAGGAATCTATCCTGTTTTGTGGGTGAGTTCACAAACATACAAACTCACTCGCACAGACCAGACCCGGAACAACTATCTGTAGGCCATACAAATATTTGTTCCGTGTGGAAATCGAACCTACGTCACGCAGCGCAGCAGCCAAGCGCCCAAGTACTGCGCCAACCGTGACGTATCTTTTAATTTAAACTGTTCCTAGATTTGCTAGGCCGGACTAAACTGGTCCCTGTAGCTAATATAATAATAAATTAACTCGTGATTTGTCCTTGTTCTATTGAATCAATTTTCTCTATGAATTTAAAGCACTTGTCACAACGTTAATTGGTTTAGGATCCAAAAACCCTTCCAATGATGTACCTACATGAGCTATTAAGTTAACTACTGCTACTGGCTTTTTAAGTACGAGAGTCGGCATTTTTTTTAAAGTGTAAGCCCTAAAATAGTACCACTTAAAACTTTATTTTTATGGGAAGTTTCATGAACAAGTTCTTCATTATTATTCGCCGTCACGTCATCACTGATATTTTCTGCATCTAACGTTCATGTGAACACTCACGAATTACTTTACGTTAATCTACAATCATCAAAATCATCGCTGCGCTGTGCGGTTCGAATCAATCAATGTTATTATAATCTCACCCGTATTAAATTGCACAAAATGGAAAATCTATTTAGAACTTCTAATAGCTCAGAATTTTCTGTACCTTTAAAGCTTTTATCAATGTCATTAAAATCAAATTGCTATTCATGATAGTTTTGATACTATCAAATTTACTAACTGATGTTATGTATGGCAAACTGCCTCCGTACGTTAATACGAAAGCCTAGATCCAAATTTTCACTAAAAAAAACGTCTAAGTTGAAACATGACCTTGTGGTACTTGCTATGCGATAACTAAACCTAAAGCTCACACTGAATAAAATTTTGACACTATTACCGCCAATGGGAAACTCTTTTAAGTACTCGCTTTGTGCTAACTATGTCAAAATTACCTAGCACTATCAATGCAACCACCGAATTGGTATCAACCCCTTTAAAGCTTCGTTTGCTATTCAAATAAAACTTGAGCGACTCACCAAGTATTCCAGTCGGCCTTGAACGCTCTTAACCCCACAGATGTTGACATGACACTTGGCTACTGCAGTTTGTCAACTGTTTGCCAACCTTCGGTCTGTCACGCTCAGAACCGCTCAGAAGTTGCAGCTGCTCAGCAGTTGTTGCAACTGCTCAGCAGTTATGGCAGCATGCCAACCGCTAGCCTCCTGCTGGCTTTATACACCATGATACGATGTCTGAAACCGAAAAACGCTACGACAGTACAAGTCCAATAAAAGCTGTGGTGGGCCAAAAGGTTTCAGGTAAGTGTAGTAGTCACAGTATCAAAGTAAATAAAAATCCCACAAGAAAGCGGCCTATGCCTATGAATGGTGATATAAAATCAAAATATTCAAAATAAAGTGTTAGGTAACTAAATCGCTCTTATGTCCAAAAAAAATAAAAGCTCTCTGGTATTTCACTTCATGACTCGATCAGCGATAGCAGAATAATATCGCTTCATCAGCATTATTTGACCAATGACCAAGGCTTTGTGCCCATTTCAAGCGAACTCCTGTGCAACCGCCACTTCCAGGTATGTGCTTCCAATTCACCAAGAGTAGATAGCGACGGCAAAAGAATGGTCTCCCTTAGGGCAGTGTGTTGGCGCCGACGCTTTTTTTAACATCTACGCGAACGAACCGCCTTCCAACTAACACACGGAGCGGTTCTTGTACGCGGATCACCTGGCCCTAGCAAACCAAGCAGCGACTTTTATGGACGTGGAGCATAAAAGTACAATGGCACTCAGTGTACTGCGAGATTAGTGTGACCGCAACGCTCTACGGCCGAACCCATCTAAGAGACAGTCGTGCGCCTTCCATCTCTGCTATAGGCCCGCAAATCGAATGCTTAACATCACATGGCGTAGAGCCAAGATCCAACACTGCTCGAATCCAAAAGCGTGTTTGCTTGCACAGTGTGGCACCGACCTGCTCTTTCTCGGAAAGTAGACATTGCCCTAAACGAAACGTGTCAGATAATATCAGGCTGATTAAAATAGACTCCACAAAACAAACTATCCGCTTGCAGGCATCGCACCTCCTGCTGTTCGAAGGATCTGAAAACAGATTCCCGACATCCCTGTATGGCCACATGCCAACTTCGGGAAGACTAAAAAGTCGCAAGAGCTTCCTTCTTTCTACACAGGCGATCCTGGATATGCCATCTAAAGGGAGAAGCAGACTGTGGGAAGAGAAGTATCCACCACCTCACGACTTCATAAAACCCAAAGAGCAATTGCCCCTGGTCGTGAATCGCAATGGCCTTTGGAAAGCGTTAAATCGCGCGCCAGCGCAATTTGCGCACCCAGGTAGACCGCTGCAAACACAACTTGGCGAAATGAGGATGTAATGACCCAATGTGAGTGCAGTGCCCGTTTTCAGAGCACGAGCCATATGTTACAGTGCCCCAAGTGCCCATTCTCCTGTAATTTGGAGTATCTAATGAATGCCACTGTTGCTACAATTAACGTAACTACCTACTGGTCCAAAACAATAAAAAAGTTAACGATTGAATCGAAAAGAAGAAGTATTATTGAAAATGCTATCGCTTAATCAGCAACACTTATGCTATTAATAATAGCTTCACTTTAAGATAAAGCGACAGGCCAATTATCAAACATCGATAATTGCCATCCATAAAGGCGTTGCCTTTTGTAAGTCAGTCTCCACATCATAAAAATGAACACTCGTAAACAAAATAAAAAGCAGCTCTACAGCAATTAAAAAGTTTAAACGACTCACCAGATTGGCGTAGAAATCTTCATATAAATTCACACTCCTCTCCTTGACCTGACCAGCTGTTGTGAAGTTGCTTGCCTCCGGACGGAACTGGTATAGTTCAGGTTGATGAGGGTAGCCGCATAAAACTCGTTGAAAAGGAATTCGGCGCAAAGCTCTTCAGCGCCATATGGTAAAACAATAAACTGCTCTGCACATCACTGCATCCTCGACAAAACATACCACCACGGTGACACACTATGATCGTGTGTCAAACTTCGGCCTATCGGATTTAACTTCACGACACTTCACGGCACGCATAAAGTTTTTAGCGCATGCGTTTTAAAAACAAACCGCAATTTTCACAATCACTGTCATTACATTTCAAAACGTAACCGCCACATATTTCACTAGCATTGTCACGAATCTCCATGTGGGCCCTTTGAGTTACGTCCCAATTCTGATATAGGCGTATTATCAGGATTGGATATTTTAAAGTAAAAAAAGTAGGTAGTTTACTCATTAATCAATTTTATTCGATTAACTCACTTAATTTATAATAACTGTGAACTCAATTAATTATCATATCATAATTATTAACTAAAAGGTTTTAACACGATATTAGCAAATCTAGGCGCTATGACAACACGTGTATCGGACCGAGGTCTAGAATAGAATGCCCCGATCGCTCCGCGCGGTCTCCTTTTACGTCCGAGCACAAACAAGTCGAGTAGTGGGGGAGGTGGGGATGGCGACATCGCCTGATCGGTCCGGTGCACGTGCCGTGTACAACCGTACGATGACGTAGCGCCGTCATACACTTTTATTTTACTGTCAGTACTTCAGGAGAAAATCATTGTGGAATTAAATTGAGTAGGCATCTGCGCCTGGCTGTCCTCGCCATTTTCAATGAATTTCTCACTGCTGAGAGATTTTGACCAGACTAACAATTGTTAATGATTTAATAGTTTGAAGCAAAATCAATATTGTCGTTATAAAGAAAGGCGTAAATTACCCAGCATAATGGAGAGACAATTTTATCAAGCAGCATGATAAACCCATCCTTCCACTGCGGCGCATCGCCATAAATTATTGGAACGCATTGCGTGACGTCAGCAGCGCGGCGCAACAATCGCGGCACGTTCGAGCCTCGCGACAAACGAGCGACACATCCATCACTCGCCGCCTGATCTACATTGTACGCACATGTTCATTTGTATTTTATGTTCTTTAATCTAATGTTAATGGTACTACAGCATAGCTATTATACTAAACCTTCCACAGTAGATAGATTTGTACTCTAAAAATGTGCTGTTACATTTTGTTGGAATTTGAGTTTTGTCATGTTTCACCTAAATGCTTTGTGTACAAAATGCTAACTCTAACACAGGAACGCTATTCATATATTAGGGGCCGCGCGGCCGAAAGTGCACCGCGCGACTTCACCGCAGCTAATGTGTTACCCGCGTGGTGTGCGGCCGCCCGCGCGCGCGGCGCCTCCTCGCGCGTGTACCGTTGCCGCTTGCTACTTAACTTTCCATCGCTCTGAAGGGTCGGAGGGTCAAACCTCATCGCGTTTGTTTACACTCTTTTTGTGCATTTGTTCCACAGTTCAGAGTTGTTGCCCTTTTGTCAAGACGGAAGCGTTCATTTACAGCTTGCCATGATTTATGTTGACTTGTTTCAGTTTATCATCTGCTTTTGAGTGTAGCTGTGATTTTTTTTAGTTTCTAGTAATTTAAGCAAATTTGTTGATACTAGATTAGAGATATTTAGTGGTTAAAGATTTAAGAAAATATCCCTTTGTTTGATTAATCTAAGCCTGGAGACGAGCAGGTGTCAAATTGAAACCAGTGACGTCACGAGCGTGCGAACGAACGGAGTGAGCGATATTACCGATTATGTAAATGATTTGTTGATGGTTCCCAACTAGGCTCCCTGAGCGACTGCTGTAGTGGTTCTTAGTAAAACACAGCTAGTAGTAGAACACTAACACAGTGCGGTCTAATGTAAGTGGATCGCGATGATATAGGGCGTCATAACAGCTCTCGAAAATTATGTTATTAGTAGTGTTAATATACAATAATTTTGTTAAATAATATACTGATCCTGCTGAAAAGCAAGAATATAAATCGATTACATGAACTCTTATTTTTACAAGGCACACTATGCAGAAGTCATGTCTCTTACAATTAGATACAATCCCAAAAGAAATCATATTTTGAAACGCACTTGAACACTCGCACACAACAATAGAGATGCACTACTGTAGTACATTAGCAGTGTGTAGTACAAATGTGCTGCACTATGTCCTGACGTAGCCAGCGATTTATAAATTCCGCAGTTATGGCGCGTGCCATGTCGCGGTGCCCGTCAAAAGGCGCGCTGTCAGTCGGCGGGCCCCGGGCCCCGCGCCCCGAGTAAACAGTTTATGCAAAACGAGGAATTGAATAAAGGGAAGGATCGTGGGCCGCGCACTGACACCTCTTGCACGTAGGCGAGCGCCGAGCTAAGTGCGCGCCCGGCTTCACGCGAATATTAGATTTTGGGGAGACTGCTTGCAAGGTCTTCTTCCTTTGATGTTTTTAGTGGGAAATTGAGTTGTGGTGCATTTTGTATTTTGGAGCGTTTTATTTTCGTTGCCTTGAACGTGGCATGCTTTTAAATTTTAATTTTATTGGTATACGATGTAAGTAGGTACTAGCTTTTTGAAAATTTTAAAACGCATGCCGCGTTTAAAAAAAAAACGAATAGCTCCCGCTTCTTGATTTGGAAGGTACTTCGTATTTGATGAGGATAAAGTTCAATGAAAAACAAGTAGTCGTTTCGTTTAGACAATACTCACTACCGGTGCACCGTACGACGTCTCGGTGTGAGTGACGGCCGGCGCTCGGGGGCAAATGTGATGCGATATCGTTGCGATATCGTCATAAATATACGCGCTTTGTGTTATTCAACTAGTCGCTAGTCGGGGGAACTAGTTTACATACGCGGCCCACGTTATCGGGTTACGTTTATTCGCTCACGACGCGCGTCGACTGTCGCCTCAGACTCCGTCGACTATAACACTATCAGATACCTATTGTTTTTCAACTATAATGAGGAACTGGATGTGTTTTGACTCGATGACTTGATGTGTTTGCGGTTTTATATATTTTGAATTGAAAAATGTTTGGGAGGAATTCTTTGTTTGTTTTCTTGTAATAAGGGGTGGTGTTATGGAGGCTCGCTAAATTTTTAGTTTTCTTCGGCTTAGTATCTGTACTCCAATAAATAATGTAAAACCGACTTGTGAAGCCCATAAATTTCATCGAACTACTCATTACAGGAACTCAATCTGCGCCTGATAGAAGCGATTAGTCCCAAACAATACGCAAACGAATCCATTTCAATGGCGGCGGTGCTCACAGCGTTTCATCATGCTAGGTGCGAACATCTACTACTTTCGTTTCCATTAAATGCTAGTTGTGTGCAGACAACACTATGAAAGAAACTCAGAAGATCAATTGTTTACATATAATACACGATGTTTACGAATTAAAGATTTTTCATGGCTAACTGGTTTCATCATTATCATCATCAATTTAACCCCGTATCATTCACTGCTGAGTATGGACCTCTACCTTTTTCTGCCCTTCTTGCGACAGCTTCCGAAGTGTTGGCGGTTTGTAACTGGATCCTATTATTTGCTAAAGTTTATTACTATCCAACCCCTCCCCTCCTCCTCTCCTCTTCCTAAAACTAGACCTTTCTACAGATCAGTGCGGGATTCAAATCAGGTAATTTTAAATACTTTAAAGTTACTCAATAGGGAATATGCACGAAAAAAATATTTATTATCTATACAGTTTATCTAAAAATATACACAAATAACACACTAACAGTGAAATAGAATCAAAATTGCTCGAAAAACAAACGAGATATAATTATTTTAAACAAATATGTCTGTCCCTCTCGCGAAAACGCTGTTTTCTATGGCAGCTGTATAGGCGCCAAGAACTTTGACGTCACAATTCATATCGGACTTCTCTTTCTAATAGTTTCATAATTGTTTATTAGAGCTAATAAGTATTTCATTTTGCAAATAAATAAATCGCATGCATATTCCCTATTACTAGGTTGTGACTTTACTCTGATTTTGATTTATTTATGTACTTTGGTGTGTGTTATCTTCGTACGGTACGAACGGTGAGTGTCTTCTAAGCCCGGCTACACCATGCCCCTAGACGGCGTCTGTAGCCGAATTTGTGAAGTAATCGTGTTAATTGGAAGGCGTTCGATTGAGCCCTGTTACCCGTCGCCGACGCGATTAAGCCGAGTTGCCCGACCGCCGCCAATCGACGCTCAGCGCACACAAACGATCACCTACTCGTCTTGTACCGCTGTCAGTTATACTGCGCATACACTGGTAGGTAAACGGTTTGATTGATTTCGATGCATGAAAGAAAGAACCCAATTTGCGCCAAATGAAACTCTTACTTAATAGGCAGAAATGCGGCAAGGCTGCGGGTATAAAACTAGACTCGATAACGTGTCTAAGTAAAATTTGTAAGCCCATTTGAAACATGTAGGTAGTAGGTACCTGTGTGACAAAACTTATTATCCAGATCAAATAAAGGATAATAATATAAAACACTTCTTTTTTTAGGCAGTCGTGTAAAAATACATATGTTGTTGTAGGTACGTCGCGTGAACTAAATAATTTGCAAACAACTAACTATTTTTTTTTTTTTGTTCTCCATCTCGCTTTTTATTCAAATTCGTGTTATTATTTATTTTATTTTGTAATTAACACTTAAGCACGATAGTTAAGTAGTTTTTAGTGCTCGTATCTGCCATCCTAGTGATCTTTTTCTATGTATTCTACGGCTTATCTGTGAACAGCGTTGTGAGCCACAATATTGTGACATGTTTTGTGTAACTTTGTTTTCTATGTTTTAGATTGTAGCTGTTTGTTGTTCCTTTTAAATAAAAAAAACTAAAAAACCACATGTTTATAAAATTCTTGGTTCTAGTGAGCGATAACATCAAAATTGGAAGAATGCCTACATTCATTGGCTGAATATTATGAAGATATAAACGTTAAATTATCATATTTTAACTTGTTCTGGAACACATATTTGTTTATTTTGGAACAAGAAATCAACATTTTTTATTATATTGTTAGTAAGTTAGATTAAGCGCTATTATGTGAATGTCTTTCAGGGTCTTGGCTTTAATAAAATTACAAGATACAATAATAACCAGTAGGTAAGGAATTAACACCGTACATGATTGCCACTCAGTCGTGCGGTTGGATCGACAAACTGCTCCGTACATTCCCACGCGCCGTGTACTCGCAGTCGGTTATCCTGCAATGCTAACAACTGAACGACGTCGACATGCCGTCCAATATGCTAAACCGTCACAGTAGTCAGTACACACGTACTAGTTACGTCTCTCTAAACAACGTGAAATTGTTTACTGTACCTGCCCGGTGTCCGTCTGATGCACCCATTCATCGTCTCCGTCTGGGCCGCCCGCTGGCCCCCGGGCCCCTCCCTGGGTCCCTGGGCCCCGCCCGGCGGCCCCGCACGTCCCCGGCGCGGACAATTAGCATTTAGATTAAACAAATAAACGGCAGCGCCGCGTGACCAGAAAGAATTATCTGCGTTATTTATTGTTCAATTAATTTATTTATTGCATTTTTAATTGTCACGTTAGTGCTACGCGACGATACTCTATAACAACTGGAATACCAGCTAAGAACAACAACAAAGGGTTGATAGGGAGAGAACCTGCATGCTTCCGCAAATGACTGTGTTAAATCAAGTAATATAGTGAATGTTCAGTTAGACACACTGATCATTATCTCGGAGAAGAGCATGGATATTGGATTTGTTGGATAAGAGTATTAGATAGAACGGGACAAGAAAAATTCGTTATACAAATGATGATGCAAAAAATGTAAAAAATATGTATTCTTTTAGAAAAAGTAATGAAGATATTACATTAAAATTTCGTTTTAATAGTTATCTTTCAACGGCAATAAACTTTAATAAATCAAGTCTGAAAGCGTCTCATAAATTCATCATTTAAATATCCATTTAACTCTTAGTGTGACGTCTAACTGGAGAATTAAGAGATGCAGATAAACTGAACTAGATTGAACTGCAGACAGGCTCACACTCGCATACATTATAGATAAGTTGCGATTGTTCCACTCAACCTGTTACAAGGTCATCTGAAAAGTTCTGAAAAAATAGATTTTAAAATAGTTGTTCGTCTAATTTCGGTTCTATAAGTGCTAGAATGTAACAAACGTTTGTATAGTAGCTATTACATAACTAAGCACTCTTAGGCACAACAAAACAAGATAAAATAAAATCCATCTAGAAGTTTAATATTCCTGAACGGTACACTGCCTGTGATGATGACATAAACCGTTTAAATTCTATTTCAGCGCGATAAGGCTGATATCTTCTTGATGAGGACATGATTCACGGTTTCAACTTTTCTGTAGTGATATTTCCTAAAAGCTCCTGAAAGCTTAGGTCGAACTTAGGTCGACTAAGCTTAAAGTGAACTGTTAATCCAAAGCATCATGTGAACCAGTACGGTTGTTGAAAACAATTAAAAATATTGTTTACTTGACGCGTTCGTGTTCAGGCCACAGAAGTTTAGGGGTGTACGGAATTTTAACTGAATCGGTCGAAGACGCACGAGTAATCCTATAAAATAACGGGCCAAGTGCGAGTCGGTCTGTCTTAGGAAGAGTTCCGTACCATAAACCGAAAAAAGCACGTTCCTTGTATGGGCGCCCTTTTTAAATTAATTTATTTTTTATAATTTGTTGTTATAGCGGCAATAAAATACACACTCAGTGAAAATTTCAACTATTACGGTTCTTGATATACTGCCCGCCTGACAGACAGACAGTCGGACGGACGGAAGGATAGCTGAGGCTTACTAATACGGTTCTGTTGGTTACCTTTCAGGTAAAGAACTCTAAAAACTATCAGGTTAAAAATATACCTACACTTACCTGAACTATGATGGAGTACATACAGTACAGTAGGTACAGCTTCTTGTAGTGTAAGTTCTTGTTCACGTAGTGACCGCACAGTCACACAGTCGTACACTGTCGAGCTTATAATTAGCGCAGAGCTAACCGATGGGCCGCCACTATGATGTATCACTTAGTTTTACTTCAAGTTTGCCTTCACCTCGGTCTGCAGGCCGGGCTTTCTTCTGCACTGAAATAACGGTGCTGTGCTGTTCGTATGGACAGATTAGAACAGAAAAAGCAAAAGTTTTTTTTTACTCTACATAGGCATACGTTTATTACTTAGAGCGACTGTTTGAACTCCACACCCGAGTAACGGGCACCTTCTGATACTCCCTGGCAGGACTGGAATCAGATTTCTTTTTTCTGACAACCTGGAAGCGCCAGTTTTCCTGGGCACTCATTGGAATCTCAGTATATTTAGGTGGCACCCATCTACAGACCATCTTAGGCAAGCGTAACTTAATCTTGATGATCGACCCTTGTGGCTTATATTATTTAGCCTATTGTGTGGTCACAAGACGTAGATAGGCACCAGTTACGGCAACTAGACGACCACTCACGAATAAAACAACATTCAACTTTTAAAAAGTTTTCCAATTCATGTTCCTTCCGATCAGGTGGTTCACTGGGTTACCAGGAACACCTCGACCTTCATCAATAAAAACCTAATTTTCACTGCTAACATCGGGTTCCGTCGCCCCTAGTTCTGACGGCGGTCCCTAATTTGTGGGCCAGTTAAATTAAAACACATATATCATTATCGGGCCACGGCTTAGCACGGGCATGCCGAGCGGAGCCGAGTGAAGCCGAAAGCTTCCGAAGCGTGCCGATGCTAATACTTTAATTAATGCTCCTGACCGTTGGCTACGGTGACAATACATACCTAGATCATTGATTATATATCAATGACCTAGATAAGTAAAGTGGTAATGTCATTGGTATAGTTTAGAAGAGACGTACAGACAGAGAAAGAGTTTTTAATAAGAATTTGGCGTTTTAAAGTTTGGATTTTTATAGACTCTTCATTTGCCATCATGATTACCATGTATGAAGAAGCCTATGCTAGTTTACAATCTAGCTCTATTTTGATGGACAATCGTCATCTGAAAGAAGTCAATTTATTTTTGAAAGTGCTATTTGTGAAGAAATATTTTCGGTTTTACTGTAGTTTTCGGGAACTTTATACTCCAGTCCCAGCCACTCTGCTGACCTTCTCTACTTAATGTAGCGGGTCTGACGTGGCGGTGTCACGGTGCCCGGCACATCCGCGTCACGCTGAGCACAAACGTGACAGCGGCACGCTCGCGGCCGACATCAAAGGACCCGCAGGATTACGGTTATAAACTCGCGCTTTTGACACTCATGTCGCTGTTTGTGTCCGCCGAGTAATTATTATAATTTTATAGTCATTTGCAAAGTACCTTGATGAACATTTTTTATCAAGGAATCAAAAATAGGTTCTCGTTAAGGTGATAAAATAATATTCTTAAGATAAAAAAGTGAACGTTATAATTCAAATAATTGTCCACGATGAAAAAATAACTGCCAAGTACGCAGGAGATATTACAGTGCACAAGTGTGTTCGCACACAGGTGCACTCTCTGTTCACTTTTGGGACGGCCGTCCGACATAGCCGGGAAGAGTTCATGCGCAGGTCCCGCGGCTTCCCGGGCTTTTTATGAGAAACTACTGCCAGCGGCTTCGACCGAGTGGTCCCTAGGGAACATACCTTCGGGATAAAAAGTAGCCTGTGTCCTTTCTAAGGCTCTAGACTATCTGTATACCAAATTTCATTTAAATCGGTTCAGTAGTTTTGGCGTGAAAGCGTGACAGTCAGACAGACAGTTACTTTCGCATTTATAATATTAGTAAGGATTTTGCATTTATAATATTAGTAAGGATTTTGCATTTATAATATTAGTAAGGATTTTGCATTTATAATATTAGTAAGGATTGAACACAAAGCCAATAACAACTGTGCCTGACTTGGAAACGAACCCATGGACCCCATACTCAGCAGTCAAGTTTGAGACCACGACAAAGCTAACTAACCAGACGACTTGTCTTGCTGTTTATTCTCCGATTAAAAGATCTATTTTGTTCTAAGTTTTAAGTGAAATTGTTTGTTCTTTTTTAGGATATAATCTGTGGAAATACTAATGTATGAAAAAATAACTCACCACTCACTCACTATGATTACGACAATTCTTTCAGTAAAATGCACAGATCCTGTGGGATAGAGCTCGGAAGACAAGCCCCGGGGAAAAGCTTGTTTCTCATAAAATAAGCATAGGCACTGAGGCAAGTGATAGGAGTCTGCACGTGTTGCAACTATAACTTATTTCAGTGGTCAGACCCTCAAACAGTCAGTCATTTCCCACGTAGCCTAACCACACAAAGCATAAGTCATCTGTACAGTTTTTGCGGAGTCGTATCGCATTGCTCTTTGTCTCGCGGTGCGCCATACATCACATTGGAATAAATTCACTGGAATTTATCCGCACTTACGGCGACGTTTTATTCGCTTGACCTCCCCTCTCCCCGCCCCCTGCCCCTCGCCTCCCCCCGCTGTCGCCCGCGTCGCTGCAGTTCAAAGTGTTCGCATCTAAAATATTCAGACTGCGCAGTCATGTTTATTGAAAGGGAACTTTGTCTCGGACTACTTGATTACCTAGAATGCTTGGACAGAACTGACACAGGGAAAATGTGTAGAAAGACAGGAGTGACGCTGTAGTACCTGATGTAACTGTAATTCTATGTATTCTGTAAGAATACATCGACTAAGTATTGCTGATTACTGTCTTTTTATCATTAACATGGTAAGATTGCAGGTTTCATTAACTTTGTTTACTAATCAAGCAAAGATTGGTAGCTTAAACTATGACGAACTGAATTAATCCACCTTAAGAACAAATCTGCATGGTTAATGGAATCTTACGTCGATTTTAAAATTTCATTAATTAAATTCTTCCTCAAAATTCCATAACTTCACCAGCAAAGTTACCTTATCTACTATGTCCTCTGATAGCACTACTGCACACTTAATGCGTATCTTTCTATAGCTCGCAAACGCGTCGGATCGCGTCGCCCCTCTCGGACCCGCAGCGCGCCGGCCGGCAGGGCGGTAGTATCGCGCCGCGTTCGGCACGGCAATTAAACCGGCGCGGCTGTTTGCGGCGCACTCAGCGATTTCAGCGCTTTCCTGAGTTATGTCCGCGATTACACGCGTGTGCATACGCATATTGATTTTACTATCGAGAGGATTTAAGCGCTAATTTTGTAGCACTAGTTATGTGTTCGTTTGAGAGAAATTGTTGCAATCGCTTTTATGTTTGTCTGCCTATTCACTAATCTATGCTGTACTTACATACATCCTCCGGTCACGTGATGATACGATGCATAAGGCTATTGAAAACAGTTTTCATGCAGTATTACCGTATTTTGGAAACTGAACATAAATGCAAACATTTTAAAGTCTCCCCATCTTAATTTGCGATACGTCACGTGATTGAATATGATAGTGATCTACATACACACACAACAGGTGCTAATATTTGCGGCGTGACGTCACGGGTGCCCGCCGGTAAAATTGGCAAGTATCAGCGATGCCTCAGCCGCCGCCGTCGACTGCCGACGTATTAATTATCTAACGCAAACAAAGTAAGCGCGGTGTTTGTCTTCCTACGCACAGCAGACTACGTGGAGAAGGTTAACATATTTGTGAAAGTAGTTTAAAAGCGGAGGAAAGTTTTATTTTTGGTCATTCTTTGTAATCTAGTAGTCTAGGTGAGGGGGTCTTTTACCAAACAGGTACCTACATTAGTAAGGCTTTGCTGCAGGTTAGCTACAAGTCGTTGATATTTAGAAGTGTCATAGGCAAGTCTCAAATGCTGTAGCGGTGACCGATGTGGTGTCAACGAAAATGATTTAGAAGCGAGTTTTGCTTAACTACGATAGGTACAATTATTTTATCGGTACGTAGTGCATAGTTGCGCTATGCAAATTGAGTTTTAATTTAACTTAAATGTAGTAGAGTGTTATAAATTGAATGTAACGGACGGAAACGCCTAATAGTTCATTTGGGTGACGCGGATACAACATGTGGCAACACCTGCTTGTTTGACGATTGACACATGACGTTTAACATAAATGACATCAGAGGTAGAGGTCAATTCTACATTTTCCATTATAAAATATATGGAAAATGAGGCATTTGTCGTATTGCGACTGAGATACGAATGCGAAAGTTGCCTAAAAATTTGTAGAATTGGTACTCTGAGGTTTGATGGAGTGAAACGTCACTGTGACCAGGCGTGTTCTGGGCGCCAATGCATACGATAAATTTATTTTCTTATTTTTTAACGCACCTGCCTTGTAATCTCTCCGCCACCCTCGGTCGACTGTTAAAGAATACCTGAAGCTGAAGTTTTAATACATAATCGTCTGTTGCCACATTCCATCAAATTCGCTGCGTTTTCGCTTTGAATCACAGTCCTATGAACCACATGTGGTTCTTGCTGATTATTTAACAATGGTGTCTGCTGTGCGGACAGTGAATGTATTAATATCATATCTATCCCTGATCCTTCCGCGAATACTAACAAGCGGGGTGCTTTGTGTAGTTTTCCTTCTACATTTATTTGTCTCGCGGTAATCTTCAAGTCGGCTTCCCACACCGCTCGCACGCAGCACAATCTAATCGAGATCCCGCCGCTGTGTTTGAACGACGACTCTGATTAGATAGGGATGCAAGGTACCACTTCTCACTAGTTTAATCTTAGAAATAACTTGATTGAGTTATAAACGTGGTTGAAAATAATGTAACGATGTAATGTGCTTCCAGATTTCATAAAATCTAAAATAGTCAGTAATTTTTTTTTTTACAATTGCCTTAGCCTGGCCTTAGACTTTTCCCAACTGTATTGTGTTCGGTTTCCAGGGTAGCCTTCCAGCTCCCGGCAAGTCTTTATGATATATAATATGACATTTTTCCCCTTTTTAGTATATTTTACTCCTTTTTAATATCGCACATTTGCGGGTAATTTCATAAGACCTTAATCGTCGAAGTCTTAAAATTAGTATATCCTTTTTAGTGAAACAGGAATGACCACTCGTGTTTCGCTACAAGTAGCAAATTCTATGAAATAACTCTAGGTGAAAGAAATAAACACCTACCTGAAGGTTTTTTAGTATAAATTATTAATACATCAGCTAGAGTCACAAGTGACAGGTAGCTAGGAAATTGATATCTGTCCTTTTTTAATGTTTATAAGCTCAGAAATATATTATAACACTAGAAATATACATCACAGAGATCACGAAAAGATCTTGTTTTCTTACAACTTGCAGAAACCAGTGGCAAGTATAAGGTGGTGGCTTTTATTTTCTTTTGAACCTTTCAGAGGAAAATAAAAGATGATATATTTTTTGAGCTAAAAAGACTTGATCTTAAACGATAAAATTGTAAAAGGTTTTCTCTGCATCGATTCCAAAATAATCACCCCACGAAACAACAAGGAAATAAAATTTCTTAAAGAAAACACCTTCAATTCGCCTACCACGAATGTGTTTAACCCCGAGCCGCTGTAAGATTGTCGGCTTAACGCTTACGAACTCATTCCGCTCACAATTTACGGCACGCAATGAGCCTTTATGAGATAATACTTCGGTATTTTTATTTGTCCTACATCGGGAACGTTCGCGATACGTTTCACGGTACATTTAGTTTTTAATGCGTGTTTGTTTGTATCGCACGTCGAGAGTAATTCGTTGATACTACGAAGGTATCAGGTACGTGACTGTCATATCTATACCGGTTCAATAGATATGGTTGTTGTTAGCGTTTTATTATGCTATTTTATTGTGTTTCTTTTATTTTGTGTGTTATGTGGAATTTATGAAAGTATTTTATTGAAAAAAAAAAAGACACTCAAGGCCCACTGGAACCAAAAATCACATTCACTTCAAAGAATAGAAATGGATCAATGGTTTTAATTAGTTTAGTGCAAAATGCTTTTAAAGGTTTTTATAAGCTCAGCATTGTTCAAGTGGCCCTTAGTAATGATTCTTCGCTTGATTACTTAGGGACTCTACAAACTAAGAAGTTCTGTGGTATAACTTGTTTTGGTAACGTGGATATGGAAATGACACAGACATACAATATGATATACAACTGTTGTCTTTGTACAGCGTATATTGTGCGATGAAACTTATGACATCGTTGCAACAGTAACAGCGGTGTGTCAACCCTGCGGAGCGTGCGTCTGCATCGAGTCTCGTGCGGGAATTAACCGGCGGGCGGCTTAGTACCGCACCGCGCCTCGGGACTCGGCACGCTAGCAATTGATTACACGGACGCAGCTATTTGAACATCCTTATGTGGAATGTTCAAATATCTGGTAGAAGGGAAAAAGTAAGAATCAGACAGTCTCGGTATATCTTGTCGGACTTTTTATTAACGCCTGCAATCTGTTTTTATCTCTGAATTATAAAAAAATGGTTTTCTTATTCCTGTGATTAATTCACTTAAGGAGCAGGTGCTGATAAATTCTATATTTTCAGTCGATAAGATTCTTCATTCAACAGGATCTACGTTTAATGTTCTTAATAAAACAAACAATTTTATACGACCTCTTATAAATTTTGTGTCATATTTCCTCAGAAGAATTTCTTAAAACTGGCGCCCACAAGAAAAATATTATTTTATGTACACAGTATCCACGAAATAACTGTACGTATGGGAACGAAATCATCTGGCGGCAGCTCATTGTAAACTTTACAACGCGATCTGCGCGCGCTGTAATGATTACATTCACGTTTTGAACCTTAGCTCTCTAGCAATAAGGACGATGTGCATGTCTGAAAGGAAAACAAAGCAGCAAAGAAATTTCTTAAGTAAAGTTTCTCAGCTAATATTTGTGGTACATTTTCGCAGAATACATTTAATACAATCATAACATTAAATGTTGTTACAAAGTTTGTGCTGGAGAAATTTGTGTTGCGGGGGAGTGACGAGGGAGTCGACACATGTGGCGTGACACTGCGACACCGCCGACACCGCAGAGCGCGGGTGTCGCGCGTGTCGACACTGATACGCTGCGGTGTCGCTGTATCAATGGTATATGCCGCGCGGGAATCAAACGACGCCGCGCGATCACTTCTACGTGGCGTGTAATAACATAACTGTTGTAGAGCTGCTTAATGTCGTTACAGAGAAAGTCACTCGTTTTCATGTACTATTACTGAAATGACATCAGATCGTTCGTTTCATGAGCTTGTGAGCTGTTTCAGGAGTTGGGAAAAAGTTATCCGAGATACGAAGATCTAGTTGAAAATCTAGAAGTACCTTGCTTAAAATCAAGCCAAAATTAACTAAACAATTTATCTAATATATAAAAATCTCGTGTCACAGTGTTTGTTATCGAACTCCTCCGAAACGGCTTGACCGATTTTATTATATTTTTGTGTATATTTGGTGGGTCTGAGAGTAGGTCTTAGGGTATTTTTTATTTATACGGCAAAACAACGTTTGCCGGATCAGCTAGACTAGGTATAATATTATATTTTGTGTGCTGTATGTTCGCTAGTGTACTCACGGCCGGATTTACGGGAGGGCAATCAGGGCAACTGCCCGGGGCCTCCACAAGAGAGAGGCCCCACATAAACAATATTTATTAAAAAAAAATCTCGCACAACGATAAAGTGCGAATATTGCGATTTTAAAACTTACCTAGTAATTTTAATTTTATAATAAATAATATTGTCTATACTAATATTATAAAAAGGAAAGATTATTTTGTTTGTTTAGTAATGAGTTGGTTCAATTGGTATTAACTTATACAAAATAGACTATAAAAAACCAACTAAGTGCGGACTCTCACACGAAGTGTTCCGTGCCATATACCGAAAAAAAAACACGTTTGTTTCTTGTATGGGAGCCCCCTTTAATTTTTAATTTAAATTAAATTTTTATCGCGGCAATAGAGGTACACATGGTGAAAATTTCAACTGCCTACCGCTTTTGATTTTTGAGATACAGCCCGCTGACAGACGGACGGAAGGACGGATGCGCACGGACGGATGAACGGACAGACAGCGGAGGCTAAGTAATAGAGTTCTGTTGGTTACCCTTTGGTTACGGAACCCTAAAAAGATTTATCTAAGAAGCTGTTCTATTATCAAATTCTTGAAAATCAAAATATCAGAGCTACATTCTCAAACATCGAAATCACACTGCGAATTTACTTGGATTAGATAGTGTCAAATTGCACTGGAGAGCGCTCGTTTAGTAAAAATCCGGACAAGTGCGAGTCGGACTCGCCCACCGAGGGTTCCATACAAATAGGCTTTAAATAAAGACTTTATTTTTTTAAGATTTAATTACAAATGTATAGTTTTCAGATTTTTCGTAAGCTTGTAGTATAAGATGGTATTACTTGCTAAATTTCATAGTTCTAGGTCAACGGGAAATATTTTATACATTTTAATTCCGTTGAGAGTGTCAAAGTATACGTTTTATTGCGGCGTAAACGGTCGTATCATTTTTTTTACGTTAACTTAGAAGTTTGAGTTTTTCACAGCTTCAGAGGACTGTAGTCCTGAGTATATGGTTTTAATTTCAACTTGATACCGCCACGCGTTCTCGAGATAAAGGGTCTTGACAGACAGACGGATGGACGGACGGACGGACAACAAAGTGATCCGGACAACAAAAGGAAAAAAACGAGACCCTTGTAGGGTCTCGTTTTTTTCCTTTTGAGGTACGGAACCCTAAAAATGAAAATTATGAAAAATAGGCTAAGAACTACGATGGCACAAAACCGCCTATCAAAGTTATCCCAACTTGACAGTGATTTACTGCGGGAGCTGAATTATCAATGAGTTTTCTTTAAAAAGGCTCGCAAGTTGCCATTCGCATGAGAGGCTTTATTTTAAAGATTTTTTACTTATTGTGTGATTTTATTTGTTATTGCCTGTTCTATCTTTCTGTGCCATACGACTAAATAAATACATGATTGAAACACTTGCAAGAAAAGTATTATTTAACCTGTTTGAAAAATAATTAGGGGCCTCCGTTCCCTTGTTGCCCCAGGGCCTCCACACCTCTAAATCCGGCCCTGAGTGTATGTTCTGGTTGACGCCCAAATAACTACGTAAACTCAACTTACTAATGTTGGTAATATGATTTGATCCAATCTAATCCGAATACCGCGTAATAAACGTAAACTGCGGTAATTACAACAACTGCCACGAGAACAATAATATATATATAGTTGCAATAATAATTCTGTATTGTACCGGTAGCGCACTGTGTCACGATTGTACTAAATACCAATTAATGTATTAACCTCGCGTAAATATTGTATCGGGCAATAATTGATGTCAGCGGTAGATACAGTAGTGGTGGGTACAATAATACAATACATTATAGTAATTTTAGCCTAGATATGCCAGCCTCAGGCCCCGCTCTGACATGACAACAATTGTTTACTACTTCTGCTTACAGCTGTTGAGTGTTTCTCTTAGGTAGTCTTCAAAGGTTTTTTCATATAGCTTCGGGTAGGGGGCAAAATACTTTCAGCCCTTAATTTTAGTCTTGTGACGATTTGTTAGGTACTATTTAATCCGTCGTCTTTTAGAAATTTTATCTGACTGATGATAGATTTACTCCAATTCATCTATACAAAGTTAAACCTGAAAAGAGTTGTTGTATTTGTCCCATAGCCTGAAATCGCAAAAAATGACAGTATAATGATCACACCTACACCCTACACCCGGTTTAAAAAAAAATACGGCGGTACATAAAACACCATATTTGAATGTAAACTTAAACAAACCGTCTTAGGTTCACAGCATCAGCGTGCAACCAGCACAACGCACGCTGTCTAGCTCATTGTTCTCAATCACGTGCTCCAAAGTGCGTGACAAAAACACATGTTTATCTAAGGCGGTCGATAAGCGATATAAATAAAGTGGCTGCCATAAATATCTGCCGGCCGCGGTGTGACGTCACGCAGGCGTCACGAACATGAAATATGGCGGCGGCAGACCGTACCGGCGGGTGGACCGTGCCGCGGTCCCGGCCGCGGGACACTCCAGGGCTGAACAACAAGTTTTTTGTGGACGAAGTTGGAGTTTGTGGACGTTTTTATGGTGTACTTGAAGAATGGTTTTGGTTGCTTGACTTATGTGCTTTTTTATTAATGTTTTGTTGGGACAATGATCTTGTGCCGTTTAGTTCAGAACTGGTTGTTAAAAGCCATCGGTACCTTTTTGTTACGGCGGTAGCATCATTTACTTCTTGTTTAAGGCTTTAAATAATTACCATCATATTTGTTCCATATGATAAGATAAGATAAGATAAGATTTCTTTATTTGTTTAAACATGGTATACATACAAGAGCATGCAAGATATTACATCATTTGAGTGAGTCCAATCATTTTTAGCCTTGAATAGCGGCGTACAAATATTTCTATAAAACATGAAAGCATTAACAATTAGAAAAAAAACGAAAATTTACCTAGAATAGGCACTTACAAAGTTTATAATTTAAGAACTTTATAAATTATGTTAAAATGTATTATTATGTTATAATGTCAAAAAATATTATTACCTATGTTTCCCAGCCTTCCAGCAGGGAGTAGTTAACAGCTTATACCATTATATTAAATTAGCACAAGGTTATATCAGATTCCATACGCCGCGCCGTACGCTCCACGCGACCAACCCTTGGCCGCGTGTTGCGGGTAGCCCTGCGCTGCGCGTCTTATTGACACTGACACATTTTATTATCATTGGATCGGCCCGGACCCGGGCCCCCCTCGGTACCCGCACCCCGCCACGCTATATTGTTGCTCTATAATATCTTTTACAGTAACCACAACTAAATATTAAACACCCTTTTTTCGTGAACGTCGCTCGGCGGAATACTGATGCGTTCTGTTGTCTCTGAGGTATGAGCTGTAGCTTGAGACAAAGTTTGTAAGTGGATTGTAATAGAGAGGTGGTTGTAAATAAAAATTAACTATAGACGCTGTGATTTGGTGGAGAAAAAATAACAAGATCACGGAATAATGATGTTTTAACACGAAGAGCTCCGAGTTCTATTTTCTGTCAAAATTCACAATTACATGATTTAATTTTCATGTTAACATCTCTATCGAAAGAATATCAGTGAGCCAATTCTGTTAATTTTCAAACAACGTTCGCATTCGCATCTCAATGGCAATCTAACAAAAATGTATGAAAAATAAGGCTTTTTTTGTCAGTTTGCGAGTGACATGCAAATGCGAACGTTGTTTAAAAATGAGTAGAATTGGCTCTCTGAACGTCTCAGACAACGCGACTGCTTGGCGGCTTCGTACTGCTCAGTAAGCTATAATAACTGCTCCGTTATTTGCTCGGCAGATGTAAAGCTGATACGTTATAACTTTGCTTACATTTCATTTAATTACCGCATTGTTCCGCTTCTCGGTTCGTGTATTAATTAGGGCGCCGTCATTTCGCGATAACTGTTGTGTTAGAGATGCAACAATACGGGCGTGAAATGAATGCTCGGTCCGGTAAGTAGGAGCTAAGCAGCGCATTAAACATTAGCGCTGTAAGCGGCTTAGCGCGCGAGCCGCCGCACCGCACCGCGTCATAAAGCGCTGAGCCGGGATGAAGCGCACAAATTCACGCGCGCGAACAGAGCGGCAATGTGCGGCCACGACCCGAGCACCCGCGCGCTTTTGTCCTTAGTGTCCAGACCTGGCAGACGAGCGTTTACTTTCACCGCCTTCTCAAGTCTTGATCATTTTTTGAATAATATGGTGCTGGGTCAACGCCAATATTGCAGTGGAGGAAAGAAATTATTCTGGAATAGTGACGCATCGTTAGAAGTTTAGAAGGCCTCTCATAAGGTGGGCCGATGAACTGGTGAAGGTGTGGAAATTCGTTGAATGCAAGACGCATAGGACTGTTCGAAATAGCCACACTTGTGTCCAGCAGTGATAACTGATAAACCAATACTGTGTCACGTGCCATTATTGACCAATATAGTTTGTTAGGTTACAACAGTCTGAGAGAGCAGTGTTATTGGTAGCAATACACTTTATCAAACCTTAAATTCGGTTCCCCCGGCAGACGCGCGTGTGTCGCACCGCGAGGTTAAACTAATCCGTAATGTTCCGGCGCATTACCCATTGTTCGCGGGATTAACTGCACGCACAATTGCACGTCAGGCGAACTCGCGTACGTACACATGTATATACTTGTATAATAATAACCATGTGTTATATGTATCAGATTATTACAGAATTAGCACTAAATGTATAATTATTTAGTAAGTTAATCATCAAATTAACATCCACCGCAGAAATACTGCAAATCAGTCGCTTTAAAACACCATACTTAACTGGAAAACTGTTTCATTGGATTATTAATTACGCTTTTTCCTAACAGTAACTGGCGCAAAGACAGTACGACAAGAATGAAGACTTATTAGCTACGACAGTGCTACGAGTTTCCAACGAGTGTGCTGCAAGGATACTACGAGGGTACTCCAAGTTACCAACGATCGTGCCGCAAGGCTACAAAGGTGCTACGACTATCCAACGAGTGTGCTGCAAGGGTGCTACGAGTTTCCAACGACGGTTTTGCAAGGGTGCTACGAAGCTGCTGCAAGTGCGCTACAAGGGTCCAACGATGGTGCTACGAGTTTCCAACGAGTGTGTTGCTAGCGTGCTACGATTATACTGTAAGCGTGCTACGAGTGTGCTGCATGTTTACAACAAGTGTGCTGGAAGGTTGCTACGAGTATCCAACGAGTGTGTTGCAAGGGTGCTACGAGTGTGCTGCAAGGGTGCTACGAGTGTGCTGCAAGGGTGCTACGAGTGTACTGCAAGGGTGCTACGAGTGTGCTGCAAGGGTGCTAAGAGTCTTTAACGACTGCACTTCAAGAGTACTACGAGAATGCTACGAGTTTCCAATGAGTGTGCTGGCAGGGTGCTACGAGTATCCAACGCGGATATTGCAAGGATGCTACGAGGGTGCTACGAGTTTCCGACGGGAGTTTTGGATCGGTGCTGCGAGTTTCAATAGAGTGTGCTGGAAAGGTGCTACGAGTTTCCAACAAGGTTGTTGCAAGGGTGCTACGAGAGTGCTACGGGGGCGTTATGAGGGTGCTACAATGGACCTATGAGTGTTACTAGACTACAACGAAGTGCTACGAGACTGCTACTAGGGTGCTACGACGGTGTTATGAGTGTTCTACGAGTGTGCTACGATGGCTCTACGAGTGTGCTTTGAGGTTGCTACAATGATACTACGAGAGTACTACGAGTGTGCTGGAAGAGCGCTACGAGCATCCAACAAGTGTGTTGCAAGGGTGCTACGACTGCTCTGCAAGGGTACTATGAGTTTCCAACGATTGTGCTGGAAGGGTCCCACGAGTTTCCAACGAGAGGGTGTTGCAAGGGTGCTACGATGGTGTTACAAGTTTTCAACGAGTGTGCTGGAACGGTGCGACGACAGTCCAACGCGTGTGCTGGGTGCTACGAGGATACTACAAGTGTGCTACGAGGGTCCTACGAGGCTGTAACGAGTGTGTTACGAGGTTGTTACGAGGTTTGCTACGAAGTTTCTACGAGTATTTGTAGGACGGCTCAAATTATTGCCATTGTATACGATATAGCCAATAGAAAAACATAATGATGAGCATTATGTTTTTCTATTGGCTATATCGTATACGGTAAGTGCGCTTAACCCCAAAGATCAGCCCGCCGCTGTTATTATTTAGCTACGAGGAAACATGATTTTTAAATTAAATTATTGTTAATATGAATCAAGGAGCAGAAAACAAAGTTATGAGTTACATGAAAAACTGTCAGGGAACGTTTGCTAAATAATAATAAAATGTTTTTTATTAAAACGCATTGAAGCATGCTTATGAACTAATTTTATACACTAACAGTATAGAAATAGATACAAACTTCACTTGATGATCTATGGAAAATGTAGAAAAAATAATTAAGCAGCCATCACCTCAATCGATCCAAGGAATATGTGTCCGTACGTAAGTAGCTCGTAGCGGTCGACAGTTGTCCGTTGAAAAGAGTTCAACGAGAATCTACGTACAGTCAATCATTTTGCTGTATTTCCAAGTTATATTCGTAGTGGTAATAATAAATGTGCTTTTTGCAGTTAAATTCTATGTGGGTAATGATAGTTGCATGCTATAAAATCTAAAACTATTTTAACCTATTTTTGGAATGTTTGTGACTTGAAATTATCATGTAGTTATTAAACCGACTGGTGTAATAACTGTTTCATTACTCAGCGCGTTAAAATCTTGGTAAAATAATACTATTGTACTGTAATAATCATGAAGTCACTATGTATTTCATTAAAATAATACAAAGTGACTTCATGATTATTTCGGGTGACATATACATCCAAATTGTATGTTAGGATCCGACAGGCCTTAAAACTTATATAATACAAATTCTTCATAACGATGCAAACTTCTCGTCAGAAACAACATTAGAATGTACAGACTCCCATGACCGAGCCATTTATTTCTCCTTTGTCTAAACCTACCTAATTAACAGTATTTTCTTTACATTTTATCACTGTTAAACCTTCTACTCTATTTCCTTGGAGGTTGTCGCTTGTTTGAGCACAAAGCCTTCGGCGGCAGTCACGCGACACGCGACACCGCGCTCCGGTGTCCGTTACCAATTACCGCCGCGAGGGGGCACCGCGCCGCGCTGTGCTGGGTTGTACTCCCCACTACTTGTACTTGTGTAGGCATTGTTTGTCTCGGCAGGTGATTGTAAACAAAACGAAGCTAATGAGTTCGGATTTGAATATATTTTGTTTAGCTAATATAATTCTGTGCATGTGTTTATTATGAGCTGTAAAATAAAATAACTGACTTACTTACTAATATAATAAATGCGAGTTTGCTTTCTTGTTCCATTTTCAGGTGTTAATCGCTCAACGGTTAATACTTTTTGTTTTGTAAAATTATAGATGGCAGAGTATTTTTTTCACAAAAAAAACTATGATAACGCGAGCGAAACCGCGGAAAAAAGCTAGTGTATAAATAAATGGAATTTACTTCAATGTCATTAGCTCGGTAAATTAATAATAATACTCGTATGTTAGAACTTTTTAAGTGACAAGCAAAATTTTACAGTTTGTAAAAGTAACAAGCTCACTATCATAAGGTTGACTATTCAATTTCATTAAGTTGCTTAGGCAGCTCAAAATATACAGGGAGATGTAGTCCTCCTCATTAACTTGTCTCTCTTAGGTTGTCAATCTCATACTAATTGATATACTGACAAGGACCTTCCTGTGACACTTGGTTTTACCTTATATTAGTGAAGTTTGAAAAATAATATATCACTGACTAGCTCAATAAATAATGTTACCGTACTACTCATTTCCCTAAGTTAAACTAAAGCTAGAAACAAGATGATGTTTGTGCGGTGCTTCTTCGCGGCTGTAAATTCGGCGCGGCGACGTAACGACGGCGTAAATACCGTCCAACGCGGGCCTGCCGGGGCTAGGGAGAGGGGCAAGACGGGCAGGGAGGTAATTTACTGTTTAATTGCGCGCCATCTGTTAGAGTAAGCGAGCGAACTTGAATCGCAAGGAACTAGTCGGGAAACCAAAATCATAAGTCGGATTTCAAAAA
This sequence comes from Lacanobia wlatinum, assembly GCA_947578705.1. Lineage (NCBI taxonomy): Eukaryota > Metazoa > Arthropoda > Insecta > Lepidoptera > Noctuidae > Lacanobia > Lacanobia wlatinum. The sequence goes on from OX388026.1 coordinate 1,436,481, forward strand.
TGGAGCTTATTTTTTTTGGTTCGTTGGATATTCTGGCAAAATCTAACATATATGAGTAGAGGACACTTCTACAAACAAAAAAATTTGGGAACATGGTGCAATCAAGTATTACGTTGCCGAGATATTTCGAGGTAGTCACCATATGACAATCTTGACTATGATTAAAAAAATTGAGTTTAAAAAACTGTAACCCGACCACAGAAAAATAAAAGTGATCTGAAAAGTAAGAAACAAGAAAATATTTCAGAAAAAAATCAAGACAGGTACAAAAATGGTCAAAGTAAAGCCGTGGTCGCATGCCTGTATATCATGTGGGTGCCTGGCACACCTATAAAACTATAAAGGCATGCGACCACGTTTGACGCAATGAAACCTGTTGGAAGTGGGACGCAAAAATTTTTGAGCTCAGTTCGCTCGCTTTTGCATTCTGCACTATGTATCAACAAAAGACTTCTATAATATTTATGTATGAGTAATCAAAACACTGTAAAACTCTTCTGAAAAGCTGTAAAAATTTCAAGCTTCGCTCGCTCTTACATTCTGCACTCTGTTTGTCCTCGAGCTTATCTGTATAATTCAACAAAACTTATATTTTTACGTGTGAATGATCAAAACAAAATAAAATCTTTCCGAGTTGCATGTATTTTCGAGCTCACTTCGTTTGTTCTTGCGTTCGGGCCTTTTTCAGTTAATGAGCTTTCTTGCATCAGTTCATGAATATACTTCTATTTAAGTATGAATAATTATCATCATTATGTGCTGCAGATTCCCCCCCCCCCTCCCGAGAAATGGCTTGCGATTGCCGTCACCAGTATAACGGGCAACCCATAATTATTTTGGAGTGCCCCAGGTGCCACCCATGCTAGCTACGCCACTGTTACTGAAGTCCGTCTGTGGATGGTTGATCGTCATAACTTATCATACCGAAACTCCTGCGCTCCTCGAAAAGTACTTCAACGTAAGGTTCAGTAGAAAACCAGCGTAAGGTAACTCCTAGTTGTCTGGCATTTTGCTAAACTGGACCTTTTTGGCGCAGCCGTGAGACACACAATGTTATTGTTTTATTTAAATGAAGTTTCACAACGTTTATACCTACATTGTCTTTACCTAGGTGTGCCAAATAAACAAGTTTTATTTCTTTCTTTACTTAAATTCGTTAGTCTGTTATTTGTAGATCTTTGACGGTCGTTACGGATTATCGGAAACCAGAAATCTGACACCAGTCTGACCAAAAAGTACCAGGCCACCCAGTTATTGGGATGTGGAGATCTGTCACTCCGCGTAAAATATTGGTATTCGACTGAATCCGGTTTGTCTGGACTCCGACTTCAATATTTTTGGGAAAAGATTGGGCAGATGACCAAGATTTAGAGCATAGATACAACACTTTATGTCTTGTCTCAAAACTGAACACTTTATGTCTTATCTTAATAGTCGCGACGAACCAATCACGGGGCTTTGCCCCTCACCACGGGTAGTAAACCATTAAGCCTGCAAGTGACCCAATGTTGCCAGGTTTCCGCATAAAACCGGGGGTCCATCTTTTAAGAGCTTTAGTTTATTATAAGTTAAGGTAATATGTATTAGCAGACATGGGGGAAGGTCCTTTTTCCGCGAAGAACACCGCTATTTAGAAATTGTGATCAAATTAAGATTGCTATCCATCGACCTTGAAGTGGATCTGGCAACATTTCAATAAGGTTACCATATAACGATAAATCCCTAACAATAAAATAATACAATGTTCACTTTTCCTTTGCTACTTATCAAAAGTTTCACAAATAACTCCACAGTATGTAACCTGGTGTTATTTCCATGAATTGGTAGTACTATTTTTGTTCAATAGATGGAGTTACATGTATTTGCTTTACGTAATGTAAATTAATTTCTCCTTCAACACTTTAAATTCACATATCTTTTGATAGAGTGAACCGATTGGGATGAAACAATACTTTAATTGTACTTTGAGTTACAAAATTATAATAAATAAAAGTTATCTACATTTATTTTGACCTTTCCACGTGTTTTGTACAACTAAACAGACAAACGGTAGAAAATTCAATGCTGGAAATGGGTTCTGTTAGTAATCCTGGCTAATTTATTTAATTTTGACAATCACAGATATTATTAACATTGAACTTTGGCTCTCTTTTTCACATTTATGTTTTTGATGGGATTTTTATTTTACACCAAAAATTATTTCCAATCAGCATGAGTATATGTATGTGTTTATGTCGTTACGGGTAGTCAGAAGCTAATAAATCGGGTTATGGAGGTCAAATGGGCAGTCACCTCATGTGAAATACTAGTATTTAGCTGTATTAGATTAGACTGCAAGCCAACCCCAACGCACGTAGTTGGAAAAGTTTGAACTAATAAAAAAAACTAACGAAACCAGGTGACTGCCGAGGTTTTGTGAAGATACTACTCTGAGATAAAGGCACTGCGGCGCGCCTTGCGGTACACAACATGCATTTATACATACGTTGCGTTTGAGTTGCTATCACTTTTTGGGCAGGCGCACGCTCGACGAATTTTAGCATTTTTAGCTATGGTACACAGTGAGTGGCCTGTTTTTATAAGCCGAGAGGTTGCCAAGGGCAGGGTCGTGACCGCTCGCCACGTTCCATTACGGGGACGCAACGACATCGCAGACGAAAGCGTGGCGTGATTTGTTTCGACGCCAACACCATCTATCGCATTCGAAAAAATCCGAAATATGAATATTTCGTTTTATTTATTTTTCTTCTAATGAGTGGCATAAAAAATTGTATTGATTTTAAAATTTTGATTAATTTCGCGTTGGTATCATTTTGATCATATTTTTCACTATTAATTGTACAGTTTTAATTAATTGTATTGGGCGCTATTTTCTTCGTGGATAAAGCTGCTAGAGCAGTAACACCAGGTTACATACTGTGGAGTTATTTGTGAAACTTTCGATAAGTAGCAAAGGAAAAGTGAACATTGTATTATTTTATTGTTAGGGATTTATCGTTATATGGTAACCTTATTGAAATGTTGCCAGATCCACTTCAAGGTCGATGGATAGCAATCTTAATTTGATCACAATTTCTAAATAGCGGTGTTCTTCGCGGAAAAAGGACCTTCCCCCATGTCTGCTAATACATATTACCTTAACTTATAATAAACTAAAGCTCTTAAAAGATGGACCCCCGGTTTTATGCGGAAACCTGGCAACATTGGGTCACTTGCAGGCTTAATGGTTTACTACCCGTGGTGAGGGGCAAAGCCCCGTGATTGGTTCGTCGCGACTATTAAGATAAGACATAAAGTGTTGAGTTTTGAGACAAGACATAAAGGGTTGTATCTATGCTCTAAATCTTGGTCATCTGCCCAATCTTTTCCCAAAAATATTGAAGTCGGAGTCCAGACAAACCGGATTCAGTCGAATACCAATATTTTACGCGGAGTGACAGATCTCCACATCCCAATAACTGGGTGGCCTGATACTTTTTGGTCAGACTGGTGTCAGATTTCTGGTTTCTGATAATCCGTAACGACCGTCAAAGATCTACAAATAACAGACTAACGAATTTAAGTAAAGAAAGAAATAAAACTTGTTTATTTGGCACACCTAGGTAAACACAATGTAGGTATAAACGTTGTGAAACTTCATTTAAATAAAACAATAACATTGTGTGTCTCACGGCTGCGCCAAAAAGGTCCAGTTTAGCAAAATGCCAGACAACTAGGAGTTACCTTACGCTGGTTTTCTACTGAACCTTACGTTGAAGTACTTTTCGAGGAGCGCAGGAGTTTCGGTATGATAAGTTATGACGATCAACCATCCACAGACGGACTTCAGTAACAGTGGCGTAGCTAGCATGGGTGGCACCTGGGGCACTCCAAAATAATTATGGGTTGCCCGTTATACTGGTGACGGCAATCGCAAGCCATTTCTCGGGAGGGGGGGGGGAATCTGCAGCACATAATGATGATAATTATTCATACTTAAATATAAGTATATTCATGAACTGATGCAAGAAAGCTCATTAACTGAAAAAGGCCCGAACGCAAGAACAAACGAAGTGAGCTCGAAAATACATGCAACTCGGAAAGATTTTATTTTGTATTGATCATTCACACGTAAAAATATAAGTTTTGTTGAATTATACAGATAAGCTCGAGGACAAACAGAGTGCAGAATGTAAGAGCGAGCGAAGCTTGAAATTTTTACACCTTTTCAGAAGAGTTTTACAGTGTTTTGATTACTCATACATAAATATTATAGAAGTCTTTTATTGATACATAGTGCAGAATGAAAAAGCGAGCGAACTGAGCTCAAAAATTTTTGCGTCCCACTTCCAACAGGTTTCATTGCGTCAAACGTTTAGGGATGAGACCCGACAGTGACAATAAACATTCGTATATAAAATAATGTCTTGGGTGTGTTTTATTCATTCTTTTGTATAATTGGTTTATATTTAGTAGTAGATAAGAAATTAAGAATCATCATGATTCGAGGTACTAGGAGATACCAGGGCTGGTCGCCACTTTAAACGGAAGTGGTGATATAGTAAGCACCCTGCATAACCTTCTTTTTCCTTTTTTTCTTTTCTATTCGAGAGGGGTCAGGTTATTGAAATCTTATCTATGCCATAGTATCACATTTTTTCACCATCATGCACTCGAACGAAATCGCGAGCGTAGCTGGTTGTACAAATAAAAGCATGGATAAAATGATGGCGACGTGCAGTTAATCAAATCTAAATAAATAGTAACGATTTGTTAAACGGAAAAGTATAAAATAAAAATTGAGTTTAAAAAACTGTAACCCGACTACAGAAAAATAAAAGTGATCTGTTTATAGTTTTATAGGTGTGCCAGGCACCCACATGATATACAGGCATGCGACCACGGCTTTACTTTGACCATTTTTGTACCAGTCTTGATTTTTTTCTGAAATATTTTCTTGTTTCTTACTTTTCAGATCACTTTTATTTTTCTGTAGTCGGGTTACAGTTTTTTAAAGTCAATTTTTATTCAAAACATAATTACTTAAAATAATTGAAGCATAGATAGTCTTCCTCTAAATTTTGATATATATTTTTTTATAGATCAGTCCAGTTTTGAAGAAGACAGCAGCGGAATACAAATCGTCTTTTGGTCAAGGTTTTATAGGTAAAATCAGCCTCTGCTGCATTTGTCGTTTTCGCACTTTACTTGATAAGGCGCAGCGCGACGGCATCGGCAATAGTTTCTTCAAATACCTATTTTTCAAATTCCTCGGGAGTAGTGTCCCCTCTTTTTCTTTTTTTTTTTTTTTTTTTTTACTATTTATAGGCTCTCGTTTGACCACTATCTCACCTGATGGTAAGCGATGATGTGGTCGAAGATGGAGCACGCTTGCCTAGAAGTAACCTATAAGTGTCCTCTTAAGTGTCTTCTAACCATATATGTGCGCCATCACATTGCTAAAAAAAATGGCAGCGGAGGGGCAGTGCCAGCTTCCATTGAAAAAAGTTCAAACCCCTTTCAACTGTCTACCGATTACGGTTCTTGAGATACAGCTCGCTGATGGACAAACGGACGGACGGACGGATGGGCGGACAGACGGACGGACGCACAGCGGAGGCTACAACAAACAAGTGATTGATTACTACCACTGAATTTCAATAGGTTCTCATCATTGGTATTCTATTCAATTCTATTCTATTGGTTTCGTAAAAATATATTTTTTTTACCATATAGACCACAAAGACAAGAACGACGAAGGAAAATTTTATCAGAGCACAAAAAGGGAAGTAACAATACTAGCAGTCGCATTTGTTTTCTCTATATTGCAACTACCTCTATTTGTTTCTACATCCAAAGGTTGACTAATATAGAAGGCCTATCGCATTAAGTCCGCCTCTTTACACTTGAACAATTGAGTTAGAACTTTCAAGTGTATTCTTACAACTAATTTACCTCACATAGGAGTGTAAGTCCCTCCAGTTACTCCATGACTCAAGCAGCAATACATTTAAAGCCTTCTCCTTGCACTGTCTGTTTCTTTTGAGTAATGGCCTGTGCTCGTCCCGCCAGATTAACAAATAAATGGCGTCCCCCCCCTGCGCGTCGCGACACAATAATGTACCTCCACGTTACCTATGACACCAGCGTATTGCTCACTTTTTAGGCAGGGCTGCCCGGTAGTAGAAAATATGGGAAAATCTGTATAATCCTTTGTCAGTTTTATATAATTTAATCAGAAATCTACAGACATAAAATTCTTCTCCTGGAACTCCCAAAATATGAGCAATACAACCCTTCTTAGGTTGTATTTTAGTGCTAATGGATTTATTCAGTTGTATTGAATATTTTTATCAATTGGTGACTCAGTGTTCAATAAAAATCTGTGAAATTCGAATATTTGCTTGAGTGGGTTTTCTTATCCCCGTTATAAGTTTCCTTACTTTTATTGATAGATTTATTTTTCTTTAAGCTCTTTTACGAGGTTGTTTCAGTAGGCAGCCCTGTGTTATGACAGTGAGAGTATATTGGCCACATAGACTTTTAATTCGGCTAATGGTGGCGCGGGAGACGCCGGGACCGACGCGCCGCGACGCTCATTTGTTCAGCAGCTATTACACAAATTGTGCGCACAGGTCAGGCGCTTGAGCTCAGGATTCGATTGAGATGTAAGACGCAACTCTGAAGAATTTGCTTTAAAAAATCTTAATTCTTTTTCGTCGCGACTTAATTCATTTTCAAATTTAGAAAAATATTTTTTTAATACGATAAGTAACATATAGGTAAATAGCTTTTTTCTATGGTTTTACTCTCGCGATCTTTCCAATAGGACAGTGAACGCTCAATTTTCAGTGTAGTGTAGCATTATGTCAGTGTATCATCATCTGCCCTGCCTTTTCCCAACACTATTGGGGTCGGCTTCCAGTCAAACCGGATTCAGCTAATTACCAGTAATTTACGTGGAGCGGCTGCCTACCAAACCTCCACAATCCATTAACTAGGTAACACGGTACTTCTTGGCAAAACTAATGTCAAATTTTCAGACTTAATTTTCTGGCGGGTTCGATTCTCTAAATCATACACCCGTACTTCATACAAAGAAGCAATTTTAGCGTTTCATGATATTAAGTGGTGGAAACATATAAGGAGCCATTTTTTGTCTTTAAATAAAATATCGCTTTTTTGCGACAACGGAAGCCAAAACTGTTGCTCTTTCCGACAAATAATTAAGAGTCCAATCGTTCACGATAAGCAACAGCGCGACATATCGCCGCTAACTCGACGCGCGATTGACGCGCGGCAGTGATTGTGTGCCCTCCCTAGCCACGCACAACACTAGCGTCATGGACAACACTGGCGTGAAGTCACGCAGGAACTATGATACCTACGTACTTCAGTTATATTAAGTGACTAGCTGTTGCCCGCGACTTCGTTCGCGAGTAAGTCGGAAAGTAAAATGTTGTCGCTAGATAAGATTTCTAAGATAAAATATATACGAACAATCAATATCTAGCATTTCTTGACTCCTCTTAGATTTAAGAATTTGAAAGAGTATTATGCAAGGCACTGGCTGTTTCACCTCTTCTGTTCCAAATACATTCCAAACCAGCCCTAGTAATTTTTCGTAATGAGAAATGTTTTAATGATAAGGCTTCTCTATGCATGATGTTAAAGAAAGTTGCTAGGGTTGTTAACACGTTGCGGAATTTGTTCGAAAAATTCATCACAGCCCTGCAACGCCAAGGGTATTAGAAGGAACACGGATGGGTTTTAGTCAGTAAGAGTCTGACACTCCCTTCTGTTCCGCCTAGAGCGGGAGGAGTCATTTGATAATATCCCATCTTTAAAAGTTTTTTTACAATAATCGACTTTTTTTTAATGGGACAAACCCGCCACACATTCCCAACCACTGCAACTCCTGAAAGCCAAAATCAACAGTGGCGACCACCAGAAAAACGCCGAGCCAATGAAACCCGACGACTTCCGGAGAAACGATTCAACTGTCTTGGATCCTGCAACGAATTAAATCGGAAAATTACAGCGGAAGAGTAGGAAAAAAAAATGTATATATAATTTACACCTCCATCCTTATCAAACCGGAGACAGAATAGAGCTAGGCCAATAGGCACCAAGGGACATATACAACTGGGTTAAGCCAAGCACCACGAATTATATATTGACACTTAAAACTAATGGGTCCTAAATTGTGAGCTACTTTTGATTCCAGTAATAGGTATGGCAAAATCGCTAGAACGCACGGAAATTTGTTCTGGTTTCTACAAGGTCCGTGTAGTAAACTACTCCAGATGTTACCTGAATACTATTTAACATAATATTGTGTTCAGTTTGCCAAAGAATACACTCCCATAAGATGTGGTGTGCGGATTGTTCGTCGACGAATAATCGACTTCCAAAAACAAAACACTACAAAGTATAAAATAACTTCAATTTCGGAAGTTGGTGTCCAAAGACGAAATAACCAAAAACACTGACTTCCGAAATTAAAGTTATAATTTTGTAAAAAAGTTTTACTTTTTTTTTTGTGGTTACCTGCGTACCCATTCACAGCGTACCGGCATGATGTTATGTTATGAACTGGGGCCTATTTAATAAAATTTACTTAGTGGTTTCGGTGTACAGGTAGGTCAATACGAATGAAATAAGCCCAAACACTTGATAGTTCCTACATAGTGGAGTTCCCTTGACTCTCTGCCGTCTCCATCATCAGGTCTGATCCAAACCTTCATTGTTTTGTATTATAACCCGATATACACACAAATATCAAGTTTTTACCAGATGCGTGCCTACAATTTTCGAGAGTTGCCCTCGATTTCTCAGGGTTTCCATCATCAGATCCTAGTGGCAATGAGACCACCTTGGCAGCATACCCTTACATATAAAAAAGATTCATTGAAATCAGTTCATAAACGACGAAGTTATCCACGAACACACATGAAAAATATATATATTTAATAAAAATTGATTTTAAAAAACTGTAACCCGACTACAGAAAAATAAAAGTGATCTGAAAAGTAAGAAACAAGAAAATATTTCGGAAAAAAATCAAGAGAGGTACAAAAATGGTCAAAGTAAAGCCGTGGTCGCATGCCTGTATATCATGTGGGTGCCTGGCACACCTATAAAACTATAAAGGCATGCGACCACGGCTTTACTTTCCCTCCCTCCCTCCTTATCCCTAAACGTTTGACGGAATGAAACCTGTTGGAAGTGGGACGCAAAAATTTTTGAGCTCAGTTCGCCCGCTTTTGCATTCTGTACTATGTATCAACAAAAGACTACTATAATATTTATGTATGAGTAATCAAAACACTGTAAAACTCTTCTGAAAAGGTGTAAAAATTTCAAGCTTCGCTCGCTCTTACATTCTGCACTCTGTTTGTCCTCGAGCTTATCTGTATAATTTAACAAAACTTATATTTTTACGTGTGAATGATCAAAAGAAGATAAAATCTTTCCGAGTTGCATGTATTTTCGAGCTCACTTCGTTCGTTCTTGCATTCGGGCCTTTTTCAGTTAATGAGCTTTCTTGCATCAGTTCATGAATTTACTTTTATTGAAGTATGAATGATTATCATCATTATGTGCTGCAGATCCCCCCCCCTCCCGAGAAATGGCTTGCGACTGCCGTCACCAGTATAACGGGCAACCCATAATTATCTTGCAGTGCCCCAGGTGCCACCCATGCTAGCTACGCCACTGTTACTGAAGTCGGTCTGTGGATGGTTGATCGTCATAACTTATCATACCGAAACTCCTGCGCCCCTCGAAAAGTACTTCAACGTAAGGTTCCGTAGAAAACCAGCGTAAGGTAACTCCTAGTTGTCTGGCATTTTGCTAAACTGGACCTTTTTGGCGCAGCCGTGAGACACACAATATTATTGTTTTAATTAAATGAAGTTCAACGTACAACGTTTATACCTACATTGTGTTTACCTAGGTGTGCCAAATAAACAAGTTTTATTTCTTTCTTTACTTAAATTCGTTAGTCTGTTATTTGTAGATCTTTGACAGTCGTTACGGATTATCAGAAACCAGAAAATCTGACACGAGTCTGGCCAAAAAGTACCAGGTCACCCAGTTATTGGGATGTGGAGATCTGTCACTCCGCGTAAAATTTTGGTATTCGACTGAATCCGGTTTGTCTGGACTCCGACTTCAATATTTTTGGGAAAAGATTGGGCAGATGATCAAGATTTAAAGCATAGATACAACACTTTATGTCTTGTCTCAAAACTCAACACTTTATGTCTTATCTTAATAGTCGCGACGAACCAATCACGGGGCTTTGCCCCTCACCACGGGTAGTAAACCATTAAGCCTGCAAGTGACCCAATGTTGCCAGGTTTTTGCATAAAACCGGGGGTCCATCTTTTAACAGCTTTAGTTTATTATAAGTTAAGGTAATATGTATTAGCAGACATGGGGGAAGGTCCTTTTTCCGCGAAGTACACCGCTATTTAGAAATTGTGATCAAATTAAGATTGCTATCCATCGACCTTCAAGTGGATTTGGCAACATTTCAATAAGGTTACCATATAACGATAAATCCCTAACAATAAAATAATACAATGTTCACTTTTCCTTTGCTACTTATCAAAAGTTTCACAAATAACTCCACAGTATATAACCTGGTGTTATTTCCATGAATTGGTAGTACTATTTTTGTTCAATAGATGGAGTTACGTGTATTTGCTTTACGTTATGTAAATTAATTTCTCCTTCAACACTTTAAATTCACATATCTTTTGATAGAGTGAACCGATTGGGATGAAACAATACTTTAATTGTACTTTGAGTTACAAAATTATAATAAATAAAAGTTATCTATATTTATTTTGACCTTTCCACGTGTTTTGTACAACTAAACAGACAAACGGTAGAAAATTCAATGCTGGAAATGGGTTCTGTTAGTAATCCTGGCTAATTTATTTAATTTTGACAATTACAGATATTATTAACATTGAACTTTGGCTCCCTTTTTCACATTTATGTTTTTGATGGGATTTTTATTTTACATCAAAAATTATTTCCAATCAGCATGAGTATATGTATGTGTTTATGTCGTTACGGGTAGTCAGAAGCTAATAAATCGGGTTATGGAGGTCAAATGGGCAGTCACCTCATGTGAAATACTGGTATTTAGCTGTATTAGATTAGACTGCAAGCCAACCCCAACGCACGTAGTTGGAAAAGTTTGAACTAATAAAAAAAACTAAAGAAATCAGGTGACTGCCGAGGTTTTGTGAAGATGCTACACTGAGATAAAGGCACTGCAGCGCGCCTTGCGGTACACAACATGCATTTATACATACGTTGCGGGCAGGCGCACGCTCGACGAATTTTAGCATTTTTAGCTATGGTACACAGTGAGTGGCCTGTTTTTATAAGCCGAGAGGTTGCCAAGGGCAGGGTCGTGACCGCTCGCCACGTTCCATTACGGGGACGCAACGACATCGCAGACGAAAGCGTGGCGTGATTTGTTTCGACGCCAACACCATCTATTGGGCTTCGAAAAAATTCGAAATATGAATATTTCGTTTTATGTATTTTTCTTCTAATGAGTGGCATAAAAAATTGTATTGATTTTAAAATTTTGATTATCTTCGCGTTGGTATCATTTTGATCATATTTTTCACTATTAATTGTACAGCCACGCCGTACAAGGTACAGGCTTTCTTTTACTTGTTTATTAGCAATTTAAATTTATACGTTTACTAAGACAATATGATATACATACATATTTGTAATGTGCTCGTCAAGACCTTTCTTTTGATACCAAACATGTCACAATTATCTGAAATTTATTTTTTTCGTCGTCAGAAATTTACGTGTCAAGGCCACCATAATACATTTAGGATTAATTTATATAGCCTATGTCACCCGGAACGTTTTTAGAAATCTAGTGATACCTCAATCATAAAAATCGGTTCAGTGGGTTAGGCACCACAGTGGAACATAGAAATATACATACATACATAGACTGCTAAAATCATAACCCTTCCTTTTGGCTTTGCCGTAGCCGGGTAAAAAAGGAATCATAAAAGTAAGGAAATGCATAAGTAAAATAAAAAGCAAAAAAAAAAACACGACACTGCTGAGATTTGATCTCACATCAACTCCTTCGGCAGGCAGTCCGTAAACCAACGGTTTATAACTACTGTTGAAAATAACTTGAAATAGCCAATATTATTTATGTCATGTGTTTTCGCTGCTCAGCTCCTTGAAAGTATAGCGTGATGATAAAAATTGCTAAGGTTAGACCCATAAGTATCTGCAATATTGTAATCTGTTGTGGCATCTTATAACAATTCCTCACTTGACAGTTTCGAAAAAAGTGGAATAAACATTTAAAAGTTATTTTAATAACGCAAAAACCCATTTTATTGATGTTTAAATACAGATCAAAAGAGAAAATAAATACAAAAATAATATCTGTGGCTCGGCATCGAACCATGGACTACTTCTCGTTCAAAACAGACATTTTTGAATATTGCTCATCCTTTATAGCATGTAGCGTGATAATATATAGCCTATAGACCTATTAGGATTATTTATGCAAAATTTGGACAAAATCTGTTCAGTAGTTTTTGCGCCAATCGGGAACATACACCTCAAGATTTACTATTTTATTATATGTATATATTATATAATATCATATGTATAGAATAGATTGCTGTTAACTGTTATGTTGCGTTGACTGTTTGCTATTGTGAGTTTTTTTTACATAAATAACTAGCTGACCCGCGCAACTTCGTCTGCGTCACTTTTTTCGTTACTGCTCCGCTCCTATTTGTCTTAGCGTGATGTCATATACGACTTCCTCGATAAAAGGGCTATCTAACACTGAAAGAATTTTTCAAATCGGACCAGTGGTTCCTGAGATTAGCGCGTTCAAGCAAACAAACAAACAAACTCTTCAGCTTTATATATTAATAAGTATAGATATAGATATCTGATTTCTGTGGCAATTTTTTAGTGGTGGTTTCTGGATCGTTGTGTTTTAAGTTTGATCCTCTGGTATGTTATTAGGGTTTTCCTTATGGGATCACAGAATAGCGGTTTGCAATAATGATTTGAATGAGAGTGTCTGGTTGATGGCATACGCTTCCTCGTACTACATTGAATTCAAACAGACATGGTAATGGGAGCAGTCTTTTTTACCCAAAGGTTGACTGATCGTGAACGACTTGTTGCAGAATGTACAGTAGTTGTACTACTATATATTGAGTTCAAATAAATATTATTATAGCTTTATTTAAAAAGTACTTCGATAAAAATTAAAATGTCTAAATTTTGTTTGTTTAAGTTACTTTAGACTGCAGCAGTAGTAATGCAGTCGATTGTAGTTTGTTGTAAAACTGACGCGTGACTGAACTTGTTCTGTTTACTGTTTAGCATGTAGTTTGTACAGTCTATACCTGCCTCCTTCAGTCCGCACGTAGCCGGGACGTGTCCCGCTCCACTTAAATAATGTTAACAATACATCGGGGCTATTAATCCCGCACTACAGACTACGGAACAGGTTTCCGATATTTCACGTTCACTATAAAATTGAATAATATGTCATGGTGACTGCCGTATTTGCTCGGAGGATGATATCCTAAAAGGTTCCACAAAGAGGTCGCCGGAGTACGGCGCGGAGGGGAGGGGGACAGGTGACGCGGGGTGAGGTGGGGCGGGGGCGGTGCAAATGTGCATCTCACAAGATGAGCCGCTTGAATATGCCTCAGTTATGCAAGGCGCCTGCTGTCAGATAGTGTGGAGGAGGCTCAAGTGAAATTATTGAGTTCGAAGTGGCACAAGTAGTAGTGTCTTGTGTTATGGTCTCATAATTTAAATACTGGCCTATAAATAGACTTTTTTAATAAATAACTTCGTCTTATTTTTTAAATAAAACTCTCTGAGATATTGTTTTAGTGTACCTCTATAGTAAGAACGGTAATAAAAGGATTCAGTTTTTCTAGGTCACTTGCTTGAAAAGCTCTCCATATGATATTTATTGCCGTATTAAAAGCGATGAAAAAGGCGAAAATATGAGACCATGATTGCATGACTACGAATGAACAATCATATCAATTATGTTTATGATAATTTAGTGATATTTTAAACCGCATATAAATGAAGAGCATACAACAAACTGGTTTATTTAAAATAACACGTAACTTGTAATTACGAAAATTAAAACGATTTGATTTATCGTTGCTACCTCAATTATAAATACAATTAAATATCAAAATGGGAAATCATCGGAGTGTGAGTGGGAGTGTTTTAGTTAATTAGCCACCATTTCGTTTCCATCGATAAAATAATTAATTTTTGTACCTACAGAATGATTTTTGCTCTGCTCAATGAATTTGACTCTGCTTCTGAACAATATTTTTTATTTTTAGAAGCTTTATCCCAAAACATAATTATTTCAGTTGAAAGACGTTCTATGCTAGACTTAGGCCTCCTTCAAACATTAGCATTGTTTCAGATCTCATGCTTAGCTATCAGTGATTGGAGATTGATCTTATTATGAAGCCTTTGCCACATCTGTTAGCCAGTTAAGGTGTGTGAGTGGCGTGTCTCGCGAGAGGCGACGTTTTGTTACTACGCCGCTACGGTGCTACGCCGCTACGAACTACACTGCTACGGTGCTACGCGCTACGAAGCAGGGGTCGCGATCCGGCGTCGAGCCATTTGTTGCTATTGTGTGCACATGTGAATATTTAAAAATATGCTCTGATATATGTATGGAATACTTCATATAAAGTATAATAGAGCCGAGGGGAATAGGTTTATAGATTACATAGATTGTGAAACGTTTTTTCAAACATTTTCTTTTTGAAACAACTTTTGTAAAATCAGAACTGTATTTTCTGTGCACGTGAGACATTGTGTTTCTATTATTTATTGGTGAAATATTGTCTTTGCACTGAACATAGTATGATCATAATTTAATGCATTTTATGTTTGTTTTAGAACGACTTGAAAAATACAAAAAGGCAGTGCAAAATATACCTAATTTTGCTTACTTTATTCTAAGATAGTGTAATTGCTCAGTGCCATCTGAGGGCCAATTTCACCTTTTATCTGAGAAAAAAAAATAAAGGGCAATTGTTTTTGACAGATTGTGACTGAGATGCGAATGCAACGTTGCTTAAACACAAAATAATAAAATTGCCCTCACTATAAAATATACATCGTAGTAATTAGACTAAGGCTGTCATAAAAAATCTTGAATAATTTCATGTAATGCATGGCGTAACGCTGGGCGTCCAATTAGTGTCAATGTGTGGTCATGTTGTGTGATTGCTCGTACTACTACCTACTCGTACCTATGTACAGTCAGGGTCGAAAGTGCAGTAGAAAATTCACTGACTGTACGTACTCGTGCCTGTTCCGATGGAGCCAGGGACAGTATCATATTTCACATTATTGGAAAAGGATTTAAGATCTTTAACTTGGTGGTAGGTTAATAAATGGTCAAGTTTGAATAAATGGAATATCGACGTTTTGTTATTTTCGGTAGCTTTATGAGTTTTAAGGCTTGTACGCATGCCAATGACCTTGTGCATAAAAACGGAGCTAACTACTCCTCTACGCGCCACTCCGCTACCCGTATTTTTAACTTATTATAAAAAAATAACACATATTTTAAAAAAGTAACAGAAACCAAATTATTTTCGTTTGTATTGCAAAGCAGTAGATATTTTTTTAAGACTTTTGTTAAAAAATGAAGGAGTAAAATGGGAGTCAATTTTTTTTCTTATTATGTGATACCGATACTTAAATTCTGGCTAAATCAAATTACGTATCATATCATGCAGATTACTACCTATTTTTTCAAATGTAATTTCTCAGTAAATGCCGACGAAAAGTTCCTTCATCTGCACGCTGTTTTTAAGCATTTGTTGAGAGAGCAGCCTTAATGTCTGGCGCATCCAAGGCAACTGTATGTCGATCACCCGCAAAGGAAGACCTACATAGTACTCATAGATATTTGAAAGAAAAAACAGATTTATTAACTTATTTAATATTTGGATATAGAAGATAGATGACATTTTATTGATACATGTTGCCAATAACGCTGAAGAAATGAGATATTTAACAAAAATGCGTGGACTAACAATAAAAACTAACCATTTAAGCAGATTATTCTCCAAGGATTTATCACAATAGCTCTCATCTCTTAACAATGCAAGAGATACCTCGTGTCGAGTAGATGTTATTATCACGTAGTACAAGTGATACAACGCCGTTATCTCCCGACATCAATTACTCCTCTAATCCGCTACAGCGCTGCTCGCGGCCGCTGCGCGCTGCGGCCAGCGGCTGACAGAGACGGATACCTGGGCGCAAGTAGTGGGGGGCAGCAACACGCGCTCGAAGATAGCCGCACTTTATTCAATCTTGGACTTGGATGCTTTAGCAGTGCATTAAGTGAACCCTGAAGTGAGCGCCTTTTGTGCGAGAGCAAGCTGTACTTCCGCAATAATGTGAGGTAAAAAGATAAGCACTGTCAACGGTTCTATAGCTTTTAACTTTGTACTGTATGACGTGTCTATGTATGTTAACATAGACACATCTGTTACAGATGTATAAAATATATTTATACTTAATAATAATATATTAATAATCACGTTATAAAGAGGAAAGATTGTTTTGTTTGTTTGTTTGGACCAAATAGACTCCTAAACTACTGAACCGATTTTAACCATTTTTTTAACAATAGAAAGATAAATTATCTGGATTTTTTTCTTAAATAAATTATAACCTGTGTCAAATAGGTTATAATTTATTTAAGAAAAAATTGAGATTCTTAAAAAAATTGCAGCGCGGACGAAGTCGCGGGCGAAGTTCTAATAAACAGTAAAGAGCAAAACAGTTGGCAGATTTCTTATGAAAACAAGGTCAACAAACAGACAGACCAGCATATATTTTTAGTTTAGCTTATATAAGACCTAAAGAACAATGAAATTAAATTGATTATGCAAGTGTGACATAAGAATCACTTTTACCCGTCATTAATATTACAAACTAACTGGAGTCGCAATTTGTAACTGACTACCTGTGAGTAACTACGTACTATCTCTAGCCAGTCTCTAATACAAAATGTAGAGCAACACCCCCCGCCTCTATGCTAAATGTATTCC
Organism: Lacanobia wlatinum; assembly: GCA_947578705.1. NCBI lineage: Eukaryota > Metazoa > Arthropoda > Insecta > Lepidoptera > Noctuidae > Lacanobia > Lacanobia wlatinum. The sequence continues at coordinate 1,453,619 of OX388026.1, forward strand.
ACTTTGTAACAGCAACGTTACATTATATGCAAAAAAAGAACAAAATAATGTTCTCGTCGCTTGAAAGTACTTTCGCACGAAAATGTTTAATTAGCCGGAGTAATAAATAACGAAGGTTTCACATCCAACCTGCTGATGTACATTCATTGCGCTCCGTACATTTGTGCTGGAGGTGCGCTTTAAACGCTCAACGAAATAAACTAGCTGCGCTGAAACTAACTGAGTTTTTGTAAAAACATTTGTTCATAGTCAGGAGCTATACAGGCTAGGGAAAGAAGGTTAAGTTTGTGTAGCGCGCGAAAATATGAGTAGGAATGCAATTATCCAAATTCAATAGTAATGTGCATCAGTATTGAGAGCTTAAGTCGCACGCCAGTATTTACAAATGCAGCAACTGCAGCAACCAGCAGAGCTGGCCTCTTATTCTCCTCCATTCATCCACTTACTCCAAACCACGCTAGGTCAACACACGCAGTACACATGTCAGTAGTATTTTTGTGCGACTGCAGATTATTTCATTCTTCAATATATTTAAAACTCTTCCGTTACTGAGCCGAAACGACTGGTCGTAGAAAGCTAAGTTTGGCAAGTAGCTTCCCTACACTCCGTAGGGGAGCACAAAGAGAGGGTTTCTCGAAATTCCCACGCGAACAGAAAAAAACGGGAGATGCGCGTACGAAGTCGCGGGCAAAAGCTAGATGTAGCACTAGATTGAATACTCTTAGTATTACTCATAAACGGTGCCTCTATCAAATAAATATAAAGGTAGATGGGGACATTTTCGTTCTTCCTGTGGCATATTCAACTCTTACACTGTGGCACTTCTAAGTTCTACTACTATATCACAACAGTTGGCCCGACGTATGCGCGGCGGGAGGACGACTGCACGCCCGCGCCACATCCGCGACGCGCGACGGCCGGCCGCGAGCGCGCCGCGCCGGCCCTCCCCTGTCCGCTCCGGTCCGCGCCCGGTCCGGACCGGTCGCCGGCACACTGTACCGCAGGCTAATGTTTCCGCGTCTAGTTGAGCGACGCAGCGAACAGACGAATACGCTAATTACTAACAAATAAAACGGCTTGATGCCAACAATGTTATAATTGGCTATATAATTATGTATGTTTAAACTGTAGGTATTTTCATATGAAGCAGAAGTATTTTGTAGATCCTTTGTTCAATAAATCAATGCTTACTTAATTTAGTAACGAGTAATTTCCAGCATACTCGCAGCTCGTAAAAATATAGGTCCCTCATTTATAAAATATATGCTGTGTATATATTATATTGTGATTTAAGATGAAAATAAACAGGTGCTTTCCGGATATTACCAAAACAGCAACATAGGTAACCAAGCGGAGTAGCAAAAATATTTTTTCCAAACCATTTTTTATATTTCCTTAAAACAATAGTATTTTATAACGCCCAAATTGATCCTCTGTTGGTAGTCGCAGAGCGCGGAGTAGTGAGGACAAAGTGCACGTAATTTATGGGCCACGCGGGAAATTAGAGGAGCGCGCCCTCACCGCGCTCGCGCCGCCGAGCCGCGGCCGTCGCGCCGCGCCGCGGTCGCGCGGACCCGCACCTTTCCGCGCCAGCCCGCGCCCGCACAATTAGTGACGATCGACGTTGAGGGTTATTAAATTCTTCCGTTGAGGATGGTCTAGATAAGTCGCGGATATGAGTCCTTTTGTTATATGTTTTCTTGTGTAAAATACTCTTTTTAGGACTAGTGGTGGCAACATCATCTGCTGCACTGAGTGTATCGGGGCTCCAGAGATTGGTTCCTAGTTCAGACAAACTGTTGTTGGTTTCTTATATTTAGATTTTTTTCAGAATCAGCCGGGACAAGGGAGTTTTCCCCTATTTATTGCCGTTTATAAAACTGATAATGACGTAGGTATTGTAAATGGGTTTAGAGCGTTATGTTAACGTTCCAACGAATTCATCATTAGTCTCATTACCTAATGCCCTAATGAACGGGTCGCGTGAGGCCGACCGAGCGCACGCGACACAGAATCGAATTAATTTCAACACTAATTCATTATTAATTTATTTTATTATTAATTAGACTCGTATCTAGATGCCACTTTTTCATTAAGTTTTGTTTAAAACGATTTATAGTGAAACTTGTCGGGGTCACAAGAGCATCTACTCGGTTAGTTATTTAATTGTCTTGACAGTACTAAGTAGGTTTATTCTTTCCAGTGTTCTATATTTTATTGGAACGCTATACTAGGTTAAATTTCAAGAAGATATTTTCAGGCTCACAATTCTACCAACTTAGTTAATTATTTAATTAGGTAGTTGAAACAACGACTAACTCTTAGAAAACAAACTCAGCACAAACACAAAGAATATTACAGTAAGAGGTACGTAAGCACTTAACATGTCATAAAAATATAACAGAGAGTGCAAGATTATCTCAAGCGATATCCATCTGAAAGTCTTTGAGCCAAACACTCCTAAATTTTAAAAAGCAAACATCTTTTACAGAAACAATAGTACGTCGTGCACTGAGCAACTCAAAATCCGCGGGCGCGCGCTTCGGATTCCACAATAGCAAACGCGCCGGGAAAATACATCGGGATCCCGTCGCAATCCCGGGCAGCCCGGGATTCCTGGCGCGCTTCACCCTGCGCTGCAATACACCCAATGAATTGCTGATTGTGCTCTTACTGTATTTAGTGGTTTATTAAGCAGTAGCTACAGTTCGCGCTCGAATCAAACGTTGCGGCGCGGGTGCTTTGTTACGAGTTACTGCCATTTATTGTTTGTTAGTTCTACGCGTCGATTTTAATTATTCATTGGACACACGTTTTTTAATTGCAATGAAAACTAATATGATTATGAATAACTTGATAAAATGCTCAGTTTCTTCTTGTTTTCATATGCGGAATTTGTTCGAAAGAGCCACCGCGGCTCTGAAACGCAAAGGGCATTAGGAGCAACACGGATGGGTTTAGTCAGTAAGAGTGTGACACTCCCGTCTGCTCCGCCCAGAGCGTGAGGAGTCATTTGATCATTTCGAGTCCTTAAAAAGAAGTAGCTGTATAAAATAAAATAAATTATAGCTTTATTCAATTCAATTCAATTTCAATTTGTTTATTATTCAGACTAATAATGTCCATAATTGTTGGTAACAGAGGTCCTAAAACTATGTTAGTCAATATTAAAAATCAAATAGAAACAATTAAAACAATTCAATCATTAAAATTAAATTCAAAATAATAAAATCAATCATGTCCAAAATAAAAACCATGTCAAAAAGTAAAAAAAAATACGTTCAATTATTAAATGTCAACAAATAAAAATGATTTATAAATAGGATTTATCAGCACACTTATTATTAACGAAAGTAATAAATCTGCTTCATTGTGTAGATGCGAAACAGTAAGAACTTAAAACAAATTCGAGGTTTACAAACAAGTCGACCATTATATTTCATCTCTACAAATCAACTTATATCAGCTTTATAGCAAAAAGAAAAGCCACTAAAAATAAATCGCGCAATTTGTTCAGCAATCCAAAACCACGTGATTGCATACGAATCTCGATCGGTTTATTTCGTCCATTTTTTTGTAATGTGTATGTGGCCGGCCGGCGATATATTACGCTGCGTTTGTTACAACCAAGCAGGTTGGACAGGGGTGCGGGAAAAGATATTAGTTTTCAATATTTAATATAGCGGTGGGTCCCGGGCTGCGTGCCGCGTCCCGCGTCCTGGGCGCTGACGCGCGCTGTCGCAGCACTAACCAGCGTTGTTTACGCGCAGGTGTTGTTGTGATGTAAACTTCTGACCGACTTTATTGTATCGAACTTACTTATTTGTTTCGTATTGGATGCGAATAATATGTTATTTGCTATATTGGCTAGAATAAAACCTGTGATTTTGTGATTAGAGTTCCACTTTATTTAAGAGAAGCTCTATTGTTCATTGAATCCCCATTCAGTTTATTTAAGTGTAGTCTCCTTATGCAAAACAGTGAAAAGAAAACCGCTATAAAATATTAGTGTGTTAACCAATATTTTACATAGCCCGATTCCAGGTTCAATATCTTTCGAATGTGTTATAATCATACTGATCAAAATGAAATAAAGATTAAATAAATATTAACTGAGCGCTCACTCGCTTGATGCGGAGACCGAGTGTACGAGCCAACAAATGATTATTGAATATGGAAATGCCAATCTGAAAATATAAAAGTATTTAAAAAAAACCCGTAGGTTCACCGATGTTGTTATGAAGACCTTTGGGATCTTATCCCTAATTTGAGGTTATCGTCACACTGTGTGTGCCAACTAACTATTGACCGCGGCTTCGAAATCAATATTAACGCGAGCGAAGCAAAAAAAAGTTCATCATAAGTGTTCAGTGGTTTAGATAATTATGAAAGAGTAACAAATAAACTCACTTTCACATTTATAATATTAGTAAATTTTCAAACGTTCTTGCACTGACATAATCTCATTAACACTACCTGACCCGGGAATCGAACTCACTCACTTCACGCTTAACAAACGCGCTCAGAATATTGCACCATAGCAACAGTTTCAACCTAACCTATGTCATGTTTAGGGTAAATACACACGAGTGTACCATATATCCGAGACGCCCCCCACCCCCTGGCTTCCCCCTATTCCCCGAAGGTTGAAGTATCGTACCGACGCCATATGTTCAGCATAGCAACTCTGTCAGGTACAAAAGTGCATACATACATTTGCCTCCTTACCTCTGCTCACTACTCCTTACTCGATGTTTTAACATTCCGATCCCGTCACACAACTTCAACTTAACTCCGCGAATGTGTAATGCACTCTAAATACTTGACAAACTTTAAATAACTTTGATCAGTTCAACTACAAACCTTATTCCGCGAACTTAAGAGTTATATCATACGTATTTATATGTTTGAAGGTGGTATTCGTAAGGTGAACGCCACTTTTTCTCGCTGAGCGTACGTACGTGAATGTTTCAGGCATTTAGGTGTAGTTTTATATTGTTCTCTAACCTGCGATGTGAGCTAGTCGTACATAGCTAAGTTTCTTTGAACGAATGTTCAACGGACTTTGCGAGCTGATAGTAATGCTGCATGTTATTAAACTCCGAACTTTCATACTAATCTAGAAACCAGTTTGGAATATTGACGACTACTTATGCATGTTATTTTCTTTGTAAAATACGTACAAAAACCTGTAAGATGTTTCTGAAACTTCGCAGCACTGGTTTACATCGCAATACATTGGCACTGATAATACGTTCCTTATCACAAGCGATAATATCCCAAAGATAACGGTTAGAGAGCGATTCGACCAATTATAATGCTGATGAGGTGGATGTCCTCTAGATGATTCAATTTAAAACCTCTAACAGCTCCTGAATAATTTAAACATCCTCAAAGCAACGTGATCTAATTAAAGATTTCTTCGTGAAAACTAAGTAGTCTCACTCACCAAACTTCGGCCTCCTGCCATAAATAACTGCGAACGGCGGCGACCAATCATTTTAAGAGCAGTTTCCTGTCCCCGTTTGAGCACCGCGAGATAAAACAGAGTAATGAACACAAAAATACGAAGAAATAGCGGCAAGTTAATAGAGCAGTGTGTGGTTACAAATGGGGCGGAGTCGTGCCGCAGTCGCTCCGCTGTCGTGTCGCGTCGTGTCGCGTCGCGGATGGCTCGCGTCGCTTGATTGCTTAACATATCTCGCGGCGCCCTCCGCGGAACTGATGATATACGGGACTATGTTATGGCTATAGATGCTGCGTTTTTTAGGTTACCGTAGTCGGCCCGGCCCGGAGGCTTTCGTCCCATGGGTAACCTTGTTCTAACGGGACCGTCTGTACGTTTGTTTGTAACAGAGTTGTATCTCATGAACCGCAATAGGTAGAGAGTTAAAATATTCATAGAGTGTGTATTTCTATCAACACACGAGACTTTTGGAGCGAAGTTCCTTATCGCGCGTTGCGATGGGGGCTAGACGGAAAAAATTAAGACCAAAAGTTGTAGCGACACTTTTTGCTATAGTTGTAAGCCGTGCGGCGTGCGCGTGTTTCTCTGTATGTCTCTCTCTCTCTCTCTCTCATAGAAAGCAAGCCAGTTATTTTGACAAGCCAATTATTACTAAAATTGAGTCTACTGATTAAGTTTATATTACATTATATTTGTTGATATTAAAAAAATATTATTATAAAAATAAAAAATAAAATTTTATTACAATTCCTTCACTAATTAATCGAAAGGAACTTCGTTCCATCCGGGTGTCCCTTGACACCTCTCAAGTTTTATATTTTTTGGTTTACGGTGAGGAAAGCTGCGTGTACGAGTCCGACTCGCCCTTGACAGGTTTTTTATGAATTATGTTTTACTGATACTGCTTACTGAATGGCGATGGTTTTCTCATCCTCACACAAATGCGAGGTTCAAGGTCAGTTGTTCATGGGTGTTATCAATTTAAGCTGTAGGTTTTCGGGGTGCTTCCGATATATTGACATTCGAAAAGCTGGGCCTATTCTCTCGTAATAAATACATTTTTGGTCAAGTTCTGTACGGCTTCAAATGCTGACTGCTACGTAGTATACAAAATCGGAGTCGCTGCGTGCACGCCCGTGTTGCATGTCTGTAAAGTTCGCCAAGAGCGGCGTCACTAAATATTATGACATTTGTCGCTGTCCCAGCGAGCGAGAGGAATGTTTACGTTTCTTATTAGTCGCAATTTTTATTGTTTACTACATGTATGACATTTGAGAAAAATGTATATTAGGTGTCTAATGGATTTCTACAATAGGTACATTTCATATTAGAAAATGTCTAGAGACACTATTATTTCAAATGAGGAGACTGATTTTCCAAGCCTGTAGTAAGAAGAGAAAGTAGTATGAAAATTCAAAATTAACTTGAAGTGGTATTTATGTTATGATTCATAGTTACTGTAGCACGGGGATACCAAGCTCGGTGCTCCACTTCAAGTTATAATAAAACCATTCGTACTAAACTTATTAAAGAACACAATAGTGTGAAAGAACACAATAGTGTTCTTACCTACCACCTGTAACGGGCCGCTTTTACAAATCGGTCTTACAAAAGATATAGTTTTCTTAACCCATCAGATGTGAATGTGTTCTATATTTTTGGAAGTTTCATCGACTTACTTATTGTCAGACTAATGTCAGACTACCAAATCAAAACAAATATTTGTTGAAAATAATTTTACTTAAGCAGAAGTGATGTTTTGTATATACGAGTATAAGTAGTGAATTGTCAAGCAGAAAGTATTGTTTATTTTTATGATAAAGGACACCACCTACCGTATAACAAAGTGCTTGCTTGTTCCCCAGTAGTGTGGTAACATTCCTTGTAACGTATGTAGGAGTGTCTGGCTGACACCGGACAGGCGAGCCGGACAGTCGCCTCATCCGCGGACAAATGGCGGCCCATCCGACTGCGCATACCCGACATGATTAACTTCCCCGCTAAGACTCCGGCTAATAAAATAACGTTCTTTTTCTTGTATATTACGATTGCTTTTGGAGCCGTCTAGAAGTCAGGAAACAAAAATGTCTTATCTTACAACATCATTAATGTCAGGTTGTGGAGGTGAGAGTAATTACTGGCAATCTCAAGCTAAAAATGCAACTTCATCCCTTAAGAGCAGCGGCACGATGGACCGATGATTTGAAGAACGGGCTGGTAGCGGATGGATGCGGACTGCCTCCAACATACGAGTTCAGAAAAGCTTTTTTAGGTTAATTGATTGTTGTCTGTTGTCTTCATATTACTAGTTAAGTGATAATGTCGCCCATTGTTTTACCCTATACAATGTTTTCTTTATCTGTCATTTCTGTAACTTATTGGATGGTGTACATAATAAAGAATTTTCTATTCTATTCTACTTTATATTTTTTAGGTGCACAATATTTCGCGACTAGTTTTATGCTGAGTGCACAGACACCTACACACATTCCGTTACGTACCTACTCCAATTCAAGAATGATTGAAACGGTTTCACCCGATATTTCCCGTGCAAACAGAACACTGTATTTACGTGCTGGCGCTACGTTCTGTCCGTTCGTCTGTCGGTTAATGCCTTAAGCGGGCAGCACTCGGGGAGGATCGCTCGGCTCCTCACACCAACAACTCACTCTTAATGTCCCAGATAGCGAGGCTGGACTTAATCTATGATGGCTCTGTACTGACAAATAAAATGTTTGTGTCCTGAATTTCTGTGTTTTTAATTCCATATGTTTTGTATGATGATTTAATTGTAAGATTTGTTGTTGGCGTGTTGATTGCTGGCGTGTTGAAACCGTGACTCATCTTATCTAACTGCAGATAGTAGTTTTCTATGGACGTTTTGATGGCCGATAATGTTCACGGTAAAAAAAATAAAAAAAAATATCGTACATTTATTTCAGACCCTTTTGCATAGGGACTTATAGATCAAGCACATCGCCCGCGACTTCGTTCGCGCGGGTTTAGTTGGTGCTCCATGAACTTCATCTCCCTTCTACCCACGCGTAATGTGTAAATTACTTATTAATAGACTAAACGTAGGGCAGTTCGCTCAAACCGCAACATTTTTCTTACGTAGAGTATTTTTATACACGTCGTTACTTTTAAACGAAAGGTCCAATTTGAATAATTTAAAGTGTAATTTACATCTACATAACTAACTTTAATTATTAAACAATTTAAATAGATAAGGATTAACATCATGATATTAAAGTCACTACTATTCTATTTCACCCGGGTTTAGATTGAATAACTTGAACAAAAAGCGGTCATTGTGACTTAACCATAATAGTTACATTTATAACTTTGCGGAATTTTTTGTAGATATTGATGTACTCTATGAAACTGTAGTACATTACTTTGCTCTATTGTTAATAGTTTCCGCAGCGTACGCGATGTAAGTATCTTTATTGGCATTTTTTTCACACCTTGGGTTACGTTATCGAAGTTTTCATACGGATACCTAACGTTTTTGAAAATTTTCTATAGCCTATGTTCATCAGGGATAGATTGGGACACTAATGGTTAAAGAATTTTTCAAATCGGTCCACAAGTTTCGGAGCCAATTCGTTTCAAACAAACTAACAAAACTTTCCTCTTTATAATATTAGTGTAGGTGTATCGTTGTTGTGCCCCGAGCTTCTAGACTAAATGCCATTCTATTAACGATGGCGATTGTCAAAATGACAAATTATTAGACACTAGCTGACCCGTGCCCACTTCGTTGGGCGGTATTTTTCGTGTTAATGTATAACCCACAAGCTTCTGGCAGCGGCTTCTCCGGCGTGCTCCCTAGGGAACATACTCCCGGGATAAAAAGTTCATTTAATATCGGTTCAGTAGTTTTGGTGTGAAAGCGCGACAGGCAGACAGACAGATAGACAGTTACTTTCGCATTTATAATATTAAAGTAAGAAAGTAAGGATTGATCACGTGTAGTAATGGGGAAAAGGAACATTCTCACAATGAGAATATTCTCGGAACGAGAATGTTCGGGAATATTCTCGTGAGCGGAGAACATACGAGAATTTATGAGAACTTATGAGAACTTAAAACGAGTCGGTGATCCTTCCTGTTTTAACATGAAAGAAATAACTTTGGTCATTTTTATTTTCATTATTAGATGTAATTTAACATATATTTCTTTGTCTATAAATAGGACAGTGGTGACATAACTAGCAGCTATGATAACTTAATTACTTTTTTGATTCTGGACTTTGTAAAAGGATTTATGATTAAAACTCGATGATCTATTAAACAAAAACAGCCTGAAAATGACTTCAACATAAACCAAAGTAATTTAAATAAGAAAAATACTTTAGCAAAGATTATAGAATCTAGAAGTACTTACCTCCTATAAAATGCTATGAATATGTGATTTTAGTAGAAACCAACCAAGATTGAACCAAGATTAAATCAACACAAATTAATATGACGTTCCTATTTTTATTTTATTTTGTCATTTTTTTTTATGTGTCTTGTGCGAGTCCCAAATAAAAATTTTTCTTTCTTTCTTTCTTTCTAAGAAATATCTTCTGGCGTATATCATTCACATCTGGAGTGAGGCCATCGAGAAACACGGGAAGGCACTTGTGGTCTACCTAGACATCTCGAAGGCCTTCAACAGGGTCTAGCACGATAGCATTATTGGCAAGCTTCCTTCCTTTAGTCTGCCTGCCGGATTGTGTGATTGGATTTAAGATTTCCTGAGGGTTCGGTCTATCCGAATGGTCATAGATGGCTGCTCGTCCGGACTGCTGGATATTAGTGCCGGGGTTCCTCAGGGGTCGGTGCTCTCGGCAACATCGTTCCTGCTGCTTATTAATGAACTGCTAAAACCCGGTACCTTTGGGTTTGCAGACAAAAGCACTGTTGCTGAGAGATACGTGTCCAATGCACGAGCTGGTGGGTCGCAGGTCCAGTCTCTCCGGGAGGCTATGGTTGAGCACTTGAACTTGTCCTAACAGGTTGTCTCTGAATGAGGCAAGTTCAATGCTGCTAAGACCCAGGCGAATCTTTTTACCGCTAAAAGGAGCCATTTCCATCCAGCTCCATTTTTCAGAGGTGTAACCGTGGCGATAACCGACCGACTTGAGCTTCTTGGTGTTACGTTAACATCTACCCTCAACTTTGGCCCTTTCATAGAGGCAAAGGCTCAAGTGGCTGCCAAAAACACGGGGATCCTAGCAAAGCTAAGACGGTACTTTACGCCGGTACAGCTGCTCAAACTTTATCAAGTGTAAATTCGATCGTGTATGGAGTACTGCTCTCATCTTTGGGATGGATCTGCCAGATACCAGCTTGATGCCTTGACTCAATCGAGAAACGAGCCAAGAGGGTCATCGGCAATTATAGGCTCGTCGAGTTAAAGCATCGACGCCGAGTTACTGTCGGTTTTCTATCGGTTGCAATTAGGGGAATCTGCGACGGAATTGCATAATTTAATTCCACCAAGCCCGTTCCATCATCGGACCACAAGACGTACGGCGCGGTGCGCCACCGGTACATGGTGGACATCCCACCTACATGCACAAAACGTTTTAGGAACACATTCATTGTGCGTATAGCTAAAGAGTGGAATTCCCTGCCGAAGTCTGTGTTTCCTGATAGCTACAACCTGGGAGTCTTCAAGTCAAGAGTGAATAGGTTACTTCGAGCAAGCATGCTCCATCTTCGACTGCATCATCGCTTACCGTCAAGTAAGATACTGGTCAAACGCTTGCCTAACTAGTAAATAAAATCTGGCCAAGTGCGAGTCGGACTTGCGTGCAAAGGGTTGCGAACCAATTTCATTTAAGTAACCAGGTTATTTTAACACTATAGATTTCTTATAGGTTTTCCTGTAATATTTAGGTAAAGAACTATTATTTGCATTTTTTTTTTCAAAATTTCGTGTTCTGTAGTTTCGGAGATAAGGGGTAAACGTTCATTTTTAGCCTAATTTCTTGAATAACTTCAAAACTATTCATTTTAAAATTATGAAAAAAATATAATTAAAATTTTCACAGTCCTTTCAATTGATATGTCGCACGATAAGGATCGAAATTTTTGAAATTTTCTACTTTGACCCCCAAAATGACCCCCATTCTCAACATTTATTTATTTACGTAACGCGTCCGTGTTTGGGTCACAAAAGTCCATAATTATGTGTGCCAAATTTCAACAGAGACGGTCCAGTAGATCCAGAGAAAACTGGCTGACACAGACAGACAGACAGATAAACAGACAGACACCCGAGTGAACCAATAAGGTTTCCGTTTTGTTTTCGGAACCCTGAAAAAGCTAAAAAAGATGGAATACAGTACCAATTGATAACCAATTGGTACTGTATTTTAGATTCGAAATTCCCCATAATTTAGTTTCCTTCACCAAATGTTTCAAAATACATATAACATACAAGTAACACACTATAGATTTCATCTATCATACAAATTTCAAGACAGGATTAGATTAAAGTTAGGTTTTGTTACTCCGTTTTTAAGTTCTCGTAAATTCTCTGCTCGGAGAACATTCTCGAGAACATATCCGCAAAGTTCTCGCTAAGAGAATGTTCTCGAGAATTTCCCATCACTAATCACGTGACATTTCGACAGCGTTTGTCTATCTCATACATTTTTGACGTTTTGACTATCGCCTTTGTAACGCTACCGCTCGCAGATCATGTAATTTGTGTAGGGTCTCTTAGTGCTCGTTTACGCTGACGCGAGGCGTTGCGCGTCGCATGCGGCCACGCGGCCTGCTCTAAATTAAAACGTGGCGTCGAACGCAGCGGGGCTCAAGGCGTCGCAAGCGGCATGGCCGCGGCGTCGCACGCCCAACGCCCCGCGCGACGCTTTTTTATATTGATATATATATATTTTTTATAAAACGTTGCCCCTAGGAATACTAGGAATTTCTCCTGTATCGTGGGTGCGTTACATACATAAAATCTCACATACACATACAGCTAAACCCGAAACAACTATCTGTAGGCCATACAAATATTTGTCCCGTGCGGGAATCGAACCCGCGACACGCAGCGCAGCAGTCAATCGCTCAACCACTGCTCCAACCATGCCGTCAAAAACGGAACGCTTTATGTAAATACCTGACAAGGCTGTCAAACTTCTGAGAATGACGCGCGTACAGAGATTGACGCGTCAGTTTGGTATTTTTCTAGCAGTACCTACTACAAATGTTTTCAAATTATAGAGAAAAAGATTAACATAAGTACCGATGTAATAACAACAATAACTTTAGTGTATACAACCTGAAAGGATCGGTGATGTACGGAGTAAGGTCCTGCGTTTGATTCACCTGAGGCTCGAAATAAAAAGAAGTATTTCAGAGAATACCGTATATTTGAGATATACAAAAAATATTAAATTAAATTATTTTTCCCACGAGACCATCCCCGTTAAATATAATTACGTAAGTTAAACAAATATTGGCCGCGCGACGGTTATTGCATTCATTCTTTGTCGTTCATTACTTCGGTCATTAATTTCCTCTCGTTAATTTCGACTGGCCTGAAATCGAATCTCATTTTGTATCGCCGATATGACGGTACGTATATTGCATTATACCAGAATATCTTACGTGACACGTGGATGCAAAGAAGATGAGAGAAGGTCCACTATCAGAACTGACCTTTCCGACCCATTTCTAGACTTTGTTCAAGTTGTTTGTTAGTATTTCCAGATGTTGTGCGCCATCTTTAACTCGTATCAGCAGTTAATAGTCATGTAAAAAATATTTATTTGTAAACAGTTTTGGTTGTATTTTGACATTATAACTTTTACAAAGGCAACTTTTTTCTGACCCTGGCAGCTCTATTTGATGTCAGACGTGTAATGGGTGATTCTGCCTACTTGTAAAAACATTGCAACCTCGACTGATTGTTTATACTGCGCGAGACATGCAGGAGATTCGCGTGCATTCTTGTCAGAAATGAGTCTTCTGCAGCCCCTCATGACGCAGGCGAATGGACCCTGCATAACCCGGTGACGTCACACGTTCGCTTAATGATTAATGAGTGGAATCAGCGCCATCTCTGCGCGCGTCCGCGCAACTCCGCGCGTCGCACTGCTGCACAAATGCAGGCGGGCATTTATCTCCCAAATGCACCGTTTAATTCACTACCGGACCGCTAACCGTGTTTAAACCCGATACACGCTTCGGCTACCCCTCCTAGTCTAATGCTGTATGATAGAAAGGGACGGAATGATTGATAGGATTTAATGAGGTGCGGTGAAGTAACGAGGTGCTATGAATGATTGATTAGAGTATTGAGCAAGTTATACTGTTAGAGGTGGAGGTAATTAGGTGTCCGGTTGAGCTCCGGTGAGCGATGCACTGCACACTGTTGAGTGCTTTCTGTTGATTTGGTTTTACTTAGGAGCTGATTGGGTCGTTCAGTAATTTTGCACCTTTGTAGTTGAAGTAGAGTTAAACAGCACCCGCTGCGTAAGCAATTTATTCGGTGTTAAAAATATTCCTAGCCATCTTCTCCTATACCGTTGTATATCCGTATTCGAGGTAAAACTCTGGGTAAAAGCATTTTGTCACAAAACATGGCACTCAACAAAGATAGCCGTTTTAGCTTTAATCAACTTTGAGTCTCATTACAATAAAAGTTCACGTTTGAAGTTGTTTGTTAGTTTAGGAGGATACCTTGTGACATTGAGATTAGTTCGGAACTTTATTCTGAACATTTTTAATTACGAGAATTGCCCTTTAGTCCAACAAAATTGCAATCTTATTCTGTAAATATCTGCTCTAATGATAAGATTAGTCAGTTAGTATTTTATACAAATGTATAATGTAAACCATACTTGGTACACCGTTCGTATATATTTTACTACTGACGTTTGTGACGGTTTTTCAAATACACCAGTAAGTAGCCAGTCATCAGTTTCAGCCGAAAGATATCCATTGGTGGACCATCTTCCCTGAGCGTCACCACCGTTTGTGGGGGCTCCTCGCATCCAGCGGCTACCCGCAACAATCAGCAGGTCATCGTAGCCGCTACTTACAGTATTGCAAGCAAATAAAAACGCTATGAAGTAGTATAATATTCTCCACTTATCTCTGTCAGGTGAAAAGATAGAACACTCCTGACATAACTAATGTGTCGGTCGGTAATCCACCGCAATATAATGTAGTTAGTGTTTTATTTTTATTAGAAACTGCTGGAGACACGTGCTGAATATAATTGTACTATTTATGCACCGAATAGGAAAGTAAAACTACGCTATTTTGCAAACCTCTGTAGACGGTCGCGCCGAAACATCGCATAGCAGCACTAACTGAGTCGGTACGAATAGGTCAACCGAACGTGGCAGGTCTTTTGTTGTTTGTGCAAAAATTGATATTCAGGTAATTGAATTATTCCTCAGGAATTTATTTATTTTCAATGTGTGTTAGTTGAGATCTTGAATTAACGATCAAAGTTAGAGTTCTTCAGATGTTATTGCCGAAACTATAAACAACTATCACACACACACCAGTGTGGAGTAATAACTCAATAGTTCTGTACATTCATATATATATAGGTTACTTCTAGGCAAGCGTGCTCCATCTATGACCACATCATCGCTTACCATCAGATGAGACAGTGGTCAAACGCGTGCCTATAAATAGTAAAAAAAAAGTTGTGTTTAACCCGATACTTTAAACAGTATTCACTAGAAGCGTTACGTGAGGTATTGGAGTAATCGTCAGCTTAGCAGACGGGCTCGAGAGCGCAATATGATGGCTGCAACACAATGGTTGCCAGAGCTGGTGGTGCTCGATAAAGATTGTTGTGAATATTTATGAACTTTGTGCGGTTGACACAGATATTGTACTAGTTTAGGTCAACGGGTTGAAGCTTATAGAATTGTTATAAGTTTGTCACTTGGGCTTAAGTAACTCGGTGATAAAATCACAGCTAAGGATGAGTTGTACTTATTCTATCCTAACTAATATTATAAATGCGGAACTTTCACTCCTGAATTGCAGAACCGATTTTGATGAATATTGGCATAGAGGTGAAACCCTGGATAAGGTACGGATCCTAGCCTATACTAGGTTGGCAGGGTTTTCATTAAAATCTATTTTAAAGCGAGCCGCAGGCAAAAGCTAGTTACAGATAATGAAATCTTGTCAAAATCATGCTCGATTCTCACCCATCTTGAAGAAATTTTCTCAGACAAATAATTCCTTACAAAAAAAATAAAACACAAACAGAATTCAAACAATGGTTAAACCTCTCCATTTCTGCTCCAAAGAACTCCGAGCATACTAAAGACCGTAACAAAAAGTATGTAATAATCCAGTGCTCCACATAATTGGGTGGCGTGAGGGTATGATGCTGGCGATTTATAAGAGCGGCGTAAATAAAGTGTAGTGCAAATCCAGGCTCTGCTGTAAGTAGATGCAGATTTTCCACCGGCTGCCGGCGGCGGGTGATCTATCACTGGCGTTCGTGAGCTGGTGGTGCCTCTAAACCAGCGGGGCTTAATTGCGAGCGGAGAGTGGGAGAGGACCAGGGACTGGCTGAAGGTGGAGGAGGACCTGTGCAAATTTGCGATGCGATGCGTTTTTGTTTTGATTTTATCAATGATCGTATGTGAATGATTGTACAGGCACCGGCCGTAGCGTGACTGACGTGTGAGGCCGTTGTCATACAAAACTATGTTTTATAACGTGACTGATAGGGGCTTGATTGGAACGAGACTGATGTGTATGACCTTTGTTGGAAAATATATTAAAACAGAAGTTTTTATCGTAGCTATTTTATTTTTATTTTACTTAACTGGGACATAAAACAGTTACACATTACAAAATAAGTGTGACAGAATAATATTAAAAACTAGGTAAACATGTAACCCACACCAATGTCCGCAAAATAATGGTATATAAGCATAAATTTTAGCGTGCGTTGATATTGCAGAAAAGTAAGAAGTACTCGTACGTATTTATAATGAGTATAAAATGGCTATTCTATAGATTCAATAGCCATCTTTTTGAACTTATGGTGTAATGTCTGTATTCGTTGGATGATGACATTTCCACATTTTAATTTTTATTTTTATTAGATAATTGTGAATGAATTATTAATTTTCAATGTTATTTTATTATTACAATTTTTTTTTTAATATTGTTTTCTATAATTTATTAATTAATTTAATTGTGAAATGAGTGTGTTATTTTTAGTGTTTCGTGACTTTTGTAATTTTATAGAATGTAATTTCAAACACAATGTGAATTGTTCCTGAAATAAATAAAAAAGCGCGAAAATATCCAAATTAATGAAGTGGGTGTTATACGTACTCGTATCTATGCCGTAGAATTGACCATTTCATGATTTGGTCGAGGTTAGGTAAGGTCAGGTTTGAGGAAACTGAAGATACCTCGACATGGTAGGGTAGGAATGGGATGACTCATTGATGGTAGATTCCTTGAGATGGCCTTTTTAAGAAGTGGCTAACCATTTCATGAAATGGCCGACACCTTCATAAAATGGCCAAATTTACGATATGGCTACGACTTTATTCAAAGAATACGTACATACGCAGTTCAGTAGTGCTTTGCATACGTAGTTCAGTCGTGTTTGTCATTAGTTATGCTAAACGATTGATCAAAGGGTTGTCAATACAACACTCGCTTCTCACTAGTGCCCGCTGGTCTCCTGGCCTGTCGGTACAAGGGAGCTTACCGGGGTTTAATAAATGCCCTGTCTTTGCTTTGCTTTATAATTTCTCGTGAAATAAGGTGTCTATAAGACACGCCGGAAATGAAACGAAACGTCCCAATGAAACGGAACTTTTTATTTTACTCATTTTATTTGTTGCTTTATAAATAGCTATTTTATACCCCAAACTTGGGAAGGTAAATGATACGGAGGTATTTTAGGGTTCCGTTGAGAGGAAACAATATAATTTAGATGGGTCTGTTTGAAAACACTTTGTTTCTTTAATGAATAATTATATCTTTGAGAGTGTGTCAAGGTGATGTTTCAGAAATATGTTGGCATGCCTGGCGTAAAGGATGAGTGATTAGCTGCTGTCGCAGATTCGATTCACGCACGGAAGAAGTACCTATTTCTAAATAGACAGTTGTTATGGGTGTGGCTGTTTGTGCTTGTAAGTTTAAATAAATATTTGTAAAAACACCCACGATACAAGAGAAATCCTAGTGTGGGACAATGTTTTATTTTAACACTAGTGGACGTCACGCGGTTTCACCCGCGTAGTTCCCGTTCCCGTGGGAGTACGGGATAAAATATAGCCTATGTTACTCCCTGATATTGTAGCTATGCATTGCTGAAAGAATTTTTCAAATCGGTCCAGTAGTTTCTGAGCCTATTCATTTCAAACAAACAAACAAACAAATCTTTCCTCTTTATAATATTAGTGTAGATACGCATGTTGCATACTAACAAACAGTGAAATATACATTTTACAGTGAAAATTTTAAAATATCAGCAGTTATTGCAATCGAATGGATTTCGACTCTCCATACTAAACGGTCGCACTCTCTACTAATAAAGTTTAGTATTGATGAAAATCATATAAATGTGCAGAGACTGATCGTCTGTGATTCATAAAATATATTTTATTCCTATTTAAAATACAATTTCCTAAGACATTGGAGATAGCTTAGAATTTATTGATACTTTATTGACAGACATAAACTGCTAGTAATGAACTGGATCGAATAGTTTGCGAATCATTTCGAAGGTAATAAAAAGTCCATTAGACGCGAATGTTTGATGAATATTTGAGAGCGATGGCGACGAGCTCATTGTGCCTAAATATGATTGTTGTCTTTCTCGGAAATAAAATCTCTGGAGGAGTATTAAAAATGTAGCCTCATTAAAAATTCCTTTTCTTGGGGCGTGAGGGGGTGTGGAGGCGAGGTGGAGAGGGGGGTTTCACCTTAAAAAACCGGTTAAATATGAACGCTCTCGCACGCTCGCTGTTTCCAGAGAACATTCAGTGACTTCCACGCCGGTTGAATAGAATTGAAGTTTTTTAAATTGTCTCTGTTGTCTTACCTACGAAAACGGTTAATTTTATATTTTTATGCCTTTGTATTTTTTATTTTTCGTTTCATGTCATACAACGTTTTCTACTCAAGTTGTATCCAAAAAAGTCCTTAATAAGTGTTAAGTAAAACAGGATACGATGCCACAATTCCACATTGGCTAATATATTTCGAGTCATGCGTTTGACAACAACCCGGAACAAATGTTAGTATGGTCCGCAAGTGCTGTTGTTTTTTGTAAACGCACTACAACATTGTTAACTGCTCATACTATTTACTTATTTTGCTACAATGTTCACCCCACACAAACACACGAAACAGAAACACTTTTTAATAGCAATTTGGGCAGTATAAAGCTTCACAACCCCGCAGCCGCCGCCGCGGCGCGCGCCTCTCTCGCCCGCTCTCAAGTGAGAGGAAAAAGCTAATTTCCCTTCGCATTATAAATTCATGGACTCTTTGTGTTGCCCAAAATAACTTGTTTGTTTCGACATTCAAGTTTTTTCCGGCAAAGTCCGACATGTAATTGCTAGCTGCCTGATCCCTGGTCAAATTTACCTCCGTGCAGGCTCGGATTTATGCGAATATTTAATGCCTAGGGAAGTTATTAGGTGGCGATCGTGCACCTTGTTTTGGTAATCTCGACTTGAAGGTAATTGGATTATTTAAGAACTATATTATTGCATTGTCTGTTTACTGTAAGGTTTTAGAATCAGAATACAAGCTAAATCATTCCACTCCATTAAAATAAATAATTTAAAAACATCCAACAAATCACAGTCGTAGCACTATGTCGTAGTCGGCCTACGGCGTAGCAAGCCTACGCCAAATGACAACGCGACATATTGTCAAAAACCAAGATGGTTCTATTGTGACTTATATTTTGGCGATAGATACTATTTAGTAATGCAGAAAATGAAAGAAACTTATACAATTGTCAGATTGCTACCGGTCGATTTTATAAGATAAATAGGCCCCAGATTGTCCCCTTTCTTTCGCCATCTGCGAAGCCGCCATGATCTCGTAACATTCAACCGCACGTACATTAACAGGCAGTAAGTTATATCTCCGCTCCGCTCGCTCCGCTCGAACAAGACAATGCTTTTAGCCGCTCCGCCCACTTGTAGCCGATTTGTCCTCCAATCGACGCCGGTTGCCTCTAAGTGGAAAAGTGCTTCAAGTCTGAGTGGCTTACTTGTGTCGGAGCCTCGGAGGGCAACAATGAGTGACATACTTGGAGGTTTTTTTTACAAGTGTGACCTAAACTGCAGCCACTTTCACTGATTCTAAAGTGGGACAATGCATGGATCAGTTGGTGAGCAAGTTGAATGGGGCTAACATTGATGTAGTGTGTTCAAGATAAAACATTGTAATGTGTGATCATTAGCGTTGTTGTTATTGAGAATATTTTTATGAAATTTTATTGATTTATGTTGAGACGGTATATGGTGGAATTTGAATTAAATTTTAGCCGTACGCTCAGTGAAAGTCCATTGTGCGTACAGCTAAGGAGTGGAATTCCCTGCCGGAGTCTGTGTTATCTGATAGTTATCTGATACCTTCTAGGCACGCGTGCTCCATCGTCGACAACATTATCGCTTTCTGTCTGGTGAGATTCTAGTTAAACGCGAGCCTATAATTAATTATAATTATAGGCTCGCTTTTGACTAGAATCTGAAATATAATTCAATTCCAAAGAACGCTCTAGCGCACCTTTGTCTGGGAAATTGGTCCGTTTAGGGGACCTTTATTCTATTTAAGTTAGTGTCACATTTGTTGACAGAATTTGATGAATTCGAAAGGTTTGCTGGGAGACAACTAAATTTTGGGTTAAGCTCGACTTAGTACATACAATAAAAGTAAATGTAAATTCACTTATTTCAATTACAGCATTAAAAAGCAATTTTAAAACGTCAACATTTACAGATAAAAGAAATACAAAAGTAACTCCAGTCCATTCGCATCATGTACATTTTTAATATCATTTAAAATTGTACAATTTTCAGTTTGCACTATCTTATTTATGCACCTTATAGAACACTAGCTTCTGCCAGCGGCTTCGCAAGCGTGATCTTCAGGGAACATATTCCTGGGATGAACAGTAGCCTATGTCCTTTCTCAGGCTCTAGACTGTCTGTGTACCAAATTTCATTTAAATCGGATCAGTAGTTTTGGCGTGAAAGCGCGACAGACAGACAGACAGACAGAGTTACTTTCGCATTTATAATATTATAGTAAGGTTAACAGTTACTAAGTAATTCCAGCACAATTGAATTAATTCATTTGCTAAATAGGGAAATGGTATTCACATACTAACAAATATTACCTACAACCATTGATTAATATTATTATTATTATTATTAAAATATTAGTAACAACAAAGGACCAGTGACTACATAATTAGTGTTCACTACACAGTCATTAGTATACGAATTAAAAGACAGTTGACTTGCTAATCCTGAATCATAATGATGATTGTATCGTACCTACTGTGACTTAACCTGTGAAAATCGTGTAAAAAAAAGTCTGCCTTCATTAGGCAGACTGTGTTTGGAGCGCATTTATTTTATAGTGATTTATTTATTTTTAAATGCTGAAATGATTTTTAAAAAAAACCAAGACAATGCAATTTTGAAACGCACGACACATGATGATGAAAAAAAATTTGTAATTACTCGTTTTATCGAAAAATAATTAAAAGACCAATCAAAAAATATACATGCAGCATGCACGTAAAAAAACTGGCTCAACTGAGAAAAAGATCCCTGTAGAAGGCGTAGTGAAATTTTAATAAGCAACAGCTACGCTGCTACGCCGTAGCGCATTCTACAACTCCATTTTTCTCTCCCCGTCACTGTGTCACGGGCAGTTCAGCAAACAGAACTAAAACATGACGCCATTACGGCGGCGTCCGGCCCCAATCCGCCGTAACGTCGGGATAACTGCCGTGAAATTTGTATAAATTATACAAACTATCCGGCGCGCCACCCGCCGGCCGCGGTCGCGTGCCGCACAGTTTGCGCGCCGGTAAATCAGCCCTTACTCGCTCACAGCTTAAGAATTTACTCTAATGGTCGTTGTGACCTTTTAACTTTCACTGATATGTCTGCTGTTTACATTTTTTGGTCATTTGAATTGGTGGTTAGAACGTTCTCACCACCAATTCAAATGACATTGCAGTTTTACCGCCTTAGGAATTGCCATTTTATTGAAAATTATTTTGAACTATGTAGTATATTAGAATACTCTTATAATGTACGAGTACACCATATAAATACAAAAACAAGCAGTATATAAGTGTGTAAGCAATTTAAAAAGACATCAAAGTAACAAGTGAGAACTAAGGTGAAAAAACTGGCCAAGTGCGAGTCGGACTCGCGTGCAAAGGGTTCCGAAAGAACTTAATTTTTTAACATGTTATTTTAACACTATAGACTTCTAATAAGTTTTCCTGTAATTTTTAGGTAAAGATCTACTATTCCCATTTTTTCTCAAAATTTTAGACTCAGTAGTTTCGGAGATAAGGGGGGGGGAATGGTCATTTTTCGTCTAATTTCTTGAATAACTTCTAAACCATTTATTTTAAAATTAAAAAAAAAATATATAATTAAAGCCCTCACAGTAAGCCCTTTCATTTGATATGTCACACGATACTGTTCAATAAACTTTTTTTTTAAATTTTCTAATTTGACCCCCAAAAGTGACACCCATACTAAAAATTTAATAATTTACGTAACACGTCCGTGTTTGGGTCACAGAAGTCCATATGTGTACCAAATTTCAATAGAATCGGTCCAGTGGATCCGGAGAAAACTGGCTGTGACAGACGGACAGACAGACAGACAGACACCCGAGTGATCTTATAAGGGTTCCGTTGCTACAACACAAAGTTTTCACTACGTTTTGGAACAAGTGAACTATTCTAGGGAGCTTGTAAACGTAAATAGCTGAATAAATGTTAAAACCAGATACAAAAAAAATGCTTCTGTAATGGAATGAGTGGGCATTTGTTTGTTAACTCTCATAGCATTGATATATTTAAAGGATATATGTGATGTTGTTCTCTTTGCTGATGATACTTCCCTTATTTTTAAAGTTGATAGGAATAGACACGATTTTGACGACGTAAATAGTGCACTCACCATGGTTACGAATTGGTTTACAACAAACAATCTAGTTCTAAACCCTAAGAAAACAAAATGTATAAAATTTGCCTTACCAAATGTTAAAAATCTAGGACCCAATATCATTTTAAGTGACGAGGTGCTCGAAACTGTAGACTCAGCTGTTTTCTTGGGTATAACAGTTGATGCCAAACTTCAATGGGGCCCTCATATATCAACACTATCGGGAAAGCTTAGCTCTGCCGCCTACGCCGTCAGGAAAGTTAGACAATTTACTGACGTCGACACAGCTCGGTTAGTGTATTTTAGTTATTTCCATAGTGTTATGTCCTATGGTATGCTACTGTGGGGAAAAGCTGCTGACATACAAAATATATTTGTCCTACAAAAGCGAGCCGTACGAGCGATATACCAGCTAGGGTCCAGGGTCTCTTTAAGGGAACTTTTTAAAGAAATAGGTATTCTCACGGTTGCTTCGCAGTTCATTTTTGCCAACATAGTGTATATCAGGCAAAATATACATTTATATGCCAAAACTAGTGATATCCACAGCTTTAACACCAGAAATAAGCACAAACTACATGCTCCTTTCCACCGTCTTCGTAAGGTCCAGGGCCATTTTGTGGGGATCGGTATCCGCTTTTATAATAAGTTACCTCTTTCTTTTCTAGACTTCCCTTTTAATGCTTTTAAAGCGAAAGTGAAATCTAACCTTATTTCGAAGGCATACTATACTATAAACGATTACTTCGACGATAAAAATAGTTGGTCGCTGTGTTGAACACGAGACAATGCTAAATGTTCTTTCGTAGATTCTTTACTTGCTCAAGATGACATTGTTTATTATTCTGACCGTATAGGTCATTTTTGTTTTATTTTTTATTTTTATTTATTGACATAATCTTCTCATTAGCTTGTTTTTTATGAGTTGTATTGCAGTATGTGATTAACTAGCGACCTCGACAAATTGATAAGTATGATTTTGTCTGAGAAACCGGCAGCAGGTTCGTCATGCTCCCTTAGACGTCGCTGCTTGCGGTAGCGTCGGGGATCGGGTTACCTCCTTCCCTCTAATATGGCGAGGGAGGTAATGGCTGATCTTTGCGTTATGCTCGTGATCGGGTGCTGCTTGTGGTGACTGGTCGTCTTGCTGTCCGTGGTTTATTATTGTTAAAATTTTAGTGTTATAATTTAACTGCGATGGTCCTAGTTTATCACTTGTGACTTTGGGTCACAGATTATGGTTAAATTGCATTGTTGAACATGTAAGCGGGCACGCCATTTATTCCTGGAGGCTCATTTTGATTAGTATTGTATGCTTGAGTTTACTTATTTAATTACCTATATATGTAATTAGTTTTATCATTGTTTCATCTTTAATTTTTGGGATAATATAGTATGCTAGCGGACATGTGCCATCCATTTATTTAATTTGATCGATATCTATCATGAAATGTTGAATATTGTTATATAAATTCAAGTTCTTTAAACTTAACAGACAGTTGTGTTGCTGGGGAGTTTGTTGGCCACTTCTTCTTCCCAGCTAAAACACTAGGAAGTGGTGACGGGCTGGGCGATTTGGGGGACTGTCTTCATGTAAATTTTGACGTTCAAAAAGTGCTGATTTTCAGCCTAGTTTGAATAAATGCCTTTTGATTTTGATTTTTGATTTTGATCAGATTTCGAGTTTTCGATCCGGGAATCGAACCCAGAACCACAGCACAGGAGCTCAGCAGTAGCGCTTGTGACCACTAAACTAAAGAGTAAATATAACTCGAACATAAAAATCATAATGCATGCTTTACTTACTAAAGGTGAGCTCAACCAACACAACACAGAGTTTAAAAAACATACAAACATATCATAAAATGAACTTAGAAGCCATTACTTCCACACAAAACCCTCAAAGAAGTGTGTCACTAGAATATCACATGCTCAAAGTATTCGCTTGCATGTTTAGCTGCATCTCGCATGCAAATGGCTGTCTCATCTCGAAGGATCGGCTCCGGAGGATTCAATTACCTCCGTTTGAGTCGCGCGCCTTCTGTGCAGCTCTTTGAGCCGTCTCGAGGAACATTGTGCGTAAAAAATGTATGATTTCCATCTGTCTAAATGGGGTTCAGATCCTTTTGAGTGTGGGATTAATTACATAGTTCTGAGGTTGAGTGATTGGATGTGCTGGTAGTAGATGCTGTAGAATATGTGGCATGTCTTACTATATCGACTTCATAGTTATAAAGTTACTAGATACTGTCTATGAAAGCTGTAAAAGATTTAAATCGAAAGCCTGAAAAAGGGTAGGTAATTGTACGTATTACTTTGAATAACTTTATCATAGGACTAAACACGAAACCGCGGAAAAAAGATCAACCTTACAGTACATTTTGTCAAGCTAAGAAAACATAAATGTAGGGCCAGTTCATTTTTTTTCATGGTTGGTCTCATATTAATAGTAGTTAATAATGTATGAGTATATTGACAAGATTTCAGGTTAAATATGCGTTTATTCTGTTAAACGTTGTATATATTCGAAAGCACATGTTTTTCGAAACATAAAGCATTTAATGTTCATTATTATTGTTAAAAGGTTTAAATTGCGAGCACGTTTAGAAAATATTTATTACTAGCTGACTCGCGCAACTTCGTCTACGTCACAATTTGCATTACTGCTCGGCTCCTATTGGTCTTAGCGTGATGATATATAGCCTATAGCCTTCCTCGATAAATGGGCTATCTAACCCTGAAAGAATTTTTCAAATCGGACCAGTACTTCCTGAGATTAGCGCGTTCAAGCAAACAAACAAACAAACTCTTTAGCTTTATATAGATTTACTTTATCATCCGTTCAGTCATACGCGAGATATGCGAATAAATACATTGACATTTGAGTGCGTACTAAGCGACTGTTTAGGTCAATGCTAACAAGCTTCATTTCCTCTCGTCGAGTGCTCCTCATGTAGATCAGACCATACGTGCGTGTGTGTGTGTGTGTGCACAAATATACGTATTTGTGAATGTGTGCGCCGCTGCGGTATGCAAACCTGTCGTATAACTCCGAAGGACTTTAGAATCACTTGAAATTCTGAAAAGAAAATCGTCAAAGCTTTATATTGCCTCGCTCGATTTGTGGCTCCGACTGCGGAGGGAGAACTGAGAAATAGCTCCATTGTGAAAAGTTCTCATTTTGGTATTTTGTTGAATATTCGAAGCTTGTATTATTGTACGATATGCATCGATAGTAGGAAACACTATTCAATAGTCCTAGTTAGCTTTTTAGGCAACGAAAAGGGGTCGCTCATAACGAAAATGGCTTAACGTAATTATTTAGTGTTGTCATGGTTTCAGGAAAGATAACAACGGAACCCTACACTGTGGGGGTTCCGACACACTCTTGGCCGATTTTTCTTTTTCATATCTATTCCCAGTGAAATAATTAAGATCAACAACTTGTCGACGGTAAAATTAAACAAAATAATTCTTAGCCTGCAGCCTGTTGGTTACTTTAGTGACACTTACAGAGGGCGTTTGTCTTTAACAGCAAGCGTTGGTTCCCGCTGTAGATCTTTTCCCCGCTGCTGTCGTGGCTCCATCAAAAAGGCTAGAGCGACGTATGAGTAAGAAATGTTTTATTCATTACGAGTACAGTCGGCGGCTAAACAGCGGCGAAAATATTTCAAATTAAATTTGGCATGCAAACAACAGTCCGTGCCGCGCCGCTCACCTGCCCAGTGATACCGGCAGATTAGTCGTGATACTGTGTGCGCTGCAGTTGGGGGAGACATTACTGTGTTGTTGTTGAACTAAAGAGTTATAATGTTATAAGCTGTTATGCCGTTTACTTACAACAAGAAAACAAATTGGCTTAATGTTGTGGTTAAATAGATACAACGCGGTTGAGGAATGCTTTAAAAAGAAAAATAATGGAAAATAGGAAAATATATTTTTGGAGCTGTAATTTTCCTACAGTAGTTTAACGAATCGTATTTTAGCTTACAAGGAAATATATTTCAGTAAGTAACACTGAAATATATTTCCTCGTAAGCTTGAGTTTCTGATGCTATTCATTAAATCGCGGTTTGCCATTGCAAGTTGTAAGCTAGCCGTAATTCCGGCCATAGTACCCGATTTAAGATGCAAGCCAGCTGAACAAAATGGGCTACAATGACGCCTACTTAAGCAAGCAAATTCCTTCTATACATCCAGAGTTTTATGGAAAGAGGAGCCTGATTGCTTCACAAAAAGAGCTAATGATATGTTTCGACATGCCTGGCGTTTATACGGGAACGTTTTAGTAGGAAATTCTTTTCCTGCCAATACGTTGGCGTCGCTCTGCAAACTTCGCAAAAATATGCAGAATTTAGGCATCACATACGGTGTCAAAGTCGCGGGTGCTTGATCACTATCCGTCACTTCGCTCTTCACGAATTTGCCCGCGCCATTCTGTTGTCGAAGTTTTATGACGTAGCCGCGAAGGTACAAACTACACATGTGTGCGTATTTAAACGTATCATAAAAAAACGTGTGTGAATATGTGTGCATTATGTTCGCGATATTATACCAGACGCTGTGCGTGTGTGTGTTTGTGACAAAAACAAACGTGTGTCAGATAAAACATGGAGCGAACTTCATCAAAACGATATCGCTGCGAAAATATTTGGTTTACCACACACAATATCTATTTATAGAGTCGGATTTCGTGTTTGCGTTAGAGTATAAGGCTTGCATTGAGTAGAGGCGCGGAAGCGGGTGGTAATTCCGGTTTGGTTGATAATATTCGGGGAAAGTCGCTATAGTAAAACAACAATTACATACGCAGATTAAAGTTTACCACCGATTTAAAGAATGGCATAGTAAAATTATGCATACATGATTTTTTTAGCCATTGTTACGATCTAAGTAAGTAGGCCCGGATTGTATGTTGTGACGGATTTTATGTATATTTACGGCAGACAACATGAGCTTCAATTTAGCTTTTGATATGCAAATCAAGTATCACAAGGGGTTAAAAACGGTTCTATAATAGCATAATCCCATAAACATTAGGTATTTAAAGTTATGACCTAATGTGTAAAAGACCTAATGTGTGTAAAAACTGTCTATTACAGGGATAATGATGGAAATATATATATTTGAAACAAGATATATGAAGTCGCTCCGCTCATGAACAAGCCCGCAGTCGATCAGCATAGGGTTGGCAATCGTCAAAATTCCGGCAACACCGATCAGCCGGAATGTTTCCTCTTACAACAGGGCGCGGCGCGTCGCGCATGAATCATTTATAAATGCAAATGCCCATTGTTCGCAACTACCGCGATTATTCACGTTCGGTTATCTTTGACGTATTGAAGCCGGGTTTGTCGCAGCCCTGATTTATTTATACACACACTTTTATTGATGTGTCTATAAATTTTAACAGCTTTATTAACGATTTTATTTATTATTATATTTATGTGTGTGCACGTTTATTTCGTGCAAATATCGGCGAAATTGGAAATGGTCTGTTAATAAATAGGTTTCCGTATGGAAATTATTATTTTGTGTTATTCGTTGGCAATAAATGGCGACGAAGATTTGTATTGAGCAAATGAAGTGCCCACTCGTCAGTGTTATGCCTTTGATGTAACTGTTCGTTGCCAATTTAATGAGCAACATGTTTACAATTTTTCAAATTATGATTACGTGATAATTAGATATGAGTAAATAATTGTGCCTGTGATTTTATTTATTTTTTAGAAACTATATAAACATAAAATAAATCAGACTGTCGCGACCCTACTATCTGTCCTACATAAAAGGTGAAAACATTCGTGAAATGTGGCAGCACTATAGGTGCATTTCTGCCTTACCTCTTTGGGAACATAGGCGTGATGTCATGTACGTATTATGGATAACTGAGAAGGTCTTTTTATTATGACCATCATGATCGGAATTATTGTTCTAAATACTAGTATGTAGACCTCCTTTATGTGGCAAGCTTCGCTTAGGATAGGCTTTTTTGACAGATTTCGGCTGAGATGCGAATGAGAACGTTGCTCAAAAATTAGTAGGATTGGTCCCCAGTACCTAGTGCTCTTATGTGCTCCAGATTACCTGTTCACAGGACATATGCTGAGAGAGAGAAATGAGAGATGGACTAGACTAATATCAGAATGGTACCCCAGCGATGGTAAAAGGAGTAAACGTAGACAAATGAAACGCTGGGAAGATGATCTGATGATCAGAATGGACCAGAATAGCAAGAGACAGAGATAAGTGGAAGTCTTTGGATGAAGCCTTTGTCGAAGGACAAGCTGTTGTTTGAAAACCGATCGTTAGTAACAAATCTCATTTTAATTATTGTAAAATAGCAATAAGGGCTTATTTTATTTATACCTGTTGACAATATTAACTAAGTAAGCGCACAGATTTATTTTTAGACCACCGAGCAAACAGCCGCCTCATATGTCAATGTGTAAATATGATAATTGTAATCAAACAAACAAACATGCCTGCTCGTCACTTATTTATTTAGTTATTGCTATGTTTGTTGAAAACCAGGAGTTATATCGGTATATGGTATAAGCAGGGTATTCATCATATGTTTCAGTAGAACTAGTTTTCCTAGATACTGAAATACAATCATAATATTGTCATCAGATAATTTTATCATCTTGGATATAGTTATTTTTTTTTAAATATATAAATAACAAACTATATACATTTAAATAAAAACTCCTAACTAAAATATGGCGTCACAAAATTCGTCCGCATCGTGGTTCACTGGAAGTGAGCTCAAAATACTGGCGGCATTGCCATGTTGTAAGGCAATGCTTATCCTCTGTCCGAGCTGAATGCCAGCCCTTGGGTCACGCGGAGTGTCAACTAAGCGTCTAGTTAGTTCTTTAAACAACGCGTGAGCACTCGGGCCCCACGGTCCAAGACTAGAAATAATAGTTTAGGGTTTTAGTTTCGCACATAGTTTTTCCCAATTTTATTTTCAGTGACTTATATGTAAATCACCACAATACACGTGTCTTCATGGTAAGGTATAATTTCGAAACCTAACTCCGAATATAACGTTGGAGGAAAGTTTTAGCGCAGACTCTGACGTAATTAAATTCCAAAAATAAATGTTGTGCGAGAGTAATTTTGACAATTCATTCTTCGGGGACAACTGTAAGGATTCACTCGACGTATATTAAAAAACTTGGCGACACAACCTCCAGCTCTTATAATTGAACTCGATAAGCTTCAGTACTTAATTCACTTTTATTACCACTACAAACTTCGGGTGAATTGCTTTTTGTACTAAAATAGCGCGTGAATTTTATTTAAGAATTGCCCTGTGGGGGATAAAACATAACGTAAATATTGCTCATCATTCCACGAAATTAAGATACAAGGGACACGCTATTGTTATTATTGCTCTTGTTTTTAAATAGGTTCATATTTCATAAATACTTCTTAGTTATAAAGTAGCATTTCGGGTTCACTTTTTGAAAAATTAAAAAAAGTTCTATTGGCAAGCCTGTTGTTGAGTGTTGCATAAAGACTATCAACTATATTTGAGGAGCTTATAATACTTAAAAAAATATGTAATAATATAATTTATGAAGTTTATTATAGTTCTCTTTATTTTTTATCCTTACATACTAATTTACATTTTTAAATATTTCTTAAAAACAACACATTATAAAAAAAAAAACATTTAAAAATATAAAAAATAGTAGTCCGCCGGTGTCGGGAGCAGGGTCCAAGCTACCGGTGGTTAGGGCTCCAGAGAAAGGAACCTCCTCACAATACGAGCCGTATCGAGGAGTACTGCCTTCTGTATCAGGCCCTTTATCCAACCGCGTAACGCCAGCTTCGACAGATGGTCGTCGAAGCTTTTGGCCATCAGGCCATTGGCCGTAACGACTATCGGCACAATGACAGCTGAGTCCACATTCCACATGTCGACAACCTCGTGAGCTAAGTCGAGATACTTGATTTGCTTCTCTTTCTCAGCCTTCACGAGGTTCTCGTCATGCGGGATGGTAACATCAATTATCATTGTGCTGCGCGCTAATCGGTCTATCACGACTATATCAGGCTTATTGGCTATAATAGTCCTATCAGTGATGATAGACCGATCCCAGTACAACGTGACATGGTCATTTTCGAGAACTGGGTCGGGCACATACTTGTAATATGGTACCTCAGAATCTACAAGTTTGTATTTCAAAGCAAGTTGCTGATGGATAATCCTGGCCACTTGGTTGTGCCTGTGCAAGTACTCGCCGTTAGCCAGACGAGAACAACCGGAGATAATATGTCTGATGGACTCACCCGGACGGTGGCATGCCCGACACACGTCCACTGTCCCGTCCTTCATAATATGCCTCCGGTAGTTATTCGTCAAGATAACTTCGTCCATAATCGCACAGACAAAACCTTCAGTTTCCCCGAAGAGATCACTGAAACGTAGCCAGGCCACGGACGCTAAAAAATCTACATCGGACCCATGAAGAGCCCGATAGAAGCGCCCGTGAAGCTCCTTGCCTTTCCATACCTCCATGCGGTCATCTGTGGTAAGTATCACAGGTTTGCGCCAGTTCTCTTTAGCCATGGACAACGGGGTGAGTCCCTTGTCCACTGTGACCACATCTCGGTGCATACCCACATCAGCTTTGAGAAAATATTCTCTGAGACTGCACATCTCGCGGTTGTGGAGAGTCTTGGCGTTTAAAAAGCCTCGACCTCCACACTTCCGCGGGATGTACAGTCTCATCACCGACGATCGTGGGTGATGCATCCGATTTGCGGTCAACAGTGTGCGGACTCTCCTATCCAGGGCGTCGAGTTCGGTTTGAGTCCATTTGAGTATGCCGAAAGAGTACATTAATACTGGCATGACCCAACCGTTGAAGGCGCGCACCTTATTTCCGCCCGACAAAAGGCTATTCAAAACCTTTTTCAGGCGACCAAAGAAGCGCTCCTTCAACGATTGCTTCATGTCAGCAACATTAATGCCCAATGCTTCTGACATACCCAAATACTTGTAGGTTTCGGTCGAGCTGAGGGATCTAACCTGTATGGAATCCGAAAGTTGAATTCCCTCAGATTCCATAATCTCCCCTTTCTTTACATGCATGACTGCACATTTGTCCACACCAAATTCCATCCTGATGGCACTACTAAAGGTTTCAGTTAGCTTCAGTAGCTCCATCAGTCGCGAGTTGTTGGAGGCAAAGAGTTTCAGATCATCCATGTAAAGAAGGTGAGATATGGCCTGACCACCTCTTCTCAACCGATAGCCCAGACCTGAATCCTCCAGCAATGTGCTTAGAGGATTCAGAGCCAGGCAAATCCAAAGCAGACTCAAACTGTCGCCCTGAAATATTCCCCGTTTAATCAATACAGGCTCATCATTCCCCTGAATCGGTCGACATCCTGGATAGCGAAGGACTGTTTTCCATTGCCTCATACATGACTCAAGGAAGGTGCGTAGAGTTGCATCTATTTTGTACAACTACAACACCTTCATGAGCCATGTATGTGGCACAGAGTCATAGGCCTTCTTGTAGTCTATCCAACATGTCGACAGATCCTTGCGAGATCGACGAACCTGTTGGCTTATGGCCATGTCTATGAGGAGAAGCTCCTTAGTGCCGCGGGACCCCTTCCTACATCCATTCTGAGAGGCAGACATAATTGAGTTAGTCTCAATGTGCTCATTGATCTTTACTCTCAGGATGGATGTAAGAAGTTTATAGACCGTCGACAAACAAGTAATTGGTCTATAGTTCTTGGGTTCCGCGGGACTACCAGTCTTATGGAGCAGGTGGGTAACGCCAGTTGTTAGAAACTGTGGTAGCGACCCAGACTCTAAGGATGACTGGAATTGAGATGCCAGGAGCGCGTGTGAGCTGCTATACCATTTAAGCCAGAAGTTATGCAGTCCGTCCGGTCCCGGAGACTTCCAGTTCGGTAATGGACGGACTGCTCTGGCTACATCTGGTGGAGTGATGGTGATTTCCTCCATTTGTGGTATAGCTTCACACACGCGCTCGACATCGCGCATCCAGCCACCCTCGGCATGACAGACAGGCACCGACCAGATGTTTCGCCAGAATGTACCCGTGGCAATGTCATCCGGGCGGCACACGTCCATCACACTTTGTTCAGGTCGCTCCCAAGCTCTGTACACCCACCTCTCATCACTCTGGAACATGCGGTTTTGCGAGTATCGGTCAACCCGCCGCTTATACCGCCGAATACGGTTTGCCCATGCACAAACTTTCTGCTTCAGGAAGTCGATGCGCTCAGTGACACGGGACGTGTAATCTCGAGGGCTGATATCAGTCCCCGAAAACGCCCGTCTCACAAAGCGCATCACGCGTGGTCGTGTGTTGCCCTCCCTGAAGCAGTATAGTTTGCCGATGAGTGCCCTAGCCTCATCAATACGCCGCTATATATTATAGTTATTATTATTGTTTCGTTTATTTATTTTTTTACATATAAATTATATTTTTAAATATTTCAATTAAAACATTAAAAAATCATTTCAAAATATTTAAATAGTAGCCCACCGGTATCGGGAACAGGGTCCAAGCTACCGGCGGTCAGGGCTCCAGAGAGAGGAACCTCCGACCACTACGAGCCGTGTCCAGAAGTACCGCTTTCTGAATCAAGCCCTTGATCCAGCTGCCTAACGAGAGCCTCCTGAGGTGTTGGACGAGGCTCGTAGCTATTAAGCCATTGGCTAATATGACTATCGGTACAATGATTGCAGAATCCACATCCCACATGTCGACAACCACGCTAGCCAAGTCAATATACTTGATTTGTTTATCTTTCTCGGCTTTCACGAGGTTATTATTGTTATTATTTATTTTAGTTTTTATTTATTCATAAAAACCCTTCAAATCAACAATACCATTCATGAAACCTTAAACAAGGAGCAGTCGTCGTCTGTCGCCACACGGCAGAACAATACGCCGCCTCACAATGCATAATATCGTAACTAATTAGCGGCAACTTGTAACGCGCAAGTTAAAGAGCTCAGTACGCCCGCTACGCCGCGTACTACGCCGGTAGCTACGCCGCCGCCGAGCGCGGAAACTTTTCAAGACAGACAATGCCTAATTTAAAGTGGTATGAACTCAGATAATAACGTTAAGTATAGCTGATACTTTGGTAGGGACGGATATTTTGCGGATATTATCTAACTGGGGTTTCGGATTCGAGTATTTTATGTGCTCTGTTGAATATGACTCAAAATAATTACCGGCAACGTTGGTGTCTTCTGAACTCTCGTAGATGCTTTTATTTGATGCCTCAAATTTACATTTTTTTGGAAGATTACTTTTGTTTTAATAAAGTTCGTCTACCAACTTAATTATTCTTCTCCCAAAACAGAAACGATCATAAATTATCCGCATTGAATGTGTGTGTATCCGCATTGACTTAAGTATCCGCAGCAGATCCCAGAGCTGGAGCACATCATTATTACCAACAGTGCGCTGCGGTGAGCTCGTAGGAAGTTATGTTTGTGTGCTTAACGCGCTTAAACAACTTGTTGTGATCATTTTGATCCGCCGGGAGCAACCCTCGTGACTGCGAGGTACTCTCTATGAGTCCACATTTAGCTATGTGCAGGGACAACCATGACGATAATATCACGCAAAGAAACATGTTTAGATAGATTTGTAGAATATTTTACTAACACAAATAGTAGAAAACAAGTCGGAAACAGTAAGACAAAGATAAAATATAAAGAACAATCACTCATTACCACACGTACAGACTTCTTAGTTGACTTTAAATCCTTCACTCCTAGACCTGGGTAGCTAGCTGCAAACACCTTATTACAACGTCGTGGAATTATGGTTCTTAGAATATTGTAGACGCTTCACATTGTTAGATAATATTTATAACACCTGAGGTCAACGAACTCAACTCCATAGGGTAAAAGCCGGATAGTTGCCACACTTTTTGAAATTACTTTATATCTCTCAGTACAAAAAGCAAAATACTTAATTTTTAAAATGGGTAAGTACTTTGGTATATAATCTTCAAATTTGTGAAAGTAAAAAACATTCTCTTTGATAATTCCAGATTAAAGGCGATTTTTGCGGACCTCTTAATTTTGTGACAACTATCACGTATATGGGATAGTTGCTTTATCCATATAAATTACATATAGGATTGATGCCCCGCCGAGAAAAAGGACTTTTATCCTGCAAAAACTTTGATCGTACCTTGCCTTCCCCTGCAATCGCACAGACACATGCAACGTGGTCAACTTAGTGGTAGTTGTAGAGTCTCTCGATTGATAAATAAAAAAACATGTAATCCATTCGCGAAACTAGAGTAATTAAAATCGAGGCTTCTATACCTTTGGGGCAACTATCCTGGTTTTACCCTACTCTATTTTGCGAGATAAACATTTTAATATACCGAAGACGTTTATCAAATATCATACAAATTGTAGAAATTCTAAACTTAGCTCCTTGTCGTATTATATTCAAATCTATAATTCACGCCAAGGGACTCGAATATTCAAATAAGAAAATACAAGAACTCAGTGTGCTCAGCAGTACCTAAATAATATTTCTTGAAGTCAACCGCGCGTGTTTGAAAAATAACCCTTTTACTGAACAAAATTGACTCCATAATGTTGGGATAAAACGTATTGACGTGGAGCATGTTTACCCGCAATTCACTAAAACACCGTGCACTCAGGTACAGTGACGATCAAAAATAAAATGTTGATTTATTTCGATTCGATCAGAACCCTCAAACGCTATAAAAAGCGCTAGGGCTGCCCCACGATATTGGCGAGACATCGGGACATCGTCTCGCGGTTGTCAACCCAAATATATATGGGCACAATAAGGAGCGGAACGTTTCTTGCTATCGTTTTATTGGGCAGCTGTTTGAATCGGCTTACGATATTGTTGTATGTATTTATTTTACTGCTTTTATTTTGTAGCCTATGCTGTCCTATCTTATCTTCCATCTGTTGAGAGCCTGCGCGTGTTTCTAACAGTTGAAATGAACTTTCTCAGTTAGTCCCGTCATCTCCTTTCTTGCTTTTTTTTTGGATGGGCATTATTAAAATTAATTCCTCCTGGTCTGGGCAGAGCGGAAGGGAGTGTCAGACTCTTACTGACTAAAACCCACCCATGTTCCTCAAAGCCTACTTTCGAACCCTAGGCATAACTCTAGCGGGCCCCGTCAATTACGCTGATATCTCTTTGAAGCGCGCGTGGAACAAAACGGTGGGTCATACGGCTGTGCTCCGCCCAAGCAGGTCAGACCTTCACCGTGTTCTTCGCACACAATGGTGACACCCGGGCGTGTCCTCACGACGAATCAGACACAGATACCTCTCGTAAACACTTTTGTGGCCCGCCGCTACCATTTTTCGCCACGCTACCACGTTTTGGTCTCCGGGCACCTGTTCTTTGCAAAAAGAACCCACC
Organism: Lacanobia wlatinum; assembly: GCA_947578705.1. Lineage (NCBI taxonomy): Eukaryota > Metazoa > Arthropoda > Insecta > Lepidoptera > Noctuidae > Lacanobia > Lacanobia wlatinum. Next base: position 1,489,708 of record OX388026.1, read on the forward strand.
CTTATAGTGTACGAGCCGTAAATGCTACATATTATCTTTACTAAAGGACCTGTGCCTCACAGTGGAACGAGTACAAAGTGATATTATTACCTATATGTAGGTACAGGTCAGTGCGTGCACATCGGTCGCAATCAAGCGCAATCAATTGCCGGTCCCAGGCGACGCCGCGTGTTTTATAGAAAGGGCCATTAAAATGTCTGCCCCCAGATAATTGATCAACGTGAACAGTTTGCATTTCGTCGCATGCAAATTGATATATAGTTATTTCAGGTGAGATAGTGGTCAAAGGTATGCCTATCAATAGTAAAAAAAATAGTAGTAAGTTAAATTAATTCATTAATGGTTACGCGATAGATTATGTGAACGTGGCATCACTGTCATGGCACAGCAGCAGCACGGCAATTTACTCGTCATTCAAATTCGTGTGTCGTAAAATATATTTCATAATCTCTCACCTCGCGGCCGGCGCGCGGACGGCGAGCTTGCAACTCGCGGGCGGCGCGCGGACGGCGAGCTTGCAACTCGCGGCCGGCGCGTAGTTAGTGCGCTAGCGGCTAGCCGTAGCCGTGCTGCTGCTGTGCCGATGCGGTGCTGTTATAATACTAAGACCTTTAATGCGGTGCTCAGCTGCAGGCGATTTCACTCAGTGAAATTGTAACTTCGGATTGAAGGACAAACTGAACTTTCCAGTAGGAAAGAGCTTTTGACAGAGTTAATTGCGGACCGTTTAAAAAAAACAGACTGAAAAATCTCAAGCGTAATAAGCAAATAATCCAAATAGCCGTTTGTTCGTTTTCGTACCTTTTCACGTCTAAATTCTCTGAATCGATTTAGATGAATTTTAGTACAGAGGTAAATGGGTCTCTGGACTCGGTTATAGGTTACTTTTTACGAATCTGTATTAAAAAAACCCACCTTTGTTTGTTTATAGATTTTAATTAATACAGAACTATCTGCGAATCTTCTTCTCAAACACGAGAACTTATCTCCCGCGCACTCCTCACCTGGTGCTGCCCCTCATCACAGCTCGCCACGCACCCTCTTCCGAAGCTAATCACTTGACAGATTCAATTTAACGCGTAATGAGCCATAGGCGCCTAAGTTAACAGGCTGTTTGCTTCTTGGCGGGTCGGGGTTGCCGTCCGCCGGGGAATTAATACCTGCGCTCAACGAACTTTGTGTACAATACATACATAATGTGGGACTACAAGTACTACAGACTTGGCCCTTCTTCATTCAACTTTTCTTTTACTTATTTGATTTTTTTTTTAATGTTTCAGGAGGTCCAAGGCTAGACCAAAGTATCGGTAAATATAAGTGGCAGACCCTCGTTGCTCGCAGAACAGATAGTCGATGGGGTCGAAAGGCTCTGGAGTGGCGACCGCGAGGAAGTCACGGACAGCGTTGGAATGAGACGGATTGATGACCTGGTGAAGGGCACAGGAATCTGCTGGATGCGAGACGCACAGGACCGGTCGATGTGTCGATACTTGGGGAGGCTTATGTCCAGCGTGGGCGTCTTCCGGCTCAAATGATGATGAATAATAACTCTGTAAATAGAACATTTAGCGCGTTTTAGTGCAAGTTGTGCGACACGGTGAGCGTTTAACTAAAATATAAAACAAACTAGAACCCCTGCCAATGAACAAGAAAGACAATTGACAATCTTCAAATGAAAATCTATAGTACTAATCTGCAACCAGCGTCACCCTAACCAAGCAGATTTTAAAAAACGTTTTCTTTTTGTTTCAGTCGTATTTAATTTACGCTCATTAGGCATGCTTCAAATGACTTGACATCACCAATCGGTACTCGTAGAACTTGCCGAAGTCCGCAGTCACCGCGATGCCCGCAAACACCGGGCGCGTGCCGGTTGTATTTAAGCCTAATTGTTGTTATTTTATATCCCGCGAACATAACGTCGGTTTACCTATTAGGCGTCCCTCGATTGCGTCTCAAAGCCCCGCGGACCCCATGCGCAGGCTATTATCTGCCTCGTGGCATACTGCATACATATAAAACGGAAAGACCACTGCCATAACCTGGTCGTTATCATACTACAACATATAAATTCATTATATTCATCAAACACTCGTCTGGTAAAGCTTCTTTCTTCAATACTTATGTTGTTGTTTATTTTAGGCCTATGATTTATGTTCTTTTGTAAGAAACTTCTTCCACTAAAATCAACTCAGTAGCCACGATTACGAAAGAAAACCCTCGATAATTGTCTATAAATAACAAGCTGTAACTGATAATGTCTGGTCTCGCTCTGTCTGGAATAAAGGAGTTAGTTTGAATGCAAGCTGTCAGTTCTTTTAATTATGATAACTAGCTGTTGCCCGCGACTTTCACTCGCATATCCTGTTCCCGTAGGAATTTCGGGAAATCCTCTTTTAGTGCTCCCCTACACTTCCCAAGGAACCTACATGCTACTAGTTAAAACTACCAGTAGATTAGGCTGTGTGTGTGTGTGGTTTATTATTTCTTTTTTTTATTGTTGTCTGTCAGTCACTCACACAGTCACTCAGTAACGGAAGAATTTTATAAAATAGGATAACCTAAAACGAACAAATAACCACTGATTGAGTCACATGTGGAATACCGTGGCTACATTTTTATACCTAGTTGCAGTTGTTATGTTAGATTATTTGAAGTAGCAACAGTTTACTTTGTACTAGTCTGATTTAAGTTTGACAAAACTTGGTATTGCGATGTGAGATTGTTTATTTATTGTGTTTTAATGAAGCATCCGAGCCGTGTTTACTACATTCAGTGTTACTTGCTAAAACAAGTGACCCTCTGGTGCACTCGCTTCAGAGTTACGGATCGATACTGGTTTCATTTTCACCCACACTCATATTATTATTTTTTATTTGGGATGGGTTTGCTCTTGATTCTAGTCTAAGTCAGAGAAAATTATAAATTACTAGCAGACGTCATGCGGTTTCACCCGCTTGGTTCCCGTTCCCGTGGGAGTACGGGAATAAAATATAGCCTATGTTACTCGCTGATAACGTAGCTATTCGTTGCTGAAAGAATTTTTCAAATCGGTCTAATAGTTTTTAAGTTTATTCGTTACATACAAAAATCTATACGTAAAGATTACAGGTAAACCTATAAGAAGTCTGTAATGTTAAAATAACATGTTAAAAAAATGAAATTGGTTCGAAACCCTTTGCACGCGAGTCCAACTCGCACTTGGCTAGTGTTTCTTTTATTGGCGAAGCTGCTGGCAGAAGCTTTAACAAAGTAAGGTATTGCATATTTTATACCTCGTACCAGCTTACATTCTTGACTGTGATCTAATGGGGCTCTCGAAAAAGTGTCAGTCTGTCAGCATAGTTACGATTGACAAAATTAAAAAGAAAATGGGACATCTGACATGTCGGTAGTGCTTTATGACAGTCGTTATCGCTGATGATTGTTGTGTGATGTTTGACCGGGATCTCTTTAGTTAGGTATTATTTGAAATCATAGTCTGGACAAAGAGGGACCAACTTCACTTCTCCTTTGCAGTAACGCCAAGGTATAAAGTACAATTGCAGCTGGACACAGGACAGTGGACTCCTCATTAATAGTAATTGCACGGACAGTGTTGCCTTCGTCGGCAGCGGCTCGTCGACTTAGCATACATTAGTGAGCAGACTCGCTTATTATGTCACTGTTAGCGTCTTTAATACTGGGGCTAAAATGTACCATGAAGTAGAGGATTAATGCAAGGTTGTGGACTACTAGAGCATTTTGGTGGATGACACGATCTTCGATGGTGTATGCAAGTGGTAGTACCTCTTACTGCTACAATACAGGCACAGTCGATAGTTTCAGGTATTTGAATGCGAGTAATCCTCAAATTTTTCAGGCTATTTGTATTTTGTAAAAAATCAGTAGGTATCCAGTTTAATCTCCAAAAATATACAAGAGAACATTGTTTGTTATTACACTTTTAATTGCATTACATTATGAAAATAACGAAAGTTAATTATTTTTAGTAAAACACCGCAGTTCGGTGTCCACACATGTCCCGAGTCCCAGAGAGGGACGTTCAGAAGTGGTCCCAAAATGTTTTATTGCGCCCGGCGGGCGTCCCCGTCCTCCCCGTCGCTTTGCGTTGGTTTTTCGTCTCGGCTCGCGATGCCGCTCATTCTTCAGCTTCTAATTATGTTCTGTTTTCGGTGTTTTCCTTATATTAATGCGTTTTCAGAAAATATGTACCTTACCCGTAGTCAAATGTTACTCAGGTCACTACTACGTATATACTTTTTAAAAATCCCTATCCTAAATGTAACAACGGGTATACGAACGGAATGTGTTAGAGTTCTGCCTTTGCTTATAAAATTAATATTATTCCATTTTTTCAGTTATCATCAGATTAAAGTCCGACCCGCACCTGGCCGTTTTTTTCAGCACAAATGGCTACATTATTACAATACCTATGCATTTAGTAAATTCAAATGTTTTACTACATTATTTACTTTAGAGTTGGTGATGGTAGTTATAAAGACATAGGTACAAAATATTGTGATATGTACCCGTTGAAATAACTCGTTCTGATATGTGATATGTCAGAGCGCATAAGATATGAAGTAGTGAGAGCTTGCAGCTTACAGTCAATGGAAATGTGAAGAGAAAAGTATTCGCTCACACGCATTCATAGAGATGAAGTGACATATCATATTGTAGACTGATACAAATAAAGCCTGATACTGAAATATAAAATATAGCTTTTTTATCTTTCCTTCAGAAATATCTTAGTACCTATTAATTAACACAGAGCCTGAAATTGTGATCAGTGGATGACAAGAGATTCAACCATGAGTGATTACAGCGTGATTTATTTTAGGCATTAGCAAACATACAATCTTCTTTTTATCGTGTGGGCAGTAAGGTCTAACGACCCCATACACCCTAGTATCAGAGTTAAATATAGAAGCGGAGTTAACACACGATTAAACAACGATTTATACATTAATTAACTCCAAGAAATTAAAAACTTGGATGATGATGATAAATAAATCAGGCTGTATGGGTAAGTGGTGGAATGTCGGTGTACTAACACACTGCTGCCTACGCTTTCGACAAAAACAGGCGTGATGCGGCCTAATATCTAATATCAGTTATAAACCTATGAAAAAAATGATCATTTTGAAGTACGTTTGTCAGAAAATACACAGAACTTTGTTCTAGGGATTGTGTTTAAGTAATAGAACTCCAGTTAAAGAAGAGTGTTCTCTATTGTATATACGCTAGGATGAAGTGTAGGTATGTCGGCAACAGCGTGCACTTCACCCGCGTCACTCCTGATCAGCGCCGATTGGCTTTTATATTGTTTTTATTTTTATTCGGCACAAATCAGAAGCAGACGTGTAAGCGTTTACTACTTTCGATTCAGTTGTGTTTTTGTGCTCAAGTAAACCTGCACAAATAAATGAAATACTCCTTAAAACATATCTGTAACAAAATAAAATAATATTGATTTATCGTGTAAATATAAATGGGCGGCATTATCGCCTTTGGTTTGATATAAATTTAAACATAGGTTCTGTTTTAAAACTTTCAGCCAGACAGATCTTGGTCCTCTCCTTTGTCCTATCCTGACTCTCAATTATTGACTGAAGCAATGTAAAATATGTCATTGGTGGAGTCCAATTCAGAGTCAGTCTTTATATTAGTAACAATACCCGTATTCGTACCCGATTGTAGGTCGCTCCGCTCCCGCCCGTCGCTCGCTCCGCTCGCCCCACCCGACCGAATGTCTCGCGCTGGGCGGTTGAAGTGGGTCTCAAATTGACGTCCATCTCTCTATTAAGCGCGATGCTTCGCTTTTCATATTTCACAAACGTCCCTTTATATTATATTACTCTTATGTCCATATTTACACGGACAAGTGCAACTTAGTTTTTATTTCATGTATGGGACTTTAGTGTTTAGTTGTTTTAGGCCACAAGAGTGTGTTTATATTATAGTTTATGGGTGGTGTTAATTTTTTGACGAGCTATTACTATTGTTGTGAACACTTGGAGTTAGATAATCGTGTTTATAAATTATATATGAGACCTGAATATCAGGTGTAAAATAATCTGTTAGGGAGACCCTAAAACCAAATGAGTAGATACAATAAGGAGTTATATTTTACACCCGAATTAATACTACTCATGTACCCTACCCCTTACCCTTACTTCTCATTAGAAGTAAGGCCACCTAACCTAGGCCATTATTGGAATATACCTTAGTATATTCCAATAATGGCCTAGGTTAGGTGGTAATATACTAAGAATACTTATATTCTTAGTATATTCCAATAATGGCCTAGGTTTATTCCAATATCCATATCATAACATCTGAAAACTGAAAACAAACAACATAGCCTTTATCAAACACAGCCGATATTCACATCAAATATAAAATAACCCTTGAAATACTATTACAATAGAACTTCATTCGCATTTTACAGTGCCTAACAAATATTGACGCCGCCCTATAATTATATAGAATAGACGACCCGTTGTTTCCTTTCATAACCACTGAAATACCATGCCGACCTGGGAGTTCCATAATTATGTGGTAACTTTAAACTAATTTGAATACATTGCTGTGAAAATACAAGCACAGATTTTGTGGCGGTATATTTAGCAGGCAATGTATAATGGATCAATCAATGTAGCCGCTATCGTAACGCTGTTAGCAATGTCACAGTGCTGGAGGACCGATTGAGACGTACAAATGTTTGGAGTGGGATTACTTTTGAATTGGAACGTGCCTACGAAGACAGCCGCGGATCGAGTTATTTGAGTTTCAATTATCAGCGGACTCAAAGCAAATACTAACCGGATTGAGTTACGATATGGATATTAGCGGGCAGTGATCTCTTTCTGTCCTATAACAAATATTAACGGCGAATTAATTCAGGTCATCGGAGGAACGTCCTCGGGCGGGATTCTGACCGCGTGTGGTATAAATCAGGTGACGTGTCGGCCATTGACGCGAGCGATGCAGCGGATATATTGTGCACCTTTTGTTTATCAGTGAGGGGCAATGCAGCAAAGTTATTCCATACAATGTCAGTTTTGAAGTTTTTGCTGAAGTTCACTCAGATTCTAGAACCTGGAAACAAGTGTATCGAGTAAAATATGTTGGTATTTAAGTTGCATCGTTGGGAAAGTTTAGGTGATTCCGCTCGCTCATAGCTCATATTATTATACAACTTCACTCTACCAAACACGAAAAATATATTATTGATATTGTGTACAAGGGTACTGGAGGACACTGGACAGTACTGAAGGATACAAAGGTATGGAGAAGGTTCCTTTGCAGCTCTATTCTACCATCTCTACGTTACACGATACTCTTCTATTTGGGCTCTATTCTACAAAAGCAATACACCCACAAGTTCACGAACAGACATAAACGACAATATTGCAAACAAACAAACAAACAAACGGTCATCCTTGTTCAAACAATGCGAGCTATTTTATACTCACCTGTTGTTTACCTATATAAGTTAGTCGTCCTTGCAAACCAAATGCAACAATGTACTCTATCTTCGGGGTATAAAGTTGAAAGTGTGTCTGAATTATGTGGGCACAGGCTGGCTCTACAGTTGCAATAAATAAGTCCGTCTGTCCGTGTGCTCACGCTGCACGGCGGCGGCGCGGCGGGACGATAGTGTGCGACTAGGCGACTCCTTAAGGCGGGCGGTGTGTCACATGCACTACATCTGAACTATTCCGTCGGCACACGACATTAGTGGCGCTCTGCGTGCCTCTACGCTTTACTCGAGAATAGTACTCCCAGGTACCTATTTATATTTGGCTGCGTTTGAATGTAATAGAAACTGAATTTGAGAAAGCTCGATAGAGAGTTCTAACAGTCAATGTTTATTTATTTATTTTAATACTTCAGCACACAAATGTACATAGGCGGACTTAACGCCATAGGCATTCTCTACCATGCCATGCCATGCCATTTATATCTCAGTATTAGGGCATTGTAGCCCAAAAAAGTACCACAATGAAGAAACCTTTCTTCACAATTTGCAGGATTGAAAGATGTGAAAGCAATGTATGCTACTGCCAGAGCTAAGAAAATTGTGTCTTAGAGTTACTGTTTATTAATTAACTTTAACTAAAGCAATGTGGGCGACGAGATTGTTGCCATCGCATATAGGATCTGCTTGGTGGCGGGTCACAAGCGTGGGGATTGGCATGAGAGAAGAACGGCCAATGCTCAGCAGTTGGCGAAAACAGTATGAGATTGATGATTGTGGAACATATTTTTTATGTCATTTTCCAACAGCTTACAATAAAAACATTTTAAAAGAGTTTTGCAACAGAACAGCCAAACATTGTAGACCTAAGATACTATGTAAATAACAATATAAGATGCAAAAACTGCATTCCATCACTAGTTGTTCAGTATCGAGTACTTGTTCTGTCAAGCCGCTGGAGGGGACTATTTTTATCGCTTGCCGTTAAAAGCCTTCGTCTCCAAGTGACGGCCGGCGCCGTTTTTTGTCGACGCTCCTTTGGCCGCCCGATTTAGAACTACTCGCAATTGATTGAATAGATTATGTCGAAGTGTTCAGCTGAATTAAATAGAATTGAATCGTCCCGAGATTTATGTGTTTTTTTAAACAGAATTCTAGCGTATTTTAACAGTAAAATATGGTAATATTACGCATTTTGTTTCAATAAGAGTCCATAGCCCTAGAGTGTCTTTTTGCATACTACTTCTCATTCTTAGGGTTCCGAACAAAAAATGGAACCCTTATAGGATCACTCGGGTGTCTGTCAGTTTTCGGAGTCACTTTTGGGGGTCAAACTACAAAATTAAAAAAAAAGGTTTTTAACAATATCGTGTGATATATTAAATGAAAAGGCTTACTGTGAGGGTTTTATTTAAATATTTTTATCATAATTTTAAAATAAGTGGTTTTGAAGTTATTCAAGAAATCAGGCAAAAAATGACCATTACCCTCCCTATTTCCGAAACTACTGAGCCTAAAATTTTTAAGAAAAAAAAAGGAGATAATAGATCTTTACCTAAAAATTACAGGAACCTATTAGAACTCTGTAGTGTTAAAATAACGTTAAAAAAATGAAATTGTTTCGGAACCCTTTGCACGCGAGTACGACTCGCACTTGGCCAGTTTTTATTGTTGTATCAGTATTCTCAGTTTCCAATTAAAATACCCACTATCAAATTAACCAAACCATCCTATGATTCTTGTTCTCCTTTATCTACCAGATATTTATTTACCTGAAACTTCATAATATTTGTTAGTGTTCATTTTATTCTTAGTGTTTATTTTATTTAACTGTGCTCACCCATTCTAAAACGTTGAAACAACAGTGAATCACAAAGGGAGCATCACTTCTACAGCTCATATTCGACGAAAGGCTGTAGAACAACAGTCGACAGTCGACATACACTTGATTAAACAGCGCTTCATTATTGTAGGGTTAATTAAACACTCGTCGGATTCCGCGGACTTTATTTTTATCCGGAGTTGTGGGAGCCGGGAGCATGCGCCGAGGGATACGCACGGGAACGCTTACAATTTTTACAAGTATGGAGCACGTTTACAAGGTATTTATTTTATTTTTTGATCTCTACATGGAAAAACGGAACCCTTAGGGTGCATGTCCATTACAGCGAAGCAAGGCAGCGGAGCAGAGAAACTGATAAATTTTAACCAATGGAATTGCATAAAATCTCCGTACCACGTGAGTCACTGACATTTTGACTGACATGATTGGTTTATTTTTTTGGTTTTTGGTTAATATAAGGAGTTTATGGTTTGAAAGTAACATGTTACAAAAATGAGATTCGTTCAGAACCCTTTACATGTGAGTCCAACTCGCACTTGGCCGGTTTGTGTTCTGCTCCAAACCCAAACATCTACGCTAGCTTTAACGTTCCAAAATTTAATCATTTTGCTTTTTACGCCACAGTCCGAGATTATTCCACGGGAAAGCATTCTTGGAATAAAAAGCATCCTTCTATGTTCTTAACAAAATCTATCACTATATCAAAACTAGTTTAGCGGTTTACGCGTCAAAAATTAATTCCATTTAGTATAAATAAGAATTACTTTCACATTACCTTATAACATCAATTTAGTAACATACATTTAGTTATTATAAAACGTATAGGTAAGTGAAGATTTGTATTTAAATTAAATAAATATAAAATATAAAAATCAGGGAAAAAGATCGGATTCGGTGTAAGTGTAGAAAATTTTTACGTGTTTCAAGGATGTTACGGAGCTTCGACTCAGACTCAGATATGTCGGAACTTTCAGTTGATCTTACACCTCCGGTTCCGACTTCGGTTCCGATACTTTTAAATCGGAGGTTTATGAAATATAATTAGCTACTTATGGAGTCAATTAATTTGATTTAATTATCTAACTGTTATAAAAATGTGGTTATTTTTGTTTCTGACACCTATGTCATATAGGTTTATAATTTTTTAATTGAAATTAAAGGGGCTAACTGATTAATGTTTCTACTATTTAATTTTATTGCCTGCTCTTAACACATCTTTCTTACGCCATCATCTCCAACTCCGCCTCCGACTCCGACACCGGCTCCGCCTCCGTCTTCGATTCCGACTCCGACTCCGGTTCCGATAAAACCACCTCCGTAACATCTCCAGTTTCTAGTGTTTCACCAACGGAAACCCAGGTAGCATGCAATGCCTGACAGTACGTCTAGTTGCATGATGCATCACACCTGCTCTCAGTTAGAGAGCGAGTGGACGAGAGCAGGGGCTTTAGCAGTCGCATTGCCGCTAATGTCACTCCTAAAATCTAGCTTCTACTCCCTTACTTCTTATTATATCCGTATGACAGGTAGTGCAGTGAAATGTTCCCGTATAGAAATGTGCGGATCATTTTGTAGGTAACCTGGCCGCAAGATGTATAGTGACGTGTATGGAGTAGTATCGATATGTGACGTGTATTGAATAGTCTCGGATAGTTGTAGTACCTGTCTTTACTCGATACGGTAGGAATGACGCTCTCGGCTGTTTTCGTGTTCAAACGTTTGTGGAAATTCCGTGTTTGTACAGAATAGATAATTATGTTTACCTAATAGTTGTGGATAAACATTATTGATGTACTATGCTTGCGACGACCCTGGAAATAATATAGTTCTCAAATAAATACATTTTCATCATGTATGTATTTTGACACGCAATAAAGGTGTTCTTGTGAGCGTGGTATATATAGTTGGAAATTGATGGAATAGAGATTTTTTTGCTTGTTTATTTCTTCTGCAAAATTATTGAACCTTAAAAGGGGATATTAAAAAAAACGGCCAAGTGCGAGTCGGACTCTAACACGAGGGGTTCCGTACCATAAACTTTAACTTTTGTTATTTGTTGTTACAGCGGCAATCGAAATACACAATCTGTGAAAATTTCAACTGTATGCCTATTACGGTTCTTGAGATACAGACGGATAGCCCGCTGACCGACAGACGGACGGAATGACGGACGGACGGACGGAGAGCGGAGGCTTAGTAATAGGGTTCCGTTGATTATTCTTTGGGTACGAAACCCTAAAAGAACAAGGTTCTGCTAATACTGCGAGCTGGGTACCGAGATACCCGAATGATAATAACACAGCAATTCCCAGTCCACACTAAATCATCCATATTTATCAGCTCTAAGGTTGAGAGTAACTGGAAACACAGTAATTAGTTGTGGCTAAGTCCCGATCGACGGCAGACAGGCGCAAATGTCCGCTCCGTCTAGCGTCCAGACTCCAGTCTATGTTCCAGACTTGGCGCAGTTCAACTTTGTTGTAAGCTTCATGTACTGGTAGCGGCCGGCTTTGATGAACCTAGCTACTGGTTTAGTAATGAGACAAATGCTCCGCTATATCGAATATTAGTCAACTGTTACAAGGAACTGTGTTATTGGTTGCTATAGTTGCAAGCTTGCGGCGGTATATTCTCTCGGGTGGGACTTTATTGGTATATCAAAATAAATCATCCCTTAAACTAAACTTAATTTTCAAATTCATTAGTCACACAATCGCATCGCTTTTCTGCTGAGGAGATTGATATAAAAGGTTTTTAGGGTTCCGTACCTCAAACGGAAAAATTGGAACTCTTATAGCATTACTTTGTTGTCCATACGTCTGTCTGTCAAGACCCTTTATCTCGGGAACGCGTGAAATTAAAACATATACTGAGATGTATCCTTGAAGCTGTGAAAAAACAAACTTCTAAGTTAACGTAAAAAAAGATAAGGCCGTTTATGCCGCAAAAAACGTATATTTCGACACTCTCAAGGGAATCAGAATGTATAGGATATTTCACGTTGACCTAGAACTATGAAATTTGGCAAGTAATGTCTTCTTATACTACAAGTATAGAAAAAAGTCTGAAAACTACACATTTGTAATTAAATCATAAAAAATATAGTGATTATAGCAATAAGGTTGATTTTGGTTTAATGGGATTATTAAGTAAAATAGACGTGTATTTAGTTTGGAGATTTATTTTCAACTGATGGTACAATGGACTGTATGCTCATCTACGCATCGATAGCTAGTTATAAGTATGTATACATACGTTCATTCGTAAGAAGCTACTAACTTAAACATATAGTCTTTCATTTAAACTAACCGAACCTACGAACCCTCTGTGGGCGAGTCCGACTCGCACTTGTCCGTTTTTTTATTTATTTAATAAGACCAAAGTTTGCTGATATTTGTTGATAGAAATCAACAGTTCGTCTAAAAATTATAATTATACAAATCATACTTTCTAATAACATCGTAAATCGATATATCAACTTCGTTGAAAGCTTTCATGGGAACTAGAAAGCCTGTCTGTTGCCATCAGACTCGTTCAGACAAGCCGCGCGTCATGTAGACGGGCCGCCGCGGGGCCTGCACGCGCGTCGCGGGCCGTTGGGCCCCGGGGCCCGGGCCCCGACTGCTCGCCGGCTCGAACTTGCGGGGAATGTTGTACTTATTCTCACTCACACTGGCTTCTTTAGTCTGTCGAACTTAATGTTGCTAAATCAAATGTGAATTTTATTTAAAAGACTTGCTTGAAGCTTATCATAAAGCGTTGTAAATTAGAATTAAAAATATAGTTCTCAAATGTTTTAGAAAAAAATATCTTAACTAAGTAGGTACCGCAATAGCAGCACTGCTACATAGTTCTGTCGCTGCTGCATTACAACACAACCCTCATGAACAAAATTAAAAGTTTGTTAAACAAAAAACTTTTTACAAAAAAATACAACCGACTTCCAAATAAAAAAAAAACACAACAATGTAAAAAATTACTTTTTATTTTTTGCTTTTTAGTAGTACCCAAAATATGGACGGATGGCCGATAGGGCCAGAGTCCGTAGTTTCGGGCTTAGTTGCGGGCGTACTCTACTCCGTATCATCTACGGACTTACGATTAGTCCCAAACCCGAATTAAAAATGAATGACAACACGATTTGACAGTAACTATCAAATCGTGTTCTTATTAATTCTTAGTGGTTAGGTGATACGGAGTAGAATACGCCCGCAACTAAGCCCGAAACTACGGACTTCGGGCTTAGATAGTAGAGCCCCTGGTTCTGGAATGGCGCCCACTTACCAGAAGACGCAGCTTTGGAAGACCTGCAAGGAGGACTGATGTCCTGGTAATGCACAAGACTACTGAATGCGTGAAGCACACAACCGGCCGATGGAGGCACACTATTGGAAGGGCTCTGTCCAGCAATCTTAACACTGAAATGATGACGCCAATAGCCTGGTTCTGTTTCCCAATGAGACTCAAACACAACCAGCAATTTACTATACTAAAGAGTTTTATTACTATTTTTGGTGTCCAATGAAGTATGTTATATTTATCCATCTATACTAACTTCTACCAGCGGTTGCACCCGCTTTAAAGGCAAAATCATCCCAAAGAAACATACTTCCGGGATAAAAAGTAACCGATCCTTATCCAGGAATCTATTCCTCTGCAAAGATTCATCCAAATTCGTTCAGCCGTTATGATATAAAAAGTAACAGACAGAATTACGTTCACATTTATCATCATCGTCATCCAAGTAAACGAACTATTTTGGTTTAAAAGCCAAACTTCCAAACCGAATTTGATAAAATTTGTATGGGTGGTCCCATAGAAATTTTATAATATATCGAGAAGTATATATATCCTTTTAGATAAAACAAGATTTTTGTTTAAATGTAGGAGTTTTCCCCACTTTCCCCAGTGCTGCTCGCCCTTCAGGTCAAAATGATACATTCTTACGTAAAGGATACACCCACGATTATACGAAATAGTTGAGTTCACACAAATAGATTTACAATACCTGATCTTACATCATACTTTACATTTTACTCAAAAGAAAAGTTAAGACGAAAAATATATTTTTGCCAAGAATATGTTACGTACTACAGCGTTGTTGGGTATGAGAAATATCTGTAGTCAGGATTTTTATAACTTAATTTCAGTTCGAGCTTACCCTAGACCTACATTATTCAATACTTCAGTAGATAAAAGGTATTCTTTCAGTTGAAACAGGTAGATACCCCTTATCGGGGGTCGCTACTAAGAAATGTCGGTTCAGGGATTTGAGAAATACCTAATGTGCAGTTTTGACCCCCGCACCGCCCCGCCCCTCTGGCGCCTTTGCGTCGTAAACATGGATTTGTACTTATCTGTTGTTTTATTGCTGGGGGACATGTTTATTTCTTGCTAGCAAATATTAGATACCTCTTAAGTATGTGGTTGTATTGCAAGGTGGACTTTTAAACCTGTAATTCCACCAGTATTCATACATTTCACTGCGAACAGAAATGTTATTCTATAATTACTGCCCCATTGGTCTTGTGGTCAGCAAGCACGACTGCCGACTGCGCGACTGGGTTCGATACTTAAAAGCGTTAACTATTTTTTCCCATTTCAATTTTCACAGTAGTAGCCCATACTTTCATAGTTGGATGGGACAACTGCGTGCCGCGGAAAACTCGTAACAACGTTACATATCTCTTTGTTGGGTTCGTAATGCCATCCCATCGGACTATGAGAGTGTAAAAGAACAGAGAGTACTCCTGTGTTTGCGCACACACTGCAATATGATATCTCCTGCACACTTGGCTAAACTATGTTCAGATACATACATTATGACCAAAATTCGGAATGGGAGGATTAAAACAAATGATTAACCATATTTTGTGTTGGTGGCAGCTTTCGTAAATTTAAACCAAGCCTAGCGAATGCATCGACGAATGCTCGCACCGCCACGACTTGGGCGGCTTCCGTGGGCGAGGTATCCATATTAGTTAGGAAAAAAATGTCTTTGGTGGCATGTCACAAAGCTTAGTTAACATTCACTGATAAAAAAATTGGTTGTCTTTAAAATCGGTTTACGGACGATAATTTTACGTGATAACGTCATAAAAAAACAATTGCACGTGCGGAACGTAACCGTGACACTTGTTCATGCGTGCAGCCAGTGTTCATCGACATATAAGACGTTATCAGGTCAATTTTTTTCCAATACAATTTGATCGAATGCAAAAGTACGCATTGAAAACAATTTCTACATTCATGATGTATTCGATGAAAATTCGAAAATTTAAATTCAAATTTGGAATTGTGGTAGACCATTGTATAGACAAAACTGCCAGCTATTTATTGGTGTATTTTTAGGGTTCCGAAAAAAAAGAACCCTTATAGGATCACTCAGGTGCCTGTCTGTCTGTCTGTCCGTCTGTCACAGCCAGTTTTCTCCGGATCCACTGGACCGATTCTGTTGAAATTTAGTACACGTATGGACTTCTATGACCCAAATACAGACGCGTTACGTAAATTATTAAATTTTTAGTATGGAGGTCACTTTTGGGGGTCAAACCAGAAAATTAAAAAAAAGTTTTTTGAACAATATCGTGTGACATATCAAATGAAAGGGCTTACTGTGAGGGTTTGAATTATATTTTTTTCATAATTTTAAAATAAATGGTTTTGAAGTTATTCAAGAAATTAGACGAAAAATTACCATTCTCCCCGCCTTATCTCCGAAACTACTGAGCCTAAAATTTTGAAAAAAATGAACATAATAGATCTTTACCTAAAAATTACAGGAAAACCTATAAGAAGTCTGTAGTGTTAAAAAAAACATGTTAAAAAATTAAAATTCGTTCGGAACCCTTTGCACGCGAGTCCGACTCGCACTTAGCCAGTTTTTTAATGATATCTGTCCTATTTTTAATTTAAATGCTGCCTAAATAGCACCTACGATTTTTTTGAGTGTATATTATTATGAAGTTCATGTATTATAGGTAAGTCAAATAATGTTCTAACACTTTCCTTTCCCGAGCAGCACAGTATGTTTGTTGGCTATAGGTCGGTATCGGCGGCCTGTTGTGACAGCCGGACGAACGTTTATTCAGCATCTAACCATTGTCCGGCGGACGCTCAAATTAAATATAAGCCGCCATGATGAATCGATTGAATAACTAATTTGTTTTGATTCCGTTCTGTTCTTGTGGACTTGGATGTGTCATCGCAATATTATGATTTTGGAGTTTTTAGGATTTTTATTCATATTATTTTATTGAATAAGAAACGTAAAAACCCAGCCTTTTTATGAAAAAACAGTGTCATCAAGTTTTCTGGATCAAGAAGGTGTTACTCAGCGAAAAATAGGATAATGTATCTTAATAATAAATGTAACGGTATACCTAGCTCAAATGTAGTGTTGTGGATTAGCGTTAGGTACCTACTTACAAAATGTAAGACAAAAAAGGCCGCCCGCCACCGCAGCCGAAATTGTCAGACCCAAATGTCAGACCACTTAGCGCCACAAACTTAGTTCGTAAATCTTTTATTTTTTCAGGTAATTATAAAGTTTGTTAAGCAAAAAGTGTCGCTGGTGGCACCGCACACCGCAGCCGCGGTGTCAACACACAGTGTCAGTTGGTACCGACATCGCTGACACAGACCGACACCGCGCCGCTGCAATACAGATACTTCTGTTTATTTATTGGTGAACAAATCGTTTTTACTTTAAAGTTCTAGTATATCTACCTATTTGTAGCCGATACAATATTATAACTATAGTTACAAGTTGCTGTCGTCTCATTGTCTGCCTAGCACACATATACATAGGCCTCTGCCCATCTCACCTTTATAATCACGGTAATACGATCCCTTGTGGATAAGACTGCACACTGTGCCTCCAAACTGACTTAACCCTGCACGAACTGCTAACAAACATTAAAAGTATTTAGCAACCATCGCCGTTAGATACTTGCAGTAAGCGATGGCGATCGTCGAAATGACAAAATGTAAGGGAATGATCACGTGACATTCCGACAGCGATTGTCAGTCTCGTACATTTTTTGACATTCCGACTAACGCCTTCGCCACGCTATCGCTGGCAGAATCACTTGTCCAGAGTATCTTAGTAAAGTATACCTTGTTTAGGAGTCAAGAATATTTTACCCATAAGCACCTATGCTCGTAAAACTCGCGTTGGTGATTATTTACTTTAAATCATAAGTATCTATCAACATAAACTGGAAACCAGTACTTCAAGTCTTATATAATTAGGTGTAGATATTTATAGCCTGTTTATTAAATAGCTCGAATTAGAGGTCGGCGCGGATCGCGTCACGCAACCTGACGCGGCCTAACGTGGCTAACGCGGCCTGACGCGTCATCACTTATTTACCGCCACTAATACGCTAGACGCCACAAATTGGATCCTGACACCACTTTTATACCTAAGTAAGCCGAGTTTAGCTCGAATGTTCAGACATACTAGTCTAACAGTCTGGTTAAATACGATAGACTTTGATTGCTTCTTTTCATAGGCATCAGAAAATTATTAATAGGTCCTATTATTAAACCGATAACCGATACTGTTCTGCTCAGTAGGTTCACTGAACTCCATGTATTGCGGGACCGGTGAGCCTATTGCGCAGGGGTAGACGGTGTCTAGTTTCTTCTTTTTAATTTTTAATTACTAACATTAGTTATAAGCAAAATTCTGTTACTAACCACCTTACCTATGTATGGACTTTTTGTCTTTCCAGCTAAACTCAGCTTATGTTTGAACTTCTGCCTTCTGCTACCGGTTTTCTTTATTAATACATCTAACAACACAAATAATCAGAGATAGACAGCGCACAGCCTGTAACACTTTATCTAGAATCATGAAACTTAAACAAAAATGTTTGTCCAACGAAACTGAGCTTTTAAATAAGGATTTTTGAAAGAGAGTGAAAGTTTGTGTAGAAATTCGTCATTTATACCGATGACAAATCCTACCGGCTTGTTAGTTATACCGTTTGAAACCAAAGGCTTTGCTATAAGACAAAAACCCATTTATCTAAAAGCCTCCACAGCTCTCGTGTCTAACACGAGACAACATGTTTATAGACATATCTCTAATTCACAAAAAATATCGTCTACTGTTTATTTCCCGCGTATCCTCACAATATTATAACGTAGCGCGCGCTGGATTACCGGCGTGTCACCCCATGACGGGGGCAAAGCTGGCGTGAATTCCGTTCTCTGTAATCCCACAAAATTGAAAATACGACATTGTCCTGCTTACGCTTGAATCGCTGTTACAATGTGTTTTTTCTAAATCATAATTGTTGGCAAGTTGTGTGAGAGTGTTTTGCTTATGATTTGAATATCGTTGCTTGGCTTCGGATTAATTTTGTGTGTTTGTTTATGTATGTTATCTTACGTGGGGTTAGTTATTCGCAAGGAGGTGAGTAAGTGAAAGTGGAAAGTTTCATTCGTGAGGTAGTGTGGGTGTGGTGGTAGAAATAGATAAAGTTTAGTGTGTAGGTATGTAAATTCAAACATTACGGCCTATTTTAAACGTGTTCTTAGAATTCTACATGCTAATATCAAGAGTATATACGCTCGTACTAAATACTTAGTAATAACATGGTCAATATTAGCATTGTAGGCGTATTTCATGACTTTGAGTTATTCTAAATGTGTGAATGTTAAAATCTCGTAATAAGACGTGGGTGCACTTAGTGTTACTACTCTTAGAATTACTACATATTTCGTATTTTTAATGAAAAATAAAACAGAAATTTACAGAACCAAAAGATAAACAAATATATTTCGTTGAAGACGGACCTACATACTTTAATCAAATCCCAAGCTCAAAATATGAAGATGTTCAAGTGTCCCAAAAAGATATGTTTTCTCAGCTCATTAAAATACAAAAGGCAGCAGTGTGCGCCTCAATGAACGGCGCAAAAAGTGAGGCATGTTTTATGCAACAGGCTCAGGTGTCTAAATTAAATTCTGGCATCCCTGTGTCAGTCAACAGCGGAGGAATTACCGGCCATGCGCCGAGGGCTAGCAACTGGTACGACTTGCTTTATGACACGTTTAGTAGCAAAACACTTAAATTTTTAATTGTTACAAAATATGCCGTATTTAATCGTTTTATTTTATGATACTGCCCTGCTGAAACTAAAGTGCAGTAGGTAATAGCAAACATAAGAAAAGTTTAGAATCCATACGAAAATCATATCCAAAAGAATAAGAATAAGAATATTTTATTTGTATAGAAACATGGTACATTTAAGGTCTTATTAAATAGAGAACTGGGATCTGACATGTTTCGCCATTCAGAAAGAGACTTCTCTATCAATTCAAATTCAAAAAAAATATTTCAACCAAGGGATCCGGTGTTAGTATGAATTTAGCCTGTGTTAGTAAAATCAATATCTTAAAAATACAATAATTAAACATTAATTGGCTTCATGAACAAGTGCACACAAATTTTTGCCAGCCCAGAGGCTGATGAATGGTCCATCAATTTTGTCCTGAAAACCTTCAATGCAATATTATGTCTTACATATTGACGGCATATTTCTTATGGATTTTTAACTTATGTTTATTTGCCGTAACTGCACTTTAATTTCGAGAGGGCAGAATACGTTAGCATTATGATTTGGAAATTAACCATAAAAATCATGTAGCTCTAACTTGTCGCTCAACATGGAGATGATAGAAAGTATCGAGTTCAGTGGTGCTATGGTCTTTGAGTTCAGCAGTAAATCGAGGAACTCTTAGATAGGTACTTATAGATTTTAGTCATCAATAGGTAGATTAATTTCGCAAATCCCCAAAAACACAATAAACTTAATGACTTAAACAAAAACAGCGCTCTGGTAACCCTGCACGCCATTGCTCAATCTTCGCGCGCCGTTTTTCATCTGTCTCGAATTTATATCGCGCCGTTATCGCGGAATTATGCCCGCACTTTATTATGTCCCAAACAAACGTTCTTTGTGATCAAACGCACAATTAAATGTGAAGCCAGCGATAACATTATACCTGTGTCTTTAGCGCTTTATAGCAGTTAGAGCCATTGGGAGATAAATTACAGAAAACCGTAATGCATTCGAGCGTTTTGGAAGATACGTTCGAAGGCTGTGTTAAACAATGGTTTTGGTGGTATTTACACACATAATGTGAAAAATATACCTCAATATTTCATATCCATGTAATAAACGGGCTATTTAGTAAATTTGGTTTTGGTGGATATCAAGCTAAATAGCTTGGCTCATCGCCGCAAGGTTGCCTGCTTGTCGATCTTCTACAGATTGTACTTCGGCGAGTGTGCCCAAGAACTCCACGACCTCATCCCTCCGGCCCCCTTCTACCATCGGACATCCAGACGCACTGCATCTTACCATCCCTACCTTGTTGCTATTTCACCAATTCGCAATAAGCGTTTCCAAACGTCTTTTATAATGCGCACAGCAAAGGAGTGGAACTCTCTGCCTGCGTCTGTGTTTCCGAACGCTTACAACCCTCATCTCTTCAAAGTCAGAGTAAACAGGCTCCTTCTGGGTAAGCTCGCTCCATCGTAGACTTTGTCTCTGTCATCTCTGACCTAGACTAGAGTCAAGAGCAAACCCATCTCAAATAAAAAAAAAAAACATATATTTTATGTAAAACTGCTACCAGCCACTTAAATGATTTTATTTTAGTTAAAGAAAGTTAAGAAAAAAAATCATACACCTATTTTACAGAACATCGGATATATTGATATGATCGTATTTCATACGTCCACAAAATTGCAGACTTAAAATGAGTTATCAAGGTCTGTTTTCTTCCGCATTCAAAACTATAATAATTTTATTCTAAAACACATTTCCGCAATTTTGTGCGGCTTCTAATTGCAATGAATCGCACACAACAGTCGCGGTGTGTCGAGAGTGTCCCGATACTGATAGCATGTAGCTGTAGCGGTGCGGTTAGCGGCTACATTAGCTAGGTTACTGTCAAGCACAGCGGTGCTACAAAACCGCCCGCTCGACCGCCCGCGTCCGCGTACACACGAGCATATAATTGCTTGATTAAATCCGAGGTTCGGACACGTCCTGATATTTCACGTATTTTGGAATTTGTCTCTTGATATTTTGTAAATTAATTTAAAATTAATGGTGAAATTATCAACTAAATGGTTTTAGGCAAAATTACAATAAGTGAGCATTAAAAATATGAATACCTTCATATTAATATTTTATTTTCGTATCAACAAAATAATCGTAGGCGTTCTTTTACAATCATATTAATGACAATCAGAAAATATTTCATACAACGAATGTCTAAGCAATTTTCTAAAATTCTAGTTCTGAAATAATTAATTGTACTCAAACATGTATTTTCCCTGAGTAGGCTAGTCATCGTAATAATACTTGAATGGAGCCCACTGAGGCCACAACGTTATTTGGTCGAGTCACTCTCTATAGCTTTATAGTACTTAACATTATTAATTCTTTATCCTATCAAGCATAACAGTCCCTTTCAGAATAGTATCTTTGAGATTAATGTTTGACCGAAAAGTATTGAGGAGAAATCTTTATAAAAGTATCCGATGATTAAATTGATAACGTGGTGTTTTTTGTGAAGAGATTGGCCCAAACAAGTCTTATCTGACAAAGCCCTTTTGGGCTCCTATGGACGGCTTAGAAGCGAACCCTTTCAGGAAGGAGATCAATGCGCACACGTCGGCGGCGCAAGTTGTGAGCGAGCGCGACCGCTCACAGCTTGGAGCGCGCTCGGACGCATCCACTTCAGATGGCGTGACCTTTGCAGTGCGGCTTGTGTGGACTAGCATACTACGCGCATTACTAGGTACTTGCACATTTATGAAATACCATTATTTTTAATAAACTGCGTGTGTATTGAATTTAATTCAGTTAGGTCTAGTATTAGGAATGAATACACGGTGTCATTTTAGTCGTCTTACAAAGGCGGCCTACTTAATGTACCCGATATAAAGTACCTCTAGGCGTGATTTTATTTTAATTATTCATTAAAATAATAGTACAATAAAATACATAATACATTACAACTATGAAATATACTGTTAATAATGTCAACGTATCAAAAAAATGTCGCTGTTCCATTCCGCGCTGTCCTTGGAACACAAGGCTCGGACTGCGCTCGCTCCTGGATGTTTCAAACTACGTCATGCGCCGCGATAATTAATAATATTTTTTTTTTTTTTGATAATCCAAATGTTTACAATTTTTTTAATGAATGTGTAGTAGTTATTGGATAGATGAAGTAGGCTGCAGTTGTAAGACTACTAAAATGACACCGTGTATATACTTTAATAGTTTTTTGGGGTATATCCTCATTTGGCTTGAAATTATCCAACGTGTACATAAACGTAAATGCGTAACGTCACGTAAAGAAGACAGGTTGTTTGCTTTACGTCACAACTTTATTTATTAA
The DNA here is from genome assembly GCA_947578705.1 of Lacanobia wlatinum. Classification (NCBI taxonomy): domain Eukaryota; kingdom Metazoa; phylum Arthropoda; class Insecta; order Lepidoptera; family Noctuidae; genus Lacanobia; species Lacanobia wlatinum. The sequence continues at coordinate 1,512,471 of OX388026.1, forward strand.
CCGTCATGTCTGATACTTCAGACTTCAGACTTTTTCTAACCATAAATTAATTATATTTTCACTTATAAACCCATCGTTTTTAACTGACAACTATGAACTGAAACAAATAGTATGTTTAGGCTTCGCTAACTAGCTGCTCCGGTACTTGTTTTAAGGTGAAAAATAATATAAAATAAAGAGACCAGGCAGGACGAATAGGAAGATTCCGTGCAAACTGACAGGAAAACTAACGGACTCAACCCAGACTGCTAGACGTCCAGCCAGACATCGCTCTTCTTGTAAAATTAAACCGTACGTGAAGTATTTCCGCTAAACGCTCATCCCTTAAAACAAGCGCGACAGGCATCAGATACGGCAGTCTCAAATAAAACTCTGACAAAGTGAAAATCCGCGGCGAGCGGCAACTTTTAATGTTGCGCTCTCCGACCGCGGCGCGTTTGATTTATAGCTCCATAAGTGGGTATGTTCACTTTGTTCTATTATCATAAGTCCTGCCGCCCGCGCCCTGCACGGGATAGCGGCTGCGAGTTGTTTGCCGAGGCCGGATAGCCGCTGCGCTTCACTTGTGAGCCATCTGCTTTACTTTGTGGCAATTTGGCTTGGGTGTCCTTTGGGTTTTTGTTTCTTGTGGGATTCTGTAACTGTAATTGTTGCCATTATTGTAACTGATGTTTACTTTGTCATGATTACCATATTGGCCCGTTAACTCTGTAAATAAATAAATCATCGCTTTGGTGCGCACTGTCAGAATTTAAACTTCTAGCTGGGTCCGTTGACAAACATGGGATACCTACTGCAAAAAAAAAATCCACTGGAGATATTTTCAGTTCGTAAAATAACGATAGAACGTCACCTAAAGTGAATCATCAACAATAAGAGCGGACAGTACGCAACTAAAAACGTTACGCTCGGAATTGTAAGCGCAACTAATTTGTTCAACAACTTTGTTCCTAACTGTTTCTCCAAATGAATATATTTGCGAGCTTCGGTTTATTTACACAGATACTGTTTTTGTTGCCACATGATGGCTAAAAGCATTGTTGGTTGGCTGCATGTGACATGGAAGGTGGTTTTAATTTTTTTTGACGAGGTAATTAAATTCTGGGCACAGGCTGTAAATAAAACAAAGGAACTACTTACATTCGGCTAGTAATTTGTGCCATTTCATCAGTTGCCATGTCCTGTTTCCATGACGGTTGAGGTAATTTACAGCAGCTGAAAATTACAGTACCTGTAATATAACGTAATATACAGGCGACGTCACAACTTTTATAGGGTCACTCGAAACAGAATTCAGTTCGAAGGTCTGACCTTTTCCCTTCAGAATTCAGTCACAAACAAAAATTTACGGCACCAGCCCACTTTCCATATCGCGATCATCTCTCAGGACAGAGTCCTCTCCCTGCGCTATAACATTCCACGAGCGGGTAAATATCCGTGAAACTCATCGTCCCGAGCCGGCGGCCGGTAAATCGCTTTAAATATCCATTACTCACGGACATGCATTTTATAACGGCACGGCATAAAAAATGTTATTGACGTCATAAAGCGATAGTCAATATTGAGTCCGGTGTCCGGTGTCGGGCCGGCCCGGAATGCGACGATTTATCGGCGCCTCTCGTCAATCCGAACTTTAGTTGGTATAAAATCGCGTTTTTCTTTTTATGGCTTTGCAGTCGCCCGTTGTTTGTTGAGTAGACTGGCGAGTAGCGAGCGCAGTGTGAGGATACGTAATATTGACATGTTCGATACGTTTTGTTCCGTTTATACAAACTTTACGGCACGGTTTTTAGGACTCAGCTCGTAGAGGCACTTTTTCTTATTTATTTTTAGTTCGCAAAGGATAAAACGATCGTTATATACACTAGCAGCATCAACTTATCTTCAATATTTGCTCTACTTCCATATTGCAACTAAATGTTGAGCTAAATAAAAATCTAGGAAAATTCAAGAACGCAACGTTATATTCTAAATAGCGTTATTTGAACGCAAATTGAGTTTATTTCGTCGGAGGCATAAAGCGCCGAGTGTGTACCGTAGTTAGCATAATGTAGTAGCTAGTCTGCAGCGGGAGACTACAGCATACTGCCTGGAAGGCTTCGCGCGAAGGACTCGTGAGCGGAGCGGAGCCCGCGGGTTGGGGCGGATAACTGCTACTTGCGGCCAGGTCCAACAGAACGCTTGGCGGTGATGGGACTTCTTGTGCTACATATCTACAACGCTCTCAATAGTGTCGCTACAAACCTTGTTTATCGTATAACATGCACCATATAATTAGCTTTCCATAAGTCTTTCCTGTGTGTCGCCTTTTCTGGGCTCCCATGATTGCTTCTAAGGAATGCGCACGAAACGTTTTGGGGAACAAAACAAGAAAATTAACAAGACAGCTTGTGCCGCTCCGCTACTCGCTTGCTTACAGACCCAGCCGAGAATGTTACAGCAACAATCGAGCTAGATATTGTAGAAAATGGCGAGTTCTCTCAACGGAAACGACGTAACGCGGTATAACAGTTATATTTAATGCTCTGTTGTTGTCGCTACTGGTCATGAAGCTATTGGTTGAGTGGCCGTAGTAGCAGACACCGTCAACAACGGCTTGATTGCTAAGATACGTGAACGATGGCGTTGTTTCTATTACCCTATAATATAAAAAAACATCGCGCAGGACCGGTCGTTGTGACGACGCTTGGGGGAGGCCTATGTCCAGCAGTGGACGTCTTTTGACTGATATGATGATGATGATAAAAAAAAAATGATATAAAATAGCCCAGAAACTAATCAATGAGCCTAATTATACCCTAGCTGATTGACCTGTTCCATTTGATTGATCTGGCTTTAATTCGCTTACTATTGTAACGGTCTCGACGTCCTCCACAAACCCGTCTGTTCTGGACTCGGTTTGTAATTAACTTGACGTCAGTCAGCCCACGGTCATGCAGTGGACTGATGTTAAACTGAGCTCGTAACACGTCTAACCTGTTGATGAATAGCCCGCGATCTGCATAGTGTGCAGGAAGCAAAAAGAGTAAAACATACGTGTTTCATAAAGACCGGATTCAAATCAAATATTCAAAGAAACCCAAATTCACACAGCTAATTAAATTCAAAAACCAAATTAAACGAAATATAACAATGAAAATTGTTACAAATGAAGCAAAAACACGCTCGTAATAATGAGCTGCCGATCCATTTCCAATTAGCCAGGATCAACAGCGGGCACATTTCAATATGTGCACAAATATCTGGCAGAGAAAGCGTTTCAATTACCTATCACAACTGCGCGCCTGGTACCACCTCTCGATCTTTCTAATTGCGAACATCATTTGATTATAACAATGTGAAATTTTAATAGAAACGAGATTGAGAAGGCTGAATGAAGGACAATTTCTTGGAATTTGTTTGTTCGTGTAGGTACGAGTATTCTTCAGAACAATTCATGGCCACGAGGTAATCAAGACTTGGCTCGTTTTGGTGATTAATCAACAGTCTTAAGAATGAGAAGCGTTGGGAATGTGTGCATGTATCAACATTATCACATTTGTGTAGGTAATAAAGATCTTCAGTCTCATAAGGTTATTTAAATCAGCCTTTCGTACTTAGTTCTACCAAATTGTCAGAACAGTCCTACCTCAGATGATGGTATGTCGACAATGTTTCCTGACAATTTACTAGACAACGAAATAAAATAGAGACAGTTAATAGAAGTCCGTTTAATATAGTTAAGTTCAAAGCGGAGCGTTATTATGAAGTCCGTTTACAACGACTACGATGGAGCTCCGACAGGACAGGAAAGTGAGCGCAGTGGACACACAGGACTAACAATTAGCTAACTATCATGAATGAAGTTTGAAGAGCCACTGCGACGACCGAATTATTGCTTAGCTTCTGACACTTAGCTCTTGTAGTTTATATAACAAAATTGTTGAATTGTTGTCTTTAAACTCCTATGTCATCATTACATAACATAAAAATTGGCCTGAGACAATAATTTTCTGACGTCAAAAAAATACTTGAAGAAAGTCCCCCAAAACGTTAAACCTAGTTTTTGAGCTGGGAAGAAGTGGCAAGACAAATTCCTCAGTAACACATCTGTCTGTTCAGTGTTAGGAACTTTTTATACAATAGTATATTCTAACGTTTTATAATACAGGAAAATTACGTCATGCTTGTTTTTATGAAGAGAGCAGAATTTTACCTGTGTAATAGGGGCGAGCTATTATAATCAACCGAGAACAAATCCAGACTTCAGGCTGCTTCTGAGAAATTCCAGATAAAGAACCTCTGTAACTCGTTGCCCCATCAAAGAATCAAATTCTGGACTGCATGTTTAGCATTAAGGTTTGCGACCACTAAACCAAAGATAACATAAAGCTCTGTTATACCTATGACTAGCTTTTGCCCGGGACTTCGTACTCGCTTATCCCGTTTTTTCCCGTTCCCGTTGGAATTTTGGGAAATCCTTTCTTAGTGCTCCCCTACACTTCCCAAGGACCAAATACGACCAGTAGTTTCGGCTGTGCGTTGTCTGTCAGTCACTCAGTAACGGAATAATTTTATATATATTAGGACTGGTTTTAGTATAAACAAATTATAAATCAATTTCAGCTCAAGGTAGCAACAATATCTACATATCTAATTACATTTATTTAATGAAACACGGAAGAAATAAGCCGGTAGGTACGGGTATTACAAGAAGTAATACAATTTTGACTTAGTGCTAAATTGCTCTGTCGGAATACTAACAACATATGAAGGAACAATAAAAACAGCGTTCTGTTTGGGTACCGCACATGAACGAGTGTAATTTCATTTGGGAACAGACTCGCGATAAATTGAACTCTTTGCCTCCGTAATAAGGGTGTTACGGGGTGTATTAGATTATTTTTTGTAGCAGTCTCGCCAGTTAAGTAATATAATATCCGAGTGACGTTTTCCATTTGTATGCAAATGCAGGCGAGAGGCGACGAGCGCGCGGCGGAGACGCGGCGGCGACGCGACGACTACGCCGCGAAATGGATACGTCTTAAGTAATGGCTTTATTAAAATTGTTCTTATTCATATTGTTTGTTTGAACTAGCGGGGGTTCAAGTTCTAGACTTTGAAAGTACCTACTATTATTTGTTTCCATTATTTTTGTGACATGCTGGGTTATTTCTAATCTGTATTAGTAAATGGGTGCTAAATAATTAGTTGAAAATTAAATTGACTTAAGTTATTGTACGGCATTAAAGCATCCTGATGAATATGAAAAGAAGATACAGACTTTTATGTGTAAATGGAATTAGGGTCGAAATTTGTTTTGCGCTTAATGCATTTTGTGATTTATGGAAAGACTGTGACTTAACGTGCATTTCCACCAGGAAGTGCACGTTAAGTCACAGTCTCCTTACAAACCAAAAATCTCAGCAACAAATACTTTACACTCGATTCACTAATGAACATTCAATTCTGTAACCTACTCCATTTCTTCCTTCACCGATACTCGTATACTAGCTACTTCACAAAGACTATCTCCCACTACACATGATATAACACAAATATGATGGCAGATACGGGTGCAGCGTGAATTGAATCCAGCGCCCCGGGACCCGGGACCCCGGACCCCGGAGTAAACAAGAATTGATCGCATCATTTATAACTCGCGATTTAGATAGCCGAGCGACGCGCGACCATTACTCAATACCCTGTGAACGTGGACGCAGTAAGACAAGTGCACGAAGTGCTGCAGGAATGTATTGTCGGTGTCAGAAGAACTTTGGTTCTTTTTTTGGTATTTTGGGGGTCAGGATCTGGTCTCACAGCACGGTAAAGGCCTTTACTCATACAAAAAAAGCATGAGCTTTTTAGTGAGTGTAGAGACCCAAGGCAAAGGTCTTTGAATAAAATAAGTCATCATATTTGGACTTATAAGACAGCCCGTCTGAAATAAATAAACATATCTTTTATTTCAGATTATTGGTATCCAAGGGATTATTGGTATTATTGGTTGTTAGTAAAATTGCAAGCCCGAAAAATATGCCGTTAATTACTACTTAATTTACATGGAAAGGCTCTCCTTGGATTTGTTGGGAATGGGTAAAGAAAAATAAAAGAATTCTAAGATCGTTTTATTCGCGACTGAAGAACATCAAAGTTCACTAATTATTGCCAAATAAGATTCAAAACACTACATCAATCTATACATATAATAAAATCGTAGACTAACCGTGTCTGTACATTGAATATTTTTGCATGAAAATTACACAGAAAACTCAGGAAAAAGGTATAAAACACAAAAATGCAATTTTTGAAATTTTTGTCAGTTTGTCTGTTTGTCTGTGCGTTTGTGGGAGCATCACGCTTAAACCACAGATTAGATTGCAAATCTAAATACTTAAAAATATTAAGTGATAACCCGAGTAACATTTAGCGTTTATTTCATCAAAATCGACTCACAAAATCAAAAGATATTGAATTTTTAAGTTTAGGAAGTAACTTCCTAATGTATTCTGATGAGTCAGAGCGCCATCTATTGAGAAAAATAAAATGCACGAATGCATTCAAAATTGTTGAGTTATTTGTGAAACTTTTAATACGTGGCAAAATAAGAGTGATCATATTATACCTTTTCGTTATTGATCGATACAATCGAACCACAAAATCAAAATATGTTTATTGAATTTTTAGTTTAGTAAGAAACTTCCTTATATATTCTGATTAGTCAGAGCGCCATCTATTGAGGAACCAAAAAATGCATGAAAGCATGAATGTTACACCAAAACACATTGATTGAGTTATTTGTGAAACTTTTAATACGAAATACTTTGTCAGTTTACATGGTCGATAGATGGCGTTGCACTGATGACGCGTTTTTCTGAATTGCCGTGTTAAGATTTTCCGCTGGAGAATGACCTTACACAATTTCTAAACACAGTCGTGTTTCGAAGAAATTTCGGTTTGGTCTCTGAAAGGTCTTAAACTGTTAGGGACCATAATTGGTTAAATCTCTGGTGCTGGTTTCGTTTAAAGTGCATTTATCTTAGAGTCTTAAACTGATTTAGTTTTGCGAAGTTCTGGACGGTTCGACTTGCGGATCAGGCCTGTAGGGTCCCGTACCAAAGGTTCTGTGCTGACGGGACCCTACTGCTAGGCCTCCGCGATTGATTCCGTTTAGAGTGAAGCAACGAACGGTTCGATTTGCGAAACAAGGCTAATAATATAAATAAAAATCTTATATTTCAGACAGAGTCCATTTTTTGGTTAGTAGTTAGGTTTAGGTTTAGTTTAGGTTAGTAGTTTGGTTTTTTATAATAAGGTATCGTACCAAAGGTGGTCACGGTGATGGGAGCGATCGATTTTGGGAGGCTACTCTCTAAGTACGAAGTCCGTAGTTTCGGGCTTAGTTGCGGACGTATTCTACTCCGTATCACCTACAGACTTACGATTAGTCCCGAACCCGAACTAAGAATGAATGACAACACGATTTCACAGTAACTGTCAAATCGTGTTATCATTAGTTCTCATTGGTTAGATTATACGTAGTGGTTTTTTTTTTTTTACAATAAATAGGCATACGTTTGACCACTATCTCACCTGATGGTAAGCGATGATGCGGTCGAAGATGGAGCACGTTTGCCTAGAAGCAACCTATTCACTTTTGTCTTAAAGACTCCCAGGTTGCCCGCAACTAAGTTTTTAATTCGTGCTAAGTATCAAACGGTTCGATTTGCGAGCCAAGGCAAATTATAGGGTTCCGTGCCAAAGTTGCTAATGGACCCTATTATTTAAGCCTTCGCGTACGATTTTGATTCGTGCGAACCCAATCGATTTTTAGGGTTCCGTACCAAGTTTGCAAACGGAACCCTTTTTTTAATAAGCCACCACTGTCCGTCTTCCTTCAGTTAATGCGTTTTATTTCTGTCTCGCTAATATAAAAAATGTCTTCTAGAAAAAGGTCGAATCTTTCACAATATAGCAAAATTCTTAATCTTCTTAATATATTTAAAACAAAGTCGGTTTTGTTCGAACACTTTTCTAACTCGAGAACGGCTCGACCGATTTTCATAGTTTTTGTGTTTTTGGATTAGTCTTCGTCCGGAATAGCATAATAAGAATTAAAATACAAAAAAAAGAGTAGGTAGGTAGGGTAGGTAGGTAGGGTAGGTAGGTAGGATAGGTAGGTAGGGTAGGTAGGGTAAGTAGGGTAGGTAGGTAGGTAGGTAGGTAGGGTAGGTAGGTAGGGTAGGTAAGGTAGGGTAGCTATGGTAGGTAGGATAGGTAAGTAGGTAAAGTAGGTAGGTAGGTTAGGGTCGGTAGGTAGAATAGCCAGTTGACGGGAGCGAAGCCGCGCGGGTCAGCTAGTCTAAAATAAGCCTGAGTATATTGATAGACAGTGTGCATTTAGACTACTGCGCAGAATCTTCTAGTGTCGGTCTCCTTAACGCCATGTCAAACGTCTTCCCTCAATTGTTTTTTTTCATTCATCTACAGTGTAGGTCTCTTGATGTGCCGCGATCATAGCCCGATCACTGGTGACGTCACTTTTTGTGCTCTCGCTCACTGCCCGCTTTTTCAGCTGGACTCTGAAATAAATGATGTGATTTGAAGCGATTCTGCGGCGTCACGATAAATTTAACGACAATCTTTAGACACTACTCCGGAGTAAATGATCCTGTATATAAACTGTAGACGACATTGAAAGAGACTTCAAGATCTTCTCTGTAGTTTGCCTAAAATTGGCTAATCGCCAAGACAGCGCAAGGAAGCTAGGAATTCCGAATTAACGTCAGACAGAAGTTCCTACTTGTAATTTAAAGTGACCGGCGGAAATGCGGTCAGCTGGCTTCTGCAGTGTAAATTCGATATTTGCTGTACAATTCTCTACTGTACGCAAATAGAAACAGTAGTTCTGCCACCATTTTTGACGAGTGGAACAGGCTGAAATTTCAAACCACTAATCCGTGAAACTATTCTGATAGAATTCGTTAAAATAATGATTTATGTATAATGTAATTCCTACATTTTTTATAATATTGTGTAAAATTTCGATACAGTGTAGAAATTGTTACAGAAATAAATGAAATGATGACCTGAATTCTAAAAACACAAAATTTATTTAACTATTTACTGGCTTTTACGGTTATGAAAAAATTTAAAAAGAATTTCCACGATCCGTTAGTAAACAAGTGCTACTACTCTGTAAAAGACTTTCTATCAGACAAATCACTGCTCCAATATAGTTTCGCTCAGTCATGATGCGTTCAATGCCCACTGATGTGTACTTACCTAATTCGTTCCGTCTATTTTTATCTTTTTTGTATTTTATATGAAATATTAACAGTTTGTAACAATAATGTAAATTTAATTTTCTATGTGTGACTATTGTATGCCCTAAGGGCGGGACATAGCTGATCGCAATTAAATTGTCTAAGACCTGTATTATGTACCTACCTATGATCCACAATAAAGATATTGATTGATTAATTGATTTTCTAATATGCTTTTGAAACACCGACCATAATTTACACAAAGGCTTGGCTATACAAAGTAACATTCTATCAGAGAAAACAACTGTCGAATAGACCAAAATTTTATTGATTCGTATTTGCTGCCCAAAGGTTTTTAACGACAAACTATTGTTCGTCAGTCGTTTTCGATGATAATGTCACTTTGCTTAGGCGTTTAGATTTTCATATCTACGAACATAAATTCAAGTCTTTCACCAGCACCCAACTTCGTTTCACCTTACCTTTTATACAGAAATTCAAAAGCTAAAATGATGTAGGCGAGCACAGCAAAGAGGAACAGCGTCAGGAAGGCCGGAGCCGCCTGCCCCAGAGCCAGTGCCCGCGGCTGAGCGCCGGAGCAGGCCGGCATGGTGCCCGCGAACCGCGCGCGGATGGCCTTCACGTGGCCGCTCTCTGTGAGGCGCAGGAGGCTGTGGGAAAGACTTTCATGAAAATACTTAGGCCCTAATAATAATTATTTCTGAGCCGTATCTCGTACGAACCGCGGAACTAAAATAGAGCTGGACAGGACTCCTGGGAAAGCGCGGTGATGATAGGAGGAGTAAGGCAATGACAGAAGGGCCCGAGGACTGGAAGAAGATGTGTTGGTCGGCCGGCGGCGAGATGGTCGGATGACATTATTGGTATAGCAGGTAGAACCTGGATGAGGCTGGCACAGGAACGTGGGAAGTGAATAGAGAACTCTATGCTCAGCAATGAGCGAAGTCGAACTGTGGGTGATGATCTTCGGACGCCGCATCTAGTCACAAATAACACAGATCATAGTTTGAAGGAATTAAAATTCAGTATTCGGTAAAGTTTCACATAGGCTTTACGCTACATGGACGACGCGATGTTCCTAAAAGCTAAACCTCCCAATTTCTATGTGTCATATAAACGGCCGCGTTCTGAACATGCTTTTCTGATACAAGAATGAAGTGAGTATAACCTGCAGGTAGATAAATACAAACATATTAACGTACACCATTGTAACCCCCGCTCGTAATCCCGAGAGGTTTGACAGAATGTTTTGTTATTTACCCCTCAGCAATGACGGCTGTGTCGCATAAAAGGATCGAGCCTGTCACCATTGATCCGGTACAATTTCTATATGGGAATGAACACAGATTTATCTAATTATGTCTAAGGTGTTTCCGGGATTTTGGCAAATTCCTTTTTGTTTGGCTAGTAACTATTCACGCCATGATTTATATTGGTTTATCATTGAGGCAGCGGAGTGGCTGACACAGATTTAAGGGCATGCTGCAGTCTTTTTGCCTCATCATCATCATCATCATCATATTAGCGGACGACGTCCACTGCTGGCGTATGCCTCCCCCTAGGTCTCTCCTTTTACCTATTACATCTTAGTCCCTGAGACCAACATGTACCTTCTCTTTTCGCAACTATGTTGGGGCTGACTTCCAGCTCAGCCAGATACATCTGTATACCAGTATTTTACAAGAAGCGATATTGCCTTCTAGACTAAAGACCTCCAATCGAAGAATTCCTTGTAAGGACTCCGCTTCTGCGCCATGATGTACACGTGAGCTGGTAGCATCATCTGCAGGGCTCCGAGGTTGCACAGTTCGGCGTCCTCATACGTCTTGGAGATCACCTGGCTTGCTGTGTACGGCTCCGTGTGGAACGCGTATTCTGAAAAATAAATCAAGTACAAAAATAATTATAAATTTGTAATGTGGAGTCAGTGCCGTATATTTTCTACATCTTTTGTACATCTCTATATTGGTCGTCTTCATCATCATCATCATATCAGCCGAAAGACGTCCACTGCTGGACATAGGCCACCCCCAAGCGTCGCCACAACGACCGGTCCTGTGTGTCTCGCATCCATCGGCTACCCGCGACCTTCACCAGGTCATCGGTCCACCTTGTGGGAGGCCTTCCAACGTTACGTCTTCCGGTACGCGGTCGCCACTCCAGAACTTTTCGGCCCCATCGACCATCTGTTCTGCGAGCAATGTGCCCTGCCCACTGCCACTTTAGTTTGGCGATCCTTCGGGCTATGTCGGTAACCTTGGTTCTCTTGCGGATATCATCATTCCTGATTCGATCACGCAAGGAAACTCCAAGCATTGCCCTCTCCATTGCCCTTTGAGTGACTTTGAGCCTTCTGATGAGGCCCATTGTAAGCGACCACGTTTCAGTTCCGTATGTCATCACTGGCAACTTGCACTGATCATAGACTTTCGTCTTGAGACACTGTGGTATGTGGGACAAGCAGATACCGCGCAACTTCCCGAACGCTGCCTAGCCGAGTCGGATTCGACGGTTGACCTCTTTCTCGAAGTTGGCCCTACCTAGCTGGACCGTTTGTCCTAGGTAGACACTAGGTTGGTCGTCTTATTAAAATGCTATTCTTTCTCATCATTAACATCAGGACCAATTCTATTAATTTTCAAGCATCTCAGTCGCAATCTGTCAAAAAACCTCATTTTTCATATATTTTTGATCGATTTCAACTGAGAATTGCGAGATGCGAATGCGAACGTTGCATGAAAAAAGTAGAATTGGCCCTATCATCTTTTAAAAGAATTCATAATTAGTTTATTTCATCTTCTTGTAATTATAGGCTTTAGACAAAGTTTTTCAAAATTCTATCAGCGAATGCACTTGATCACGTGACATGTGACGTTATGACAGCGTTTGAATTTGAAACATTTTTGATATTTTGTCAATCGCCTTCGCCACGCTACCCCTGACTGGATGTCACTTATCTCCTTCCTCATAACCCTCTTATCCTCATTCACACTCTACACTAAATGCCATAAAACATTTGAATTGATGTTATTATTACTCCCAGTCCGCATGAGTTCGACGCCTGTCTTAACAGTTTGCAACACCGCGACAGTACGTTTAGCCTTTGTTACTTTCTTATCTCTCAACTCGTCTTCTTTCAAGTTCGTGAAACCACTGTAGTAAAAGAATCCGGGATTCTGAAACAATTTTCGGGTTATACCATCAGTAAGTGCCTTTGAGGAAGTCGCTGAATTTACAATGAATGACTGAAACCAAGGTACATACGTCTAGCCATCCCCTGGTATAGCCAATGTCTTCAAATATCAGTTCAAAGTCACTGTTTATGAGACCGTCAAGGGTGGCAATGGACGGCGCTGCGGCATTCAGGAGCCAAGACACCACGCTGCTGGTGTAGTAGTTATAAAGCAGCATACTCGTCAGGCCAATTACCAGAAGAGTAGCCTTGCGACCTAAAAAAGACCCTATTTATTGTTTGCATAAGGTTTCTTTTCTTAAGTGAAAATATTATTGGATTTTTCGTACCTTGACTCGAAAATGTCTCCTCCAACAAAAGAACTCCGTCTTCAAAATCTGAGTACATAATAATCATCATTAAAATGACATCACTAGAACAAATTGGCATTTTCAACTTCAAAGTAATTCCTAAATGAAAACCCAGAAATGTAGGTAGATGTTTTTAAACACATTTTGTAATAATATAACCAAAGAACAGGTAACGTGAACTCAAGGTCGTATCCATAGCGATTATAATGTTGAGTTTTCACGGTCTTCTTTTCTGATAAAACGTGTTTTAATTACATATAAAATGAAGTTATTCGTGCTTTTTACTTTAAATAAAAATTTTAGCATTAAACCTCAACCCTGTCTCTAGACATAGTGATATTCTAACGGCGATAGCGTTTATAGAAATGCCAGAATTTGGTATTGATAACATGACATGTCAATCCCGTACATTTTTGTATTCTTGACTGTAGTTATCATTTTGTCTAGAATCCCTTGACTGCGTATAGATTTACAAACATGTCATACCTTGTTGGCAGATAGCAGCGAACACGCTGAAGAAGGCATACCATCCCGATTTAGGTCTGCTCTCCATCCTGGCTGCGACGGCGAGGACCAAGGTGCAGGCGATGCCAGCGAGGAAGGCGCAGCCCCAGACACCATCAGACATGGGCGTGAGGAACTGGTTCTCGTATTTACCCACGCCTTTTTCCGGGATCAGGTAGTAGAATTTTGTCCTACAAAAAATAGTATGTCATTACAGGATCAAGATACACCTTGCAGTTTTAGAGTATCGGAAATGACATTATCGTTAATAGTAAACTTGCACACAAAGAGGTAAAGCCAGAAGAGTAAATATTTACTGAAGGTTAGTAGTAGGTGGATGGTATATGTCGACCCAGTCGAGCCAATTGGGGAAGATCCTGGCGCATGTGCTGGATAGGTCCTGTTCTTCCCAAAATAATGCATTCGTGACCGCCTGTGGAAAATCAAAAGTTAGTTTTCACAACAAATTAAATAAGCTAAGGATAAGTTCAATAAAAGAAATTTACAAGAGTAGTATTCCTTTCAGGAGATCCAATCCATCGTCCCGCAATGCTGTAGTTGAATCTGTAATGTAATTCAAAATATTGTTAAGTAGTTGTCAATGATTTAGCAGTCAAGTGTGATTAGATCTTCCTATTACAAGGGTTTTGTACATTATTGGCAAGATGTATCATACCATCTGATCCCGTCAAGCAATCAAATGGGGTTTTTTGATGCTTCCTTGAATAAAAACCTCACGTCTAGGTTAGGATTGAATCCCGACCTGAAGTTGTGTCTCTCACTCAGCGTGTTGAGCATCTGCGAGGTGATCTTGGTCATGGCGGCCACCCCCGGCGTGTACGCCATCTCTGAGAGCATCTCCGGGTAAAACACTTCTGGTTGGTCCACAATCTGAACAATAAATGTCCAGCCTTTTTTATTTAAACATTTTTTTTCAGGGCGATATTTTGTTTTACGCAATGTAATGACGTTGTTATGATCTTTAATGAAAGCATCAAGTGGGCGGACAAATTAATGCATACCAACCACTGTTATAGCTCGCAGTGTCAAATTGTGAAAATCCCAACGATTGTAATACTTGTACCCTTTGAGCACTATATCTAAACCTGTGAAATATTAAACAGAGTTTTATTTATAGTTTTAAAACTGAAAAATTAAGTTGCCTGAGAACTGACCAAATGCATGTCGAGTCTCGGGAGCTTGTTCGGCATGTACAAGTTAAAATAATAATAAAAAATTATTTCGGAAATCATCCATATGGTGTTAGTATTACATTATTTGTCATGTTTCGGTAAGATATGTACAAAGACTGTAGCTGCAACGGCCAATTGGCCTCTGGTGGCTAAGGGGCCAATTTAATAAATCTGATTGGTGACAAGTGTATAAATTATACAACACCTGTCGCAAAATTGTAACAATTATGTCAGTTTTTTACAAAATTGGCGCATTGTCAGTTATATTAAACAGGGCCCAGACCCTTGTGACAGACAGTCAGACGGACAGATTAGCGAGAGCAATAGGCCTATGTTCGTACTCTTTACGGACGGAACCCTAAAAAGGAAGAGACAGTGTTACCTTTGTCAGGACGCCATGTTCCAAGTAGTGGTGTCTCCAAGTCGTTGCCTTGTATCTTACCAAAATTGTACACATCCGTCATTGTGTAATTTTCACCTGAAAAACGGTTCTATTTTAGTTCATAGTTGGTTAAAACGTATCTTCGAATTTAAATCATTAATTTCAAGAATCATTCATTTCTTTCTTCAAATGAATTATTCTGTAACCTAAATTGTTTCTTAGAGTCAGACGTTATCTTATGAAAACTAATCTTATGAACAGCTACATAAAGTGTGATATACTTACTATATAATTGCTGATTTAAATTATGTCAATACGTACCTTCTTTGGCGACCACGATGATATCAGCGTCCACACTCAAATTCAGCCATTTAAATGTGTCCTCAATATAATCAGTACAGTTAACAGCATCATCAACAATATCAGTGAGTACCAGCCAGGGGTGCATAGCGTCAAACAGTTTGCTTTTTGAAGCCTGCAAACGACATTAGCCACAATACAGCTAGGTAACCCGTAACTAATGCTATAACGACTGCTTGCTTATTAATTTAGTACTACAAAATGGTAAGTAGTTATCTTGTGAATGAATTGTATAATTTCATCCATTTTAACGGCACATGTGTAAGTACTGTGTATCTTAAACTTAAGCTATAGCTATCAGTTTTAGGCTTGTTTTTGACTTGAATGTACTCTGGCGGTTGGGAGTGTCATGCTCACTCAAAAGTTTAGCTGATGGTGGCGTATGCGTTGGATCATTTGGCTCCCTTCAAAATGGTTGAGCCAAATGGTGCTAGCGCATGCATCATGTTCGTGAACGGGCGCTGTTGGGACTGGTCGTTTCTAAGCTGCCATGGTTTATTTTAATTATTCCTTTGAATTGCTCCTGTTGTTTTTTTCCGACGCTTTTATCCTGCTCGTCTTTTATATCGTTTTCAGATGTGTGTATAATTTCAAATTGATGTAAACAAAACATTGTGACAATTATTTTTAAAAGAGTGTCCGTGGAGTTTCTTGCACGTTCTTCCCCATAGAGATCTACGCTTTGGAACGCGCAAATAGCTTCAACTTTTTGGACCGACTGATATTGATAATTCAAAAGTGCCTGTAAATGGTTTATTTGAAATAAATATTTTGAGTTTGAGTTGAAAAATTCTTTATTCCTACGCTCCCTGCAAACATTTGTTTGTACTGCGTAGTCGCACCCTAGCGTACCATAATCCAAGAACAATGTTACCTGGTCCAGCAGCGTCGTCGTATTGTCGCAGTGTCCGTCCACCAGCATGCCCACCGCCACAGTGCGCTGGTACGCAACCCGCGCCACATCCACCGCATTGGTGTCTTTGTCTATACGCCGCATGGATACGCGGACCCCTTGCTTTGTTAGTTTGTGTGCAAGGATGCTGTTGTCTGGGGGTATGGTTGAGAGTTTAGTGTCTATAGAAATAGAGGGTCGTGATAGGTTGGGTCGGATTTGAATAACAGATATTCGATACTTTGATCTAACAACAGTCCAGCTTGAGTTTTATTTGTATCGGAAATCGAACGTTGTATGGTTTTCCAGGTGCCCTAGGTATTTTACAATTTGAACTAATCTCCCAAACAACTTAAATCATAGTCCTAACTGAGTGTCCACTTAAATCATAGTCCTCACTTAAACCATAAAAATACTTACAGTAACGACTTTCACACGTAAAATAGCAGACGTATCTCAGATCTTTATACAAAACATAGTCAGTTACAAAATTCGCTACATCCAAGTTCCAACCCAGTACATTTAGAAATAGACCGAACAATATGAATGGTAAAATCATTTTGCGAGGTCTTGACTGCTGCAGTCGCGAATCTGATATGAGCAATTGCTGATCGACAGGATCGCGTTGCTATAATAGCTGGCCATTTTACCTGTCCATCAAAGTCGCTGTCTGCCAAACTTGATGTGTTGCAGACGGTAGGTTCACATTATTAGTAGTTTTTGATTTGAAGCTTGTTTTAGCAGATAAAGTGCGGGTCAACCTCAATTGTTTTTTATTGATGGTTAATCCTAGTTTACTGAGTAATTTTGGACTTAAAAATTGTATCGACTAGCATTCATTCATACGTTTAGGTACGTTCGTTATTGAGAATCAGATAGTCCAAATGGTGGTGATTTTAGTCAGTTAATAATAATTTATTTGTTTATTCAGACTACAAATGCGGTCCAAAATAATTTTGTAAATTGGACCTATAATTACTAACACAGTTAGTAATTGTAGGTCCAATTTACAGAATTATTTCATCATTACCGAAACGGGTAGATATCCTGACAGAATTAAAAGAGAAACAATTTATAATTTTATACGGAGTACAAAGAAAACTACGTGAAATAATAAAACTGCAGGTTTCACAATACCCGATGTAATACAAAGGCTACAGTCAACAGTATTGCTGTTCTGCTGACGTTGCGCAGCCGTGGCTTCACAATCATGACCTACATCATCGCAGAATAAAAGTCTACTTTTATTTTTCACATTTACTTTCAGCAAAAAAACTGTCTAACATTGTATATAGTCTAACAAATTTAGCCAAATTCCTCCACACGCTTATGAAAAGACTCTCATTAACTTCTGAGACGTTTTATTTGTACCTCTCTCACTCAGTTCTGAGAACACAGTATTATGAGCGCTTATCTCCAAATTATTAGCACAATCTGACCTCATGTAGGTAGGACGAGTGTTGCCAGTAATAGAGCCGAATCCGGGATCCGTGCGGAGAAAGGACTAGTTGATGGGAAGGTACAGTTATTTATGTTGATGATTTCTCGTTTGTTTTGATATGAACGTTGATTTAGTTTTCTGAGATTTCAATAATAAGAGGTACAATATTTATAAGTGATAATTACTGGTGAAATTTTAGTTTAAAAAAACACTGTAAAGTGGTGATGTACGTGCGTTTTGGACGACTGTCTGCACGTAAATTTGTGACGTTCGAGAATGCTGAATGTCAGCCTAGTTAGAATAAATTACTTTTGGATGTTATGGGCTATGTAGATGACATTTTTTTTTCTTTTTTATCTATGACTCTGCAAGCCTCATAAATCTGTTTCGCTATGTGGTTTACTACTAAATTATTTGTATTAATTTAGGTCCCATGATCCGCTCAAAAATTAATTTTAAAATCATGAAACCGGCCAGTACTGGGTACGAGTATGTGGGCCGTACATTGTGTAAACGGCCGTACCCCTGATGTTATTATAGAATTCAGTTTGCGGAACTGTTGCGATTATACAAATTGCCTCAATTACGGCATCGTATGAATATTTAACCCTCTGACCTTTTAACCCTCGCCAGGTAATGGCATGTTTGCTGCTTTCATCTTTTTATATGTTTATTGATAGCCGAATAAAATAATTCTTTATGTGCCACCTTTTCGTAATGGAGAGAGGCGATTTTACCGGGATTGATGTTATTGTTTCTGAATGGGGATATTTTTTGATAACTTTTATTATATGCACTTAAAGTTATTAATAACTTAAGGTACATACTACACATCTGTAGTATCTATAGAAGATGTCTTCATCGCTGTATTTCTTAGGCATTTTATCAGAAAATGTTTCTAGGGAATATAGAAATAAAGCTGTAACGATACTTAGCTGTAACTACAATGCGACATCTTCTACACTTTAGTAACAAACGATACTTAGCTGTAACTACAATGCGACATCTTCCACTCTTTAGTAACAAACGATACTTAGCTGTAACTACAATGCGACATCTTCCACACTTTAGTAACAAACGATACTTAGCTGTAACTACACTGCGACATCTTCCACACTTTAGTAACAAACGATACTTAGCTGTAACTACAATGCGACATATTCCACACTTTATTAACAAACGATACTTAGCTGTAACTACAATGCGACATCTTCCATACTTTAGTAACAAACGATACTTAGCTGTAACTACAATGCGACATCTTCCATACTTTAGTAACAAACGATACTTAGCTGTAACTACAATGCGACATCTTCCACACTTTAGTAACAAACGATACTTAGCTGTAACTACAATGCGACATCTTCCACACTTTAGTAACAAACGATACTTAGCTGTAACTACAATGCGACATCTTCCTCACTTTAGTAACAAACGATACTTAGCTGTAACAATAATGCGACATCTTCCACACTTTAGTAACAAACGATATTTAGCTGTAACTACAATGCGACATCTTCCACACTTTAGTAACAAACGATACTTAGCTGTAACTACAATGCGACATCTTCTACACTTTAGTAACAAACGATACTTAGCTGTAACTACAATGCGACATCTTCCACTCTTTAGTAACAAACGATACTTAGCTGTAACTACAATGCGACATCTTCCACACTTTAGTAACAAACGATACTTAGCTGTAACTACACTGCGACATCTTCCACACTTTAGTAACAAACGATACTTAGCTGTAACTACAATGCGACATATTCCACACTTTATTAACAAACGATACTTAGCTGTAACTACAATGCGACATCTTCCATACTTTAGTAACAAACGATACTTAGCTGTAACTACAATGCGACATCTTCCATACTTTAGTAACAAACGATACTTAGCTGTAACTACAATGCGACATCTTCCACACTTTAGTAACAAACGATACTTAGCTGTAACTACAATGCGACATCTTCCACACTTTAGTAACAAACGATACTTAGCTGTAACTACAATGCGACATCTTCCTCACTTTAGTAACAAACGATACTTAGCTGTAACAATAATGCGACATCTTCCACACTTTAGTAACAAACGATATTTAGCTGTAACTACAATGCGACATCTTCCACACTTTAGTAACAAACGATACTTAGCTGTAACTACATTGCGACATCTTCCATACTTTAGTAACAAACGATACTTAGCTGTAACTACAATGCGACATCTTCCACACTTTAGTAACAAACGATACTTAGCTGTAACTACAATGCGACATCTTCCACACTTTAGTAACAAACGATACTTAGCTGTAACTACAATGCGACATCTTCCACACTTTAGTAACAAACGATACTTAGCTGTAACAATAATGCGACATCTTCCACACTTTAGTAACAAACGATATTTAGCTGTAACTACAATGCGACATCTTCCACACTTTAGTAACAAACGATACTTAGCTGTAACTACAATGTGACATCTTCCACACTTTAGTAACAAACGATACTTAGCTGTTACTATAATGCGACATCTTCCACACTTTAGTAACAAACTCGCGAGGAAACGCTCGCCGTTTGTGAATAATTCAATAAAAGTTAAAGTTGTATCCATTTTTGTTGGAGTGAGCTTCTAAGAGTGTCTTGTTAACTGGCTTACTTAGGCCATTACCAGGGAATTATTGAAAGAAATTGTTCCCCCCGGGACACGACGCGCTAGCACGGAAAACCCGCTCTAAACGTACACAAACCTAATATAAATAATGATGGTTTTCCCTTGACAATAGAATTTGACTTTGAAGAAAAATTATCCGACTTTTTTATGGTTTTAGCCGTAATAATGTACCCCGTGTTGCTCCATTAGGTACTAATTAGGAGCGAATGTATCTTTTGAGTCCGACCGTGCTCCCAAATTCATATTCTGTAATTTATTGTTAATTCAGATTTACAACGAACAAGCTTGTAAGTAGTGATGGGCGTTGAATCAACGAACTAGTTGAATCAACGTTGATGTTTCTTCAACGGGATTAACGTTGACCGTGTACAAATCAACTCGTTGAATTCGTCAACGAGTTACGATACAACGACTTTTATGAATTCAACTCGTTTGACGAAACGAAAAAATGAACCCAAAGTTTTGTTATTTTCAACGTACGTAAATGTATTTCTTTAACAATAAAACTCCCGTAAACTGCATCAAATTGTTCGTAAATTAACATTACAACAGCATTCGTTAATAAAAGCGTTTAGGCGTTTATCGTTCATGCAAGTTGACGTTCGTAACACGTTAACTCGTTGACGAAATTAACTAGTTGATCAACTAGTTGACAAACGCAATTCAACGTTAACGTTTCGTTGACGGAAAAACCTTCAACGACCCATCACTACTTGTAAGACGAGCGCTCGTTAGAGAGTGATGCAGACTTGTACATGAGGTCTTATTATTTATTTAGTTTTAACGGTCTTGATGTGGGATTTCATACTTGGTAGTTATTTAAAAATTCTGACGGTTCTGGTCGGTATTTTTTTTATTGACCTACGTCTTGTAAGTCGTGGCTGATATCACTGGGCCACCACTGCTTCACTGAGGTGTCGTTTATACCTGCAGGCAATTCCCGTGCTAGTTTAATTACCTATTATAGAGGGATCACATTCTACGGTAGTAGCCTGCAATGTTATGCAACTAGCATGCCAACTAGCATGCGAGCTTCTTGTTGAATTGAATAAAAAAAAAGATCTAAATAACATTTATGAAGACTTCTGTTACAAAACTAAAATTGATAACACTTTCCGTGCTAACTTCTCGCAATCCGATCCGATTTCAAATCAGCAAATATCATATATATATATCTCTCCAAACAGAATATCCGTATTTATCGCGTGATCTATTAACGAAGTTGTGTTAATTCGACGTACAAAAAGAGCAATAAACGCTGCAGTCCGTGTTTACGCTGCTCGCCTGTACACCGCGGGTACGCCTGTAGGTACGCTGCGGGTACGCGGTACGCCGTCGGTAGCCGTAACCCTATTGCTAAACTGGCCTCCCCTCACACCGACGCGTGCTTCTGACCACTATGCTGGGTGAGATATTAGTGCGCCGTAGATGGATAGTTTTTGTAGTGTGATTTTAGACGTTTTGCTTGACGTGTTATATAATTATGTTATTCATATATGTGGATGTGGAGATATTTTATTCGACATTTGGGAGACGGGAAAGTCTATTTATGTGTACTGATTTGATAAGATTTCCACTGGCTGATAGCTTATGCTATATATTGTTTGTTTGGAAAAATAATTAGGTTCCAAGCGAAAACTGATGAAATTTTCATTTGCTATTTTACGAGTTCAACGCGGACGAAGTTGCGGGGAACAGCTATTTTAAACTAAAAATATATATATTTTTATAACGTTGCCCCACGCTAGGAATCTCTCCTGTATCGTGGGTGATTTTACAAACATACAAACTCACATACACAAACAGCCAGACCCGGATCAACTAGATGTAGGCCATACAAATATTTGTTCCGTGCGGGAATCGAACCCGCGACACGCAGCGCAGCAGTCAATCGCTCAAACACTGCGCCAACCGTGTCGTCATAGTACTGACTGACTGACTGACTGTTGGTTGTCTGGTAGAGAATGCCTTGTTGCACTAAGTCCGTCCATGTACCACTATAGTACAAAAAGTTTAAATAAATTAGCAAATTTCTTCAGTGGATAGCATCTACAAAATATAAACACTTAATTGAGAGCAAGTAATCACCCCTATATTATTCAATTACAATAATACAAAACTGAATAGGTCTGATGAAAATGTTATCATTTACCTTCGCAGTTAGATTTGTAGAATTGCTATTCCCAAAACGAAACTAATAGTTGAATATTAATAACTAAGACGTTTTTAGATTAAGAAAATATCGAGTTAATTAAATTCAGACAAAGGGCTGCGGAGCGAAGGTTTACAATTAGAATATTAAAATTCATGAAACAATTTATAACACTTAGATATTAAAACAGTTGAAACACATTAAGATGTTGTATGAACGCAATAAGAGGTAATTGCTTGGTTTTAATTAATATAACTTTATGTTACTTGAGATTTTAGTAAATAGTGAAATATAAGCCAACTTGGTAATAGTTATAAGCATATTTTGGGTGTAACTAAATATTCACTTTACCTTATAGTTTTGTCGTACAGTACGTAGAGGTTTAGTCTAGACTGTTCTTGACTTTTGATTCGTTATTATGAGTTTGTTACTTTGACACTATTTATAATTTATTTGAGGTCCTAAACAAAAGCTATTGCTTAAAATTTATCTTATTTACGGTCATATTTATAAGCTCGAGACAGACGTCTCGTATCTTTTAATTAGTTAATGGCAGCCTATTGTCACATAAAAGACCAGAACTGGCGTTCTTTGTTGACATCACTTACATAGTTTTCAGCAATGTATGTCATAACTTGGTTATTCGGTGTGACACACATCCAAGCTAACAGGCGAAAGTAAAAGGCCGGTTGCGCGCGCGCGTAGCAAGGAGACAATATAAATGCTAATTCTTGGCGCGGACGACCGCAGTGTGCGGGCCGAAGAGGGGGGGACAGGGCCTAGGTGAACTAACGAAGTTTTATAATGGCTTTGTACGAGTAAAAGGGAGGAACACGTGGCAAAATAATATCAATCAGTTGGTCTATTTACAAGGTTAGCAGCACTTGCCGAAGTTGGTACGTGGATAGGTGACCATCCTTTGCATGCAAATACTTCTTTGTGCCTCGGAAAGTAGTCAGTCTGAAAATCTGACACCAGTCTTGCCAAGGGTTCTCGTGTTACCAATGTGACACTGGCAAAATAGTTGAAACCAGTTCGACCCAAAAAAAAAGTTACTAGGAAGATTCTTCAAATAAAAAAGTGGCACTCAGCTAAGCTGTAATCCAAAATTTGGTAACCTTCTTGGCAATTATATTATTGAGCCGTTTGAGGTTGAAACTCTAGGACTGTGGGGTCCAAGTGCTCATGCCTTATTTAAAGAACTTTCTAAACGCTTAGTTGACACTTCGTGTGACCCAAGGGCTGGCTTTTACCTCGGACAGAGGATAAGCATTGCCATACAACGTGGCAACGTGGCAATGCCGCCAGTCTTTTGGGCGCACTTCCAGTGGACAGCGATGCGGACGAACTTTTTTAGTTATAATTTTTTATTTGAAGTGTATATATTTTGTTTTATTTTAAGTTTCTTTTTTGTTGTATTATGGTGATTAATTATTTGTGCTATTTTTTATTTGGTAACTTTTTTATATATCAATGGTAATAGACTACATAGATTGATGTTTTTACAGGCCAAAATACCTACATGCGGTAGATACGTTGACGAGATCATTTCGCTGAGCTCGACTTCCAAGAATTGTCTAAAGTTGTAAGTTTCTTGCAAGTAGGTTAATTCAATAGTGGTTTATAGCTCGTAGTTTCTTAGGATTTGTCTTGAGAACGCTCTAATGTGTTTGCACCACTAATTCTATGAATTTCAAGTATTTTATATGTGAGCGGCTTCTGGTCTACATCTAGTTAGCGATCAAAATCCATTCATCCAGAACCACTCTCTAAGTAAACGGAGATTGTAAAACATCAGCATTATTCACATTCAGCCGAAATAATTTGGCAGCTGAAATCTGTGAGGCTACTCTCTAAGTCCGAAGTTCGTAGTTTCGGCCTTAGTTGCAGGCGTTTTCTACTCCGTATCACCTACGATTAGTCCCGAACCCGAACTAAGAATGAATGACAACATGATCTGACAGTGACTGTCAAATCGTGTTGTCATTCATTCTTAGTGGTAAGGTAATACGGAGTAGAAAACGCTCGCAACTAAGGTCGAAACTACGGCCTTCAGGCTTAGAGAGTAGCTACCCTGGACTCAGGCCAAAACGGTACTCCCGCAAGCGTCGCAACACCGAACCGTCCTGCGCTTGTAGCATCCAGTGGATACCTGCGTCTTCAAGTATATGATCACCACTATAGAAATTTTCGGCTTTTTAGACCTTATCAGCCGACAAGTAACATTAAGCTTTAATTTAAAATATAAAACTTTAGATTTCCCAACAATATTGTAAGGGAACTCACTAAGTTAAAACTGTATTATAATTTTATTTAGTTTACTTTCCAACTTCCACTCGTTTTCATTAAGGTCGGGCTAAATAAGAGTTTCTTAAAGTGTTTTAAGTACAGCCTTGAAGTTCTGACAAGTGCCTCATTTATTCTGGTTAATAATAATTTGTCGGTTCGTTATAAAAACTCGCAAAATTATTCATTATTATCTTTCTCAACAGCTTTTCTAGTGTAACTTGATGAGAATTGGTACCCAAAGGTAATTATATATCTGTTCTGTCCTCTTAGACCCTGGGTTCCTAACCTGGGGTCATTACACCCGCAGGGGTAAATTAACTATTCTGTGGGGGTAATAAAGAAACTAATAAACTGCTTGGCGTCTCAATTCCAGTATGCCTAAGAGTCTGAGTCGCTACCTCAGTTCTTAACTACAGGAATAACCCACTTGCTCCATAAATCAGATAGTACTGCGGAGCCTAAAAATTATAGACCGATCACGTGTTTACCGACGGTCTATAAAGTTCTTAGATCCATTTTGAGGGCAAAGATTAATGGTCATATTAACAACAACAACATCATGTCTGCCTCTCAAAATGGATGTAGGAATGGGTCCCGCGGTACTAAGAAGCTACTCCTAATTGATATGGCCATTAACCAATAGGTTCGTCGTTCCCGAAAGGATCTGTCGACATGCTGGATAGACTATAAGAAGGCCTACGACTCGGTGCCTCATACACGGCTCATGAGGGTGCTAGAATTGTATAAAATTGATACAACGCTACGCACCTTCCTGATGTCGTGTATAGGGCAATGGAGGACAGTCCTTCGCTATCCAGAATGTCGAAATATCCAGAGGACTAGCGAACCGGTGAGGATCGAGTGAAGTATATTTCAGGGCGATAGTTTGAGTCCGCTTTGGTTTTGCCTAGCCTTGAATCCTCTTAGTGCACTGCTAGAGAATTCAGGGCTAGGCTATCGGTTGAAGAGAGGTGGTCAGGTTATATCTCACCTCCTTTACATGGATGATATGAAACTCTTTGCCCCCACTAATCTGCAACTGATGGAGCTACTGAAGGTAACTGAAACTTTCAGTGACGCCATCAGGATGGAGTTTGGTGTGGACAAATGTGCGGTCATGCATGTGAAGCGAGGAGAGATTATGGAATCCGTGGGAACTCAACTCTCGGATTCCATAAACCTGAGATCTCTCTCTTCAACTGAAACTTATAAGTATTTGGGTATGTCGGAAGCGTTAGGTATCAATGTTACTGACATGAAACAATCCTTGAAGGAGCGCTTCTTTGGCCGCCTGAAGAAGGTATTCAATAGCCTTCTATCAGGCGGAAACAAGGTGCGCGCCTTCAACGGTTGGGTCGTACCGATATTGATGTACTCTTTCGGCTTACTCAAATAGACTCAAACGGAACTTGACGCCCTGGACAGGCGGGTCCGCACACTGCTTACTGCATATCGAATGCATCATCCACGGTCGTCGGTAATGAGACTGTATATCCCGCGAAAGTGTGGAGGTCGAGGCTTTTTAAATGCTAAGAATCTCCAAAATCGCGAGATATGCAGTCTCAGGGAATATTTCCTAGCTGTCGACGTGGGTATGCATCGAGGTGTAATGGCGGTGGACAAAGGACTCACCCCGCTCTCCTTGGCAAATGAGAACTGGCGCAAACCTGCAGTGCTTGACACTAACGATCGCAGGGCGGTATGGCAGAGTAAGGAGCTTCAAGGACGCTTTTTCCGGGCCCTACATGGGTCCGACGTAGACCAACTGCCCTGGCTGCGTTTTGGTGATCTGATTGCAGAAACCGAAGGTTTTGTTTGTGAAATTATTTATTATTATTTTTTTTTATTATTTATGGACGAAGTTATCATGACAAAGAACTACCGGAGATTTATTGTGAAAGACGGCACGGTCGACATATGTCGGGCATGTCACCGTCCGGGAGAATCAATTCGCTACATTATATCTGTTTGTTCTCGTCTAGCTAACGGACAATACTTGCATAGGCACAACCTTGTAGCCAGGATTATCCATCAGCAACTTGCTCTGAAATACTCCCTTGTGGAGTCGGAGGTGCCGTACTACAAGCATGCGCTCGACCCAGTTCTCGATAATGGCAATATCACATTGTACTGGGTTCGGTTCATCATCACTGATAGGACTATTGTTGCCAATAAGCCTGATATAGTGGTGGTGGACCGAATAGTGAGGCGTGCAATGATTGTAGACATAACCGTCCCGCATGACGAGAACCTCGTGAAAGCCGAGAAAGATAAACAAATCAAGTATACGGACTTAGCTCGCGAGGTTGTCGACATGTGGGATGTGGATTCTGCAATCATTGTACCGATAGTCATATCAGCCAATGGGTTAATAGCCACGAGCCTCGACCAACACCTCAGGAGGCTCTCGTTAGGTAACTGGATCAAGGGCTTGATTCAGAAAGCGGTACTTCTGGACACGGTTCGTATTGTTAGGAGGTTCCTCTCTCTGGAGCCCTGACAGCCGGTAGCTTGGACCCTGTTTCCGATACCGGTGGGCTACTATTTTTATATTTTTAATTGTTTTTTTTTATGTTTTAATTAAAATATTTAAAAATATAATTCATATGTAAAAAAATTAATAAACGAAATAATATGACATAATCTGACAAAATACATAGCTATGTTGATTGTAAAAATATGAAATTATAGATTGCCGCACAGTAAGTAGATACCACATGTGGCATCTCTTTGTAAAATCTCATTTCTGCCATGAGTAACAAAATCTAAATTATGATCTCAGCACCTTTGGCGAAAGGCTGGAGCTGAATATTCTGACCTAGCGAACAGAGCTTTAAAAATGCTAATACCCTATGCCAACACCTATATACATAGATGTAAGAGTGGTTTTTCAACGTTGGTTACACTGAAAACAATGGCAAGAGGGCTAATTCTACTAATTTTAGTCACAATCTGACAAAAATTTATGAAAAATTTAGTTTTTTTTTTTAACAGATTGATAACGATTGAGATGCGAATGCGAATTGCTTGAAAATGAGTTGCAAAAAATATACCAACGGTCACAAACAATCTTTACTTATTTTGTTGTTTGGATACCTAAATAAAATACCTACGTTAAAATTGTAAGACTGATGTGTAATTTGTGACTAATAAAGATATTTTATTTGCTTATATTATTTGTACCGATACCTAACATTTTAAGGACGGGGTAAAATGAGCATTCCATATAGTTCACAGGGATAACAATATTGAAAAAGTTAGGAACCGGTGTACCAGCCTTTGGTTCTTCCCATTAAGGAGGATTCACGAAGATCAAGATTCATTAGTCAATGCTGTTGACCGTACCATGTATAATATTCTACATGCAGGTTACCCTCACGCATGATTTCATTCATCAAACACACAGTTTCTGTTTGCTTTCAAACGGAAATCGAACGTGCAGTATTCCACTCAGGTTGCCTAACATTAGGTACAGTCAAAGCGAAGTAAATTGCATTCGCGTCCGTACCAGCTCCGTACGCATTGTAAACAGCTCAAGTAAATAGGGGATGCCGTATTAGGGGCGCTCCGTAAATAGAGCCTCTTTGATAAAAATGCCCCGAATGGACTCTGCCTTTTGCAGACGCTCCATCATGCAATGCAAACATCTTACTTTCAGGATTTCTCGCGTACAATCTTTTAGGGTCCAAGTTGTAGAAGATTCCCTCGCCTACACTTTTCTTTTAAAGAAATCTTTTCAATCATCCTGTGACCTTTGCTGAATGTATGTATTCTAAAAATACGCGAGACAGATAGAAAACATAGGACATTGTTGCGCAAGTAAAGGATAATATTCTAGTGTGTGGGATAAGTCTTATTGTTAAGTACATCAGTATTTGGGTGTGCCTGGGACTCAGCAAGACGGTTTGCTAGTTGGGAGATAAATACCTTATTGTTTGTTCTCTTCTAGGTAAAAACATGAAATCTATAAATACCCTTATTCTTCAAGTGTACATGAGTTTGGTTACATAGTCTTACGAGTATTATTAACGACACGGTTGGTGCAGTGGTGAAGCGGTTGGCGGTTGCGCTGCGAGTCACGGGTTCCATTACCCGCACAGAACAAATATTTGTATGGCCTACAGATAGTTGTTCCGGGTCTAGCTGTTTGTGTATGTGTGGGCAACGTTTTATAAAATCTACTTTAGAGGTCAGTCATCTAAAAAGAGTTATACTCAAAATAGAGTCCTTCGACAATCCATCAGCTACATACGACAGAATATTCGACTCAACTTTCCTAACTTTCGTTATGGCGTGACTTTTCTGTCACAACAGGAAATATGAAACTGCTATCAGGTGATTCTACAAGTTGTTTGGTATGTATATACCAAACAACTTGTAGAATCGCCTGTTCCCTACAAAACAGAACAATCCATGATCCAGATGACACCGGTACTAAATTGGGCAGTATAACTGTAGTAAGTGTTGTTAGGCTGAATGCGAGCGTTGCACGTCGGTTACCGCTCACACCGCTCATAGTGCGCCAATGGAGCGAGATGAACGCAGCCGCCGGGGATGCTGCGTACATGCCAGATGGGATAGTGGCTGGGTGCTGTGCTGTTGAATTCCGTATTGTGGAGAATATTTTGAATTGGTTTAACTTTAGCTGTTGTTTAGAATTTCATCCTGACATTATTGTCATCGTCGTTAAAGATTTTTCATTTTTATGTCTTTTGCATTGTTACATTTTTTACATTACTTCATTGATACCTCCAATCTCATCGAAGCTCATCATATTGCCATCATTTAGTTAAGTACTTATCTCATTACCCACTTATATATTTTGTATTGTATTGTATTGTATTGTATCGTATTGTATTTTATTGTAGTATATTTCAATTTTTAGCCTGTTGTGCCGTACTGCAAGACAAAGGCTTTCTTCCTTTCTTTCTTCTAATGAAAGTTAAAGGAAAAAAAAAATTTTTGTTTGGGACCTCAAGGTACCAAATCTAGCAGTGCTATAGAAATACACTTCATTCAAAGGTATTTCACTAGACTTATGAATAAAGAGTAGGTAAAGACTATCAACTGCTAGACTACCCGCAAGTTAATATTCATATACGTATGTATATTATCATACCATTCACGTATCAATATTAGAAGTTATGCAGAATTCCGAGAACATTAGACTGCATTATACATTATTTCGTGGAACAAAAACATGGGAACTGTTATTAACTCTGAACTGCTTGCCAAAGTTTACAAAACCGGTTCATATAAAAACATAGTTTTCGTTCATCTGTTCGTAAATTAAACTGTGAACACGTTCAGGTCCTCAGAGTTTTTGACCAAAAAACACGTTAAAAACCACGCAGTTTGGTCTCTGGCTAAAGGTAGGTTTCTCTTTTATATTAAACTCGCACCACATGTTCGCATGAGTGGCAAAAAATTTACCAATTAGCATGATTTTTCCTGACTTCTTCAACCATCTTCGTCACAATTCAGCCAATTTGCACAAAATCATAATGAATTAAACACGGTGGCATTTTACTCGTCAATCCACTTCATCTACCCAATGAGTACTACATATTAAAAAAAAGATATTTAAGAACCTTTGAATTACTAAAAAAACCGGCCAAGTGCGAGTCGGACTCGCCCACCGAGGGTTCGGTTTTTGTACAAATTTGTAGGTACTATATTACTTTAAATAAAGACTATAGTTTAATTACAATTGTATGGTTTTCAGACTTTTTCTTATACTTGTAGCATAAGACGGTATTCATTGCCAAATTTTTTAGTTCTTGGTCAACGGGAAATACCCTATGCATTTTTTGATTCCCTTGAGAGTGTCGAAATTACGTTTCTTGCGGCATAAACGGCCGTATCTTTTTTTTACTGTCACTAAGAACGTTTTTTTCACAGCTTCAAGAGGGATCGTAGACTTGAGTGTATGGTTTTAATTTCAACTCGATATCTCCACGTATTCCTGAAATAAAGGGTCTTGAGAGACAGACGAACGGACAACAAAGTGATCTTATTAGGGTACCGTTTTTTCCTTTTCAAGTACGGAACCTTAAAAATGAAAATAATATTCATTTTCATGACGCATGACGTAGTTTGAAACATACAGGAGCGAGCGCAGTCCGAGCCTTGTGTTTCGAGGACAGCGCAGAATGGAACGGTGACATTGTTTTGTTACGTAAACATGATTAACAGGGTGTTTCATAATTCAAATGCATTATTTATTTTTACCGAACTTATAATATTACTTAATTATTTTAAAATAAAAAATCGCGCCTGGAGGTAGTGTATGTCGGGTACATTAAGTGGGCCGCCTTTGTACGACGACTAAAATAGTACCGTGTATACATTACTCGTGAAGAATTCCGTGAATTGGAGAAAACCATATGAAAATCCGATCAGTGGTTTTGAGTTAATCACGTACAGACAGACATACTTTGGGACTTTGCTATGTAAGGGTGAAAAAATAAAGATACAGCTTCCTGGTGTAGGCAGGTCTGTGCGGACCGGTACTGATCGGTGCAGAGTTAACCAGCATAAAGAAACAGGTAAAACTATCCTTATTGACAACTATTTCCTCCAGTTCGTCGAACATATGGCTCGGTCCAGGTAGTCGGTACTGGTCGGCACCGACAAGTTTAAACCTGTTTCTTTATAACTGAGCGCATAAAACAACCTGGGAATATTATACCGGCACCGATCAGTACCGGTCCGCACAGACATGCCTGCACCGGGAACCTGTATTGCACCCTAATATGTAGTGATGATGATATTGACAGTGATAAAAGTTAGGGGTAAAATATTCTCTGTTTCAAACCTCACTCTCTAAACAAATCAAATCTTAAACAAATGCTTGGAAAATTTATAAGTAACTAGCTTTTGTCCGCGACTTCGTACTTGCATATCCTGTTTTTTCCCGTTCCCGTAGGGGTTTCGGTAAATCCTCTCTTAGTGCTTACCTAAACTCTCCAAGGAACCTACATGAATTTAATAAAATAATTAGGATTTCCAACCGGACTGGAAATTAATTATCCATTTATGCAAATTACTTTCTTGACATTCTCAAGAAGAACCGTGGCTCTTGCTAACAAATCTATTCTTAACCTAAAATACTGTTACCTTGCCTTACCAAGAAACAATATATAAATAGGCGTAGCTCATGAAACATTAATACTGCCGAGACTCTAAACGAGCCCCCACATCTCTTGTCTGTGGCTGCGAGGGAACCTCCACCATATGGTGACCTCCACCAATGATCGTTGAATTACCGTTATGGGGATTAACCCACGAATTAGTTCAAGGGATTTCCTCGGATTAACTGTTAAACTTAGGAGCGAGCGTGCTGGAGTTTATCGGATCATGTAGTATGTTTAATCGCGTTAACACGAAAACCGTGAAATTATGCCACAATATTACGAAGATTTCATATTTAAAAGAGACATTGCAAGATGTGACTGAGAGACGGAAAAAATACGACGCGGCAACACATCCAGACTCTACAGCAAGAGTAATATTATATTTATGAAAAAACACAGCAGATAACATAATTGCTTAACACACTGAATAAAACCAAATTTTCACGCCATCAATGTTGGAGACGACACTAAATCAAATAATCTTCAGCTGACAGGGAGTGCTCACACGGAATCCCACGATAATACGCTCAACCTTTGAGAAAAATATTATTCGATAATTCGGCGCGAATGGAAGAAAAAGTGTGGTACAATAAACAGGCGATATTCAAATGAGGCGCCCCCGAGGACGTCGCCGGGGACGCGGGCTGCGAGGCGGGGCGGAGGGGAGGGGGTTGGAGCGCGGGAAAACAATGATAATATTACAAACTTATTTAGATTGGGGCCACGAGGTGTGACTCACAGCGGCTTGTATTTGTCTTAATTGCAGTTCGGATTGCAGCTCGTTTTCAAGGTGGTCTTAGTAGTTGGACTAAATATATTAGAACTATTCGTAGAGACATTGTGTTATTCAGTAGTGTTCGTCTTTAGATAATATGATTATTACGAAAACAAGAATTATGAACAGTGTTTTCAAACAATAATTAATAACATTTGGTTTACTGAATCGAAATTAACGAACTTTTTAAACATAGAAACACGACATGAAAGACAAGAATAAAAACGTCTAAAAAGTTAAGCTTTGCAGTAGAAATTTCAATGGATCCAACGGATCGGATTGGTTCTAATAAGCAAACAAATTAACCTTTCCAGGTATTAAATTTAATACCTATCTACCTACCAAATTTAATACCATTTGTTATACTAGCATTATTCGGGTAACTGGTAGTTGGCCGAGTTGCCATGTGAAACCAATATTAGCGGCCATTACCGTCATCAAAACTCCTATCAATTACGTTCAATTGTTCACTAGATACTGTGCTGTTGATGCTTCATTGTAATTGATATTATTAGGTACGAGTAATAAGGATTTTAAATGAAAATGTAAGCTATCTTAATACTAAGCTGTCGGATTACAGAGATCCTTATAACTGTAGCAAAAGATTCAGCAGGATTTAAACCTGTACTTTTGGTAGCAAAACTGACAGGAAAATTGTAGAATAACTTATTATGATCCATTTTTTGACATTGTTTTGTCATTCATAGAGCTCTATTGTAACTGGTACTAACTGCCTCTAAAATATTAGAAAAGATGTTATTTATCTGCTAAACTCCAATTATCGTACTGTTTGACAGACGAAAAATATTTGATAGGTGTCCCATGTTTTTATTTGGCAAACATATAACCGTAAAAGAGACTCACAGAAAACTCAAAACAAACATGTTTTCCGTGGTAGTCGTCCACATACACTCTCCACTCGTACATAAGACACGTCGCTTGCGTACGCGAGCTCGCCCGTAACGCGGCCCCAGCGTTTTAGGGACAAGTAAATTCTGAAAAAATTGTGAGCACGAATGTAACCTTGAATATTTACGAGAAGCGACTCCCGAAAGGGTTGGACCGAGCGACGCTTCGGATAGGTGACGCCTTATGAAATTTTGCCTTTGTATCAAAATGTTCCGAGAAAATAGGGTCTATCAGCCGCGCGTGAACTTATTGCCACGAGTTTGTACCCGGCGCAGAGTAATGAGCGTCTGAAAATAATTAATAATTAACCTTTTATTTCACTCTTCAAATAGCGCTGCGTTATGAAACAAGAAATAAAGTTAAAACTTCCATCGCGCAGAAACATTTTTCACGCTTCTACAATTTCGCAATATTCTGTCGGTATTTAAGCAAACTTTAAGAAAAATAATTTTACAATCGAGACGGATCCCTCTTTTAAAGCTGGCTTTATACGGGAAACGTGTACGAAGTACAGTCAGCAAGTTGCTACGAGACGTTTGGGACTAATAAAATTATAAGAATAAAAAGTTGTTCATTGTAAGTGTAGGTAGCTATAACTCAATCGTGTGCGGCTGTGAGTTGTCTGAAGACTGAAGACAATCAACACTTGAAGATTACACACGTAACCGAGAAAAAATAGCGGAAAATAATAGAGGAATTTGTTCGGCTGGTCACGTGCGTGACACATTGATCTAGGAATATTGTATGCCCGAGCCGCTGGCGCCAGCTTTGTTACCAATGACTACGTCGATATGGAATTCTGGCTGAGAAATGGGTTTGAGATCCGTATTTGATTGTATTGTCGCTGTATGTACACGGTACCTGTTACAACAATTGATCCGACAGCAAGTTTCATTGTGAGATTTCAAATCGAATCCTTCTTTATTTATTTAAACTTTCTATCTTGTCGTACACAAATAAATAAACCACTTTGCAGCGTAAATTGCCCGTTAATTTTACACCGCACTAAACGACTCCTCAATGCAAGCACTAGTAAAAAATATTGTCCATTAAAGTCAGCACAAAGCCACTAAACAAACTAGCGTGGACGGTGGAGGTGCGAACGAAAGTTGACCGGCGACCGCACACTGCGTCGCGCGTCTCGATCTCACGACAAAATTTATACCTCCGCTGGGAAATTAATATCAGGTGTTAGGGGCTGAGCGACCAGCGCGGTGTGTGGCTGGCGGGGCGAGGTGTCGCCTTGAAGACCGCTGATGTCGTGTAATTAGATAAGTGGTGGCTATATCTTATACCTACATGACTTACCAATTATAATTAACTAGCTTTTGCCCGCGACTTTTTACGCGCATATCCCGTTTTTTTCCCGTTCCCGTGAAGCCTTCCTCATGGATGTGGCTATCATATACAAAAATTAATTTCCAAATACGCCTGGTAGTTCAAACAAGCTTTATAATAGTATTATAGATAGATTTATTGACACAGAATATTTTTACGGTGTGGTTTTTAAAATGATCGATTTAGGTAGTAGCAGTAGTGGTGGTCCAGTGGCAACGGTCACCGCAGCCCTGGATCGCAAAGGGCATTAGGAGGAACATGGGTGGGTTTTAGTCAGTAAGAGTCTGACACTCCCTTCTGCTTCACCCAGAGCGGGAGGAGTCATTTGATGATTTCCCATCCTTAAAAAAAAGGTCATGGATTCAAACTCACGAGGCAGTTTACTGTGTTATTATTTCCTCACCAATACTATTGAAACGAGTTCGTTAAGTGGATTACAACCTGATTTCTCTCACAGAAAGGAGGCCTGTGCCCCAGCAGAGAGAACATTGTAGAATGATAACATTGTTGCTATAAGTAATATATACACATTTTTTTTTATTAAAAAATTCTACGTTTTCAGCAGTCAATGTTCAAGAAAGCTGTCATAATCACTAATATTCAAAAGTGAACCACTTACTTTTTTGGAGTAATTTCAAGATGTATTTCTAATTTGATTACCTACAGTAGTACTTCTAATTTCCCTCGAGAAATATTTGCAACTAAAAAAAGATATCGTCTGAAAAATAAGTTTTAAAATTGGCCGAGCAACTTTAAATTCTGGCAAACATTTTGTTAAGCCGTGTTTGTGTACTTGTACTTACATGGAGTGTAGGATAGCCATGTGAGTGGAGCCAGGGCTGCGGAATTGGGGGGAAAGCTTATAAAAGCAGGTGTAAGTAACATTTGGCACACGCGGTATGAATACTTAATTGTAATTCGAGTTACGCGGCAATGTTTGCGTGATAACAAAGTGGATTAAGCTTTCCAAATTCCGTTAACGATATAAAATGTTTTCGAACAATCTCCGGGTACAATGAACACGTTGAATTGTGTACATATTTAAACTTTGAATAATTTATCGAGGTATGCCAGAAATGCCGCTGTCGAAATTAACAGATTACTGATGTGTAGGTAACTTTGGATACGCAATAAGGATTCTTTAAAACCAATTGCTACGCATTCTTTACCATCTTAAAACATTTTTTTACACTGACTTTGTTTTTCAGTGAAAATATGTGCCCCAACATACGACAAGCCGCCAGATTGCATTACAATTATCCTAACATGACAATGTGAGCGACAAATTATATTTCTGTTTGCGCGGCTGAGACGCCGCCCGGCGGGATTACCACGCGGGGCGACGCTGCGGCCTACGCCGAAACAAGTGACAGCTGCGCCTTTATTCCCCCAAATGATCAGTAATTCAGTTTTGAAATTCGTAAGCAAACAAATCTTCACGCCTCATCCCACAAGAGGACAGACTGCTTTAGGAACAATGGTAAAAATGTCGTTGTTACACAAATTAGATTTTTCTATTTATGTCCCCAATGTTTGTGTGAAGTGCACACTGTGCGCCGAAGTTCAATTGTAAATATTAATGTGTTAATCAATGCGGTCATACTCTCGATTGGATGAATTTTAACTGGAACAGATACATTATTCAGTTTCATTTTGTTGTAGCATTATTAAAGTGGTCTCTAAAGTAAATACGTAATTTCCACGAGGCAACTTGGGGAGATGTGAAGTGTATTTAGTGTGTGTTTTCTCGCTCAAGTCGTAAGAGTAGCGGAACTGTAGTTAGCGAGCTATCGCTACTTTGTACATCATTACAAAGTTTAAACGCGTCTTTGCTAAACGTATCATCTTCGATGTAGGTTAAATGCTTTCAGTTAGTTTATCAGGTAATTTCAAGAGCTATTTAAAGTTGTTGCGGTGAATATAAAATGATAAATAGGTATAGGCACCTTCTTAGTTTTTATCTCGTAATCATTAAATGATTAAGAGATAAAAACAACAGTAATAGAACAATAAATTTTTTATTGTTCTAATACTGTAGTACTATCAAATGTCATTTTATTTTTATACCGGAATAAACAGTTTATGTCACTCGGCGATAATTTTACAACTAAAATCAGATAACAATTAAACTTTAACAAACAAACTTTTTTACCTGTTTATATATAATATTATGCGGACCATACACGCTCAGGCAACTTTTACTGTTTACTTTAGATAACGCCCGATGTTTCTTTGGTGACAAAAATCATTATTCTTTGCAACTAACGGATTATTGACGAAAAGCCTATGATAGTTTCCATTAAATTATTTACTACTAAGGAGATCAATTAAGTATCTACCAATATCAACTATTCAAAACAGAAATGGACTGCAACCTCATGCTACACAACCTTGTCTTTTTATTGAAAACCAGCAACAATCTTAACAGACCTAAGAGAAAATGTTGGCGGCGAGACTTTGTGTGTAAAAAGTCATAATTCGATCTCTTATATCTCTTAAATCGGTCCAATATTGGAGGAGAAAACAGTTGAAAGCCAAACCTTCAATATGACTTTTTACATACAAAGTCTCTCCGCCAGCATTTCCTCTTAATCATAAAACAAACCATATGAAACCCAATTCAAGACAAACTGGCACACTGAACTAAATCAGCAAAAGCTTAACCTGGTAACATCGCAATCAGACTAATACCAGGAGATAATAAGTGGCGAGGCGGAAACGAAGTTAAATAATTAGTTGGCGCAAGAGCGCAAGAGGCGAGGGAGGCGCAGGAGACGCAAGGGGTGCAGTCGCATGATTGACAAACCGAGCAGCCGACGTAATTAGTTCACTGAATACACTTGATGCGCCGGCTGCTGTCACACCGATGTGTACGGGGGCGATTGATTGAGGGCGTATCATGAAAATAAAATAAATGATCGAAATCACCGATTTCACCTAATAAAATAAATATTGAACGTAGACAAATTTAACTAACCCAACACAACCCATATATGTACATATACTAATCGAGCAGATGTACCATCATCGTACTATGGAAAAAAGGATTGTTATTACCTACAGTTTTCCATTCTCGCCCACTTTTTATATACAAGGTGTTTCAGAACTGCGTGCTCATATTTTATTTTATCACAATGCATAGCTGGACGCTGAACTTTTTTTTAAATCTGTCACAAAAAACTAACAAACTGTCTGTTGCGGTAGGTGGCATTTATTTTAAATCAATCACAGATTGCAAGTCGGGATCAGACTGTATTTGACATATTTTTCAGGTGCTTCAACTCGAAGAAAGGCCTAAGACAAAATTGTAACAAAGCAGAAAAAAGCTTGTACTAAAGGCGCCAATCACAGACCAGAATGTTGGTTAGGAAGAAAAACTTGACAGGCTTTATTAAAACAAGTATTATCTTGGAAAAGATAATAATAATATACATATATAACCGATACTGGTGGGCTACTATTTTTATATTTTTAAATGATTTTTTTTATGTTTTAATTGAAATATTTAAAAATATAATTTATATGTAAAAAATTAATTAAACGAAATATAAATAAATTAAATATCTTGACTTGGCGAGTGAGGTTGTCGACAGGTAGGATGTGGATTCCGCAGTCAATTTATGATAGTCGTGTCAACCAATGGCTTAATAGCCACGAGCCTCGACCAGACAGCTGGACCAACGGCTTGATTTAGAAAGCGGTACTTCTGAACGCGGCTCGCATTGTTAGGAGGTTCCTCTCTCTGGAGCCCTGACCGCCCGGTAGCTTGTACAATGTTCCCGATACCGGTGGGCTATTATTTCAATATTTTTAAATGTTTTTATATTTGTTATTGAAATATTGAAATAGTAATTTATAGGCATATTTAAATGAATAAAGGAAATTATATTTCTTTTATTAAATAAAGCATTAGATATCACGCACTGTTTCGCAGACGGTTGATAGGTTGTGTGAATTAATATTATACTCTTGCGAGGA
The DNA here is from genome assembly GCA_947578705.1 of Lacanobia wlatinum. Taxonomy (NCBI): domain Eukaryota; kingdom Metazoa; phylum Arthropoda; class Insecta; order Lepidoptera; family Noctuidae; genus Lacanobia; species Lacanobia wlatinum. The sequence goes on from OX388026.1 coordinate 1,551,305, forward strand.
GAAGATTAAAAGGATGCAAATTACAATTCGGTGTGAAGGCAGCCCGTTTACTAGTGTGTTCGTATTCAACTAGCGCATTACACATACATGGAGTGCGGCATAAATCGCTCGCTTTGCATACATTGCCGGCTGAATGCGACGCTGTGTTTCCCTCGGCAGAGCGCGCGTTTTAATGCACGTCATCATATCGCATATGTACGCGTACTTCATTAGTTATATTCACTTGTAAAGAAGTTACAGGTAATTCTGTTCGCTTGTCTCCGGATAGCGATGTTGAGCTTAAACGGGAATTGATGTCGTACTGGATTTATAATTAATTAATTAATAAATGCATTGATTCGTGGTTATCCATTACTTAGGTAATTGATAATAATTACTACGCACGGTCATAATAATATGATATAATAAATTTTTATTATAAACAAACATGTTTCGGGAAACACCAAATTAGACCTAATTACCATTTCCTGTAGATAGTACGTTCTTTAGGGATCTGCACTTGGAGATCACAAAAAATACAAGACTCTCCTTCTACATCCAATGGCTTCAATTAATTTGAAATATGCTTCAATAGCAATCATTAACAGTTTTTAGGGTTCTGTACCCGAAGGGTAACCAGCGGAACCCGATTACTAAGCCGCCGTTGTCCGTCTGTCTGTCAGCGGGCTTTATCTCAAGAACCTTATTAAGTATACAGTTGAAATTAAAAAGAGAGTGTATTTCTATTGCCACTATAACAATAAAAATAAAAAAAATTGAAGGGTTTTGGTATTTCAGTTTCTGATACGGAAACGAGAGGGTCATGAGAGACCAACTTGTACTTTAGGTATTTCTCCTGTCTCGTGGGTGCGTTCACAAATATACAAACTCAGCAACAATAAATATACAAGCTCATACAAAAAACAGCATACCTGGAACAACCATAAAAAATAAAACGAAAAAAGTATATTTTGTTCCGTGCGGGAATCGAACCGTAGCGTAGCAGCCAATCCCTCAACAACTGCGCTGGCCGGCGGGCGTTTTTTTTTGGTTTTCAAATATCATCATTAGGTACGTTTATACGCCTGGAAAGGAGATATTCAGAATATTTGCACTAAAAATCAACCACTTAAAGAAATAATCTATAATCTAGAAGAGGTACTAAAGAAAGATTACCACTCTCAGTTAGTTTAAACACAATCTGAAACTAGACTTACAAAGGTACCTCAGTACTCAAATTAAATCAAAGCCACTCATCAAACTAACTCACAATCCGAGTACTTCTTCAATTTATCAAACTTCATGTTCATTTCAAAACGACACTAGTTCGTTGATTTTGTTCCAGTTCGTTACGAGGAAGTTTAGCCAAGTGCCTGAGTTCGTCAGTTCGTCACAGACATGATTAATCAAGGAGCGTGTGTGAAACAAAGGAGGTAGTCTCACTGATGTGTGCCTCTCATGTAATTATTCTATATTAGTTCATTTGGAGGCTGAGTGTGATGCCAGATATGTAATGTAATTGTCTGTTTCCTCACGTGTGTGTAAAGCCAGGATTGAGTTGATTTTAGGGTTTTGTTTGTTGTTAGCACACAAATCCAGATTGAAAAGACTTACTGAAAAAATGGACCGTAAAAATTCCTTCTTCAAAAAAGTGAAAATGCGCCAATAACGCGTAAAACAGTCGTCATCATCATCATATCAGCTGAAAGACGTCCACTGCTGGACATAGGCCTCCTCAAGCGTCGCCACAACGACCGGTCCTGTGTGTCTCGCATCCATCGGCTACCCGCGACCTTCACCAGGTCATAGGTCCACCTTGTGGGAGGCCTTCCAACGTTGCGTGTTCCGGGACGCAGTCGCCACTCCAGAACTTTTCGGCCCGGGTAAAGCAGTCAAGAGCTATTCCAAAATAACAATCTTGATCAAGAAGTAACGGTAACAATCATGCATCGCCATCAAGAAGTCACAAACTTAACCCTAAAAAGTTGGCACCTTCCAAACTTCCGGGCACAATCAAAGCGCGCCGCGATACATCAAACGAACGGCCCGCACTCAATAGCCGGCCACCTAAGTGCGGGCCGCGCCTCTAATGCTCGCCGGCGGATACTTCACCCATCTAAACTGCGGAACGCAACTATTCCCATGTGAGACCCTATCGGGTAAGGGAGTATTGATAAGCGGCAGCGGGACGATGCCATTGAAGACTCAACCGAATTAGTAGTAATGTCTCGATTGAAATGAAGATTATCCCAGCTGTCTATCATTAGTACTTTTACTTTAAGTTTTCGTCTGTCAAGCTTTAAAAATCTCGTCTTTAGTCGAGAAATTAATTATGTTGTAATCTTAATCACAATATAATTAATTTATGAGTAACTAGCTTCTGCCCACGACTTCGTCCGCGCACATCTTTTTTTTACCGTTCCCGTAAGAATTTTAGGAAATGCTCTCTTAGTATTCCCCTATACTCTCTAATCCTACATGCCAAATATCAGCCTCCTACGACCAGTAGTTTCGGCTTGCGTTGACTGTCAGTCCCTCAGTCACTCAATCAGTCAGTAACGGAAGAATTTTAAATATATTAATTGTTGATTGATGACACGAGGCCACAACCATGCTATTTAAAACATAGCAGTCACTTCTGATATCATACACCAAAACATTCTGCGTGCCCGCTTCCTCCCATCACTCAGTTCCCACCCTAACCCAAGACAATAAATGAATGGCAATCGCGAAGAGATTATAGCAATTGAGAAGGGCCGAAGTTGGGCGCTTACCACAACTTGTGCGACGTATCACTGCCCGGATTAGTGACGTGCCCAGTGTCGGCGCGTAGGGATGGGACACGTGTCGAATCAAGTGATTTATGATTGTGGTTACGATGAGACAACGTCGACATGGTTTGATGGTAATCGAAGACTTTCTAACTAGACTAGGGCCAAATACCAAAACATAAAATATGATACCAGACAGGCCGACCTTTTGTACAAGAATAAAAGATTTTTATTAAAATACTATGTAATATAATAGGTACTTTGTAATATAAGGAGTTGTCTACAAGCAAAGGGCAAGGTTTTTCTGAGACCTGTACTAATTTTCATTATCTAGTTGAAAATAAAATATATGAAAATGAAAGAGCTTGCCTTTTATTGTCATTCACCGTTGAGGAAAAGAATACTACGCTTTAATTCCTCTTATGGAATCGTTCGAAAGAGTCACCGCGGCTCTGGAACTGAAAGGACATTTAAAGGAACAAAAGTGAGTTTTATAGTCAGTAAAAGCCTGACACTCCCTTCTGATCTGCCCAGAGCAGGAGGAGACATTTGATGACATCCCATCCAAAACAAAGCTATTATTACTCAAAGTCCATTATTAAACAACTACACTAATAAATTTACGAAATTGTGTTCAATATTCCGGGCTTAAAATACAAGTTCTAATTAGTAATTCATGAATGTAAATCTCCGTACCTCAGTAATGTGTGAAACTTACATAGCGAGTAGAAAAGTTGCGTTAAACTCCAGCTATCCGCGAGGCCATCATGTAAATGTGATGAATGCATTCCACGCAGTAATAACTTCCAAACTTGTATAAAGCAAAAACTTAAAATGCAATTTCCTTTTATACAATTCGTTCTGCTTGTAACCCAAGAAAATAGTGAGACAATTTCTGAAATTGCGTAATCAGAGTTGTCGGGGCGAACGGACGCGGGACGGTCCGATGGCCGCTTTTACATAAATACTTATATACTAGTCGTTTTGGAGATAACGCAATAGTAGACACGCGAAAATAAGGTTGTGGAATCTTCGCGCATTTTGTGGAAAACTATATTTTATACGAGATATATCTTGTAGCAATATTGTATTCTTTGATATGTTACTAATATGGAATACCGAAGAAATAAATATGAAGGGTTTTTTCGTGGCGGTAAAATATTGTGTAACTTATTTGTACTTTGTTGAGGATGTGGTTACTGTTTTTAAACACAGAAGATTGCTTCTCCTCTTGAAAAATTATGAGAAGCTTCTGTATGTCACAAAATAGCTTTACAGCTATTATTTAAAAAATCTCACTGTTCAAACTTAGATGAAGTGAGGTGTCAACACATCCAAGGAAGGTGGAATGATAGTTCACTTCACGTTAGTTGTCCCAGTGACGTGTTTACTGCAATGCGATCTTGTAAACATCTCACCGTGCTAACTTGGATGAAGTGAACGTGAAGTGACCTGTCAATCCATACATCTAAGTTTTCACAGTGAGCCCTTGACGGAACAGACCGGCAGAATGAGCCAGCTGTTTAGCAAGTGAATCACTATACCACGCACACTGCATCATAAAACATCACTAACACGATACAGTAAAACATTATTATGATTCAGACAAAGCCTGTTGATGAGTAAGACCAACCCGTCTCAAGTAAGCCGGCACTTTCGCCCCAAACCATATAATGTAAATAATAACGTGGGCTTTACTAAATAGAGACGAGCCAAGAAATACTGTCGTCGCAAAAAATGCGTATCATAGTGTATCCTGGGGATCTCTACCCATGTTACAGTGGACGGACAGACGGACAGATTAACGTACACTGGCCGACAATGAGAGTCGCGGATGCTCGCCAGCTCTTTGACTATTAAAATGTAGTTCGGACAGTTGACTTTATAGTGGGCTTCTTTGAACAGTTTGGACTTGGATAATATGAAAACAATTGTTGTGGTAACCAGTGTAGTGCTTAGTTATGTAAAAGCGTTGCTTCCGGGTTAGACATTGGAAGGAGAACGTTTATTTTCCTATAAAGTGCACCTTAGCCGTAGGAGTAGTTAGTACACAAATTCATACTACTTTTACTTTCTTTGCGGTTGATTTTTAGGATTTTGTACCCGAAGGAAAACCAACGAAACCCTATTATTAGGATCGTCGTCCGTCCATCTGTATGTCAGCGGGATGTTTCTCAAGAACCGTAATAGGTAGATAATTCAAATTTTCACAGAGTATGTATTTCTATTGCCGCTATAACAAAAAATAATAAAAAGCTTTTTACAAAAAAATACAACTGACTTCCAAATAAAACAAACACCACAAAGTAAAAAAATAACTTTAATTTCGTAAGTCGGGGTTTTTGGTAGTTTCTTCGTATTTTGACACCGACTTCCGAAATTAAATTAAATTTTTACTTTGTAGTTTTTTTTTATTTGGAAGTCGGTTGATTTTTTTTTTAAAAGTGTTTTACTTTCACTTTTTAGTGGTACCCCACACCTAATCTTCTTCTTCTTATCGCGTGAATAGTAAAGTCTAAACGACCCCACACACCCCAGTGTCAGAGTTTCTAAACCGCCACCTAATAACACCACTGAAAAATCGCAGGAAAGCAAAATACGCAATTTCGTTTACTTGGATGACAAAAAACCGTCATCGTCGTCGTATATTTTGATTTAAAAGCCAAACTTCCAAACCGATTTCGATAAAATTTCTATGAGACCAATCGGGAAGTATATCCTTTCAGCTGAAGAATTTTTCAAATCGGTTCATAAATAACGGAGTTACTCATATGAGGTAACAAACAAAAAAAAAATACTACCTTATTGAGCACCTCCTCCTTTTTTTGAAGTCGGTTAAAAAATTAAATTAAAGAGGGCTCCCATACAAGAACCGTTTTTTTTTCGGTTTATGGCACGGAATCCTTCGTGTGAGAGTCCGATTCGAACTTTGCCGGTTTTCTTAGTTATCTTTGTTAAACCTAAACTTACATAATTATTTTGAAAATCATAGTCATCTTTGCAGTTCCCCCAAGGGTTTTGTTTTACCTCGTTGATCCTGGAGATATATTAATCAAGCATTGTAGAAATGTATGCTACTTACTACATTTAATTTTGACATCAGAATTTGAGATACTTATGAAATGAAACATCAAACACAAGCATGATTAAATTCCATTGCATCTCATACTTTTTATTAAGGGCCTTTTTGGTACAAATAATCTAAAAGAAAAATAAACAAAACATAGCAAAATACATTTATTTAGTACAAACTTAAGGCACTCAATACGTTTAGACGACAAGATAAAAAAATATACGTCGATATTTGGGTTGGTGCCAATGGAAACAATTAATGTCGAATTACATACAAGTTAAGTCAAGTTATTTGACATTTCAGTCTTAGTACTGAAATGTCAAATAGCTACCAGAAGACGTCGCGGCAGACCACGTCGAAGATGGGTTGAGAAGGACAAACAGACAGTAGTCAGTTCGATCAGTAGCCGTGGCTGGAGTCACTGGATGCTGCTGGGAGATACTTTTTCCAGCAGTGAGATGACAGGGCTGACAGAAACCAGTACCAATTTAAAAGAGGCCTGTAAGAGGCTTTTCAAATACTACACAAATAGGCTAAATTTATCGACTTTATTTACTCTGCGGCGCTATATTAATGAGTAGCACCGCGGGCGCCGCGACGTATGCGTTACACTATGTGCAAAGCGCAGTTGACTTGCTTGCAACTTGCAATAAAACTTGCCTCTGGGGAAGGAGCGCCTGTTAGGCGGCGGTGTAAGCGATGGGAGGTCGCGGTCCTTACTATCGGAAACATACCTAAACCCATCGAAAACATATTATTATGGTTAAGTCCTATACAAATCAATCTGCTGGCTGGGTTGAGTTCCGGTCTAACCGAATGCGAATGAGTACTAGTATTTTACATTGAGTACTAGTATTTTACATAGACCGACTGCCTTCCTGACCCCCAAAACCCAGGTGTTTCGGTATATTTTTTTTAAGGATGAGAAATCATCAAATGACTTCTCCCGCTCTGGGTGAAGCAGAAGGGAGTGTCAGACTCTTACTGATGAAAACCCAGCCATTTTCCTCCTAATGCCCTTTGTGTTCCAGGGCCGCGGTGACTCTTTCGAACAGATTTCGCTACTCGAACAGATTCCGCAACTCGAACAGATTCTGCAACACGGTATCCCATGGCTAGATTGGTGTCCGACTTCCTGGCTTCTGACTACTTGTAACGATGGTCAAATGATTTACAAATGACAGCCGGGATCAACAGCTTAACATACTTTATGAGGCTTAGAGGAGTCGGGATGTAATGGATGGTTAGACATCTAGACCTTGGAAAGCGTTGCTTAACCTTTGTTTCACCGTCGGGGAATATTTACTTCACTGTTTTGGGATTGAAGACACCGCAAACTTTTGAAATATAAACTTAAGCTTCCCTGTCTGGTTAGTCTAGCTAGCAGTTTGCTTGGACTTGTATGTCATAACAGACTTAATCATAACTGGAGTTATTTAGGCATGCAGGGCCTGCAGTGTCGACATAGATAACGTTCGCGTAGCGACTGAATTTGATTGTTAAGTCCTAACAGATCATACCATTGATTTTGACCGTGGAATGCGGTCGAGATTAACTGTGTACGGGTGACTAACGAATTCGTCACTAGGCGATCGGTAAGCATGTCGACACTTTCCGGCCAGGTGTGATGAGGTTATCCTACAGTGGAACTACCTTCTACAGGATGGTGCTAGGCTTCCTTAGGGTGGTCATCGAAGTCGCCCGCCGCTGCTGCCTCAGAGCGGCGCGAGGGGACATGAACTCAAAAGCGCTATGTGCACGCCTAACTTTGTGCGGGAAACTTCGCAGTCGCAAGGCACACCTCCCTAATTGGGTAAATATAGGAGGCGAGCAAAGTGCCCAATTTATAGATAATTTAGTGACGTTATTGATACCAGATGTCATGGTGTAAATAAGAGTTTTGAATTTGAGTGTGCTTCGTGGTTTTTTTAAACAACAACTTCATTACCCTTTTTATATGACCATACTAACAAGTTTCAAGCTAGAGTCCTCGTTTAATTGACGTGTCTATTCAGCAACAATTGTCAAATATTTATTCAATTCACAAAAAACTTACTACAAAGTATGAATCGAATGCTTACCAACCTTCGTACAAGCTCAGTACCTATCTAAATAAAAATCAGAACGAGTACAACAAATTCATAAGTTTATTTGTAAAAGTTTCGCCAATAAATTCCACATTGTAAAAGCCTATTGTATATTAAACAACTATTTTAGCGTCACAGGTAAACGCCGGAGTCGGGCCAACACTTAAAATTCAAACTCTTGGCTCCGAAACAAATCCTTTGACAACTGTTATTTGCTTTCGATGCATTCGAAAACGGTTCTTAATGCTTTGATCCGAAGGTCGTAGATGGTAGTAAACTGGGCATTTTAAAGTTTTACAAGCGTTTTTAATAATGTGCGGGACATGTAAATTCGGGTGAAGTTTTCCAATAAAAGTTGCATCGCTGTTGGAGTACACCGCGCTACGCCGTAGCACATCTGAATTGTGCTACGTGAGGCGTAGCAGGCTACGAGGCGCTACGCAGCGTAGCAGAAGTCAACTAGTCGTGTATGATTAAAAAAAATCCGTTTATTATTTAATTATAATTTATGTAGCTATCTTTGTGTTATAGGGTATGTGCACGGTCTTCTGGGGCCTGATATATTACGATAAGGTAAGCAAAAAAAACCTTTGTCTAAACTCTTAAAAAAACATCGACATATTATAGAAGAATGGTTTGTTCAGAAGGGTTGTGTCAGAAGGGTTTCCTTATAAACTTTGTTTAATAATTTTCTCACATTTAATTAGGATAATCAAAATAGTAGTAAGGAAGTGAGCGGCGAGGTAGCGAAGTGTTCGCTCTTTCAAGTAATAGCTGGTCGCGACGTAAACTTATTTGTATGTTAGAGCCTGTTACTGCACCTTGTACATCGTACTTGCACTTTATACGAGTTATGTGCTCCGAAGGGTAATGTGCTGGTAACGTTGAGAAACACGTAGTTTAAATAAAAAAACAAGCATTATAGATGATAACACTATCTAAAACCAGAAATAGTTTAGCAAGCAAAACCACCATTTGAACAAAATAAGATCAATGAAAATAGTGAGAAATCTTTTTTGTTGTTTTTACTGAAATACAAACATCAAGTTAGTTTTTCTAAAACAAACCATTATCAATTTGCTCCTAACTTACAAAATATTCCTTCTAACGAGTGTTTCAATCGCCAATATATCGCACATAAGGTTTTCAACAATGAAAATAAAATTTCATTCTGTGTAAGACACATTGCAGTCCGTAAGAAGTAAGTTCCGCGTTTGCAATGCACGTGCCTACTGCACGGAGCTGCGTTCAGACGCACTTGCTACCGACACTGTGCTAACAATAAGATCATATGTTAGTCAAAGGCTAGCCTATCATTAAACACAACATTAAAACAACTTAACTGACACAATATGCAGACACATCGTATAGAAAGAGCTTTGACTATTTGTAAATGCAAATAAAAAATAAGTATTTTAGTTATAGATAAACAATACGTTTCTTTTTTAAAGTGATTTCATTACAAAACAATGAATAAATCATGACGCTAAATATATGTATGTGCGTTCTGTCTCGAATAATTAAATGCTTTAATTACCTATATCAATATACAAAGAAAGAAGAATATGGCATTTGACGTAATGTAATAATACTTTTTTAAGACCCATACATTTGGCTGTTCTGTCTGTTCGATGACTTTGAGTGGCGCCCCTTAATTTGCTTAACTTATTCATAAATTACTTTATGATTTGCGGAAATTAAAAATGATGAATTACTTTTTCGTCATTCGTGAAGACCACCATCATTCGTCATAATTTACTTTTAATGAAACGGTTGTCACCATAATTATTACTTAATCAACAGCTACTTTTGTAATCCTGTCCTGTCATTATGAAATAAATGAAGTTTAGTTACAAAACTTGCCGTATGGTGTCGGCCGGTGCCGTATGGTGCCGTAAAAGAATAATACCATACCATCACTTCCCGTGGGTGTCGTAAGAGGCGACTAAGGGACTCGCCAGGCCAGAGAATGGGCAGCAGCGTTCTCTGTAAAACTCAACACCATACACTGCGATCGCCAACTCGCCTGCCAAGCGTGGCAATTACGTCAAACCCCCCCAAATGTTGGGGGAGGTCTATATCCAGCAGTGGACGTCTTTCGGCTGAATGAGTTACAACAACGTTAAATTCTCTTTAAAATGTAATACGAGTGCTATGCAAGTAACTGACCACTCACTACTCTAGCCAGTTACTTGCATAGCATTGCAAGTGTCTGCATGTGAAGGCAGCACGGCGTGGCGAGCGGGGCGCGCGCGGCGGCTGCGTGACTGGAGCCCGTAAGTATTGCTTTGACATAGTAGACGTAGATAAAGTGCCTCCGTACTTAAATAAACTCGCTCACTACTCATAACTAACCGCGAAACTGCTCATCCAAGTAGATGGTAATACAGACATCACGTAGCAAACAGCCGGGAGACTTCTGAATGTGAATATAAACCAGCTATTTACATAACAAACAAAAAACAATAACAAGAAACGAAGCTCTCAGACGAGATAAGCTCGACAGTATACTTAGTTAAAGACACAAACCCTTACTTAACCTTGTGTGGCGCCAATTATGTAGATGAACTCAAAAATGGCCCGCACACACACAGCGGCGCCACTCAATCGGCGATTCCACAAAAACTTTGAAAGTAATCATCATACAAACACCGCGTTATCTCCTCTCGGGGCGTCGCCGCGTAACATGGACGGAGACGATACAATTATCCTCGCGAAATTGTCTTTAGTTAGAGCGAATTACTCCGCCCTCCCATAAAGATTTAGTATAACGGTGGAAGCAGCCGTTTTCTTATCTTGCTCAAAAAAAACAGGATGGAGACAGTCTTATTATAAACAACTGTATTTTGTCGACACGTGTTTTTTTACGTAAATCGCACGGATTTAATTTGGCTGAAAACTATGAGTGGGTTCGGAGTGTGTTTTACCTCATATATAAGTACGTAGCCAATTTGTGAACGGTTTGGCAAAATCTCACAGAAAAATATAATATTAATTATTTGTGGGAAAGTTAACATACATTCCGAGCATTATTATAATCTATTATATTAGGCTCGACCTTTCAATGAGTCAAACAAAAAGGTTGATCATTTCTTGACATTCAATAATCAACCTTCCAGTGATACAAATCTCCCTATATTTAACTGTTTAAAAAATACAAAGCCGTTATTTTTTTCTTCTACTTTAATAATAGACCTTTTTTCTCAAAACTCTTGGCTATTTTTTTAAATTCCGGCAATTAGTCAAGGGCGAATCTTATGCAAATGACTTGTTAACTGTCAAGTTCCACAGTTAATTTAAAGGGCTGGTTCTGCGACGAAAGCAGGGGTTCACAACACTAATGCTGTTAACTCGTGTCTATGGCCACCCTTATTAATTGTCAGCTTATGTCTTATTAACAAGGAATTTAATTTTGTAACGGGTTGAAACTCTTTTACACTGAGTCTTTCCTTCAACATGGACCGATGTTACTTGAAACCTTTTCATCCGACTAAATAGCTTTCCTTTTTTAGCTATGAGGACCGTTGCCAAAAGATCGAGACTACATACAGTGGTAATCAAAGAAACTGCATCAAAGTCGAAGATAATTTTCAAACGTAAATATTTTTGGTAAATGTCAAGTTTTCTCAAATTAATTAATACAGTAGTAGACTGGTTGATAAATTTAAACGGTCTTGGTAATTTAATGCAGATTCTTTGAAAACCAGTGTAGTTTTGGTGTTTGACAACTCAATTTTTAAACGTCAATGTTCATAAAAGTCCAACGGGATTCATGATCAAATTGTGGCGATATGACGATAGCATCTTTAACAAAGCTACGCAGTAACCGTCACAATGTTTCCCAAGAAATGTAAAACTAAAAGATAAATATAAATATCTCAGGTAGGTCTTGAAGATCCGTCTCGAGGCCAGAAGAGCGCAAGTTCCGTTTTTTCCCTAAGTACCTACTGGCGGAGAGCGAGGGCAGCTGAGACGGGTGTTATTATAATCCGTCCGTCCGTCTGTCGCGCCTGACATGGGTTAAGCTCTGTACAGCTGATGTTTACACCCTAGCGTTTCTTTACTACCATTTATATTTTTTCCTTTAACAATGTGAAGTTTTTGATTGTTCTGCTACGGTCAAATTTGTTCAAGGCTTGTATTCATGCCAATGACCTTGTGCATATAAACGGAGCTATCTACTCCCTACGCGCCACTCTATACCCGCATTTTTAATTTTTTATAATGAAAATAATACATGTTTTTAAAAAGTAACAAAACTAAATCATTTTCGTTTGTTGCAAAGCAGTAAATATTTTTTTTATACTCTTTTGATAAAAAATTAAGCAGCAAAATGGTTTCTTCTCAAGGATTTTGAGGTGATTTGGTGTTTTTTTATTATTATGTGATACGAATAGACAAATTCTGGCTAAAACAAATTACGAATCATATCATGTGGATTACTAACTATTTTTTTCAGATGTAATTTCTCATCTGCACGCTGTTTTAAGCTTTTTTCGAGAGAGCAGCCTTAAAATTGTGATTAACGTCTTCGGTGTTCTTTTGTGGTTCTGATAGGACGATCAACTTTTATCAACGTACGTACATGTAATTTTATTTTATTCATTCACTTCCTGAGTTTTGTTTAGCTGTCATGCTGAACGCCGGCAAGATGGTCCGACACAATAAAGAAAACTGTTGGAAGCAGTATGTATAGAGTTGTCCACACTGCAGAAGACCTCTGGATTTGAAGACGCTGCGTATGTGGTCGCAATCATCAGCAATGAGGGAACAACAAAGAAGAAGAATGAAGTGTTACCATTTTTTTTTTACAGGAAGGAATAAGAGTTTTTGAAAAACTGGCCTATTGTGAGTCAGACTCGCATGCAAAGGGTTCCGAACCAATTTCAATTTTTTACATGTTATTTTAACACTTATTTGGTTTTCCTCTAATCTTAAGGTACAGTAGTTTCGGAGATAAGGGTTCTTTTTTGGTCTAATTTCTTGAATAACTTCAAACTATTTATTTTATAATTATGAAAAAAAAAATATAACTAAAACCCTCGAAGTAAGCCCTTTCATTTCATATATAGAGGTATGCGGAACAGAGAGTAAAGTCCCGCACACCCCCATTGTAAAGGGAGGATCCTCCTACCAGACAGTTGTTGTGTCTGGCGGGCAACTGCCCAATAGTTGATATTCGAGCTGATGTATATGTTGAAATCGCACAGTAAACTCTGCTTGCGCGATGCAGGATTTCAACCTGGTAGTTTGCTGCTAGTTGGATAGATGGCGTCGCGGTTCTTTTTGTTGTGATGTAGATTTGCTCCGTTGGTTTTTCTTGTGGCGACATTGATGCCGCTACATCACTCCCCTCCGGAGACCGGAGGTCGATAGTGGATGAGTCGTCCATGCATCTTAGGATGCTTGCCAGGCCAGTGGAAGGTTGGTTCCAGTTAGTCGGAACCGGAAGTCGCACAGTTCACGGTGAGTCGGAACTGTCTGTGGTGCCCCAGTGAGTCGGGGTGATGAAATCCCAGTGAGTCGGGATGATGCTGCAGGCTCCAGTGAGTCGGAGTGGTGCTGCTGCTGGCTCCAGTGAGTCCAAGCAGTGGTGTGCAACGTAGTGACGTGACTGCTGGGGTCAACCAGGAGAGGTTCTTCATGGCTCTGCATGTGACTGGCCGAAGGTGCAGTGTGCTAGCCAAGGTCGCTGATGAGAATGATAGAGGCTGAGAATACTGACCAGGAATGCGCGGTTGCTGCATGCTGGTGGTCAGGATACCCGTAGAAGTCATGGGTACTGACTGGCTGTATGACTCGCTGCTCGAAAGCTTGAGGTTACGATGAGGAAGTGATGATGACGTCACGCTGAAGTATTTGCACGAAGGCTGCACTGACGTTCAATGTCGAGGGTCACCAGTTTGGAGGTAATGCGGAACAGAGAGTAAAGTCCCGCAAACCTGCGTTGTAAAGGGAGGATCCTCCTACCAGACAGTTGTCGTATCTGGCGGGCAACTGCCCAATAGTTGATATTCGGGCTGATGTATACGTTGAAATCGCACAGTAAACTCTGCTTGCGCGATGCAGGATTTCAACTTGGTAGTTTGATGCTAGTTGGATAGATGGCGTCGCGGTTCTTTTTGTTGTGATGTAGATTTGCTCCGTTGGTTTTTCTTGTGGCGACATTGATGCCGCTACAGATACAATTTGAAAAAAAGCAATACAATTTGAAAAAAAAAAATACTTTCTAGTTTGACCCCCAATAGTGACCCCTGTATATAAAAAAATATTTACTTACGTAAAACGTCCGTGTTTGGGTCACAGAAGTACATATGTGTACCAAATTTCAACAGAATCGATCCAGTAGATCCGTAGAAAACTGGCTGTGACAGACGGACAGACAGACAGACACCCGAGTGATCCTATAAGGGTTCCGTTTTTTACGGATGTTCGCAAACCTAAAAACTAGTTTAAGTTAGGTGTGTATAAATCATGGACACGAAGAAAAACTTCGTCACAGATAACTCAAAATGTTCGTATTGAAACACACCACTGGAGCGTTACAAGCAACATTGATAACACTCTCGGAACGTGGCGTCACTCGTCATTTCAGTTCAGTAAACAATGTACCCGTTCAAGCATGCCATCACAAAAAATATTAAATACTCAAAACTATGCGGTTACTTCGAGTGTCAGTGATCATATTGATTTATATACAGACTATTCTAATCGTATTCATTAGCGCGAATTCGGTAAGAAAAAAACTTCTAAAAAAACCAAATATCAATAATCAAGGTGTACTCACTAAGAAAGGAAGAAAAATCCAGTTGACAAAAGATGGAAACTTTATAATATGTGGTATAGATTCACTAGAAGATGACTACTATGGTTGCCATTCATCTTACGAGGAATACGTTTATAAAACTGATAGTGTTGGTAAAATCGAAGAACTGAAGCAAGTTATGTCTGCAACCAAAGGTAGTGTAGTGCCACTGCAGAACAATGAAAAGCCCAAATCTATGTCAACCGCTGCTCTGATGGATACTCCTAAGTCTAAACCAATGGTCATGATAGTTTATTATGACAAACTGAAAACATCGAATCGTCAAACAATGTTTACTCCGAGAGCTTTTAGTATGCAGTCTGACCATGTTGACACTGTTATCACTAGTACAAAACGAGTAAGAACCACTAAGAGCAGTACCACACCAATATTTGCCACTAGCGCGGAAATGCGCAGTCCAACACCTACCAACAATGTTGTCAACGTAGCCCAACGCTTCAAGCCAACAAGCAAGATTTTAGTTATTCCTAAAAAAACTACGTCACCAACTAAATCAACCACGCGATGTAAAAAGAGAGTTATAAAATTGGGAATTCGAAGCAATAGTCCATCAGACATGGAAGCAACAAGAAATGGCAGTTGGTCCGCAGACACGCAACCTTACTTCACTCATCTGTTTAACTACTAAAGTGAAATATGCACATGTGCACAGAACAGATTTAAATGTAAACAAACGTTTGTTTGTAAATAATGTTCATGTTTTTTTGTACCATAGATAAAATAGAAGAATAGGGTTTAAATTATGGATTTATGTTGTCATGTTTTATTTTATCAGGGCGAGCGAAGTGAGCCCTAACACTATCCCACAATCTATGCATTCTTATAGTACACTTTACTGAGAAACTGTTACACCTTTAGGTTTGTGTTTTACATAGTAATTTTAATTCATATCAAACATTTAAAAACGTAAAAGATACAAACATTGTTTAACTAACGCTATCTGTCGAAAATTTTAAAACCAATAAAGCATGTGTAATATTTTATCAAACTTTTTTATAATTTATGTACACACATATACTTAAAAAAAATAATTTCATACAGACAAAACTGCACAAAGTTTCTGCTGAATTCAATAGAAATTTCTTCCAGCAGACCTGCGACAGAAGAGTGGGAAAAAAAATTAGACGCAGTGTGTAGAGAGATAGAGAAAAAAACTTAAAATAGACTATACTAACTTAACTATAATACGTTATTATCTTTTAATAAATATAAACTAAAATAAACATATACATACACAAATAGATTAATTTGGGTTAATCTATATATATAAAAGGCTTAAGGCCTGGTGAGAGTCGCGGGTAGCCGATGGATGCGAGACGCGCCGGTCGAAGTGGCGACGCTTGGGGGAGGCCTATGTCCAGCAGTGGACGTCTTTCGGCTGATATGATGATGATGATAAAAGGCTTTGTCCTGATTGAGGGATCAACGCACAGCCTAAACCGCTGGTCGTGGGAACGTGAAATTTGGAGGAAATGTTCCTTATATGGTGTAAATATCCAATAAGAAAGGATTTTTGAAAATTTATCTCCTAAGAGGGTGAAATAGGTTAGAAGTTTGTATGAAAAACCCTATTCATTGTGTAATTTTATTTGAAATTTGGTATAAATGTTAACCTAAGTAAATAATATTGTCACTATTACTTTTTCACAACTACCCCCAATAAGCGAATTGAGGGGTGTTAAACTTTGTATGGAAGAATCTTATTCCTTGGGCAAATTTACGAAAAACTTGGTGCAAATATTGTCGGAAGTAAATACTAGAGCTTGTCATTATTAGAGTTTTTTTAAATATCCCCAAAACACGATTTTGGTATATTCAAATTTGTAAGAATGTAAGATTCGTATTCCTTTGGGTAAACAAAATTGAAAGTTGGCACCTTAGTAAATAGATTGCTACAATTTTACACAGAGGGCTCCTTTGTAATGTGTACAAGGCTTGTCAAAGCATATTTTGTACCTAAATTAAACTGCATCGTAAAACGGGATGGCAACGTTTGTAAGGAACATTATTATTTTTCATATTTACATGAAACATGATCTACCAATGATACTTCATCTTTGATATAGGTACCTAAACAAACATCTATTGCAGCATTTTCTAAATTGCTACTTCTGAAGATTTCAACTATACGGGGGAATTTTTATTTAATATTTAAATCGGATTTAGAATTCTAAATTCAACTTTGTCTCCTTTTGTTTGTGAATATTGGCGATTGCTCAGTATTTTAACTAGACTACGGCAAAGCCAAAAGGAAGGGATTTTAGCAGTCTATGTATGTATGTATGTATGTATATAACTATGTTCCACTCTGGTGCCTAACCCACTGAACCGATTTTTATGATTGAGGTATCAATAGATTTGTAAAAACGTTCCGGGTGACATAGGCTATTTAAATTACTCCTAAATGTATTATGGTGGCCTTGACACGTAAATTTCTGTCGACGAAAAAAATAAATTTCAGATAATTATGACATGTTTGGTATCAAAAGAAAGGTCTTGACGAGCACATTACAAATATATGTATATCATATTGTCTCAGTAGACGTATATGTTTAATTTGCTAATAAACAAGTAAAAGCAAGCCTGCAGTTTGTACGGCGTGGCTGTACAATTAATAGTGAAAAATATGATCAAAATGATACCAACGCGAAGTTAATCAAAACTTTGAAATCTTTACAATTTTTACCCGACTACGGCAAAGCCAAAAGGAAGGGTAATGATTTTATTACCCGACTACGGCAAAGCCAAAAGGAAGGGTAATGATTTTAGCTGTCTATGTATGTATGTATGTATGTATATAACTATGTTCCACTCTAGCGCCTAAACCACTGAACCGATTTTTATGATTGAGGTATCAATATATTCTTAAAAACGTTCCGGGTGACATAGGTTATATAAATTATTCCTAAATCTATTATGGTGTACTTGACACGTAAATTTCTAACCACGAAAAAAATAAATTTCTGATAATTGTGACATGTTTGATATCAAAAGAAAGGTCTTGATGAGCACATTACAAATATGTATGTATATCATATTATCTAAGTAAACGAATATGTTTAAATTGCTAACAAACAAGTAAAATCAAGCCTGCACTTTATACGAGGTGGCTGTACAATTTAGTGAAAAACATGATCAAAGTGATACCAACGCGAAGTTAATCAAATGTTTGAAATCTTTACGATTTGTTATACTACTCGTTAGAAGAATAAAAAAAAATAGTTTAAAAAACTGTAACCCGACTACAGAAAAATAAAAGTGATCTGAAAAGTAAGAAACAAGAAAATATTTCAGAAACAAATTAAGAGAGGTACAAAAAAGGTCAAAGTAAAGCCGTGGTTGCATGCCTTTATAGTTTTATAGGTTTGCCAGGCACCCACGTGATATACAGGCATGCGACCACGGCTCACTTTGATTATTTTTTTTTATTTTATACTTTTCCGTTTTAAAATCGTTTCTATTTATAACTGCACGTCGCTATCATTTTAATTATGTACAACTAGCTATGCTCGCGACTTTGTTCGCGTGGATATGGGCGAAAAAATGTGATGGTGATGCATAGATAAGATGTAAAAATTTCTTTAGTTTTTTCTTGCTGTTTTCTGCATTTGCGGGTGACACTAAACCGTTCGTTGACTTTTTTGTTACGGTCGGGTGTCACCCCTTAACAGGGGACGCAATTAAATATGTCCGAGATGAGGTTTAAAAAATTTCGAAAAATGGCTTGTGACTTCCGTCCCCGCACAACGCATAAATATTTCGGGGTGCCCCAGGTGTCACCCATGCTTGCTACGCCACTGTGGCTGAAGTCGGTCTGTGGATGGTTGATCGTCTTATCTTCTCATACCAAGACTCTTGCGTGCCTCGGAAAGTACTTAAATCTGTTGGTCCCGCCTGTTCTTTGTAGACTTTGACAGTCGTTACGGATTGTCAGAAGCCAGAAAATCTGACACCAGTCTGGTAAAAAAGTACCGGGTCACCCAGTTATAGGGCTGTGGTATTCAGCTGGATCCAGTTTGTCTGGAAGCCGAACCTAATATATTTGGTAAAAGGTGGGACACATGATGAAGATTCAGAACATAGATAGATAACCAACACTTTATGTCTTGTCTTAAAAGTCGCGACGAACCTATCAGGGGGCTTTGCCCCTCACCTACGGGTGATAAACCGTTAAGGCCTGCGGATGACCTAATGTTGCCAGGTTTCCGCATAAAACCGGAAATTTGATTTTCACTGAAATTAAATGAGTCAAACTTCTTTAATATACAGTATGTTAAAGAACTCTGACTCATTTAATTTTGTTTATCTACACTAATATTATTAAGAGGAAAGATTTGTTTGTTTGAAATGAATAGGCTCCTCCGAAACTACTGGACCGATTTGAAAAATTCTTTCAGCAATGGATAGCTACATTATCAGGGAGTAACATAGGCTATATTTTATCCCCGTACTCCCACGGGAACGGGAAATGCACGGGTGAAACCGCGTGACGTCCACTAGTCTATTATAAGTTAAAACGGTTTAAGGTTGCAACTGGTCATAAATTCTGGATTTACTTACAATGCTACTTAATATTAGTCAGTAACATCAGGAGACTGTTCGCAAAATTACGTAGGGTTGGGGATACCAATCAGACTTATTATTATTATTTGAAAGATACAAAATCATAAGTAACATAAGTTGTCAGACTTTTCATCCCATTTAATATGGCTAATTATCAATATTGGTCTCTGAGAATCTCGGGGCTAAATGATAAAAACCACGCGAGTCGATCTTCTCGGTTAAACAACGCATGCTTAGACTCCTCCGTGCCTCGGAAAGCATGTTAAGCCGCTGGTCCCGCCTGTTATTTGAAGATTTTTGGCAGACGTTACGGATGGTCAGAAGCCAGAATATCTGACACCAGGTCTGCCAAGAAGTACCGCGTTACCCTGTTTCTGGGTTGTGGAGATCTGCCGCATCACGTAAATTACTGGTATTCAGCTGCGGATCGCTGGAAAAAGGCTGGATAGATATTATATGTACATATCTATCGGCTGTTCCATGCGACTTTCTAGTTTGAAGACCTGGCAAACTTATACGGGTCTATCTTTTAACAGCTTTAGCTTATTATAAGTTTGGTTACATGTGTTAGCAGACATGGGCGGGGGTCCTTCTTTCGCGAAGAACACCGCTAAATTGATATCAAATTAAGAATGCTATCCCTCGACCTTGAAGTTGATCTGGCAAAATATCAATTCGGTTACATATATCGATAAATCCCTTACGATAAGATAAGAAAATGCTTACTTTTCTTTTGCTATGTATCAAAAGTTTCACAAATAACTCCACAGTATGTAATGTTCTGGTGTTATTTCCATGAACTGGTAGTACTATTTTTGTTCAATAGATGGCGTTACGTGTGTGTATTTGCTTTACGTAATGAAAATTAATGTTAAATTCACAGATCTTTCGATAGAGCGAACCGATTCGGATGAAATGAAACCTTAATTTTGTACTTTGAGTTACAAAATTACAATTGATAAAAGTTATCTGCATTCGTTTTATAATTTCCACGTGTTTTGAGCAACTAAACAGACGAACGGTCAAAAAATTAAATGCTGGAAATGGTTTCTGTTAGTACCTATTCCTGGCTATTTTATTTTATTTTAATGTACAACAAGGACTCTTCTACAGATTCTACACAGATACTTATTCAGTAATACTCACTGTTGCTTGTTTGTTAACAATTTACACATATTTATTTACTTAGACAATACAAGATATGCACGTATTTGTAAAGTGCTCGTTAAGGGATTTCCTTTGATACCAAACATGTTATGATTATCTCAATTTAAGTTTTTTTTTCAGAGTCTGAAATTTACGTGTATTTTCTCGCATTTTAAATAAAGTGAAAATGTATACCTAGCCTATGTCACCCGCAAAGTTCTTACAAATCTATTGATACCTTATTCATCACAATCAGTTCAGTGGTTTAGTTCGGCGCTAGAGTGGAACATACACATATAGGTACATACATACATACATAGACAGCTAAAATCATAACCCTTTCTTTTGGATTTGCCGTAGTCGGGTAAAAAAACAAACGAAACCTGTTGACTACCGACTAGGTGTCGTGAAATGCGACACTGAGATAACGGCGCCGCAGCGCGCTTGCAATATACAACATGCATTTATACACGTTGCGTATGAGTTGCTATCACTTTTTGGGCAGGCGCACACTCGACGAATTTAAGCATTTGTAGCTATGGAACACAGTGAGAGGGTCGTTTTACGGGTCGAGGGGTTGCCAAGGGCAGGGTCGTGACCGCTCACCACGTGCCATCACGGGGACGAAGCGACATCAGAGACGAAAGCATGGCGTGATTTATTTCGACGCTAACACCATCTATCGAGCTTCGAAAAAATTCGAAACATAAATATTTCGCTTTATGTATTTTTCTTCTAACGAGTAGTTCGTAAAGATTTCAAACATTTGATTAACTTCGCGTTGGTATCACTTTGATCATGTTTTTCACTAAATTGTACAGCCACCTCGTATAAAGTGCAGGCTTGATTTTACTTGTTTGTTAGCAATTTAAACATATTCGTTTACTTAGATAATATGATATACATACATATTTGTAATGTGCTCATCAAGACCTTTCTTTTGATATCAAACATGTCACAATTATCAGAAATTTATTTTTTTCGTGGTTAGAAATTTACGTGTCAAGTACACCATAATAGATTTAGGAATAATTTATATAACCTATGTCACCCGGAACGTTTTTAAGAATATATTGATACCTCAATCATAAAAATCGGTTCAGTGGTTTAGGCGCTAGAGTGGAACATAGTTATATACATACATACATACATACATAGACAGCTAAAATCATTACCCTTCCTTTTGGCTTTGCCGTAGTCGGGTAAAAATAAAAGTGATCTGAAAAGTAAGAAACAAGAAAATATTTCAGAAACAAATCAAGACAGGTACAAAAATGGTCAAAGTAAAGCCGTGGTCGCATGCCTGTATATCATAGGGTGCCTGGCACACCTATAAAACTATTAATATAGTTTTAAACTATATATTAAAGAGTAACTATTTAATTTAGTTACTTACTAACTAGTTAAATTATAAAATAAAAAAAAGAACACAAATCAACTACCAAGTCTTGTTAACTAGTAATTTACCATGTTCTCTAAGTTTGATAGAAAATTGAATAACCGAAAAATCTTTATTGCGAACTAAGTGTAGGTACAGGACACATGTTAACAAAAATAAGTAAGTTTTCTAGAACTTAGTTGCCTGTTTAGGCATTGCAATTGAAATGGAAATACATATTTTTACATTGAATATTGTAGACAACTTACGTAATAGTAGCATTTTTCATAAATTTTACATTACATCATTCTAATTTACACATATCATCTCACACTAAGTATTACAATCTATTTTATATTAGGTATAATTTATTTTTCTTCGAACAAATCTGTTCAACCGCAAAACCTCTTGTTTTTTCTCCTATAACTTGTGTATTTTGCATCAAAAAATTGCTGGACTTTTAAACAAGTCGGATCTTTAACTATGTGCATCCAGGAATTGTCAAGCGAGCAAACATAGATGTTACATGCGAATATAAAGAATTGCCGGATATCATGAAGTTCTCTTTAGCGGGAATGCACTTTTGAACTAAGGCAACAAGAGTTGATTAAATGTATGTACAGACCCCCCAGCTTTACAGATTTTAATACATTTTATGAAAATTTTGATGCCAATTTGAAGAAAATATGTATTTTAAACTTTTTTACAAAACAATACAACCGACTTCTAAATAAAAACACTTTAAAATTTAAAAAGTTGTTTGGTTTTGTTTCTTCGTTTTTTGACATCGACTTCCGAAATTAAAATTATTTTATACTTTCTAGTATTTTTACTTTACACATTTAAGTGGTGATTCTCCACAAATAAATTCATATTCACATTTATTTACTACTTATTATTTTTTTTGCAGTATGCAGCATTGTGGATACTACTTTATAGTTTTGGCATCAATCCTTCTTTTTCTCCCAAATTTAACCTCATTTGTTTGAACCGAAAAATAATTGTATCTTGTGAATTGAATGGAGTACATCTTTATTGTATTTAAAAAATATAGTGAAATCCATTGAAGTTATTCAAGTTACGTTTTACAAATAGTGTTTTTAGTTCCGAGTTAAACTGTGACGTAAAATTAGTGATGTTCTCAAGATTTTAGCTTAGCATACCAATAGAATAACGATACCGATTGAAAAAGACAACGGTATCGGTCCACGGTTCACCAACTAACGTAAGAAAGTTTCTGATTGTGAGCATATTAAGTCTAGTCCGAGTTCTCATAAAGTACGCGAGCAAGAGTATTATATATAGTTTATTGTACACCAAAATTAAATACATTATAGAAACCTTAAACTAAAAAATATACAAATGGCGGCCTTATCGCATTCCGCGATCTCTTCCAGGCAACCTGGAAGCGTATTCGTTGTAGCCGCCGGTCCCCAGGACACACGCATCATTTATGCATCATTAATGCCGCATCATTTATGCAATTTTGTAGTTAGAGACGCTTCTAGGCCGTTTTTCTGTTTACAACCACTATTTGAGATCCTGAAGCACGTTTATTCTCCAAAAGTATCGTTAATTAATTTACAACTGTGCCTAAGTTACTTTTTGGATTTTTAAACTTATATTACCGGCTGTTCAACAATTCACCGACACGATGTAGTTTTTTTCAAGTTTTTTTTATGTGTCTGTTTTATACTATTTCAAAATCATAAAAATTAGTATACATTTCACACGTATAATAATTTGGCGAAGACATTTTTTATTTCGCTACAACTATTAAAACTCTGTACAAAGACGGACTTAATGCCGTAGGCATTTTCTACCAGTCGACCTTAGGGTGGTGCAGAGACAGCATGGTAGGTGCAACATAAAGAAAACACAAACACAAGTAAAAATAAAAAATCTATAGTAAATACATAGATACGTCATACACATAACCAACATTAACAACGTTAATAAGAAAACACAAATTCAACGAATCAGCGCTGTAATGATTCTTCCAACTTCTTGCGGATATGCTCACGTGCCTTCACCTTAGTAGACAACTTACTGATTGCCGTTCAGATGTTCAGAAGGGAGCGCATTCCAAAGGAAGATCGCCTGGACAAAGAAAGTGGAATGGATAAACTCAGAGCTTGTTGGTAGAGCAAAGATTTTTACTGTGGGCGCAGCGAAGGAATTGAATTTGTGAAGTTAGAGAAGAAGGATTATTAAGAAAAGAAAACTGACTAGGCAAGGCCCTCAGCGCTCTGCGCTGGCGAATGGGTAACCATTTTAATAGTGATCGATGTGCGGATACGTGACAATACTTACGAAGGTTGAAGACGAATTGAATGCAGTTATTTAGAAGCCGGTCAAGTTTACTGAGGAGATTTGTATTCAGGTCATAGTACCACACATTACCATAGTCAACTGTGGACCTGCTTCCGCCAGTCAAGACCGGTGTAGACAAGCAGACCAAAATCCTTAATCTTGGAGCCAAACGGAATGACTGTACTAGTAAAAAATTACGGGTGGTACAGTTAAGCCATTCAGTTTTCTCAAGCTATGAGGACTCCCAACTATTATAGCCTGACACTTTAAAGGGTTAACTGGCACCCCGAATTCATCTGACCAGTTCTTAATCAAACTCAAATCCTGGTTGAGCTCCTCGATCGCATCCGATCAGTAGTCAACACTTGCCTAACAATAGGCTGTAGGTCGTCAGCATAGAGATGATACGCACACTGAAGCTGAGTAGTTATAAGATTAATAAAAATTGAGAATAAAAGAGGAGATAAAATACCGCCTTGAGGAACGCCAGCTGCAAGGTCACACCACCCAGACAAAGAGTCTCCATCAAGAACCGGCTGCTGACGCCCCCGAAGATAAGAGGAAAGCTATTCCACTACCTTGAGAGAGACCATAAGATATGATAGGATAGCTATGAGAACTTCGTGACTGACATTATTAAATGCGTTGAAGAAGTCGATCACCACCAAAGCAGTAACTTTAGTGTCTTCTATTTCCCGCCTAATATCTTCGGTCACTTTAAGGAGAGCTGCCTCGGTACTGTGCTCGGGCTTGAAACCAGATTAAAATGGGCTGATGAGGCAGTTGCGGTAGATATAATTGGTAAACTATTTATGAACACAGGCCTCGAGCACTTTGCACAGAAAAGGCAGGTTGGAAATTGGACGAAAGTGACTGGGAAGAGTGGGATTGGGAATCTTAGGCAGGGGCTTGACATGAGCTTTACGCTACAGGGAAGGAAACGTAGCAGAGTAAAAAACAGTTAAAGATGTAGGATATGGCAAGAAGAAGTTGATCCATAGAAACGATCATATGACGAGTGATGTCATCACAGCCCACGGCTTTGGATTTAATGTATAGGATGATCTTATTATCTCTCTGATATCAACTAGGGAGAAAATAAAGGAGGCAATATTGGGACGCTTCAGACTAGCAAGGTAGTCAATAGTTTGACATTTGATTAGACTAACCAACATAAAGGCAGTCGAGAAATAGTGGTTTAGAAGCCAAGCTAATTGTGTTAGGAAGGTCTAAATGCCTCGATTTGCCGGTACCTAGAGTTCTAAGAAATTTCCAGATATCGGCAGAAGAAGAAGAAGTCAAATTGCCATTCGAATTTCCCTATTCACCCATGGTGCAGGTGGGCGCTTCAACTTGACTCTCCTGACAGGAGCATATGCATCACACAAACTGGTGACAAAATTGTTGAAGACGCAAAGTTTGTCATCAACTGTTGCAGCTTCTTGCAAGAGTGTCCAGTCAATGTTGGATGCATCTTTTTAGAGCTACTCTCTATTCATCCGTGCAAAAGCACGCCTGTTCTGGAACGTGGGTTTGGGTTTAGGAGGTTTGAGGAGATAGGACAAGTAAATAAGGTCATGATGGGAAAAGCCAGGAGCATCAAGTCAACCGTGTGAGGAAAATAGGGAAAGATTAGATGCGAGGATCAGGTCAAGCCAAGTATCATCACCTATTTTATTATGATCAGTGGGTAGGAGAGGCAGTACATGAAGACCGGCTGACTCGACATGTTGCAGGAGTGTACGGGATCGAGGGGAGTTCTGGGCAAGGAGGTTGGTGTTAAAATCCCTCATGATGTGCATATTCTGCATACCCATTCACATCTACCAACCCCTTCTCAGCTTACTGGCGTGAAGTGCTGTAACTGTAAACTGGTGTAAACCATAAATAGTCATACTATTCCAACAATCACGGTCCAATTGCTGGACCGTGATTGTCGTAATTGAAGAGCCGCTGCCAATGACTTATGAGTTTATGACTGCTTAAAGTCTGACACGCTATTGGAAGTAAAACTTTGAGTACTCAGAATGAGTAGCGAAGAAGTTACTGAAAATGGAATAGTCACATACACCGTTAAATTTTGATCGTTTTAATCCCGTAGAGGGTCGATACGGTACATGAAACACTGTCGATTTGTAAAGGTAAAATAAAAAAATACAATACATTTATCTAAATCTCGAATTAATATACGCATTTACGAAAGTAATTTCTTTAGGTAAACGAGTCAATGACCTTTTAGGTAGCTGTCGGTCGTTGCGTACTAACTACCTACAGGTCATTGAACTCGCCCCGCTGACGTTTACTTAAAGAAATTAATTTCGTACATGCGTAAACTAATTCGAGTTAAAAAAAAGTACTGTAACGGACTACCAACGCCATCTAGTGTTGCATGCGTGTAACACTACCCGTCGTCGGCGATAATGAGCACAGAGTGTGGATCGGCGCCGCTCGTGAATCTTCGCATCACAACCACACGAGTATGTGTAGATATTGTGCACACATACAGCCTTGGCTGACTTTAAAAAGAGCGACGCCTTGGAACATTTTATCATTCGACTAGCTAGAGGAACAGAGTTCGGTAGCCACGCAGCCAATTCTGAGCCTAAGTAAGACTAATTCCTGTTCAATAGCCTAGCGGTCTTCAGGAATTAGCCAGCTAGGGAGGTTTGACGGGCGATAGCCACGCAGTCCCTTTCACTCCTCACTTTAGGGTTGCCATTTTATAATTGTAACTGTACCATAGTTGCCAGTTGCTTGAAGAAATTCGACGGAGTGAGAGACTATAACTAAGTCGAAGAATTTATAAACAGTATTACAGTATACAAAAAAGTCGAACATATCTCCGATGAAGACGCGTTGGAAGGCTTGCCATTATTACTGAATGGCATGGCAGCAACATGGTGGCACGGTTTGAAAAGCGACATCAAGAAATGGAACAACGCTTTAGATGCAATACGTTCGGCATTTGCACCAAAGAAACAGCCTCACGATATTTATTTGGAGTTGTTTGGGAAAAAGCAAACCACTGAAACCATAGACGAATTTGTTTGTGAAAAACGTGCTCTTCTCTCCCAATTACCTTCAAAACGCAACAGAGAGGAGGAACATCTGGATTTCGTGTACGGCCTACTAAAACTAAGCATAAAAAGGAGGTTGCCAGATCCGATGTCAAGTCGTTCGCCGAGTTACTTGAAAAAGTACGCCACTTAGAAAACTTGGAACAAGAATCGCAGGCGAGTACTAGTTCTTCAGCAACAGAACGTTTTTCTAAAAAGCTGCCTAAACGCTGCGCGTACTGCGGGAAAAAGAGACATATTATTGAAGAATGCCGGAAACGTTTAGCGGAATCAAAAAATCAAGCAACAACAGACACTAAAGCCACGGAGACCTCAACAGTGTCCTGCTATGGATGTGGGGAACCAGGAGTTTTTCGAAGTGGTTGTGTGAAATGTAAAAATAAGGAAACCCCACCTAAACCAGTAGCGTTTTACACAATTGACAGTACCGAATTAGTGGAGGATCGTGCAAAAATACCAACAATAGAAATTGCTTATAAACGTGAAAGAGGTTATGCCTATATCGACACAGCAGCAAGAACCAGTGTGGCAAGTACTTAACTGTATAAGTTAATGATAAGAAATGGTGAAATATTCAACACAAAAACTGCCGACACAATCTTGGCTGATGGATCTATGCAAACCCGCCAATTACTTACTACAACCATAAACATTACTATGGGTAAACGTAAACTACCAATAACGTTTACAATCATACCTGATGCAACTGATAATCGCACACTACTTGGCATTGATTTCTTAGAAGCTGCGGAAATAATGCTCAATATACCCCAACGAGTTTGGTACTTCATAGACAAACCTTATGAAGAGTACAGCTTCCTACAATTAAGGAATGAGAAGATACCCTTGAAGGCAACTGAAGATTTATCCTTTGAAACAGGTCAGTCATCTCCAGAATCCCTATCAAGCTTCATGCAGTGGGCCAGAGATTTGAATATTATGATCTCCCCACTTCCACAAACGCCATCACCGATGAACAATTTTGAAGACAGTCCACCGCCAAAGAAAATACCAAAGTGGAAACTTCAGAAAATTGACACACCGCCTCGCCCTGTTCGTCCTCGTGAGCCAGCAGATGAAGAATCTCGCAAAGATCCTCATGTAAATTATGTCCCAATAAACAAAATGTCATTCTGTTCTTTTGATATTTTATTACAACCCGGAGAAGGAAAATTACTATCTGAAGGTGAAAAGTCACTAATTAATAACTTGCTAACTACGTACAGTGACGTATTTAATAAAAATACAAATCAACATCATTCATATTACACAGAATAGACACAGGTACTCATTCACCTATAGCCTTTAAACCATACAGACTATCACCTTGTAGACAACAACAATTGAGACAAAAACTCGATGAAATGTTAAGCAACGATATTATAGAAGAATGCGATTCACCCTGGTCAGCTCCTGTAATTATGGTGCCAAAAGGTACAGATGATATTCGAGTCTGTATTGACTATCGGCGACTGAATGAAATAACTAAACCAGATAGATACCCTTTACCACGAATTGATGACCTGCTACATCAAGCAAAAGCAATGCCATACATGTCTACAATTGACCTTCAATCTGGTTACCATCAAATTGCCGTTCATCCTGATGACCAAGACAAAACTAGTTTTGTTTCACAATTTGGAACGTTTCGTTTCAAACGAATGCCATTTGGACTACGGAACGCGCCCGAGACGTTCCAAAGACTAATGGATAAACTCATCCGAAGTTTACGAACGAAATATGTTTTGTCTTATTTGGACGATTTAATTTTACGATCTGTCACTTTGACACAACACATGACAGATTTGGAAGAAATATTCGAAAAATTAAGAGAATATAATCTAAAAGCTAATAGGAAAAAATGCAAATTTATATGCTCCGAAGTAAAGTATTTGGGACACCTCATAGTCCCAGAAGGGATTAAAACAGATCCGGAAAAGGTTTCGGCTATTGCAAGTTTACCAAAACCAAGAAATTTAAAACAATTGCAAACATTCCTACAAACTGCTTCTTGGTATCGAAGATTTATTTACAATTTCGCAGACATAGCTCGACCATTAACAAACTTAACTAAAAAGAAATCAAGTTGGCAGTGGCAAAACGAACAACAAGTAGCCTTTGAAAAGCTGAAAGTTGCGTTAACAACAGCCCCTGTGTTGAGACAAGCAAATTGTGATACTCCTTTTACAATTAAAACAGATGCAAGTCAATATGCAGTAGGTGCAGTTTTAGTGCAGGGGGAGGGCGAAAACGAACATCCTGTTTAATATGCAAGCAGACTTCTCACACCTGCAGAATGCAATTACACTGTAACAGAAAAAGAAGCCTTAGCTATTGTGTGGGCTGTTTCAAGATTTCGTGGCTACATTGAAGGTACAGAATTCATCACAATTACTGACCACCAGCCACTAAAGTGGTTAGTGAATTTGAAAACACCAACTGGTCGCCTGGCCCGTTGGGCACTACAACTCCAACCCTACAACTTCAAAATTCATTATACTCCGGGACGAACCAATGTTGTAGCAGACACCTTGTCGAGACCGCCATGCTTACATGATGTTGAAGAATGTACTTTATGCCATATATAAATTGAATTACCAAAGTACAGTGAAAAGCAAATTCGTGAAGAACAATTTAAAGATGATGAACTTAAAGTAATAATAAATGCTCTTGAAGAAGAGAATGAGACAGAAAATTATATAGAATGGTCTAAAAAAGGTTATTTACTTCACAAAAATGTATTATATCGCTTTACACCAGATCAAGAAGATGACAATGCAAAATTACTTACACCTTTACAAGAAAGACAAAATATATTAAAAGCACATCATGATGATCCCACAGCTGGTCACTTAGGAATAGAACGCACAATTAAACGTATTACATCAAAATTCTACTGGAAAGGACTAAGAAAGGATGTAATTAAGTATGTGAAGACATGCGAAGAATGTCAAAAATATAAACCATCAAATAGGAAACCAGCAGGGTTATATCAGTCAACAGCAAATAATCACAGATTCGAAGTTCTTTCTATAGATCTTTTTGGACCTTTACCTAAAGCAATAACTGGGGAAAAATGGATCTTTATTGTTGAAGACACAGCTTCCCGATGGGTTGAACTTTTTGCTATTAAGGAAGCCACAGCTGAAACATGTGCATTGACACTTTTGCATGAAATATTTCTACGCTATGGTTTGACTGAAAGAAACTTATAAGTGACAATGGAGTACAATTCATATCAGCAATAATGCAAAAACTTACTTATTGTCTTGAAATACAACACATTCTGACACCTGTATATCATCCAGAACCAAATGTTGTTGAAAGAAAAAACAGAGATATGAAAACTGAAATTGCAATAATGGTGAAAAACCAACACCATAAATGGCCAAGTACATTACCAGCTATCAGATTCGCAATGAACTCAGCTGTATGTCAATCAACAGGATTTTCACCGTATTATTTAACATTTGGACGTGAATTAAGAACCACATATGATCTAACTCATGACTTCAGTACAGTCTTAAAACAGTGAACATTTATATCTCAAATTACACCAACTTTAAAGCAGTTAGCAGAAGACTTATTAATTGCAAAGGAAAACATAGAAATTATGCAAGATAATAATCGCCAACGCACAAACCAAAGAAGAGGGAGCTCTTCTTTGGTTTGTGCGTTGGCGATTATTATCCAAAGAAGCCATCTGATGCTGGTACTTCGTCGGGACGACTATAAAATACCAGAGGGGGAGAATGTAACGGACTACCAACGCCATCTAGTGTTGCATGCGTGTAACACTACCCGTCGTCGGCGATAACGAGCACAGAGTGTGGATCGGCGCCGCTCGTGAATCTTCGCATCACAACCACACGAGTATGTGTAGATATTGTGCACACATACAGCCTTGGCTGACTTTAAAAGGAGCGACGCCTTGGAACATTTTATCATTCGACTAGCTAGAGGAACAGAGTTCGGTAGCCACGCAGCCAATTCTGAGCCTAAGTAAGACTAGTTCCTGTTCGATAGCCTAGCGGTCTTCAGGAATTAGCCAGCTAGGGAGGTTTGACGGGCGATAGCCACGCAGTCCCTTTTACTCCTCACTTTAGGGATGCCATTTTATTAATTGTAACTGTACCATAGTTGCCAGTATTAATTAATAAATGTATGACTAAACGTCAACGGGGCCTTTTATTCCACCAGCAACCCTAAAGTACTTTATTTTTTAATTTTATCTTTACAAATTGATAGTATTTCATGTCGCGAATCGACCCTCCACGGGCTTAAAACGATCAAAATTTAACGGTGTATAAATGTGATACTGGTGCTCGAAACAATGTAATCTCACTAGACGACTTAAAATTAACTGTTAATGATGTTAACCCTAAGTGGTCTGAGACAAATTGTCTTTCAGAAGCATTTGGACGAGGCCGTTGCCGGTTTTGGTAAACAGATCTACTAAAAACCGGACAGTCATTTAAAGTAATATGTACATACTTTGTAGTAGTAGGTTGAATAAAGACCATGTGTTTTATGATTTAATTACAAATATATAGTTATTA
Source organism: Lacanobia wlatinum (assembly GCA_947578705.1). Classification (NCBI taxonomy): domain Eukaryota; kingdom Metazoa; phylum Arthropoda; class Insecta; order Lepidoptera; family Noctuidae; genus Lacanobia; species Lacanobia wlatinum. The sequence goes on from OX388026.1 coordinate 1,583,077, forward strand.
GATTTTTCCCTATACTTGTAGTATAAAACAGTAATACTTGCCAAATTTCATAGTTCTAAGTCAACGGAAAATACCCTATAAATTTTGATTCCTTTGAAAGTGCCGAAACATACGTTTTTTTGCGGCATAAACGGCCCTATCTTATTTTACGTAATATCTTTTTTTAACTTAGAAGTTTTGTTTTTCACAGCTTCAAGGGACTGTAAACCTGAATATATATATATAGGTATACATATAGTATATATAGGTTTTAATTTCAACTTGATGTTTTCACGCGTTCCCGAGATAAAGGGTCTTGATTGACAGACGGACGGACGGACAGCAAAGTGTTCCTATAAGGGTTCCGTTTTTTTCCTTATGAGGTACGGAAACAGAACCTTAAAAAGCAACAAATACTAAAGTAAGTTTTATGTTTGTTTTAGAATATTGTAAGTAGGTTAAGTTGATCTGAATATAGGCTATTTTTAACCGACTTCAAAATAAAAGGAGGTTCTCAGTTCGATCACTATGTTTGTATGTATGTTTCGATTATAGTTAGTATATAAAATCGATTTAGTGATTTAGGCGTCAAAGCGTAACAAACAAGCAAACTAAATCAATTTCGCAGTTATAGTAACATAGTAAGGATTATAAGGATCGGTCCACGTCTGGCGAATGCACCGCTCGCAAGCTACGAGCTTGCATTTCAAGTTCGTGTACCGTTCCAGCGCCGCACGCGCAGCATCTTCGCGTCAGTTTCGTGCCATGCGTGAACGGCGTGCTTCCCGCGCGCATACTCCCCACGCGCTGCACGTACTTCATCCCGCCCGCTCACCCGAGATTCACAACTTAGATTATACAGCAGAAAACGAACGGAACAGCATGGGTGCGACCTGCGCGCGTGGGAGGCGCACTGTGCAAGCCTTGTATGAGTTAAGAAAACCAAACCAAACCAATGAAATAATAGCGCGCGTGCAGCGCACGAGCAACTCGAGAGCGGGTCGCGAGCGCGCATTCGCCACACATGTAGACACACCCTAAGGTTTTTAATCCGGATGGATTTTAGTCAGTAAGAGTTTGACATTCCCTTCTGCTCCGCTCAGAGCGGGGGGAGTCATTTAATTATGTCTCATACTTAAAAAAAAAGGTTCACTTCACTCGGATCATTCAAAGATTGAAGTCCATTCGCCCGCGTCCACCACAGAATACGGTGTTACTACAATCCGTGTTTAACCGTTTAAATATATTGCTCTGGAAACATAAAATCATCATTATCATCTACAGTAGTTGTTGTTATTGTAGTTGTTGTTAACTTTGTTGTTCCTTGGTTTCGAAATCTTGGCGACCGCAGTTTCTGTTGCACACGAAATTGTCGTAGTTTGTTTGGGTCAACAGGATCTTGAGGATCGTTCGGGTCTTTCCAGCTAAATTTGGAGCATATAGCAAATTCACAGAATGTGTAACCTTCACTTGAAACAGGCTTGGGTTCTGGTGAGTAGAAAGGATGAGTGCTTCGAGTAATAAGCAGTTTCTTCCCTTGTCTCGCAAAAATATTTTGTTTTGAAAACCTTCTGAGGTCGCTTTGAGGCTCTTTAGTACATGCTTTCATTGTAACTGATGAACCATTAGACGAGATTTGTAGAAGTCTTCCTTCTGACTGGTTCATACCATGTGACGTAACCCTAGATACATTCGCAACATCTTGTGCCGCTGAACTTTGTGATACTCCATCTCGAATACTATATACACTTTCAGATTTTACAGTCACGGATGATTGAACGTGAAACAAAGCATTTAAAGATACCTGGTTCTGAGTTGCGACAGTCCGAGATGAAGAGGCCACTACTTGAGGTGATCTTGTGCTTTGCTCCATTATATTTCGAAGAGGGATAGTAGAAAAGGAGGAGGAGTTAAAATTTCGAGTTATATTCTTATGGTGATCTATTCTACTTTGAGTCATCATTCCAGCTGATAGCGTTTTTACAGACACACTCACGGGAGCTTTCACAGCTGTCAGCTTTTTCTGTGTAATTTTATCCTGCACCAAATGAGCATCAGTTTTGCTGGATTTTGAAGTAAGATGTATCAACAGGTCAGTCGATGGTTCAGCAACTGTTTGGTTTAAAATGATCTCCTCAGGCTGCAATGGCTGAGATACCTCACAGTTGTTGTTCGGTGAGGTTACTATACCACATGAAGGTCTCGGTTTGTTGACAGTATCGGGATGGGTTGCGTCAGGTGGCGCGCTATGCAACGGGTTCGACACACCGACGTCTGATATTCGATCTGCTTGAAACCGGAACGAAGCCAACTTCACTGAGGATAACTCTATAGCAATTACGATGTAGAATAAAATAACATACATTTTTTATAAAAATATGAAGATGTAAGTAACGAAGATTGAGAACGGAGGTAATAAAATTTTCAACCAGGTTGTTTTGATTCAGAGTGGTTTCTATTTGAAGCGTGATATTATTTTAAAACTTTGTTTGTATTATGCTGTTTTTATAATTGTGTGGTATATGAGCGAGTTTCATTTCATTGACAGATTTAGTGAATGTTCACACTTTTTGCCTACGTTAATAAACCCACGAATGACAAAGCCACAGTTGGTAACTTCTGTGAACTTTGACCTTACCCAAAATTACTTACGTGTAGGTTACATAGTACAACCCCTAGCAAAAGATCTTAAAATGTAAAGTATTTGTCTTTCACAAATACACTTACCGTAAACCCACCATTTTATTTTGTGAAAGTGAATATCAAGAGCAAGAGAATGATTGAGTTGATTTCTGCAGCTTAATCATTGTTAAGGTTCCACACACACAATGGAAACAACCTTTTAGAATCAGTCGTGAGTCTGTTTGTCCGTCTATCACAGCCTACTTGCTCCGAATTACCGATTCACTCTACGACTTCATCCCACCGGCCCCCTTCTACCATCGGACATCCAGACGCACTGCATCTTACCATCCCTACCTTGTTGCTATTCCACTAACTCGCACTAAGCGTTTCCAAACGTCTTTTATAATGCGCACAGCAAAGGAGTGGAACTCTCTGCCTGCGTCCGTGTTTCCAAACGCTTACAACCCTAATCTCTTCAAAGTTAGAGTGAACAGGCTCCTTCTGGGTAAGCTCGCTCCATCGTAGACTTTGTCTCGGTCATCTGTGACCTAGACTAGAGTCAAGAGCAAACCCATTACAAATAAAAAAATAAAAAAAAGTAGATATTTATATAAAAATCAATAGCCGAAATGTATGTACGCGCATAACTTGAGAACGATTTTACCTATTAATCCTCTCTTATGGTAAACACCAACGACTGGACCTGGCAACACTGAACACAAGAAATCCATTTAGGTTTTTTTTAATGGCGTTATTGTATTTCCCTTATAAGCTAATTACAATAACGCCATTAAAAAAACCTAAATGGATTTCTTAGGGAATACGATTATGTAGTAGGAAACAGCGTCAACTTCTATGGGAACACAGACTTAATCCATCGCATGAAAGCAAATATAAATTTAAAAATTACTCCCAGCGATTTAAAAATAGTGAAATTAACTCAAAAAACACAAAATAACTTTTTTATCAACACTTCACTTAATGAATCGAAGGCATCCTGGCAAGTAATCAACAATAAAATATGTACTAAAGAACCCATTTCTCAGATAAAAATTAACAATACAATTATTAGTTACCCAAAGGACATTGCAGACGCATTCAATAATTATTTCATTAATCTAGTTAAAAACTCATCCAAAGCCTCAGTCGACACAAGTAGTTTACGCGTAAACCCTAATACAACGTTTATGACTCCAGTTATACCGCAAGACGTAGTCAGTACCCTGACTACGTCTTGCGGTATAAGGACGTTGAAAAATAAAAATAGCGTCGGATATGACGAAATAGCAACTAAAGTTATAAAGTTTGTATCAAATAATATAAGCATACATATTTGTCATGTTATTAACTTAGCCATCAGCACCGGTGTATTTCCGGACGCTTTAAAAACTGTCATAGTTAAACCGCTACATAAAAAGAATTGCAAAGAAGATATAGCTAACTATAGGCCGATAGCATTGATTCCTGTGTTTTCCAAAGTTATAGAAAGGGTTATCTATGAATTAATTAACAAATTTTTGACAAAATATGACATCCTATGTAGTGAACAAGCAGGTTTCAGAAAGAATAAAAGTATTAATACAGCACTGTATGACTTATTACACGAAGTTATGATAAACGATGATAAAAAGAACCCTGTCTGTGCTATTTTTACAGACATGACTTTTGACTGTGTCAATCATGATATTTAAATAAGCAAACTTAATAAATACGGTATAAGGGGTAATGTGTTAAATCTCCTAAAATCTTACCTTAGTAACCGCACACAGTATACCGTGATATCCAGAATTTGTCTTAAGTCAAAATGTGAACAGAAATATCAATCTGAGGGTAAAATAGTCAAATTTGGTGTACCACAGGGTAGTGTATTAGGTCCTCCAATATTTTTGCTGTATATAAATGATTTGCCTCAACAAATTCGACATCCTATAGTTTTATTTGCCGATGACAGCACAGCACTTATAAAATGTAATGATATTAGTGATTATGAAGAGGACATCAACAATAGTCTTAGAAATATAACTGACTAGTGGACGTCACGCGGTTTCACCCGCGTAGTTCCCGTTCCCGTGGGAGCACGGGGATAAAATATCGCCTATGTTACTCCCTGATAATGTAGCTATCCATTGCTAAAAGAATTTCAAATTGGTTCAGTAGTTTCGGAGCCTATTCATTTCAAACAAACAAACAAATCTTTCCTCTTTATAATATTGGTGTAGATTGGCTTGATAAAAATAATTTGGTAATAAATTTGGTAAAGACATAATGCATTTTCATCAACGTACAATTCCACCAAACGTTAACGTAAACTATAACGGACAGACGATTCAAAAAACGAAGGTCGCGAAATTTCTAGGAATCCTTATAGACGATCAATTAACATGGAAACCTCAAGCAGAAGAGATCTGTAAAAAATTGAGTACTGCTGCTTATGCCCTATTTAATTTGAAAAAAAAAGTTGACATTAAGACAGTTGTTGCATACCATGGCTTAGTCGCATCGGTCTTGAGGTTTGAAGTAATTGGCGCAGCCGCGGGGCACACAATGTAATTGCTTTAGAATTAAGTTCCTTTTTATTTGTGTTCCCGTCTTTTTACATTGTGTGTGTTTGTGTGTGCCAAATAAACTAGTTTTCTTTCTTTCTTTCTTTCTTCTTTCTAATTTTCTGGGGTAATAGTACTTTATGAGATACCATATTTAAAGCCCAAAAACGCTGTATAAGAGCCATGTGTGGTATAAAACCAAGAAATAGCTGTGAACCCTACTTCAAGTCGTTAAAAATTCTTACGTTTCCGTCATTGTATATTTTAGAAATGGCAATTTTTGTTAAAAGCAACATAAAGCTATTTGCTAAGGTCTCAGACACCAAGAAAGGTCCCGTTAGAAGTCAATACAAAAATCTTTTAACTGTCAGCAGCTACAAAACTGCACTTCTTAGAAAAAGTGTTCTTTGCATGGGTCCAATTATATTTAATTAACTACCGGACAACATAAAAAATGACACCCTTCAACAATTTAAATTTTAACCTAACAGCTGGAATGTAAAACTATGTACTGTATTCGCAATAAAGATTGAAATTGAAATTGAAGGCATAATTGACTCAAAAATGTTACTATACAATAAGTGATTTTTTGAATGACCCTTGAACCATGACCATGAACATTGTATTATTGACATGAAGTATTATTGACATTAATTATAATTGACATTAAGTAGCTATTATTGACATTTTAATTTGAAATTATTATATTAATTATTTTATTAGTTTTCCTTATTAATGTATTGAAGTTTAAAATTTAATTTTGAAATTATTATATGGGTATCATTTAAGCTATCACCAATTTAATTAGTTTTGTGTTTCTTAAATAAAAGGGTTTGTCCTCCAAATAGTAGATCTGTCACCAAAATGTAGTCACCAAACAATATAAAATCAATTCCACAATAAATCACCTAAAATCATGGAGATATAGGGTCTAGTACCAAATAAATGTTTTTGTATGTATTATAATAGGTTTGTCCTAATAAGTATTTAAGCAAACTAATTTAAAGACATCACCAATAAATCATAATATTATGTCACTAGAAAATTTCATAAAGTTCCAAAAAAATTTAGGGTTGTTATCATCATCGTTTCAACCTTTTGGTTGAAACGATGGTGGAGTCTAGCATAATGTTATAAACGCATATGGTTTATAAAAAAATAACCACGAAGGGGATGGCGGGGTCTATTCGCTCGCTTCGCTCGCTCACTCGACCCCGCCATCCCCTTCTAACCTAACCTGTCCGAGTCGGGGTGTCCCAAGTCCAGAGCTTGCTTTGGTCGCTCTTGCATAACTCCGACTTATGCCAAAACATATTAGACTAAACGATAGTTATGCTAACCTTTTTGAATGACTTGCATTACCTTCACCACTACTTGATGCCATAATCAAAAATAAACATTTAAGAAATTAACTAAAACAACAAATTATCCACAACGATAATAAAATGCACCTACAACAATGAACGTGAAATCGCGAATGAAGTAAACTTGCATCTCTCTCGCACGCCGCCCGCGTCGCGCATCGTGTGATCGAACCTTTAAGTTACCTACAACCCATCGTTGAGGCCGGATTGGTCAATTTTTAAAGCGCGCCAATTTGTCTCCGCCCCTTTGATCATTTTTTCATTAAAATTATAAATTGATGTATTAAATTGGTAACGAATACTATTAATTTAATATCTGAACGAAATAAAATGTTACTACTGTATTGGTGACAAAATATCAAATAAAAAGGAGTCGCAGTCAGGGATCGATAATCGATTTATTTGGTGACAGATCTACCATTCTGAGCACAGAGCTATTATTTAAGTAACAAAACTGTTATTATAAGAACGAAGTTTATATTCATGTAATGCAATATAATTTTATTGGTTATCGATCTCTTATTTTACACATATATTAACATTAATTTGATAATTCATACCTGGGAACAATTTTTGTTTATTTGAGAACGAAAATATTTCGTGGCGATAGATCTATTTATTAGGTGATACAACTTGATGACAAATATAAATTTTGGTGATAGAAAATATAGTTCCTTATTATATTAATTATTTTACTAGTGTTCCAACTGTATTTAAATTTGAAACTTATCTTTGAAATTATTAAATCTATTTGGTGTTCCTTAGTATTTAAATTTGAAACTTAATTTGTTAAATTTTGCATGCCAATACTCAGGCAGAATGTGCACGGGCCAATATATATTTTTCTTTTACCAACTTTTGTTAAATACCCACATTCTTTGCGAATAAATGATTTGATTTGATTTGATTTGAGAACACTCCAGACTGACGAGAAGATCACAGAACATGAGGAGGAATTGAGTAGGTTGTGATGGAGAATTATAGGATTGTCTGAAGTACGAAGAGAGGAGGAGGACACAATAATTCTCAAATCCGGCAATCTGCTCTATTTCCGGGAGGGTGACCAGAAGTCCCAGGGTGGTGTCGCGTTCATCGTTCACAGAACCAATGTAGTGAGCATCGAGAGTGTGTCGACCAGGGTGGCGTACCTGATATTTAGAATATCATCAAGATATTCGTTGAAGGTCGTGCAGGTTTACGCCCCAACTTCGACACACCCCGACGACGAAATAGAGACCATGTATGAGGATATATCCAGAGCCATACATGGTCATAAAACTCACTTCACCATGGTCATGGGGGACTTCAACGCGAAACTGGGCAAACGAGACGGTGAAAAGCTGCGAGTGGGGCAATTTGGATTTGGACGTCGGAACCACCGGGGACACTTACTGGCTAGTTTTATGGAGAAAGAGGGCCTCTATATGATGAACCCTTCCTTCAGAAAGCGTGAGCACAGGAAGTTGAACTAGCAGAGCCCAGACGGTGTAACTAAAAATGAGATTGACTTCATCGTGTCGAAGAAGAAGCAAATATTCAATGATGTCTCTGTGATCAACGCGGTGAAAATCGGAAGTGATCACCGCATGGTAAGAGGCACATTGAATCTAAATATCAAGCTAGAAAGATCTCGACTGATGAGGTCTACGCTCCGTCCAGCACAGATCCAGATCCAGAATTCCGAGAGCTTTCAGCTCGAACTTCAGAATCGTTTCGAGTGCCTGAGAGCGCCGTAGATGATTGCAACGATGATTTCGTGGAAACTGTCCATACGGTTGGGTCTAAGTCATTCAAGACTCACCGTACAGATAGGAAAAAAGGCTCTCAGATCCTACTTTTAAACTCATGAAGGAGAGGCGGGAGATGATTCTGCAGTCTTCAGAAGATGAGTGCACAGCTCAATAGATGGATCTCTATGTCCTTGAAAAGCGACCACCGCCGCTTTAATACTGAAAAGATTAAAGACGCGATAGAGCGGAATAAGGGATCCCGGGACTTTGCTAGAGATCTGTCTATTGCGTAGAGCCAGCTCATGAAACTGAAGACCGCTGATGGCAGAGCCATATCCGTCAATGTCTAAACCCGATACGAATCTAGCTAACGACTCAAGAGCTAGACTGACTCGGCACCATACTGAGGACATCCCAGACGTCAGCCTGTTTGATTAGGACGGCTCAGAAGCAGCTTAAAAACAACATGGCGTCGGGTGAGGACGGAATTACGACCGAACTCCTGAAGGCGTGCGCAAGACCGGTCCTTAAGGCCCTTCAGGAACTGTTCAATTCCGTCATACTCGAGGGGAAAACGCCACAGGTATGGAGTAGAGGTGTGGTGGTACTCTTCTTTAAGAAGGGCGACAATGCCCTGCTTAAGAACTATAGGCCCATCTCACTTCCAAACCACGTCTACAAGCTGTTTTCCAGAGTCATCACGAACCGTCTCGCACGCAGGTTTGACGACCTCCAGCCTCCCGAACAAGCCGGATTCCGAAAAGGCCTCAGCACCGTCGACCACATACATACGGTCCGTCAGGTTATACAGAAGACCGAAGAGTATAATCTGCCCCTCTGCTTAGCGTTTGTGGACTATGAAAATGCCTTTGATTCGATCGAGACTTGGGCTATGCTACAGCCTCTCCAACGATGCCAGATCGACTATCGGTACATCGAGGTGCTGAAAGGTTTGTACAAAAACGCTACCATGTCAGTCCGACTTCTGGATCAGACCTCGAAACCAGCTATCCTCCTGCAGCGGGGTGTGAGGCAGGGAGGCGTCATTTCTCCGAAACTGTTTACAACCACAATGTCTTCAAGGTTTTGGACTGGAGAAGGCTAGGCATTAATGTCAATGGCGAGTACATCAGTCACTTTCGATTTGCCGATGATATAGTCGTCATGGCTGAGACTACGGAGGACCTCAGTACAATGCTCGATGACCTCAGTAGAGCTTCCGAAAGAGTGGGTTTCAAAATGAACATGGGCAAAACCAAGATCATGGTAAATACCCATGTAGCACCCACTCCCATCATGATCGGAAACTCTATATTCGAAGTTGTAGACGAGTACGTCTACCTAGGATAAACGGTCCAGCTAGGTAGGGCCAACTTCGAGAAAGAGGTCAACAGTCGAATCCGACTCGGCTGGGCAGCGTTCGGGAAGTTGTGTGGTATCTTCTCGTCCCACATACCACAGTATCTCAAGACGAAAGTCTATGATCAATGCGTGTTGCCAGTTATGACATATGGAACTGAAACGTGGTCGCTCACAATGGGCCTCATCAGAAGGCTCAAAGTCGCTCAAAGGGCAATGGAGAGGGCAATGCTTGGAGTTTCCTTCCGTGACCTAATCAGGAATGATGATATCCGCAAGAGAACCAAGGTTACTGTCATAGCCCGAAGGATCGCCAAACTAAAGTGGCAGTGGGCAGGGCACATTGCTCGCAGAACAGATGGTCGATGGGGCCGAAAAGTTCTGGAGTAGCGACCGCGTACTGGAAGACGCAACGTTGGAAGGCCTCCCACACGGTGGACCGATGACCTGGTGAAGGTCGCGGGTAGCCGATGACTGCAAGACGCACAGGACTGGTCGTTGTGGCGACGCTTGGGGGAGGCCTATGTCCAGCAGTGGACGTCTGTCGGTTGATATGATGATGATGATGAATCCTCTCTTAGTGCTTCCCTACAAAGTGTAGGGAAGCAACAATTTAAGCTGAATTTTAGCGAAATAAAAAATGGTAAAAAAATGGGATTTAGTCGTTCGTTTAGTATAATCTTATTTAGTATTACATAATATTTTAATCTAATTGTCATCTTAAATAATTGACACTAAGCCGAATACATTCAACAAAAAAAATTAAAACCCCGGACAAAATAAAAAAATAGTTTAAAAAACTGTTACCCGACTACAGAAAAATAAAAGTGATCTGAAACAAATTCAGAGAGGTACAAAAATGCGACCACGGCTTTACTTTGACCATTTTTGTACCTCTCTTGATTTGTTTCTGAAATATTTTCTTGTTCCATACTTTTCAGATCACTTTTATTTTTTTTGTAGTCGGGTTACAGTTTTTTAAACATTTTTTTTTATTTTCTGTTTGATGTGTTTGAATAAAATTTCTCAGTAGTTTTAATTCTTAATAGTCGGGACTACTTACACTTATTCAGCTCCATTCGCGTTTCGCTGAACGATTCTAGTCACACTTATACGGTTCTGCTTCTATCAGCCGCGTACAGCGTCGTAAGTATGAGAAAGGCTCTGAATACGCGGCGAAGACGGTCAGATGTCTGTGACTACCGCAGGACCACCGACGCCAATCGCTTCCATTTTTGGTAAATAATTAGTACTTAATTGGTACTAATATTAGTACTCGAACAAAAAAATTGGTACCTTCGCAGTTTTCTAAAAATCAACTTTGAAGGTGGTCTGGCGGTGGTCACGCTATTTATTCATTTAGTATTGTGCTCTTAAAATGGTCATTTCTATAAGCGATATTTTTATCGTTTGGCTTCTTGCAGAATAAATAGATAAAATGAAACGTAAAAAATTAAAACGCAAACGACAGTGGGTCGACCCAGTACAGGTATAGTTCTAGAGCTAGATCGAAGGATTGAGAATTTATCTCTCTCTGACAATTCTAAAGACTTTGACCGATAAAACTAGAAGTATAATGCACATATTAATAGAAATATTTTTTCTTGGCAATATGTCCGAAGAGATTACTTTTCGATCTAGCTCTTGGACTATATCTACCTTAAAAATTGAACTCATTATATCTTCTATACTAAGACCCGATTAAATCTGTGACTTGGCGAAAACTTGCGACTAAATTTAAGAGAGAAAACAGATCTTCGCTAGGTGCCCTAGCTTTTGAGATTCAAATGGACCAAGCTGGGGTAGGCGCACCCCGGCCACCTATAAACCCTTATACTTTTGAACCAGTGACCGACTAATTCTGATATTTGGCGACTAATTAGCGACATTTTTTTATACTATCACAATTAAAATCCCTGATGGTGGCCACGCCTAACGGTGGACGCAGGGCCGTGCGGGCTCGGCGCCGTGCTCGCGCACCGGGACGTGAACGGCCGGGAGCGCCCAATCGCGTTCGCTTCACGACCACTGACGGCAAGTGAAAAGAACTAAAGCCAAATTCACAAAGAGGCGACGGCTATTATATTTGGTGTGAAATATTTTCACCAATACCTTTATGGCCGTCAAGAGCCTTTTATTTTGAAGACGGATCATAAATAAGCCTTTGCTATCAATTTTTGGCAAACGTAATCTTATATCTGTCACGGCCGCCCTGTGTCTACAGAGGTATGCAATTTTAGGCGCATACAACTATACGGTACAGTACGTAGATGCTAAAAATAATCAAATAGCAGATTATTTTTCTCGGTCCCCGTTATCAGTAGCGGCCAGTGATAACGATAAGCAAGAGGACGGGTCCTCAAAGTACTTTTTTTTCTTAGACGCCAGCGTAGAACCGGTTTTGTTCGATGATATTAGACGGGCGACTGCTGCCGGCAATGTATTGAAAACAGTTATAAAATATATGAATAATGGTTGGCCCAGGAAAATACAATGCAAATCCATATCGCCGTACTTTCATTGCAAAACAGATTTAGAAGTTATCGATGGTTGTTTGTTTCACGGTCATAGGATAGTAATTCCGGCAATTTATAGGGACAATGTGTTAAAAGAATTGCATTCGGCACATTTTGGAATTGTTAAGACCAAGAGTGCAGCTCGGAGTCGAATGTGGTGGCCGGGGATCGATGCCGATATTGAGCGATGGGTGGGGGCGTACGCCGCGTGCGCCAGCGTACGCTCTGCGCCGCCGCGCGCGCCGCCCGCTCCCTGGCCGCGCCCCCCCTCCGCCTGGCACCGTACACATATTGATTATATGCCTATAGGGCAGGCAGTGTACCTTATTGTAGTTGATGCGTATTCCAAATGGCTAGAATGTGTTCATATGGATCGAGGCACTTCAACTAATGTTCTTATTCAAAAATTAAAAGATATGTTTTCTAGATTCGGTGTGCCTTATGTTATTGTATCAGATAATGATGTAAAAATTAGCTCAGCGAAATTTCATACGTTTTGTCGAGTGAATGGAATTGAATATTTAAGTTCACCTATCTATCACCCTGCTAGTAATGGGCAAGCAGAAAACTCTGTTAAAACTTGCAAAAAAATGATAAAATGCATGTTCGCTGAAGATAGACTATGTCATAAAGATATTCAGGAAAAATTACAGGGTTTTCTGTTTTATCTTCTATCCATATAATAAAATCGTAGACTAACCGTGTCTGTACATTGAATATTTTTGTATGAAAATTACACAGAAAAGTCAGGAAAAAGATATAAAACACAAAAATGCCAAAAAAGTACAATCCTTCATCCTTTTCTGAATTCCGTCCAATATCCGTCTTACCATTCCTATCCAAAGTCCTGGAACGTTTAATACACAACCAACTAAGTATTTTCGTATCCAAAAATAATCTCCTCAACCCCTTTCAGTCCGGCTTCCGTCCTGGTCATAGCACTACTACAGCGCTTCTGAGCATTACCGAAGATATAAGGTCTGCCATGGAAAGCAGTAATCTCACTGTCTTGGCATTGCTCGATTTCAGTAATGCTTTTAATACTGTTGATTTCGATGTTTTGCTTGGCATTCTTTGTTCTCTTAATGTATCTCCATCGGTGATTAACTGGTTTCGTAGTTAGCTGTTCGGACGCCGACAACGTATATGCATCGGAGAGACCTTATCCTCTTGGTGTCGTACTTCTGTCGGGGTACCACAGGGTGGCGTTTTATCCCCTTTACTTTTCGCAATTTTTGTAAATTCTATTCCTAATAAACTGACTTCTTCCTACCATCTTTATGCAGACGATCTGAAAATTTACTCGCGAGCTCCTCTTGGGAATCTCTCTGAGGCCATCGTCACTATCAACAAAGATCTGGCTCGCATATGCTTATGGAGCAAGCGGTATGGGCTCATGGTCAACCCCATAAAGACGCAGGTTATCTTAGTGGGCAGTTCCAGGATGGTTTCAAGGGTTGACTGGACAACTCTTCCCCAAGTTATCTTCGATGGTTCCGTTATTACTGTCTCCGAAAAAGTTAAAAACTTGGGGATATTAATTGACAGTAACTTCTCTTGGACTGCCCAAACGCAGGAAGTTAGCCGCAAGTTATTTGCGTCTGCTGCATCATTGAGGAGACTACGCAATTTTCTTCCTACTGCCACCAAAATTGCGCTTGCACAATCACTTCTTCTTCCCATCCTTGATTATGCTGATGCCAGCTATCTGGACTTAACTCAGGAGCAACTCGATAAACTTGAGCGGCTTCAAAATTTTTGTATCAGGTTCATATTCGGCTTACGCAAATACGACCACATTTCCGAATTTCGTGTGAAGCTCAAGTGGTTGCCAATTCGCCTTCGCCGGAATGCTCATACTCTTTCCCTTTTATACAATATCCTCTTTTCCCCTTTTACCCCTCTTTATCTTAAGAAACGTTTCCAGTTTCTCTCTGATTCCCACACTAAACTTCTGAGGTCATCGGATAACTTGCGTCTAAGAATGCCAGTGCATTCAACAAGTTTCGTGGATAAATCCTTTACTGTACAGGCTGCTCGTCTGTGGAATGCATTGCCAGTCCCCGTAAAACGTGCTCAGTCGTTGCCTGCTTTTAAAAGACTTGTAAAAGAACATTACCTGTCGCTGTGATTATCGATAGTCGTCATTTATTTTCACTACTTATATACTTGGTATTGTTACGCGCCAGAATTAATGTTGGCCCGTTGGGTACATGGCGGCATTTGCGTACTGCCAACGCCATCTAGTTTCAAGTAACGGAAACCAACCAAACGCTGCCATCTAGTATCGAGTAGCAGACACTTGCGTGCTGCTGGCGCCATCTAGTACCCAGTAGCAGGCATTTACGTGCTAGAACATTCTCGATGTTTAGACACCTGGTCGGTCGGAACCCGTGTGTGCCCGAACTTTCCAGAGGTTTCCATACAGGAGGGTTCTGGAAATGACTGTCGGTATATAAAGGGCGGACATCCGGCGACGGCAGTCAGTATTGAATTGGCGATACAAACGATAACTTCGAGAGCGATCTTCAACTGCGAATTATAGTGAAGTGAAGTGTTCAGTAGCGCGATTGTGTGTTATAATTAGTGAGTTTAAAGTGATAATTAGTGTGTTTTATTAAAGTTTCAGTTTTGGTTGTTTAATCGGCTGTTTTTATTGTCACGAACCCCAAGCTCGTAACAATTGGTGTCAGAAGAGTGGATAATCATGCCGATTCTGCCAAAGGACGACACGGAGGGTATCCGTACCCGTAGTCAACGCCAGCAGGAGACGGACCAGAGGCGTTTTGGTGGTGCAACGCCGCAGACGTCGGAAGGTCAGCTACCGACCATGGAGGCCGGCCCGTCCATAGCAGCTCCGGCATCATCAGCACCAGACTTTGCTGCTCTGATGATGATGTTGCAGGAGCAGGCTCGCCGACAGGGGGAACAGGCCCGCCGACAGGAGGAACAGGCCCGTCGGTTGGAAGAACAGTTGCAGCACGACAAGGCGGAGCAGGCTCGCCGACAGGAGGAACAGGCCCGACGACAGGAGGAACAGGCCCGTCGGTTGGAAGAACAGTTGCAGCACGACAAGGCGGAGCAGGCCCGACGACAGGAGGAGCAGGCCCGACGACAGGAGGAACAGGCCCGTCGCTTGGAAGAGCAGCTCAAGCTTGACAAGGAGGAGCAGGCGCGCCGCCAGGAAGAACAGATGCTCCTCATGAAGGAACTTCACGCGTCCTTCAGGAAAGACATGAAGGAGGTGAAGGATAAGGTTGCTCAGCATGACAACCGCTTGTCAGACGCTGAAACCAGGATCAGCAAGTTTGATGACGTCATTGCGGATGTGAAGAAGGAGTTGGGCAACCTTAAACTTGGAGATGGAATTGCTACTTCAGCAGCCACTACACCTTCGCCACGTGGGTTCAAAGTGCCGCCGTTCGATGGGACGTCTTCTTGGTCGGCCTACAAGATTCAGTTTGAGGCTGTCATGAAGGCGAACGGGTGGAGTAAAAATCAGGCCATGACTGCCCTCACCCTAGGCCTGCGCGACCAGGCCTTAACTGTCCTGGAAGCTCTCGGTAAGGAGGTGAATTACGAGCAGCTGCTTGAGGCGTTGGAAGCCAGGTATGGCGACGCTCATTTGGAGCACGTGTTTCGTGCGCAGTTAAGGGATCGCGTGCAACGCAGCGGTGAGAACCTGCAGCAGTGGGCCCTTGAAGTGGAGAAGCTGGTGCGAAAAGCGTACCAGTCTGCACCAGCGCTCATTGAAGGGAACCTGGTGCAGGCATTCATCGACGGCATCCGCGACCTTGAGGTTAGGGCTGCAGTGAGGCTCGGGCACCACGGGACGCTTAAGGACGCCTTGGCCCATGCACTGGAGGTGGAAGCTGTGCGGCAAGATCATCGTTCCCACCGCGTCACGGAGGTTGCAGCGGTTACAGTTCGCGATCGTTTAAAAGGATACAGCCCTAGGTGCTACGGCTGTGGTGAAAGGGGCCACCTTCGATCCAGTTGCCCTAAGCGAACTGCAGAAGGGGAAGGTAGCCGATCTCCAGAGGGCAGGGCGGCTAATAGCACCGCCCAGCAACAGCAGGGAAACGAGTAAAAGCCAGGACTGCGGGGCGGGTGCTGGCTTATGTTCAAGGAGCCCCAAGGATTTCGATCTCACAAACCCGTGACCGGAACAGCCTTATCATCAAGGGCGAGGTCAACGGGACGTCATGTAAGCTGACGATAGACACTGGAGCCTCTCGCACGGTTGTCAGTTCCCAACTTATAAGTCGGTTCCTTGGGGACTCTGCATACAACCGAGAGCGCATAAATTTGGTAACAGCCACCGGTCAGCGCATACCCGTCCGAGGAGAAAAAGAGATGGAGTTGAAGCTAGGCAACAAAATCTACCTGCATAATGTTATTGTGGCCGATATAATGGACAATTGCATCCTGGGCTTAGACTTTATGAGGAAGAATCGTTGTGAGATCGACGTTAATCAAGGAGTTATGAAATGTGGACAAGAGGAACTTTTCATGGAAGGGGCTTTACCTGGAAATGTGTACAACCTAAAGAAGATTGTTCTTCCTCCGAGATCGGAAACGGTTGTGCCAGTTAGTCTTCCTCGGAATCCTGGGCAGACTCATCGTTGCGTACTCGTGGAAAGGGTTGACAATGACCTTCCATGGAAAGTGGCACGAACATTGGTCAGAGCCACCGACATCTCAGGGGTACGTGTGCTGAACCTTTGTGACAAGGAACAGGTGATAGAAAAGGGCACACTGATGGGTACCTGCGAGGAAGTGGATTGGTTGCGTCGATGCCGATATCTATCAACTGGGACCCTCAGCAAGGATGCACAAACGAGAGTGACTACACTTTTAGAAGACTGTCGCAGCGCTCTGTCTCAAAATGAAATGGTCAACGCAAATAGGATGTTACTCAAGTACGCCGATGTTTTCTCTTCGAACGATGCTGACATCGGAAAGACTGGCTTAGTTCAACACAAAATAAACACAGGAGAAGAATTGCCTATCCGTCAACGGCCAAGAAGATTACCGGTAGCACGTGAAAAGGAAGTGGAAACCATGATTGAGGGAATGGTGAAGGATGGTGTTATAGAACCTTCATCCAGTCCATGGTGTTCACCGGTAGTGCTGGTAAGGAAGAAGGACGGCAGCATGCGGTTTTGTGTTGATTATTGTCGTCTGAACGACGTTACGAAGAAAGACAGCTATCCCTTGCCAAGAATTGATGACACGCTGGACATGCTTACTGGAGTAAAGTGGTTTAGCACGTTAGATCTAAAAAGTGGCTACTGGCAAGTAGAAATTGACCCGAAAGACAAGGAGAAAACTGCATTTTCGATAGGAAAGGGTCTATGGCAATTTAAAGTTATGCCATTTGGATTGTGTAACGCTCCGGCAACGTTTGAAAGATTGATGGAACTGGTACTAACCGGGTTGATTGGTGATGCCTGCCTTGTCTACTTGGATGACATCATCATCGTAGGCCGTACGTTTGAAGAACACCTTCAAAACCTGGAACGCGTGCTCATGAAGATCCAGAGTGCCAACCTCAAGTTGAGTCCGAAAAAGTGTTCATTTTTCAAACGGCAAGTTAGCTTTTTGGGTTATGTTGTGTCGGAAGAAGGTATCCGCACGGATCCAGAGAAAATCGCCGCTGTCAAGGATTGGCCAATTCCAAAAGACAAGACGCAGGTCAGAGCATTTTTAGGTTTGTGTTCCTATTATCGGCGTTTTGTCAAGAACTTTGCAGATATAGCCAAACCCCTGCACAAGCTAACCGAGGAGAAAGTTGGGATGAAAGTTGCGACATCGCATTCCAGGAGCTAAAGGACCGTCTGTGCAAAACACCTATTTTGGGGTATCCTGATATCAATAAGGAATTTATAGTTGACACAGACGCAAGTGATATCGGACTTGGCGGTGTGTTATCTCAGCGACATGGCGATCAAGAGGTTGTGATTGCGTACTTCAGCAAGTCGTTGTCGAAACCAGAAAGGAATTATTCTGTCACGAGACGGGAATTGCTTGCTGTGGTAAAGTCATTGCAACATTTTAGCAAATATCTGCTGGGACGGAAATTTCACCTACGAACTGACCATGCTGCACTGAAATGGCTATTGCAGTTCAAAAATCCAGAAGGACAAGTTGCGAGATGGATTGAACTACTGCAGGAATACGACTTTGTGGTCGAACATCGCAGCGGGAAATCTCATGGCAACGCAGATGCATTGTCAAGAAGACCTTGCCCTGAAGACTGCAAGCATTGTACTAGGCAAGAGGGTAAAGAAGTAATAACTGTGAAGATGCTCAAAACAGACCTCAGCAACGAGTGGAAGGAGAGCCTACAACGTGCGCAGCACGAAGATTCAGACATCAAGCCGATTCTGGAGTGGATGAAGGCCAGTGCTCCTAAGCCCACGTGGAGTGATGTCTCAGCGATGAGTTCGATCACAAAAAGCTATTGGGCCCAATGGGACAGCTTAGTGATTCAGGATGGAGTACTGTGCCGTAGATGGGAAAATGCCCGGGGAGACAACTGTCATTTGCAAATGGTTGTCCCTAAAGTTAAGGTACCGGATGTTTTACAGCTATACCATGATGGTTGTTCAGGAGGCCATATGGGAGTTAAACGCACTCTACTGAAAATACGGGAACGGTTTTACTGGGTCCATTGTCGTGACGATGTCGAGGACTGGTGTCGGAAATGTACAAGTTGTGCGGCTCAGACTCGTAGCAGAGGTGCATTGAAATTGTACAATGTTGGTGCACCATGGGAGAGGATAGCCCTGGATGTTGCGGGACCATTTCCGGAAAGTGATAGTGGTAACAAGTATTTCATGGTTGTAATGGATTACTTCACTAAGTGGCCGGAAGTCTTCGCCATTCCAAATCAAGAAGCTTCAACAGTTGCAGATAAACTGGTTCATGAAGTCTTCTGTCGTTTTGGAGTACCCATGGAGATTCACAGCGATCAAGGAAGGAATTTTGAGTCACAGATATTCCAGGAAACTTGCCGAGTTATGGGTACTCATAAAACGAGAACAACTTCTTACCACCCACAATCGGATGGAATGGTGGAACGATTTAATCAGACATTGGAGAGATACTTGGCAAAAGTTGTGGAAAATCGGCAACGCGATTGGGACAAGCACATACAACCGTTTTTGTTGTCATACCGAAGTGCTGTTCACGAAAGCACATCAGTGACACCAGCTTTCGCAAACTTTGGTAGAGAATTACGGCTGCCGGCAGATCTGATCACTGGAATGCCACCTGATGCCCCACGTAGTATAACCGATTATGCGAATGACTTGCGGAACAAAATGAATGACATTTATGAGCACGTCAGAGAATCGGGCCAGCAAATGTCTGACAAGATGAAAACCCGCTATGACCGCAAAATGAACAATAAAGGGTTCGATGAAGGTTCACTAGTGTGGTTGCACAATCCAGTTCGCAGTAAAGGGAAATCTTCTAAGCTTCAAGCTAAATGGGACGGGCCGTACCGGAATGTGACAAAAATCAATGACGTGACCTACCGTATACAAAAAGGTACAAGAAGTGCTCCTAAAATCGTCCACGTGGATCGACTGGCGCGTTATTATGGGGCCGATAATGCTCGGGACGAGCATGTCTTAGGAGGGGGCAGTGTTACGCGCCAGAATTAATGTTGGCCCGTTGGGTACATGGCGGCATTTGCGTACTGCTAACGCCATCTAGTTTCAAGTAACGGAAACCAACCAAACGCTGCCATCTAGTATCGAGTAGCAGACACTTGCGTGCTGCTGGCGCCATCTAGTACCCAGTAGCAGGCATTTACGTGCTAGAACATTCTCGATGTTTAGACACCTGGTCGGTCGGAACCCGTGTGTGCCCGAACTTTCCAGAGGTTTCCATACAGGAGGGTTCTGGAAATGACTGTCGGTATATAAAGGGCGGACATCCGGCGACGGCAGTCAGTATTGAATTGGCGATACAAACGATAACTTCGAGAGCGATCTTCAACTGCGAATTATAGTGAAGTGAAGTGTTCAGTAGCGCGATTGTGTGTTATAATTAGTGAGTTTAAAGTGATAATTAGTGTGTTTTATTAAAGTTTCAGTTTTGGTTGTTTAATCGGCTGTTTTTATTGTCACAAACCCCAAGCTCGTAACAGTATGTATGTATTTATGTGTCTATTATATGGCTTTTTATGTATCTTTTATGTTATATTATAATTAAATTAGTTTTGTCACACCAATGACAGCCCCATCTCATGTCCTGGCAAATACTGTCCATCCTAGGTTGTCTGGAAGAGATCGCGGAATGCGATAAGGCCGCCCATTGTATGTGTTTAGTTTTAATTTTCCTTTTTGTTTATACTTTTGGTGTACAATAAAGTGTATAACAAATAAATAAATAAAAATGCAATTTTTGACATTTTTGTCTGTTTGTCCGTTTATCTGTTTGTCTGTGCGTTTGTGGGAGCATCACGCATAAACCACAGATTGGATTCCAAATCTAACTACTTAAAAATATTAAGCAATAACCCGAGTAACATTTAGCGTTTATGTCATCAAAATAGACCCAGAAAATCAAAAGAAATTGAATTTTAAGTTTAGGAAGAAACTTCCTAATGTATTCTGATGAGTCAGAGCGCCATCTATTGAGATAAAATAAAATGCACGAAAGCATTCAAAATTGTTGAGTTATTTGTGAAACTTTTAATACGTGGCAGAATGAAAGTGATCATTTTTATACCTCTTCGTTATTTATCGTTACAATTGATCCACAAAATCAAAATATATTTAATTTTTAGTTTAGTAAGAAACTTCTTAATGTAATCTGATCAGTCAAAGCGCCATCTATTGAGAAACTACAAAATGCATGAAAGCATGAATGTTACACCAAAATACATTGATTGAGTTATTTGTGAAACTTTAAATACGTTCACGTAGCAAAAAATAAAATAAAAGTAAACATTTTAATACCTTATCGATATTTATCGTTACGTACGGGCTTCTTATTTAACGTCTTCCGCTGCCAAATATTTTGTCAATTTCTTTATTTAGAGGATAGACTTACATGGGAAGCACACATTGACCATGTCAGATCCAAGCTGAACTCTGTCTTAGGAGCGCTTCGAAAGTCGCTAACTGCATACCACATAAAGTACGCTTTGTAATATATAACTCACTTGTAAAAACACACCTGGAATACTTGATTGAAATATGGGGCTCAGCTTCCAAAAATAACTTGAGACAGCTACAAACTACACAAAATAAAATCATTAAAACACTATTTCATTACAATTACTTAACACCTACAAATGAAGTATATTCAAAGACTAAACTTTTTAACCTTACACAATTGTATGTGTTCAATACTTGAACCTTAGTTAAAAAAATTATATCAGGTAATATCCACTCAAACATAACTTTCACTCAAAAGACACACAAATATCACCTCAGAAATAAACACACGTTGCAACTGACTCAGCCACGCACACTCAAATACGGTATAAAAAGTATTCTTTATGAGGGAGCACAATTATATAACAACCTGCCAAACGACATAAAAGAATGTAGTAAATTAAGCATATTTAAAAACAAATTAAAATCACATATTGTTAGTACGTATTGTACCTGCGATAGTTTATAGTTATATTGTCATGTAATTTAAAACTAAACTAAAGCAAAAATAAGTGTATTTAAGTTAATTTGTAAATCTCATTTTAAGTGAACTATGTTCTTATGAGAAATAAAGTTCTTTAAACCTAATTTACATGGTCGATAGATGGCGTTGCACTGATGACGCGTTTTTCTGAATTGCGGTGTTAAGATTTTCCGCCTGGAGAATGACTCACACGATTTTTTAACAGTCGTACTTTGTTGGGATTTTGGTTCGGTCTCTTACGGTGCAAAATTGCATAAATTTCTGAGTTGTGCTGGTTTTGTTAAAGTGCATTTATCGTAGAGTCTTAAACTGATTTAGTTTTGCGAAGTACTGGACGGTTCGACTTGCGGATCAGGCCTGTAGGGTTCCGTACCAAAGTTGCTGACGGGACCCTACTGCTAAGCCTCCGCGATTGATTCCGTTAAGAGCGAAGCAACGAACGGTTCGATTTGCGAAACAAGGCTAATAATAATAAGGTACCGTACCAAAGGTGGTCACGGTGACGGGAGCGATCGATTCTGGGGGGCTACTCTCTAAGTCCGTAGTTTCGAGCTTAGTTGCGGGCGGGCGTATTCTACTCCGTACCACCTACAGACTTACGATTAGTCCCGAACCCGAACTAAGAATGAACACGATGACACGATTTCACAGTAACTGTCAAATCGTGTTATCATTAGTTCTCAGTGGGTAGGTGATACGGAGTAGAATATGCCCGCAACTAAGCCCGAAACTACGGACTTCGGATTTAGAGAGTAGCCCCCTGATTCGTGCGAAGTTTCAGACGGTTCGATTTGCGAGCCAAGGCAAATCATAGGGTTCCGTACCAAAGTTGCTAATGGGAACCGATTATTTAAGCCTTCACGTACGATTTTGATTCGTGTGAACCAAGTCGATTTTTAGGGTTCCGTACCAAGGTTGCTAACGGAACCCTATTTATTAATAAGCCACCGCTGTCCGTCTTCCTTCAGCTTATTCGTTTTATTTCTGTGTTGCTAATTTAAAAATATCTTCTATAAAAGGTCGAATCTTTAACAATTTAGCAAAAATCTTAATATGTATATAAAACAAAGTCGGGTTTGTTCGAACACTTTTCTAACTCGAGAACGACTTGACCGATTTTCAAGGTTTTTGTGTTTTTGGGTTATTCTTCGTCCGGAATAGCATAATAAGAATTAAATTACAAAATAAAAAATGTATGTATGTAAAGGGCCCACACCGTAAAATAATACGTATTCAAATCTTTGAGGGTGAAGAACTCAATGGTTCTAAATTATGCACTTGTAAAGCTAAAATATGTGCTCAACATATTGTTGATAATACATTTACTAATGATATATACGACTGTGCTAAAGATATGATAAATAAAATTCAAAAGAAAATGTAGTTGCGTATGTACAATTTACATTAGACATAATGGTTGTAATGTATAAACTATGTATCGTTCTAAATCAAATGTAATTAATTAGGTATTAATATAAACCTAGATAATAAACAGTTATAACGAATTTATGTATTTTAATTGACATTATAATATTACTTAGATATAAAATAGTAAGTAAAACCGAGCGTAGCAATAGTATGATAATTAGACACAGAACGCCAGCTTCCTATAACGAGCGATACCTCACCTCACGCACACATAGATGTGGGACGCATGCGCTTGCGCGAGTGGAGATTGTTCGTTGCGACTGGCGTGCATTGCTGAGATCCCTTTACGTACACATCAATGTGTGCGTGCGCCCGTTTGCGCACGCTGTAGGAGTTGTAACGTCCTGTACCTATTTACTTTGCGTCTATGTTGCTATTTTGTTTTGATCGGTCTCCTTATAAAGAATTACTTACATTGCAAAACTCATGATTAATGGTAAACTACTAACATACGATGACTTTGCCTGCCATATCTTCTCAATAAAATTTGTGGGACAAGGACAGTGAATAAACTTCAATGACAATTTACAATGGATGCGTTTACATATGGGATGAGCATTAAAGCTCGAGTAACTTATAAATAGCTTACAATCAGTTAAGACGACATTACATTTTTACAATTCGTAGTGTGAAGGTTCTCGCGAAAAAATATTAACATTACAATGTTTAATCCATTAAAATCTGATTTAGAAGGCATTCGTAAAATTATTTGCAAGAATGCTAGTGGTGAAATTATATTTACTCAAGATATGCAGACTGAGCTAAAAATACCGAATGTAAGTTCATCTAATCACAAGGACAGTGATACAAGCCAGACAAAAGAGTTATTTGACCTAAAGATGCAAGATTCGGTAAAATCTAAGTTTGAGTACCCTCACTATCTTATAGTCAAGACTGAGGGCCATCATGAAGATGTTCATACATTTGTTCGAGTTAGCGACATACAGACTGATCGTGGAAAATGTAATGCAAGCTCATCAAAACCTAGTGAAAGTAGTAAATCAGAAACAGCAGACACAGCTCTACCTGATTTAGAAGATGTTTTATGCTACCAGATTCAACCAGGAAATGAACTTTTTTTCTTTTAAACCGTTTTATCTTCACTGTAACAGTGTAACAGTTCGACAAAAAACCTGATGCCAGCTGTCAAAGATAGGCTAAATGTTGTGTAGTGCGTTCTGCAGCAAATTGACCAAAACTGTACCGGGTGGTACACTTCTGTTGCTGGGATTGGTGGAGAAGGTGTACTGAAAGACTGCAATCTTCAGAAGATATTTATTCTTGCTGCGACTGTACCGATCTGATTCTATGATACCACCGTACTGTACTATAAATACAATTAGAAAGCGTACTATACTGTTACAACTGTTATATCTTCAAACGTAGTGATCGCTATGATTTCTCCGAACGAACTGTGCTGTATGATGTCTCCGAACGAACTGCGCTGTATGAAGTCTCTGAACGAACTGCAATGCTCGAGAATAAATACGGCCCTTTTATAGTCGACAAACCAAACAAGAAATATTCTCGAACATTCAAGTCAAAACATGCATGGACTTATCTCTAAAATTATACAAAAAAACGATAAGCAAAAAATTCTAACAATAGGCGGTAAGTTCTTACAACGCTCGGCGTTCAGTTTTTATCAAAGGCGCTCGGCCGCGTGTCGGTCAAACATCAAACGATCAGTCGGCATGGCGCTCAAATTAAAGGCTCGTACCGCTCGGCGGTAAGTCAAAGGATCACGTCACGTGGCGGTGATATCAAAGGATCGTGCCGCTAGGCGGTCAGATAAAAGACTCGGTCACGTGGCGTAAACAAAAGAATCAAACACGTGGCGGTTAAATCAAAGGATCGTGCCGCTTGCAAGTATAAACTTGTTTACGAGCGGCGCATCGAGAGCTTTCTTTGATGCCGTGCGTCGTAAGTACCCACTTACAAATAGGAACTGTCTCGAATATTCACCTATTATTACGCGCTATTAAATCCCTAACTAGAAATATTTGTTTAAAGTTATTTTAACACTTAATCACTACAATAATAATCACTGTACACTGTTGCTGTCCCGCACATTACTCCCGCCGTGCAACTGCGTTGCATAAAGTTCCGGTGCGGGCTCGATGTCTGTAGACAGGGGCAGGACCACCAGTTTCCTGACTGGCCGGCGTAGCACACCTCCTTGAGTCCGAACGTCTACTGTTCGCACTACCTTATCTGGTCCCGGGTACGTTGCGATGACACGCCCTCGTATCCATGTATTACGAGGCAGGTTTGCGTCAACGATTTGTACGAGGTCGTTGACTTGTACGGTTGGCCCTCGTCCATGCGGCTCCCGCCGGTGCTGGAGTTCGGGAAGGTGCGGCGATGATATGAGCGAGCCTCTGTGCCGCTCGCTAACTGGATCGATTGACGTCATCCTGTGCGGTTCATGTGCCTGCTTGCAGCACTTGCGCTGGTCCCCCAACAGAAAGTGGTTGGGGTCAGGGCTTCTGGATCTTTTGTGCTGCTGACCAAGACGTGTGTCAGCGGGTGATTGTCGACTGTGTACTCGGCTCTCCTGTATAGCTCGGTAGATATTGGCAGAGTTTCCCCTAAGAGGCAATGTATTCTGTTTTGCTGTTGTTGCCTGCTGCTTAGTTGTGACAGACATCTTCGTCTTCCTCCAGTCTGGATCCGCTTTGTTGTTCTTCTTTCTTCTGCTGTACTTGTCACTCTGTTTGGCATGTTCACAGAGCCGGCCAAATTGAAGAACTTGCGCTGTTGAGTATCTTTGCCGATTCCAGTTAGAGTATCTACAGGTATTTAGTAAGCCTTCTGCTGGCTTCACTCTTCTGCCGTCGTTGACATGGTGTACTTTCTCTTTACCAGAGGAGTCTTCTTCTGTGGGTGTAGATTTATCGCTTTGCCAGGAATCTTCAGCTTCATAAATCGTGTTCAGACCTTTCTGTTTCGGAGCTGGTTTAGCGTAACCATTTCTGATGACTGGTTCCTTCTGTTTGGAGTACCTGCGTCGGTTCTTGTTAAATGTTGGCGGAACGTCTATTACTGTACTGTGTGCCACGTTCATCTTTGGTTCTGGTTCGTCCCTGATGCAGGATGCGAAGTCAATGTGGTGCTCGAAGGTGTGTGTTTCATGATTTCCATGGAGCACCCAACCCAGTGGCGTGAGAGATGCCACTGGTTGGTTTTTGTCTCCTGTTCTCAGTTCTAAAGTTAGCAGAAGATGCCAATTGTCCTGACCAATTAGTATTTGTGGCTTCGCTTCTGTATACGTGAGGCAGTCGCGAATATCTAGTAGGTGCTTACAACCTTCCACCACTTCTCGTGGTACCCGTTGAGAAGATACTTTCAAGTTCTTTACCGTGCGCGCGTGCACTTGCTGTTCGTGACCGTTAAGTCCTTTCAAATTGATGGTGACTCTTCTTGAGGCTGTTTCTGAGGACTTCATACCATTGATGGTTTCCATATTTAATGGATCTATGGGACCTGTTGCTCCGATGCTCTTGGCTATACTTTCGTCGACTAGTGTGACCGTTGATCCGTCGTCCAATAACGCGAAGGTGTCAACTGCTCCTCTAGGACCCTTTATTTTTATCGGCAGAATCTTCAGATATGACTGCTTCTTTTCTATTATCCTAGCTGAGGTGATGACTTCTGTTGCTTCTTTCTCTTTGTCTTCTTTTATTTCTGTATATTCTGTCTTCTTGGTGAAATGTAGCAATCTATTGTGTGAATATTTACAACTGTTGACCCCACATGGCCTGGCTCGGCAACTATGAGTATTGCTCCTATATCGAAGACATCTGAAGCATAGGCGTTTGGACTTTGCCATGTCCCATCTTCCATTTATATCCAATTTATTAAATTTCTTGCAGTCTGCAGTGGTGTGACCTGTCTCTTCACATACAGGACACTTTAGCGCGTTTTTCTTGTCTGTGACGTTAGTGACCTTATGAGTTTTCTTTTCTGGAGTGGCTGTTACTTGTTCAGGTAAAGCATATGGCCCGCATAGCTCCGCTTCTCTTTTAAGGAACTTTTCCATCTTCACAAGATCTGGATCTTCGTTTGGTTGCATTGCCGAAAAATCATAATATCTGTAGCGAAGCGTTGGTGTCAGCTTGTTCACAACTGTCCTCGAAAGTTCCGGGTTATACAAATAATTATTGCAGTTGAGTGTCTTCAAAGTTGCCACGGCGTTGGAGACCTTCGTAGCAAAGATGCAGATGTCCCGCGGTGAGTCAGATAGGCGTGGCAATTCGCGCAGTATCTCCATTTCCATTACTGCGATGGATTCTGGTCTTCCAAATCTTGACTCCAAAGACTTCATGACTTCAGCTGGGTGTGTATTGGCGATCAGTAAACCTTCAACTGCTTCTTTTGCTTTTCCTCTGAGGTCTCGTCTAAGTCGATTCATGTTTTCGATCGTTGTGAACAGGCTTTCTGTTTCGTAATAGGCGGCGCGGAAAGGTAGCCATTCTTGATAAGAACCAGAGAAGAAGGGCAGCTCGATGTACTTCGGTCGCTGAACTGTGTTGACGGCGTGCGTTATGGCTTCTGCGAGTGCGGTGAGGTCAGGTTGAACTCCCGCCGGTAACTGCTGTAGGCGATGTGAAGCTTGAGGATGGTTTTTTGTAGCTGCTGGGATCATATCTTTCATGTGCTTTGTGTCCACGGGACTGTTAGCTTGATTCTCCAGCCAGCTGTCTACTCTTCGGTTCACTTCTTCCTTGGAGTAGATGGAGACATCATCTTCTTCATCATCTTCTGTGTCTTCAGTTTCCAGTGCAGCGAGGCGCGCTGCAGCCAGTTCAACTTGAAGACGTAATAATTCTTCTTTAGCTTTCGCTATCTTGTACGCTTTCGATTTGCTGTTAGTGGACCTCGTCCGTGCTTCTTTCTTACAAGGGAGGTCGAAGTCCTGATGTCTGCTCGGCAGTGGCAGACCGGTGGTGGTATTTTTGACTCGCTTCACTGTAGAGGCTTCTGTATGCTGGTGAGTTTCTGCATCATAATCGGTGACAGCTGCAGAAGGCTTCATCGATGGTTTTGCGGTCGTGTCGACAGGAAGTGATTTTATAGCGGAGGGCGTCACGGAGTGGGCGGCGGCGATGATAGACAAAGCTGTGGCTGGGGGCGCTGTGGTCGGTAGGGTTCCAGTACGTTCCTTGGTACCCGTGGCTGTGGCTGTCCCCGAGGCGGCTGAACTACCCGTGGCGAAGGTGCCGGTCTCCATGGTATTCGGCTCCGAGGTAGCGGCGACAATAGCGGAAGAAGCTGCGACAGAGGGCACTGAGGTTGGTGGGGTTCCAGTACATTCCGTGGTACCCGTGGCTGTGGCGACCCTCGTGACAGCTGTGTCTTCTGACGACAACGGCTTCTGTTCCTTGACCAGCATGCGTCCTTTTCCTTGGGAGCGTGTAACTGGCATACTTGACCGATGACTTCTATCTTCACTATGCTTCAAATCTTTCAATGGCGGCGTCTCCACATATCCGGCTCGAAGGACCATTAAATGTACCGGGTGGTACACTTCTGTTGCTGGGATTGGTGGAGAAGGTGTACTGAAAGACTGCAATCTTCAGAAGATATTTATTCTTGCTGCGACTGTACCGATCTGATTCTATGATACCACCGTACTGTACTATAAATACAATTAGAAAGCGTACTATACTGTTACAACTGTTATATCTTCAAACGTAGTGATCGCTATGATTTCTCCGAACGAACTGTGCTGTATGATGTCTCCGAACGAACTGCGCTGTATGAAGTCTCTGAACGAACTGCAATGCTCGAGAATAAATACGGCCCTTTTATAGTCGACAAACCAAACAAGAAATATTCTCGAACATTCAAGTCAAAACATGCATGGACTTATCTCTAAAATTATACAAAAAAACGATAAGCAAAAAATTCTAACAATAGGCGGTAAGTTCTTACAACGCTCGGCGTTCAGTTTTTATCAAAGGCGCTCGGCCGCGTGTCGGTCAAACATCAAACGATCAGTCGGCATGGCGCTCAAATTAAAGGCTCGTACCGCTCGGCGGTAAGTCAAAGGATCACGTCACGTGGCGGTGATATCAAAGGATCGTGCCGCTAGGCGGTCAGATAAAAGACTCGGTCACGTGGCGTAAACAAAAGAATCAAACACGTGGCGGTTAAATCAAAGGATCGTGCCGCTTGCAAGTATAAACTTGTTTACGAGCGGCGCATCGAGAGCTTTCTTTGATGCCGTGCGTCGTAAGTACCCACTTACAAATAGGAACTGTCTCGAATATTCACCTATTATTACGCGCTATTAAATCCCTAACTAGAAATATTTGTTTAAAGTTATTTTAACACTTAATCACTACAATAATAATCACTGTACACTGTTGCTGTCCCGCACAAAAACAATGTAAATATCCTGTAATAAATTATGTTCTACGATATTTATTGTTTCATTTACACAACATACCTCGATTTGGTCTGCATGATCTTAATATAACATAGGTACCTACATTATAACTTTAGTTCAGTAGTTCATTATGATCACGCATGTTAATTAAATACTTCTTATACCAAAACTACGACGCAATCTAGTATGTTATATAAACAAATAAGATTTGAGAACAAGAGCCATTTCACAACGAAGTGTGTGTTAATTCGAACACAACATAATTATAACTACACAATAACTAAACATGAAGCCTGCATTTTACATAGGTAACTAGATGCTATCTATATAAGGTGTCGGAGGAACACATCTGTGCACATTCCACTCCAAACTCGTTGATGTCTGAATAGACTATTCCTACTGAATGATCCATTGATAGGTATGAAGTGGCTGCTCTTTTCATTCTGAATAGACCATTCCTACTGAATGATCCATTGATAGATATGGAGTGACTGTTCTTTTCATTCACATGAAACTACTTTCAATCAATTTAGTCAAAGTCTCATTTCGAATAGTGAAATATAGGAATACTCGAATGGTTAAACTGTGGAATATAGGGTTATTCAGATCACGATTAGTGATCTGAATACCCTATATTCCAACTACTACCGTTGCCTGGCGACACGCGGGCCGACGCGGCGTCTTGTCCCAATCGTCGTCGCGTTTTAAGAAGCGGCTAGGCGGCGCAGTCTCTGCGCAAGATACTCGAGTGGAGATTGTGCATCAGCATACAACCGGTCAAGAAGAGTTGTGCGTAGGCTTCTCTTTATTTACCACAAGTCCGACATGGAACACATCGTTTTGTATCCAATAAAATTCTGTAAATTACTGATTTGTCCACAGCTGACTCTGTCGTTCTAACAGCGTTTATTCAGCGATAAATACTACACAACACTGAAAAATAATATGCACAGCGACACATGAATATATACTGTCATATAAAAATCAACTTTGAAACATCAATAAGTAAATAAACTCGCTTTTAAAGCCAACCAACATGAAATTTGACATTTCATGTCGTTTTATATATAATTCAACAAAACTTATATTTCTAGACACGGAAGCCATAAGTACTTAAGTCAATTCTTTTTGCATGCAAAAATTTTACAGGAGACGGTTTAATTCGATTGGTATGAAAAAAATGTACTACAGTTATTGTTTTTATTATTTATTATTACACAATTATATACTAGTTACATATCAGAGTATGGCTATTTAAGCTTTATTTATTATTTACTGAAATATCTGACTTAAGTTTCTTTGAACATCAAAAAATTGTGACTTAAGTGTTTATTAACGTACTATAATTACTTGGCTTATTTATTTTATTTTATGATTTAAAAACAAAGCATGAATAATTACGATTATTAATTTAAATTTTATAATATAATGCATGCAATAAAGTCAAAAACTAACAGTCGCTCTCTTCAGAATCTCGTATATCTGGATCAACATCCTTGGTATCGTCAGTGGTTACTAAATTTAGGTAAAAATTATGGAAACATTCTGGTATTAAACACAAAAGTGATATTATATCACATTTTTTTTCGACACTTATTGGTACTGGCTTGTCAGTAATCTGCATTAAATTAAATTCCTGATTCTTCTCTAGAAAGAGATGTCTTGTATTTTATGACGCCGTACTCAGAGTCATAACTCAGCCACTTCACATCATGCCACTTGAAAATATTTCCGTCATCGTCTTTTTTTCGGTCTCCTAAAGGACCTTTCAATAAGCTAGCGAAATCAAAGAAATCATTTTGTCGCATTTCTTTAACGGTAAATTTTTTGCTACTCGATCTTACTAACTGCATCCAATCGTGGGGGTGATAAATTTGTATTTCGGTTTTTTTCATTTTTTTTTTTCAATAATTGTATGGTCTAAGTCAACCTCCATATGTGTATGAACAGGTATCATAAACTTGTGATGTATTACCTTCATTGAAGGTTTTACAGTCAACAAGTACGTGAACATTGCAGCCACGTGAGTGTTCTTGTTTTGTCCTCCACAAGTGTCAGAGTACAAAATCACTTCTGAGATTTCTTCCGGTTGTTCTCGTAAATATGCATACACACAAGAGGCTATTTGATTAGCACCGCGACCCGAAATACCCTCATGCCACATGTGGTGCGTTGACATAATGTCAACGCATTTTTTGAATAATGTGGTCTGATTGGCCGTATAAAAACGCACCGAACGGCATAGTTAATTCAAAATTTAAAAATTGGCAATGAGCCTCTTCTTTTCCTGTACCCTTCTGCGTTATCGTGAATTGGGTTTGGTGATCTGTAAGGTTGAAGGTCCAAAGTTGTCTTTTATAAAAGGCTACAGATGATTGTAAAGCTGAGGTTGGCAAGCATTGCTGTAGGTCAAAAGTCAGGCATTTGATTTTGTTATTTTTAATTGCGACATTTTTATTGCTTCTCTTTGTACGCCATATGAGCGGCTAGCAGATGTGAGTCGCGTTCTTTTTCAAGGACTAATTTTGTGATCTCGTCCGTAGCAATGTTTAATTTCATTTTAAACAAGTCGCATGTGTGACAAGTGTCCACTTTTGGTTTTTTGAAACTTAAGTTGAATTTATGAAATTCTTTGCGGTATATCTTATCACTCACAGGATTTTCATGTGATTCTGAATAAAGAGAATACATTTTCGATATAGTCAAATGCGATGGTAAATATTTGCGGGTGCTTCTACGTCTAGTGTAATGACTTTCATATAGCGGAAACGAATTGATATGATTAATCACCTCTTGAATTTTTTGTTCGGAATGTTTGTTTACTGGTGTATTCTTTCCACGTTTGTCTGTTGGTATAATTCCACTCGAGGTGCCGCGTTTCTTTAAACCGATTAGTTTTACAAAATTGTCACTAAAAACCCTATCAATAAGATAGGGTTTTTAGAAAGCAGCCTTGACAAACGGATATTTTTTCACTATTGACGTTAAAATGATACGTATAAGTCCACTGTCTATTTTTTTGTAAACTAGGATCTTCGACCCGACGACGCTCGGTTTTTTTCTCTCGAATGGTAATCAAAGATGAAATGAACGCTGCCCTTAAATCATAAGACCCAAGATTCCAAACCTCTTTGTGAATTATCGCTCGTTGCTCATCACTTATTTTTTGACGACACTTATTTCGACAATTCGGTAGTTCCTTCATTTGACGTTTGTCGATAATTTTTCCAAAAGCTGTTTGATAGGATTGGCATAAATTTCTTTTTATTTTGTTATCTTTCTTCCTTCTTCTACAGGGCACTGGTTTGTTTTGTTGTTGTGACGTATCTTCAATACTTTCAGGTATTTCATTTTGTAGTGCTAGCTGGACATCCACTAAAGCATCATAAACAGTAGTGTCCATCTCATCTTCATGTTCTTTTTTTTTTTTATTCTTTAAATTTTAATTTTTTATCTTCATGTTGTGTAAGCAAACTAGGGCTATCTGGAGAGTAGGTAGGATCAGCAACAGAATCGTCACTAGAATAGTCAAAAGCAGCTTCATCAGGAGTAATTTGTTTTTGAGTTCCAGATGTACTTGGTTGCGGATTAGTAAATGGGTCTTCATCGCCTGTAAAAAAGTGAAATATATATTTTTTTTGTTGTTATGGGTTGTAATTGTGTCAACATACATTTGTTTTGCAAATTGCATATAAATGAAAGGAAAATATTCAAAACTTACCTTTATTCTCATTATTTAAGGCGAGATTTACTAATTTTCTAGCTCTTGAATCCATTATAAGATTTTATCTTTTAATTAATAAATTTTATTATTTTGATTTAAATTTTAACTTATAGTAAATAATTACGTCACCATTAAGCACATATTGTGTGGGCAGTAGTATTCTTATGCCCTAAACAGTACAAATTGCATTTGCTTGCCGGCTTGGGCTGTTACATCTAACTTTGAAAGTCACTGAAGCAGAGTAACTATTATGGCCACTATAGCTGACATTGCAGAGACCCAGCGCATGGCTTTTATGTCACTAAACCAGAGGATGGCTGATTTTGAAGCACACCTTAAGGCTTCTCCACCTGGAGCTGACTTGAGCAGCCTTCACAAAGACTTCACCGTTTTCAAGGAGCATGTTTGGAGTGTCCTCAGTGCCTTGCAGCTACAGATTGTTGAATTAAGCAGGAGTGTAGACGTGATAGAAATGCGTCACAGGAAAAAGTTTCTGTTGCTTGGTGGCGTTCCAGAGAAACCGGGTGAGAAAGTTCCTGAAACCGTGGCAACCATTCTGCAGACAAAACTTGGTTTAACAGATCTAGCACCCTCTACGCTGACTGTATGTCACAGACTGGGCTCTGCTTCAGAAGGCCGCACCAGACCCATCCTGCTTCGGTGTGCTGACTCATCCATGCGCAGCGAGATTTGGAGAATCAAGACCAAATTGAAAGGATCTCCTTATGTGGTGTCTGAATTCCTCACTCGACAGCGACAGTCTACTTTTACGACAGCTCGCAAGCTGTTTGGCGTGACGAACGTGTGGACCATGGACGGCAATATAAACGTCAAACTTCCTGATGGCAAGCGACGCCGAGTCTTCAGTCTTGAGGAAGTCATCGCGCTTGGACTGGAGCATGGCAAATCCCTGGATCAGGAGGTTCCTCTGGTTTCCAACCCAAAGAGTTCGTCTGCACTGTCTACAACTCGATCAAAGCGGATTGCAAAGAAGAAGTAGTAGGTCTTGGTATTTTTTGTTTGTTATCTTTTGAATTCTATTTGTGCGTGTTTACTGTCTGTATTGATTCTTTGAAACTTTTTCTTGTTAAGTACTGGTTAAAAATAAGTACGTCACTGAATTTTCTGTTCCTTATACCGACATTAACTTTTTGTTTTGTTTTTGATCTATCAGTGTCATGTGTCACTAGTGTCATTGTGTTTTTTTTTATCTGTCTTTGACTTCTTGCGAATTAAGTTCGCGTTTGGAACACGCACTCGCAATTTGCATTAGTTTTTTTTTTGTGAACAGTCTGCCGGCAGGTAATGCAATAATAGTGAAGTTAACTTCACATTAAAATTAGTATTTTTTTTATCTTATCTATTATATACTTTTATATATTTATTTTTATTATTTTATAATAATTATGTCTGACGACGACTCGTTTTTTTCCTGCCGTAGTTCTTCTACGTCATATTCATCTTTAGACGATTCCTTCTCTGTAAATAGCTTATTGAGTACTGAGTTTCAGCAATTTCAAAAGTGTTTCAATGTGTGTCATGTGAACGCACAGAGTATCCCTCAACATCACTCTGAGATGCTTAATTTATTTAGTGATGTTGCATTGCACGCCGTCCTAGTTTCAGAAAGTTGGCTCAAGCCCGAACTTCCCTCTTCTTACTACAGTCTACCTGGTTTTATCTTAATTCGCAATGACCGCACGGGAAAAAGAGCCGGGGGTGTTGCCATTTATTTACGCAGCGACATTCCCTACAAAATTGTATCCTCTTCGTCGGGAACAGTCTGCGGCAATCCCGAATACTTAGTCCTTGAAATTGATGTCAAGGGGATAAAGGCCATTCTTGGAGTAGTTTACTGCCCACCTGCTGTTGATTATTTCTCCACTCTTGATTCTCTTTTTGAATCCCTTTCCTCAGAGTACAAACATCACATAATCATGGGTGATTTCAACACCGATCTCGTGAAGGATAACTCTAGATCATGCAGACTGAGAGCAATCCTGGAATCGTCGAGTCTATCTCTTCTCTCGCTGAATCCGACTCATCATAATCTCGACACAAGCGATTCCTGGCTTGATCTCATGCTCGCTTCTTCAGTTGATTTAGTTGCTAACCATGGTCAGATTGCAGTTCCTGGGTTATCTAGGCATGATTTAATCTATCTTTCGTATAAAATTAAGCCTCCCAAGCAGCGGCCTGCCATTGTGTTTCTCCGGAATTTCGCGAGGTTGGATAAGGACCAGCTTAATGAAGATGTCAGAGCCGTTGATTGGATCGATGTTGAACAGGCATCGACAGTGGATGAGAAAGTGGAAATATTTAATAAGACTGTACTTCGGGTTATTGATGCACATGCACCTCTGAGAGCCGTCCGTGTTAAGCGTCCCCCGGCTCCATGGATTAGCCTTGGAGTTCGTATGGCGATGAGACGCCGTGACAAGGCCTTTCGCCGATACAGGAGAGATCGCAGTGAGGAGAACTGGAACCTCTACAAGTTGGCCAGAAACCGATGTAACCAGATGGTAAGAGCTTCTAAACGCCGATACATTTGTGAAAATGTTCTCAACGCTTCACCGGCTGATATATGGAAGTTTCTCAAATCACTCGGCATAACAAAGTCCTCATCAAATGTTATTTCTTCTAACGTCTCCTTGAGTGATTTGAATAAGCATTTTTCATCGTCGGCGATGCTTTCGGTTGCTGTTAAAAACAACACTATTCTTGAGATATCTTCCTCGCCAATCTTACTTCTCGATTCTTTCTCTTTTTCCCCCGTGACCGACCCTGAGATCCTCAAAACTTTCCATGCGATTAAGTCCAAGGCTGTTGGCTGTGATGGTGTCAGCAGAACTATGTTATCCCTCATAATCCAAAGTATTCTCCCTATTATCACACACATTATCAATGCCTCCTTACAGACTGGGGTATTTCCCGAAATCTGGCGTAAGGCCTTCATAATCCCTCTTCCTAAAATATCCAACCCCAGTTTATTTAATCATTACAGACCAATCTCCATTCTCCCTTTCCTATCTAAGATCCTGGAAGCAGTTGCTCTTAAGCAAATATCTTCCTTTGTGTTTAGGAATAATCTGTTATCCCCTTTCCAATCAGGTTTTCGGCCTGGCCACAGCACAGCCACAGCTTTGCTTAAGGTTACTGAAGACGTTAGGAGTGGCCTGGAGGATTCGAAATTAGCGGTCTTAGTTTTAATAGATTTCTCTAATGCTTTTAATACCGTTGATCACGACATCCTCTTGGCTATTCTGTCTCGAATTGGGGTTTCTTCGTCGGCACGGGATTGGTTTTCATCATATCTTCGTGGTCGCCAGCAGACGGTTCGTGCTGATCAGAAATTTTCTGACTGGTGCGCCCTGAATACTGGCGTTCCGCAAGGCGGTATACTCTCCCCACTCTTATTTTCTCTATTCATAAACTCTATTACCACTATTCTCAAATGCTCTTACCATCTGTACGCTGATGACCTACAGCTCTACGCGCAAACTGGCATTGACAACCTGGACAACTGCATCTCTTTGCTGAATTCTGACCTTATAGCAATCAGTGATTGGTCAAGCAGATTTGGGGTTACTGTCAATGTCAGTAAATGCCAAGCTATCCTTATTGGTAGTCCTTATTTTCTACGCAACTTGGACACCAGCCAATTACAGCCGCTTTCATTTAACAATACCGTTATCCCTTTCTCGCCACACGTTAAAGACTTAGGCCTATACATTGACGACAGGTTAAGTTGGAACAAGCAGATTGCTCAAATTAGCCAGAGAGTAACATTCTCACTGCGATCTCTCTATAGATTCAAGCATTTTCTTCCCGCAAGCACTAAAACCACTTTAGTCCAATCACTTGTGCTTCCTATAATTGATTATGCTGATGTTTGCTACTCTGATCTATCCCAAGAACTTCTTAACAAACTGGATCGACTTCTTAACAACTGTATTCGTTTTATCTTTGGCCTTCGGAAATATGATCATATTTCTTCCTTCCGTTCTCAGCTTAAATGGTTGCCTATCCGTCAAAGGAGATCCCTCAGATCCCTCTGCATGCTCTTCACTATTTTGAACGATCCTTGTGCTCCTGATTATCTAAAACAATATTTTCAAGTGTTGGGCAGTTCTCACAGTCTTAACCTCCGAGCGTCCAAAAACTTAATTCTTCATATTCCTTCTCACCGTACCGGGTTCTTGTCTAACTCTTACGCTATTTCCACCATTAAACTCTGGAATGTGCTACCCCTTGACATCAAGAAGGCTCAGTCGAAATTTTCTTTTAAGCGTAAAGTCCGAAAACACTACTTAAAAGCCTGTCTTTCTTAGTTTGGTCTTCGTCATGATTATTGTGAGTTCTCTTGATCAGAAGGATTATTATAAAACATCGTATTTATTAGTTTATTATTTAAGCTTATATATATGTATTTTATTAGTATTAAATATATTATTTGTGTAATGTTCCCCAAAAGATTCCATTTATTTTTATTTTTTTGTTGTACACCTACCACAGTGTAGTCTTTTTAACCCAAAGGTTGACTGGTAGAGAATGCCTTGTTGCATTAAGTCCGCCCATGTACCACTACTGTACATAAAGTTTAAATAAATAAATAAATAAATAAATTATAAATACAGTTAATGCACAACACCACTACGACCGTCACACCAAAACACTAATGAGGAAATACGTATTTAATTTTACTTCACCCACAACGTTCGTCAACTTTTTATCAAGAACTACAAAAAAGAGAGTTAAGTGAGGGTAGATACTTGAAAATATTATCGACAACAAAATCGGATCACTGTCACCAAGTTACATAAGTCAGTCGGTATAAGAGTTGTATGCCGGGAAAAAAAACTTAAGTCAACTTAAGTGGTTTATGTCGCCGCTTGATTTGTTGATACGACTTAAGTTTTATAGTACAGTCGACAATTACGACTGAATGGAGCGACGTTGACTTACGTGCTTATTCCAGTCAACGGATAATACAAAAACATGGGTGATGTGAATTTTTCAAATTTTGAGCTAAAATTGACTTAAGTGCTTTTGGCCGCCGCGTCTTTTTACGTGTGAATGATCAGAAGAAAATAAAATCTTTCCGAGTTGCATGTATTTTCGAGCTCACTTCGTTCGTTCTTGCGTTCGGGCCTTTTTCAGTTAATGAGCTTTCTTGCATCAGTTCATGAATTTACTTCTATTTAAGTATGAATAATAATCATCATTATGTGCTGCAGATCCCCCCCCCCTCCCGAGAAATGGCTTGCGGCTGCTGTCACCAGTATAACGGGCAACCCATAATTATTTTGGAGTGCCCCAGGTGCCACCCATGCTAGCTACGCCACTGTTACTGAAGTCCGTCTGTGGATGGTTGATCGTCATAACTTATCATACCGAAACTCCTGCGCCCCTCGAAAAGTACTTCAACGTAAGGTTCAGTAGGAAACCAGCGTAAGGTAACTCCTAGTTGACTGGCAGTTTCACAAATAACTCCACAGTATGTAACCTGGTGTTATTTCCATGAATTGGTAGTACTATTTTTGTTCAATAGATGGAGTTACGTGTATTTGCTTTACGTAATGTAAATTAATTTCTCCTTGAACACTTTAAATTCACATATCTTTTGATAGAGTGAACCGATTGGGATGAAACAATACTAATTTAATTGTACTTTGAGTTACAAAATTATAATAAATAAAAGTTATCTACATTTATTTTGGCCTTTCCACGTGTTTTGTACAACTAAACAGACAAACGGTAGAAAATTCAATGCTGGAAATGGGTTCTGTTCGTAATCCTGACTAATTTATTTAATTTTG
Source organism: Lacanobia wlatinum (assembly GCA_947578705.1). Classification (NCBI taxonomy): domain Eukaryota; kingdom Metazoa; phylum Arthropoda; class Insecta; order Lepidoptera; family Noctuidae; genus Lacanobia; species Lacanobia wlatinum. The sequence goes on from OX388026.1 coordinate 1,622,218, forward strand.
ACAATCACAGATATTATTAACATTGAACTTTGGCTCCCTTTTTCACATTTATGTTTTTGATGGGATTTTTATTTTACACCAAAAATTATTTCCAATCAGCATGAGTATATGTATGTGTTTATGTCGTTACGGGTAGTCAGAAGCTAATAAATCGGGTTATGGAGGTCAAATGGGCAGTCACCTCATGTGAAATACTGGTATTTAGCTGTATTAGATTAGACTGCAAGCCAACCCCAACGCACGTAGTTGGAAAAGTTTGAACTAATAAAAAAAACTAACGAAACCAGGTGACTGCCGAGGTTTTGTGAAGATGACACTGAGATAATGGCACTGCGGCGCGCCTTGCGGTACACAACATGCATTTATACATACGTTGCGTTTGAGTTATTATCACTTTTTGGGCAGGCGCACGCTCGACGAATTTTAGCATTTTTAGCTATGGTACACAGTGAGTGGCCTGTTTTTATAAGCCGAGAGGTTGCCAAGGGCAGGGTCGTGACCGCTCGCTACGTTCCATTATGGGGACGCAACGACATCGCAGACGAAAGCGGGGCGTGATTTGTTTCGACGCCAACAACATCTATCGGGCTTCGAAAAAATCCGAAATATGAATATTTCGTTTTATGTATTTTTCTTCTAATGAGTGGCATAAAAAATTGTATTGATTTTAAAATTTTGATTATCTTCGCGTTGGTATCATTTTGATCATATTTTTCTCTATTAATTGTACAGCCACGCCGTACAAGGTACAGGCTTTCTTTTACTTGTTTATTAGCAATTTAAATTTATACGTTTACTAAGACAATATGATATACATACATATTTGTGATGTGCTCGTCAAGACCTTTCTTTTGATTCCAAACATGTCACAATTATCTGAAATTTATTTTTTTCGTCGTCAGAAATTTACGTGTCAAGGCCACCATAATACATTTAGGAATAATTTATATAGCCTATGTCACCCGGAACGTTTTTAGAAATCTATTGATATCTCAATCATAAAAATCGGTTCAGTGGGTTAGGCACCAGAGTGGAACATAGAAATATACATACATACATACATACATAGACTGCGAAAACCAGTGTCGAACGGAGGCAAGCAACTTCACAACAGCTGCCAGATCAAGGAAGTTGAAGGAGAAGTGTGTGGAGGTGTGCGAGGATCATCACGAGAATCTGGTGAGCTATTTTCATTTTGTAATTGCTATGGAGCTGAGGCGCTCAGTAGTTAACATTTTCTATTTAGTTTACGAGTAAACGTTTTTGCTGTGGAGGCAGACTCGCAAAGAGCTACGGTTTCACGATTGACAATTATCGATGTTTGATAATTAACTTGTAACTTTATGGCTATGCTTAAGTGAGGCTGTTATTCTCATGTTGACTATCGCCTTAGAGTAGTAGTAGGCGTTATAGCTTTGGTGTTGCTGGTTAAGGCGTTTCAAATAATGCTGATGGAGCGATATTATTCTGCTATCGCTGGTCGAGAAATAGATCGAAGCGCTTAGTGTTATTGTTGTTGGGACACTAAAAAGAAATGGTAAAAATATCAACATCATCACAATACCCTACTTTACACTGAATTCCGGAAATTGTGATAATTGAAAAAGCAATGTTATGACTTATCACCTTCCATAACCTGACTGCCTACTGCTGGGCATAGGCCGCTTTCTTGTGCTGATGATCTGATTAGATTTAGATTTTTATTAACTTTGATACTGTGACTACTACGCTAACCAGAAACCACCACAGATTTTATTGGACTTATACTCTCGTAGTATTTTTCAGTTTCAGATATCGTATCATGGTGTATGAAGCCAGCAGGAGGCTAGCGGTTGGCATGCTGCCATAACTTCTGAGCAGCTGCAACAACTGCTAAGCAGCTGAAACTTCTGAGCAGCTGCAACAACTGCTAAGCAGCTGCAACTGCTGAGCAACTGCTGCTTCTGAGCGGTTCTGAGCGTGACAGATCGAAGGTCGGCAAGCAGTTGGCAGGCTGCAGTAGCCAAGTATCATGTCAACATCTGTGAGGTAAAGAGCGTTCAAGGCTTACTGGAATACATGGTGAGTCGCTCAAGTTTTAGTTGAATAGTTAACAAAGCTTTATAGGGGTTGATACCAACTCGGTGGTTGGATTGATGGTGCTAGGTAATTTTGACATACTTAGTACAAAGCGAGTACTTAAAGAGTTTCCCATTGGCGGTAATAGTTTCAACATTTTATTCAAGCCAAACTTTAGAATGAGATATTGCCTGGCAAGGTTGCCACAAGGTCATGTTCCAACTTAGACGTTTTTAATGAAAACTTGGACTAAGCTTTTGTATTACCGTGACGGTAACAGATTTCCTTACATAACGAGAGTTAGGATTAAAGCTTTAAAGCTATAGAGAATTCAGAGCTATCACAACTTTTCCTAAATAGTTTTTCTATTTTTTACTACCGTGTCGCCTACTAAGTATGCGAGTTAATACGGATGAGATTAAAATAAGATTAATTCATTCAAACTGTACAGTGTAGCGACGACCGTTATGTTCGTAGGTTAACGTAGAGTAATTCATAAACGTAGGTCCTTTACATGAACGATAGACGGAAAAATGGTCTGGACCAGTTGATTTCTTTTTTTGTAAGCTCCGATGATCATAACTGTCCGGTGGATATGTTTTGAAATCTCTTTGTCTCCAAGTACCAATTAACGTTGTAAAAGTGTAATTAAAAGTAATGAAGTAGATGATGCGTTAGCATCAATTTAGTTTTTGTGAACAGGTTCTGAGTTCAGTGGGTCAGTGACGATACCAGAGTATCGAACGGTAACCCTGGATGGTATAGACTGGAGAGTCTGGACCAGGGTATCGTTGCGATAGCTCTAGGTAGTGTTGTCAAGAGAGTTGACTCGACATTCCCGTGGGGAAGTGCGGGTGTAGAAATTATGTTTTACTGAGCTATGAGATAGCTGTTGACTGTGAATAAGATACCTGTTGTTTTAATTGTTAGATTTAATGTTTGTTTGATGACTGTCAGTGTTACTTGGACTCGATAATCCCGAATACTAGTAAATGGCGAATCAAACTCAAACCCAAGCTTTTATTTCAATTGAACTACTATTCATCAAACTTCGAACTATTGTGGTCAATTAATCAAAAACATGAAGATTAGAAATAGCTCTGTGTATTGAAACGTTGTTTAGAATCTCTAATCTCTACTTTCGCGATAGGAAATAGGTGAATTACGGCTTTCAATTTACCGTATCAAAAAGCTTTATCTGTAGAGTTTTTAATAAACGAAGTCGCAAGACCGTTGTCATAAGCTGACAGTAGATGAGTAGTGATGTGAATACCAGAGTCTACCAGATTTATGAGGCACGAAAAATGTTACTAGAGAGCAATGTGCGGAGTATGATAAGGCTCCTAAGGTTGATGGTAGAATGGCAGCTAAAATAAAGTTTTTGTTAACGATTTCGTTTTATAAGAAAATGAAGAGCGAAATCAGACTGGGTTAGATGGAAAGTTAAAAGGTCCATTAATGGTAGCAGAGGTTTTGGATGATAATTGCTACACGTTGAAGGTTGAACTCCAAAGTGTGATTAGAAATAGGCTCACGATAGGGTAAAAAGAGAGGGAGACCATAGGGTCATGTACCAGTCGAAGTAGATGGTAAAAGTTAAAGATACTCACAGTGATAATGAGCATGCCGAGGCGGGGAACACGTGAGCAGACTTCTCTATTGGCCGTCCGACCGCACCGGAGCCATTAAGTAGTCGTGGCCCGATAGAAATCGGTGTCTCTTGAGGTAACTCAAGTAGTCCGTGGGTAGGCGGTGTGCGTGTGGCTCTGGCGGGGGTCGTGGTCTGTGATGACCGTAGTGGTGGTCCACATGTGTGTAGATGCAAGTATTTCGAGGACAATGGTGTGATTGTTACTCGTGGTCTATGGTGACCGTAGTGAGTGAAAGTCCCACAATGCTCTACACACATGGTGGATGCGCGTGTTTGTGAGGCGGTCCTCACGTGTGTGAATGCAAATATTTCGAGGGTAATGGTGTGATTGTTACTCGTGGTCTATGGTGACCGTAGTGGGTGAAATTCCCACAATGCTTCACACACGTGGTGGATGCGCGTGTTTGAGAGGTGGTCCTCGTGTATGTGGATGCAGGTATTTCGAGAGCAATGGTGTGACTGCTACTCGTGGTCAATGGTGACAGTAGTGGGTGAAAGTCCCACAATGCTCCACATACAGCGAGGATGCACTTAGTTCGACTATGAGAGCCGTGGCGATAGAGTTGTTTACTTTTGTGAGTGGTTCCCCGAGGCTTTGTTGCAATACAGTTGATTTTTGATGTGGATAACGATGATACATGGCCCTGGGTGATGATTTTAATGTTTTACAAGATTCCAAAGTTTTTTTTTTGTAGGAAAGTAATGTTTTGTAAAAACAATTAATTGATTGAGCATAAAGTTTTTCTGGGCCATATTGTGGTCAGGATTGGCCGAGTCGAACAGAGTACTGTTGTTGAGTTTTGGTTGCAGGTTAACACACGAGGACGTGTGATAGCAGGATGGCCGTGTCGGAAATAAGTCAGTCAATAGAACAATCGGGACACCAGCGCCATCTAGTGGCGTTCGACGGAGTCTAGGACGGTGTGCTCGACAGAGGCTGAGCTCAGTCTACTAGTGGCGGTCGAGCAGTGCAGACGTGCCCACGTCAAGAAACCGCCGCGTGTTCCGAATATTTGTTCAGTGTACCTATTGTGTGTGTTTCTATTGCACAATAACCAACACTTCCCAAAGTACGCCCACTGTAGTTTCAATATCCTGGCTGAAGTAACCTGGAGAGTTGTACCATCGCTGACATATATATTTTAAAAGAACATACATTGTGCACTTAGCGAATGATTCCATAACTAAGGTTAAGTGTAATCCAGTAGCTAACGGTTTTGTTTTCTTAATGTAGGTACGATGTCCACATTATTACTGTGTGTAAGAGTGGCTTATGTCGTAAACTTAGTAGTTTTGTGTTATTAGTGACGTCCTGCTGGAGTTTAGCTTTAAACAGCGCTACAGATTAAGTAACAGGAGACTAGAAACATGTCGAAGTATTTTCGACGCTGGAATAGGGTATTTTACTGAAAAAATCGAATTAGTCCGTCAGATAGATTTACAAAACATATTGAACACGTATTTTTTGTTTTTTCACTTAAACAAAAAATGAAGACGATGCAGTGCGTTGAAGACACGCGTGACGTCATGTGGCTGGTAAAAATTGTAACATCATAGTGACGTCACGCGTGTTTTCAACGCACTATATCGTCTTCATCTTTTTTGTGTGAAAAAAGAATAAATACGTGTCCAATATTTTTAGGAAATCTATCTGACGGACTAATTAGATTTGTTTAGTAAAATACCCTATTGTAAGCGGTCAAGATTCACAATTGCCAGAAAGGACAAACTCAGCGGTGGCCACAGCGGCGACCCGCTTGAGAGTTACTGAAATGCTGTAGCAGGCGGATTATCGACGACAACAACGCGCTCACTATGTGGTGTCCCAGCTGCTGAGATGCCAGTACAAGTAACAATAGTACGATTATATAATTATTTTATTTAATTTCTCTCTGGACCCAGTTCTAAAGTTTACGCAGACGAGGTCGCGGGCAGAAGCTAGTAATTTATAAAGCGAAGGACTTTGTTTGTTTGGTTGAACGCGCTCATCCCAAGAACTACTAGTTCGATTTTTTATTTAAATTGAAAATGAATTTTATTCTTGAGTAGCCCATTTATCGAGGAAGGCTATAGGCTATCATTACGCTACGACTAATAGGAGGGGAGCATTAATGAAAAATGGGACGCAAACGAAGTTGCACCGGTCGGCTAGTATTAGATTACAAATGCTTTAACTGTATTAAATTATTTATTTTGAGTGCCTGGACTATCTCAAAATATTTAAAAAAAAAAAAATAACCTAAAAAAAAACTATAATTCGGCCAAAAAACCATTAAACTAACATCATAAAAGAAGTACTCGCACTCCAATTCAAGGCAATTTGTAATCGTTTCTCTTCATGTGAATCAGACGGTGAAGTGTTACAACAACATGCTTGAAAAGTAATTTTACCAAAACATAACATTCGAGCTGATTATCGAACCTGAGATCGCACAGGTTCGATAATAAATAATATCTAGAAAATATTTGCATTGCCGTAAACGTAATGCGGTGTCTTTTCATATACTCTGCGGTTCTGCTCGACATATTATACTCCTTGGCTGCTGCGGAGCTTAAGTTCAGAGTGCGCAATGTTGTACCCGTACAAAATGTTTACAACCCCGATAATCTAAAAATTAACATAGAACCACCACGGTCAGTGCTCAATCAAGATATTACGACGCTTAAATACCGTTATGACAATGGACATTTATTTGACCCTGCTGTGTCTATAGATGTTGAACCAGTTACGATGTTTAACACACTGGAGCCTAAATTGAGTCCAATGCTGGTAGATTGGGTGAACATGTATGATTTGGGTGTCTATAACCCGCAGGTAATGAATGGGAACAAGGATAAGGTATCGTCGAGTACTTGGTTTCCGGTAGTGGGGCAGAAGACCACGACCACGACCACGACCACGACCACGACCACGACCACGGCAAAGAGCACCACCACGGCGCTCAAGTGCGTCAAATGGGCTAACTGCCAAGAAAAGACCTGGCCTCTGAGAAAAAATTACCGTAGAGAGATATCCACGCCACTGACTGAAGTGAAACGCACAAGCTGAGAAACTTGACTATTTTAGAGACTAACAAATGTTTTTTTAGTTACTAAGAGTAATAACATGAATTATTTAGTGTACCAGCGTTTTGTAGGCGTTTATATATACGTGAATATTTAATTATCAGATAGGTAGAACTGCTATTATTTATATTAAGCTGTTACGCTGGCTTTGCTCACAGAACTATATATATATAGTGAATCTCTGATTTTTTTAGTAGATTAACGTAAAATAAAGAGTATTGATTCAAAGAAATAGAAAAGATTCGTGATCAAAGTCATAATAATTTATTTAAATAAGTTAATTTATAAATATTATAAATTACCTTCGAAAGTCAAAATTTAATAAAAAATAAGAGGCTGAAACTAAATGGAGTTTTTTATTAAAAAAAGAAAACACGCACATGGAGCAGTATTGTTCATTGTTAGGGTTCCGAAATCAACAAGGTAACCTTATAGTTTCAACATGTGCGTCTGTCTGTCTGTCTGTCCGCGGTTTAGCTCAGAGACGCTTTGCACTAGAAAATTAAAATTTGGTATGGGTATACAAATTAATCACGCCGACGATACGTAAAATAAGAATAAAACAAATATTGTAAAAAAAAAAATATACACGTGAAGTGGCGATGAGGAACGCCTAATGCGATTTCATAATTATCTCTGTGAATTAGCGCTGTTTACCTGACCTTAAGCTCGATCCATCGTAGACTTTATTTCTGTCATCTCTGACCTAGACTAAAGTCAAGAGCAAACCCATCTCAAATAAAAAAAAAGGTTAAACATGTGCAAATATAAAGAGACTAAATACATAGTCAAAGTCAAAATTCTTTATTGCGAACTAAGTGTCGGGTAGGTACAGGACAGATGTTAACAAAAATAGGAAGTTTCTTATAACTTAGTTGCCTGTTTAGGCATTGCAATTAAAATTGGATCATTTATTTGTTCATTGAATATTATAGATAACTTACGTAATAGTATATTAATTAACATTTTTCATAAATTTTACATTTTCTCATTATTTTGTATAATTTACATATATCCCATTATACTTAGTATTAGATCTCTTTTATCTTATGTATAATTATTTTTCTTCGAAAAATTCTTTTATAGACTAATACGCCTTATTAATCAGGAAGTCTTTCAGCTTTCTTTTAAAAATACCAATTGACTGTAGGTTCTTAATGTTTCTGGGTAGCTTATTATATATTTTTATGCCCATACAAAATATACTATTGCTATAAACTGCAGTGTGGGCTGTTTTATTGCGTAATGTATTTTTAAGTCTACTGCTTCTTAATGTGTCATAGCTACTGATGTTCGATTTAACTAAAATTGAGGCCGCGTAGATATTGTAGGGCACACCACTAGGGCTTCTGGAATGCCCCCGGAATCGATTCAATAAAACAGCCTTTAAGCGATTTAAGAGATTATTATATTGAGCTGGTGCTCTCAGGAAAAACTTTTACAGAACTGTCTTAAAAACAAATCAATCATTTTTATGTCAATATTTAAACCTATTCTAAATTCCTAATTCTTCTAAAGCTTTTTTAATTATTAATTTGACGGAGGTTCCCGGAGGGTGAGCCATCCAAGGAGGATGTATCACATGAGCTACGCCCTCACGAATAGAAGATACTAGGAAAGTCCTCCTGTAATCTTATATTCCAAGCTTTGGAAGAGTTAAGCACCTACCTAACCCTAACCAGGAGTTCCTGCCTATGGGTAGAATGATCGTAGACAGGGTTGCATATGCTTCTATAGAAGCAGCTTCAGTCATATCCTGCGATAAGCATTATTCTTTTAAATTCTAATGCGCCATTTGCGCTGAACAAAAACGCAGACATGCTGAAACCCTGCTGCAGTAAAACTACCCTAAAATCTGCAGCACACCGCCAAACGTAAACAAAATGATGTGACAAATCACATCCATCCAGAAGGGATTGACTTCTCGAAAGCTACCCTAACTAGTCTACGCGGCAGCCAGACGGTTAAGAAGCGAAGGTCTATTCTGTCAAAGAATTAACTGCTAACATCGAACTCACTCCAGTAATCAAAATCTGTTAGAAAATATATGAATTGAAACTATTTGCCTCCATCGAACAGCTCAACCAATGGTGACAACTTGCCACCCCTTGCGAAGGCTATGCCCCGTATGCAAAGTTGGTATCACCGCCCATGGAGTCCTTCAATTGCGTTACAGTGGACGCTGAAACCTTAATACAAATATAAAACTGGAATAACTTCAGCCTAGCTAAATATCGTTATTACTCGCGACCTTCTCTTCTCCACCTGGCAGCATCATCGAAGTAGTCTATCATCATCCGTATTCCAACATAACATGAAAAAGAAAAACCGATTAATAAACTATTCAACATACCCAAACTAAAATAATGTTTTGTTTACATTAGACTTGTGTAAGTAATGAGATTGTTGCATTGCGCGTCATATAACCTGACCGCGTACTGTTCCATTACCTATGACTCGACCAAATTAAGCATTGCGCATGACTCTCAAACATGACGCGCGGCGCATCAGAACACTATCGCGGCGCGCTGTTAGGTTCGGTGTTCGTATTATCTCGGTAATTTTGGCTATGTGTGCAAGTGAGAAGGAGCATGCGCCGATCGGCTGGTTGCTAAATAAGTGAACTATTATTTAGAACCGTATGATTCAAGTTATAAGGTTTACGTTTATTAACACCGCGGACTGCCGAGGTATAGTTACGTGATGTTTTAAATCATGACTGTCGCACTACGCGCACTGTAGGTAATACCGGGCGCATTGCGTTTGGCGACTGTCATATCACACCATAATATAACGCGCATGATGTATATCTTCTACAACGCGAGCATTTCATAACAATATCACCGTGTGACGCGTCATTTCGCGTCATGTTTGGAGTCATGCAGCATTCCTCGGTACGAAAAGTAATGTCATATTACATGACTTTAAAACGCACTGTTTTACACAACTCTAGTTTACATAAAATGATTATAGTATTGACATTTGATTTGACATCATATTTTCCTACCATAGATCCGTTTTTTTTTTTTTAAAGTCTAACGTAAAATGGTTTCAACCTATTCACATGGACAATATCTCTGAATCTCCTGTTGTTAGGTTTACTTATCACATAATTTACTTCTGAAACCCGCCTAATAATTTTGTATGGACCTTTATACAACCTACAAAGTTTCGTGCTTCTACCTATATGTCGCCTAGGAGTATAAACCATTACTAATTGATTTACTACAAAATTCCTGACTTTCGCCTTCTTATCATAAATAGCTTTCTGTCGGACTTGCGCCTTTTTTATATTATCTATGGCACAGCGTGACAGCTGACTTTTCAGACTATGACGTCCTACAAAATCTAATGACTGATTCTGTTCCCCAATATTTATCGTTAAATCTGTAAGAAATGATGGCTCCCCAGCATATAATAATACGTAAGGTGAAATCTTGGTGCTTGACTGCTTACTGGTATTATACGCGAAACACACGAGAGGAACATAGCTACACCAATTTCTCTGATCCGTAGCAACATACATGGACAACATTTGGGTTAAAGTCTGGTTAAAACGTTCGACCAGACCGTTCGATGCGGGGTGAAATGCTGTGGTGAAGCGTGACTTCGCCTCGAAGAATTCAACAGTGTCCTTCACTAAGTGTGACTTAAAAACCGACCCCCTATCCGACACTATTTCTTTTACACCACCATACCTACAGAAGATTTCTTCAATTAGGAACTCACTAATTCTTTGTGCCGTCGCTCTAGGAACCGCCTTGCAGACTGCATATCTTGTAGCATATTCTACACTAACGATAATATACCGATTACCTTTCATCGACTTCCTAAAAGGCCCTAGAACATCAATGCCTACTTTCTCCATCAAATGGTTCACCTGGACTGGCTGTAACTGTGCCAACTGCTTACATTTCTTGCGCTCCTGACATAACCGACAACTTCTCACATATTTATCTATCTCCCTCTCAGCATCCTTTATGTAATATCCTGCTCGAAATTTACCTAACGTCTTGGCTAGACCTAAGTGACCACCTGACCATGGACCATCATGCAATTCTGATATGTTTTAAACTAGGAGGTGCGAAATAAGACACGGGTGTTACAAATGATCGTTAGTTTAATACTGAACCTTTGACAGACAGGGCACTCACACATTCACAATATGGAACTACCTACATTGTGTGAGCAGCAGGCACATACACATCACTCCTCCACACTAATTTTGAGACCTGTTGACAAGAATATACGTATATAGATACTTATATAAACTTATTTAATCTATTTATAAAATAACGAATAGTCTACATTTTTCCTGGGGCGCTGAGAACGTGCACGTGATACTGGTATGGCAGCTGAATCCTGCGTGACGGCTGAGGCTTGAGGAGCCTGGGCGTCATCACTAAAAGATTGCTGTGCATTTTCTCGGCTCTCAGTATTAATTATTCTAGTCTGATTGCTGCCCGCTTCAACGCTAGCTGCAGCGGCAGCAACCCGCGCTGTATCCTTTTCCACTTCCAACGGTTCCTGTGAGACAGCGCTCTCGGGCGTGCTAACTGAATTTGATTCATTTATTGGTCCGGGCATCATGGGTGATCTAAACGGAACAGGTGAAGTCGGTGGACTAGGAACAAGCGGGTTATCCGGAAGTGTTGAGTCAACACAATCAATTGACCTTGCAATATTAATTCTCTTTTTACTTTTACAATTTAACAGTTGATCAAGATGTCTTATACAAAATAAACCATTATCTTCAACCAGCACTTTATACATTCTTTTTCCTATCACCTTATTTATTACTCCTAACTTCCAAGTCTCTATTCTACCACTGTACCAGCGGACCCATACCCTATCACCTGCTTCGAAAGCTCTTGTGCGACATTCTTGCTCTCCCGACGATTTTGTGAGCAATTTATTGTCTTTAGGGAGTATTAAGTCAAGACGAGATCTTAAATCTCTGCCAAACATTAATTTGGCGGGCGAATGTCCAGTGCTACAGTGCTCTGTGTTCCTGTATTCGAACAAATATTCTAATAATTTGTCATGTATAATATTTTGTGCCGTACTTTCGTTTATTATACTTTTTAACATCTTTTTACATGTCCTTACTGAATTCTCAGCTTGTCCGTTGCTACATGGATGGTAAATCGGAGATGTCAGATACTTAATACCATTATTGGAACAGAACATATTAAATTCTTTTGAATTTATCTTCACGTCGTTATCAGAGACTAAAGTACAAGGTAAACCAAATATGGAAAAAACTTGTTTTAATTTTCTTATTAAAGATTGAGTGGTAAGATCATTCCGCATGTGAATACACTCTAACCATTTAGAGTACGCATCAATCACTACCAAGTATGTCTGTTGACGTATAGACAAATAGTCGATGTGGATTCGTTCCCACGGCGCCGCCGGACACGGCCACGGTGAAGGCGCAGCGCGTGGCGGCGCAGGCCTCTCGCTTGCGCATACATCGCATGCACCGATCCACCTCTCAATATCCTGATCTATACCGGGCCACCACATCCTACCACGCGCATTGCATTTCGTTTTGACGATGCCTAAATGTGTGCTATGCAGTTCGCGCAGCATTCTTTCTCGCAGTGTCACAGGAATTACCACTTTATGACCCCGCATTAAAACACCATTTTCATATTGTAAATCCGTACGACATAAAAAATAAGGACGAATAGATTCGCAAACAATTTTGCGGGGCCAACCTACATTTGTATACTTAACGACAGTTTGTATAGTCTTATCGCTACAAGTAGCATTCTTTACATCCAACAACAAAACAGCTGGTTCGTTCGCATCTAAAAAATTTAGTGAGCAATACGCGTCATATTCGCTATCTTCTTTGCACACACTATCCGGTACAGGTGCACGGGAGAAATAATCGGCTACTAAGTTATTCTCACTAGTTATATACTGAACTATGTAATTATATGCAGATAGAATAATAGCGTATCTTTGTAAACGTAACGCTGTGGTTGTCGATATACCTGTTTTATTATTAAATATTGACACTAAGGGACGGTGATCGGTCTTGAGAAAAAAAGGTTCACTTCTACCATACAGGTATTGGTGGAAATGTTTGACGCCAAAAATTATCGCCATCGCCTCCTTTTGGATTTGACTATAATTGCGTTCACTCGCCGAGAGCGACCGTGACGCATATGCCAGCGGGCGTTCGCCGCCATCGTTATCCCGTTGAGACAAGACAGCTCCGAGACCATGCGGGCCCGCGTCTACCGTCAGCACTAACAGTGCACTCGGCTCGAAGTGTGCCAGCACGCGCTCGGAGGCGAGTTCAGCGCAAACGCGGCGCACCGCGCGGCGCTGTCGCGAGCCCCACTCCCACCGTGCGCCAGCGCGCAGCAACTCGTGGAGCGGGCTCATAATGCTTGACGCATTAGGAATAAAATTCCTGTAGTAATTGACTACTCCTAAGAACCTTTTAACTTCTGTGACGTTAGTCGGTTCTGGAGCGTTTAATATTGCTTTAACTTTTTCGCGGTTAGTCCGTAATCCGTTCTTATCAATAACATAACCCAAGTATGTTACGTTCTCTTTAAAAAACTCACATTTGTCCTTTTGAAGGCGCAGCCCAGCCTCATTTAACCTGCTTAAAACTTGAGCTAATCTCGTCATATGGAGTTTTTTCGTTGGCGCAGTCAAACAAATATCGTCTAACCATATACTGACTCCATCGATACCAAGCAATAGTGTTTCCATTGCCTTTTGGAACAGAGCTGGAGCGTTCGCAAGACCATAAACTAGGCGCGTATATTTAAATAGTCCTTTTGGTGTGTTAATGGTAGTCAACTCCTGGGAATCTGCGGAGAGTGTAAATTGGTTATACGCGTTTTTTAAATCAATTTTAGAATAATGTTCTCCTCCGCCAAGTTTTGCGAATACTTCTTCAATTCTAGGCAATGGATACTTATCTATTATAAGGTCCTTATTTAGTGTGACGGAAAAATCACCTGCAATCTTAACCGTGTTATTGTCTTTGAGGACTGGTACTATAGGGGTTGCATAACGAGAATTACTCACTGGAACTAGTATACCCAAACTGACTAATCTATTTAATTCAGATTCGACCTTGTCTTTTAATGCGAACGGTATTGGGCGAGCCTTAAAAAATTTTGGTACTGAGTTTTCCTTTAATTGCAGATGGACTTCAAACTTATTAAAATTACCTAGTTCGTCTTTCCATAAATTCGGATACTGTTCCAATAATGTATTAACATCATCATCCTGGCTTATTTTATAAACATTAGTTAAAATTAAACCAAAAGCGGACAATAAGTCGCGACCGAGCAGGGGAGGGCCATTTGAATCTACAACAAATAATTTAATTTCTTTCTTTTGATCTTCATATTCGACGGTAGGCTGAAAATACCCCAACGGTGAAATTTTATGTCCGTTATATAAACACATTTTGATTTTGCAATTAATTAAGTTATAATGTGCAAACAGTTCTAAGTACATTCTCTTTGACATAACCGAAACCCCCGACCCGGAGTCCAACTCCATCGTCACAGTTTTATCACCTACTTTTATCGTTAAATTCAACGGTTTATCGGTTACGTACCTTATGTTAAAGTTATGACATTCGTTACAGGTGCTGCCATCCGTGTCTGTTTCTGCGCCACTATTATCACTCCCGATATTATTAACGCGAACACGACCGGTTTGGTCCTTTTTATTATCACACACTTTTTTTAAATGACCTACTTTTCCACATTTTTGGCACTTATAATTCTTGTAACGACACTTGTCCTTATCGTGATTTTTTAAACCGCAAATTGAACAACGAAAGTCTTCAAAACACAGGTCACGACCATTTTTTGATGTTGACGAGCGCCCATCCCGCGAGCCCGTACGCCCACTGCCGTCGCCACCGCCACCACTGCGTTTACCGCTACCCTCGCTCGACCGCCAGCATTCACCTTTGCATATTTTGTTCACTGCTTCTTCTTTTATATTAGTGACATCAGTGGACACCATATTCCTGGACTCTCTAGCGCATTCCGCTCGCTCTGCTATTTCTAGAGCTTTGGAGATCCCCAAGGTGGAAGCATTCTGCTCAAATAGCTTGTCACGCTCGGGTCCCGCACCTAAACCAAGGACGAAACGATCCGTCAGGTTCGTATCTAAAGCCGCTCCGAAGTCACAGTAGCTCGCCAATCCTCGCAGTCGTGCAGCCCAATCGCCCAACGACTCGCCTGGGTTCCTCTTCGCCCCGTAAAATTTGGCCTTGTCCGAGAATGAGCATTGTTTTTGTTTGAAGTGAGTATCAAGCAATTCCACCAGCTTCTTATAATCTAGCGCCTCCAAATCGACTGGGTATGCTAGATTCCGCACCAACCGATATGATTCATCAGATAGATGAGTTATTAAAATTGCACTTTTAATTTCCTCCTGCACATCGTTGACTTTAAAAAATTGGGTCAACCGACCTTTATAAATCAGCCACTCGCATGATTTATAATCGAACGTCGTTAAACTCCCTAAAAACGACTTCGCCATTTTTTTTTTTGTTTGAGGGTAAGATCGTCCTCGTCGCCAATGATATGTTTTAAACTAGGAGGTGCGAAATAAGACACGGGTGTTACAAATGATCGTTAGTTTAATACTGAACCTTTGACAGACAGGGCACTCACACATTCACAATATGGAACTACCTACATTGTGTGAGCAGCAGGCACATACACATCAAATTCCCTTAATATCTCCTTCAGCAAACAACCTGGGATCACTATCAACTCTCGAACCCTATTCAATCTCCTTGCTTGTTTACATAATACACCATCTATGACACTAAAACCTTTGAGTGTACTTCCACTACTAGCTGCCAGTTTATCAAACCAACCTCTACAAAACTCATCTCGCAGCTGCTCTTCTCGCATCCTCACAACCTCTAACCTAAACAACTGCATGCCATCCTCTAACTTTTTCTCGGACAACTTTGACTCCTCCTCCTTTTCCTCGGCTAAGGGATTCCTACTCAAAAAATCCGCTATGACGTTGTCCTTCCCTGCACAATGCACTATGTTGAAATCATATGCCTGGATACACAGCGACCACCTAGCTAACCTTCCATTCATATCCTTTCTGCTCCTTAACCAACATAGGGCTTTGTGGTCAGTCATCACCTGAAAAGTCAAACCCCATAGAAAATGTTTGAAATAATTCAATGCCCATACCAAAGCAAGACATTCTTTCTCCGTGATTGAATATTTCTTTTCCCCATCGCTTAGCTTCCTTGACGCATATGAAATAGGAAACATTACCTCTTCACCTTGCATGAGACAACAACCAACTGCTTCATCACTGGCATCTACATACAACCTAGTGACCATGTTTTTATCAGTTGAATAAAAATGCAGAATTGGTGGTGATTCCATAATCTTTATAATCTTTCGAAATGCTTCTTCTTCCTTACTACCCCAAACAAATGCTTTATTTTTTTTTAAAAGCTTTGTTAGTGGTAATACAATCTGTGCAAAATCACTAATAAACTTTCTATAGTATGAAAGCAACCCTAAGACGGATTTAACTTGCTTTGCGTTTTTTGGTGTCTTCAAAGTTTTTAAAGATTGTAATTTCTTATTATCGGGTCTGACTCCCTCTCCTGATATCTCATGTCCCAAGACTGAAATTCTACTATACCCAAAACTACACTTGCTTGGTTTTAAGGTAAGGTTTGCTTTCTTTAAACGTAACATAATCTCTTCTAACGATTCAATAAATTCCTCAAAACTATTTCCCCAAACCAAAATATTATCTACATAACAAATGGCCTTTTTATATTTTATTCCAGCCAGTACTTTGTCCATGACTCTTTGGAAAACAGCTTGACTTGTTTTAAGTCCAAAAGGTAAAACATTGAATTCATATAAACCTGAAGAAGTAATAAATGCAGTTTTATGCTTATCTTCTTCACACAATCTATGTTGCCAATAACCTGAATTTAGATCTAAATCTGCAAAATATTTGGCTCCCGATAAGTATATCATAATATCCTCAATAATCGGTAATGGATAGCTATCTGTTATCACCTTTTTATTCAACTTCCTATAATCTACACAAAATCTCCACGACTGGTCTGGCTTCTGCACCAGTACTACCGGGGATGCATATGCACTTCTGGATTCCCGAATAACTTTATTAGCCAACATTTCCTTGACTTGTGTATTTATTATGTCTCGCTGCTTGGGTGAAACCTTATATGGTGGGTGATGAACTGGTATATCATCTACAGTTCTAATAGTAATTTCTTCTATGCTACAACTACCTAATTCAGAGGCCTTAAAAGCGAAGTTATCTCTGTATAAGGTAAGAAGGGTTCTCAGTCTGTTTCTTTTCTCCGAGCTTAAACCTAAATTAACATCAAGTTCATTAATTACATCAGCATTAGCTACTTTCGATAAAAAATTATCATCACAGTTTTTAACTAAATTCGAAAAATATAAATAATCAGTTTCCGATACAGAATTAAAACTCCCTTCTCCCTTAGATCCACGAACCTTCATAATGTTGTTATTTGGAATTATTTCATTATTATGGTCACGGCACACCACTTGCGATTCTGACATAGCATTTTGTTCAGTACATTTGTGAAAATTTATACAACATCTTCCCATTAAAGTAATACACCCATTAGAAAAATCGATAACTGCTTCGTATTTACGAAAGAAATCCTGTCCCAGGACCAATTTCTGGTTAATGTTTTTAATAATCAGGAAATCATTCACAAAGACACTAGAGTCCACTATAAAACTTATCGTCGTTTTCCCGACAACTTCTAAGCATGATCCCGATATTGACTTCACAAAATGATTTGCCTTGTCACTGGTATGATTTAGATTGAGATTCAACGCATATTGATCTGATATACACGAAATTGATGCTTCGGTGTCTATCAGAGCAGAACAGGCTTGATTATCTATTGTAATGTTAATAAATGGATTGAGGTCACCGCATTTGCTATTTTTCTTTAGGAGTTGATCTCTTTCGGACACAGCCTGCAACTCCACTTCATTACTTATCGACTGTGCCCTTCCGCGTTTGGGTGGGTAGCCATCAGAACGTGGGCTTCTTGAGCTGGGGGTAATTGGAAATCGGTTATTTCTATTATCAAACCGTCTCGGCCGCAAATTATACCTCGGAGTGTGATACGTATCCGTATCACCGGCTAGGTTTGGCGTCGATCTTGCAGCAGTCTGCCCCGGGCTCGTTGGTCTCGGTGAAGTTGGGTATCTCTGACTTCCGGCTGGAAAATGATCAAAACTGACCCGCGGAGGGTGCAACGAAAAATTTGCCCGGTCGGGCTGCGTCTCCTCAAATATTTCTTTTATTTGGTCAATGGTGGCACGCAACTCAGCTTTTGAGTTATATAATCGGGTCCCCAGCTTTAATTTATAATGCATATTTATACCCTTCAAGAAAATCTTAATGAATATCTTTTCGTCGGTAATTCCGGACTGTAATCCGTAATCAGCCAGTCTATAGAAAAATGCGACTATGTCTTCTTTAGTGTCTTGACGCGCATTGTAGAATTTCTCAACAAAATCTATTCCTGATGGGAATTCAGACTTCAGGCTGTCGCAAATCTTCTTAAATGACACCCCTTCTTTGTACGTAAATTTGAAAAAAGCTAGGGCCGGGCCGTCCAAATAAGCACCCATAATGAGGGCTAAATCACTCTCCGGCCATCTATTAATGGCTGCGATTTGGCGAAACTGTGTAAGGAAATCGTCGAACGAGCAGGTGGAACCCGTACCCGTGAAGGATACTACTTTCGCCATCTTGCGAAATTATATTTATTTAATAAAAACCACTTATCTTTATACTTATCTAGGCGTAGAAATTTCGCCTGAGCATCACTATAAAATGGGGGTCTTCATGCACTTTTTTACGTAGTGCATACGCGAAATTATCTTTATACAGTGTACGCCCTGTATACGCGAAAAACGTACTTTTCTATTTATTAAGTACCCGGCGCCGCCGCCACATGTAGGGCACACCACTAGGGCTTCTGGAATGCCCCCGGAATCGATTCAATAAAACAGCCTTTAAGCGATTTAAGAGATTATTATATTGAGCTGGTGCTCTCAGGAAAAACTTTTACAGAACTGTCTTAAAAACAAATCAATCATTTTTATGTCAATATTTAAACCTATTCTAAATTCCTAATTCTTCTAAAGCTTTTTTAATTATTAATTTGACGGAGGTTCCCGGAGGGTGAGCCATCCAAGGAGGATGTATCACAATATATAGAGCAGGCAGGGTTAATATCTTGAGGTTTATGAAATAAGGTTTACATGATTCAGTGTTGTTATGTTGTGTTTCATGTTTCAGAGAACTACATTCCAAATCGCTGTTACACGTTTGTATGTATGTAAATCGGGCTGGTTTCCGCAACTCCACGACTAAGCGCGTATTTTGCGTGCCAGGTGGGACAAATGTGTCATTCGATCCACCCCAGCTCCCCAAGGAAAGCCAGCAACGCCTTGGTGTTACTAACTATCTCACTGAGGGTACCTGGGTTACCGAAGTACTTGGCCCTGTAATCCGCGACAACCGGGCAGCTTAGAAGCAGGTGTGCTGCTCCATGCAGGCTCTGCATAGCGGGCTGTCAGTGACTCCTATAGCATAGAGGTGTTTATTAAAAGACTCGTGGCTAGTTGTTACGGCTGTGACTGTACGCAACTGTTGTTTAGTCAGTCATAGGGCTTGTTTAGTGAATCTGCCATCTATAGAGGGAAGTGCCTCTTTGGCCTGCCTACACTCACCATGGTCAACCCATAGCTTGTGATGTGTGTGGGTGAGTTTCCTTACCAGATTACGTAGGTACCCGAAAGGCACGATGGGTTCGGGTCCCATCGCTGCCATACTCGAACCCCTTCTGGCGAGTTCATCCGCTGCATCGTTGCCTCGGGACTCGCTGTGTCCCTTGATCCATTGAATGGTTACTTTATTATGTCTACCAGCCTGATTAAGACGTTGGTGACACTCGAGAATCAGCCCATAGTTGACCGTGTGGCTGTTCAGAGCTTGCAGGATGGCCATACTGTCCGAGAGTATGCGTATTGAGTGGTCCTTAACTTCTCTGGTTAGGATGGCTGATGCCGCCAGAGAAATGCCCATGCATTCAGCTTGGAACACTGTGTTGTGGACCCCCAATGGTGCTATGTGTGCTATGTGGATATTGAGATCCTCTGAGAAGATTCCCGCACCTGTACCTGTACCTGTTTTTGATCCATCTGTGAAGATCCGCAGCTCTGCGGGGCATAGCCCCTCGCAACGATGGTCCTCATGCAATTGGATTTTGTATTTATTATCAAAGATAAATTGTTTGGGTACCCGATCATTGATTGCTTTTGTTATTGGGAGTTCATTATTGAGCTCCTCGAGCAGAGCGGTGTGCCGTGTTTATCTTTTACCCCAGAGATTCAGTGTTTTAAGGCGTACTACTGCTGATGGGTTTGCTCTTGACTCTAGTCTAGGTCAGAGATGACAGAGACAAAGTCTACGATGGAGCGAGCTTACCCAGAAGGAGCCTGTTCACTCTAACTTTGAAGAGATTAGGGTTGTAAGCGTTTGGAAACACTGACGCAGGCAGAGAGATCCACTCCTTTGCTGTGCGCATTATAAAAGACGTTTGGAAACGCTTAGTGCGAATTGGTGGAATAGTAACAAGGTAGGGATGGTAAGATGCAGTGCGTCTGGATGTCCGATGGTAGAAGGGGGCCAGTGGGATGAGGTCGTGGAGTTCTTGGGCACACTCATCGAAGTACAATCTGTAGAAGACCGACAAGCAGGCAACCTTACGGCGATGAGCCAAGCTATGTAGCTTGGCATCCACCAGTTTTACGTCACCGATGAGCCTCTTAGCTCTGCGTTCCACCGAGTCAAGCGCGGCAAGCTGATACTTAGCTGAGCTATCCCAAAGGTGGCTACAATACTCCATGCAGGATCAGACTTACAGGGTTAAAAGCTGTCCAGGCCTGAAGTATCGCTTCACCCTGTTTAGGATGCCCAGCTTTTTGGCTGCGGTTTGGGCTTTGTACTCGATGGTGGCGCGGAAGTTGAGACTGTCAACTCCATGCCTAGGAGCTCGAGTCGATCAATCACAGGAACAGATGCACCCCGAAAAGTAGGAGTTTGGTTAAAATGACTCCTTTTTGCGGTAAAAAGACACGCCTGTGTTTTGGTGGCGTTAAAAGTGACCACATTGTTATCACACCACTGGGAGACAAGGCTTAAGGTCAAATTTGTCCGCTCTACTATGGCCTCTCTCAAGGAACGAACTTCATCCCCGCTGGTTGTTGCGCTGGACAAGTATCTCTCTGAAACCGTACTGTCATCTGCGTACCCAACAAGACCAAGCTGAAGTAGGTCATTGATGTGCAGCAGGAAAAGAGCTGCAGAGAGAACAGACCCCTGAGGAACTCCGGCATCAATAGCCATGAGGTTAGAGGAGCAGCCTTCAACAACTACTCGGATCGACCGTTTACTCAGGAAATCTGATATCCAGCTACAAAAACCAGCTGGGATGCCATAAGCAGGAAGCCTGCTGAGTAGATCTGCATGCCAAACCCTGTCAAAGGCCTTCGAGATATCGAGCGACACGGCAAGTGCCTGTTCCTGTTGTGTAAACAAGTGTAGCGGAGGGAGTCCCAGCATGGCTTTCAGTGCCACACTTGGAGTAGTCCTCATGCAGCCCGTCGTCGCCATGCAAGCTAGCCTTTGCATGTGTTGTAACTTCTTTACGGCTGTAGCTAGCTTTTGGCGTGGCCACCACACCACGGCCCCGTAGGTTAACATGGGCCGAATTACTGCGCTGTACAGCCATAGTATTATTTTGGGCGATAGGCCCCACTTCTTCCCTATAATTTTTCTGCACTGCCAGAAGCTAATGCAGGCCCTGTTTAGTTTGAAGTCTAAGTGATTACTCCAGTTTAACTTACTGTCTAGGAGGACGCCTAGATTGACGCCTTTATACGTTTACTGTTAGGCGTTCTTCACAAAACTCATTTTGGTTCAAATATTCATCATATGTTATGTTAACTGAATACAAGTAAGCTTAACACTTAATAAATACGGAATCATTTAAATCACCGTGACACACTGAGTGTCACAGGCTATGAGAATTTTGTAAAAAGACAAAATGGCGGATAAAGCTTCGTCGTATATTTATAAGTTGGTCATGTGGGATATCAGGTTACCTATTACTACTATGATTTTTGACTTTCTGTCCGTGTTGGTAGGAAGTTACTGTAAGTGCAGAGAGTAATTGAAATTAAGTAAATTAATTAAAATTAGAATTTTTATTTGATACGTCACTAAATTAAACACTGTGCTTATATATGAGGAAGGTGTGATGATATTTTATCCTATTAATAATAATAAATAAATAAATTATATAGTTTTCTATGTGTAATAATAATAAAGAAAGGAACAATACCTTATTATTTTCCACTAATTAATAAAACCTCGCAGGTAAACTTCAATGATCGAATGACAGCTAATAATATTAATATATAACCAAGGAAAGGCACGATACCTTATTATTTTAAATACCTTAAAGTAACCTCACAGATTGACTCAAATAACTCTGCAGGGACAAGAAATAATATTTTTCGTAACTAAAAATGTATTCTCAGTGTTGCACCAAAACATTGCTGGTGCATTAAAAAAAATGCAAGATTTAGAGGTAGTACTAAGTGAGATGCATGATATAAATGAAAATGTGGCAGTGGTATGTCTAAGTGAACATTTCATATAAAAATGTGAAGAAAAATATTTGAAAATAAATAATTTTCATCTCGGAGCAATCTATTCCAGACTAGAACGACGTGGAGGCACGTGTAGTTTGTGTAAGACAGGTTTTGAATATGTTGAGCTAGATGCAGTAAAGGAATTTTCGACACATTTGCTCAAAAAATGCATTTACGAAGCCTGTACACATTGTTCGAAAGCTAAAAATTACGCACCATAAAATGGAGCGTGCGGTAAAATAGGTACTCTCACCTAAGTACCTACTTTACCACACACTCCGATACAAAGCGCCGTGCGTAACCTTTACCGTTTTTGGTTTTTAATTTCCATAAACAATATAATAAGAATTTCACTAAGTAGTTTCACGCAGACGGAGACGCAGACTGAAGCGCTTTTGCTTCCGTCTGCGTCTGAGTGAAAGAAAAAATCAGATTGGGATGAGATGCGGCACTTTTTTGCATCTTATCCATGGCGGCAAGTGTGCTTCTCCTCGGGTGACCCCTCGTGCTGTGCTGACATGATTGCGGACGTGATTCGACAGGGGATGGAGTATTTTATTCCATTCTCCGACATCCCGCTCGGTCACAAATCCCGGCCTTGGTATAGTGCAGAATGCGCTCATGCTGAGGCCCGTAAAGAGTCTGCATACCAAGCGTGGATCAAGGCCCGCGACCGAAAGGTTAAAGCACGTAGGGTTCGCGCGAGGAAAAGAGCCTTTAATTCTGCGGCTAAGTTCTGCAAGCGGGTTTTACGTAGGGTACGTTTTAACCATGTCGGACGTAGCGGGGCCAAACTAGCATTGCACCCTCCAGGTAGTAAGTAGTTTTGGTCCCTGTCGAAAGCGGTTGAAACGAATTTCTGTCGACCCACTTTGCCTCCAATGTTGAAACCTGATGGCTCGCTGGCTCACTCTGCAAGTGAGAAAGCAAATTTATTTGCAACTCTCTTTGCAAGCAATTCGCGTCTGGACGCTGGCTCCAAGCAACCACCGACTTTACCTCGTTGTGACTCTTCGATGCCGAAGATCACAGTTCACATTAAAGAGGTCCGAAGAGTATTGTGCAGTCTAGACGTGAATAAGGCCAGCGGGCCTGACGGCATTCCAGCGAGAGTGTTGAGGCAATGTGCACCTGAACTGTCTCCTGTGTTAGCACGCCAGTACCGCCTCTCTCTTGAGAAAAGAATACAAATACAAATAATTTATTTGCTGGAATATGGGCACATACATGTGTTGTTACAAACAAAAAAGTTCTGCCATATTCTTCCTCAAAAGGTCTGCAAATATCTAATAAATTAATCCAAATGTCAAATATTACTCATAATTATAATTATTAATCGATTACAAATTTAATATTAATTATTCATACATCCTTATTACATTTTTTCATTTAAATAGTCATTTACATTATAATAGGCTTTATTAATTAGGTAAGTCTTTAATTTATTTTTAAATAACATAAAATTTTCAGCATCCTTTATATTATGAGGTAATTTATTATAGATTCTAGGGCCCATACAAAATGCACTCTTGTCAAACATAGCCATTCTATGGCGTACTGCACAAAGTGTTTTGGCCAGTCCGGTACTTTTTAACGTTTCATATTTATCAATATTATTTCTAATGTCTAATGCTAGTTCATAAATATACAGCGATGGGAACGTCAATATTTTTAAATTTACAAAATGTGGTTTACACGTGTCTGTAGGTTTTAAAGCGCATATTGCTCGGATACATTTCTTTTGGGCTTTGAATACAGTCTCTCTATTAGTGGCATGCCCCCAAAACATTATACCATATCTTAGTGTCGAACCAACGTAAGCGTGGTAGGCAGATAGAAGTGCACTTTGATTTACGACTTTGCGAAGCATGTATAAAGCATATGAATACTGACTCAGTTTAGTGCATACTTGTTCGATATGTGTCCTCCATCTCATGTCCGAGTCTATGTGTAGTCCAAGGAATTTCGACGAATTTATTTTTTCTATCTTTATTTGTTCGTATTGTATATTGATAGTATTTGATTAAGAATTTTTTGTTTTAAAAGTCATTATAAATGTTTTAGTTAGGTTTATTATAAGTTCATTTAATTTTAACCAGTTAATTATAGATGATAGCGTATGGTTTATGTCATTTTCATGAGTCGCGGGGTCTTCAGATACCACTATCGCAGTGCTATCGTCAGCATACAGAACCATGGAGGATTTGATTGATTTAGGGAGTTCGTTAATGTAAATAATAAAGAGCAGAGGACCTAAAATACTCCCTTGTGGTACACCTTTGTAGACTTTTATTGGTGTTGACCAGTATTTTTTTTTTCGATTTTTGTAACATGTGAAATGGTAGATATTTCAGTTTGTTGTTCTCTGTTACTTAAATATGATTTTATGAGATCTAGAGCCTTTCCCCGTATTCCATACGCTTCTAATTTATTTAATAGTATCTCATGATTGACACAATCGAAGGCCTTCGTCATATCCATATATATTGCAGAGACTTGCTTTTTATTATCCATGCCTTTTAGTACCGTTTTGAGGAAAGTGTGAAATGCGTTGTTAATCGACTTATTTTTCCTGAAACCCATTTGTTCTTCTGTAAGTATATTATGTTTTTCAATATAGTTGTATAAATTAGTATAGATGACTTTTTCAAAGACCTTCGATAAGATAGGTATGAGAGATATTGGTCTATAACAATTCATATTTTCTCTATCCTCTTTTTTAAATATCGGAATAACCACGGATAATTTTAATTTTGATGGGAAGACCGCCTCTTCAATGCATTTGTTTATTATATAACACAGTACGGGCGCTATTATTTCCACTACTGCCTTAATTATTCTAGTACATATTCCATCATGCCCCACACTATTTGTGTTTTTTAGGGAATTTGTTATTTGAACAATACTCCTTGGGGTACACGGGCTCATAAAGAATGAGTTAGAATTATTGTATGTAATTCTGTAATGGGATTTTTTGTTAATAGGGTTTTTATTTGGTACCAGAGTTGTAAAAAAATTATTAAATTCATTTCAAGTAATTGGATCTATTATTGGTATATTATTTACATTATTTTCTCAATTTTTTTAAATTGCTGGTGTACATTTGATTTATAATTATTTATAACCTTCCAAGTAGCTTTGGCTTTATTTACTGATGTTTTAATATAGTAATTGTTTTGAGATTTTTGCGTTAATTTTATTATTGCTTTTAACCTTTTATTATACGTTTTGTATGTATCTTTAAGTTGTTGTCTTGGTGATTTCCTGTATTTCCAAAGATATTGACGCTTTCGCTTGGAGCAAACTCTGATACCTTTTGATACCCATTCTGGTCGTTTGTGTATGGGGATTTTGACTTTTATTAGAGGAAAACAGAGATCATAGAATAACCTTAACAAATCATGGAACGTGTAAAATGCATCATCCGCTGTTTCAGCATTGTCAACTTCGTCATAGTTGAGATTACGGATACATTTAACGAACTTATCCGTATTAGAGGCGCTATAGTCCCGTTTATATGTGTACCAATGTTTTATGTTAAAACTTCCTTTGACTGGGTATTGTAGCAGTTGTGCAGTATGATCCGACAATGCTAGTTCTAGTATTTCATAATTAGTGCCTCTTTTATTACAAATAAAGTTGTCAATACATGTTTTACTACATAATCGTGTGGGTTCATTAATTTCAGGTTATAGCTAGCCAACAGTTGCTCCAATTCTATTACCATTCTATCTCTTTTTAGTACATTGATTTTAAAATCGCCGCATACAATAATTTTCTTTTTTTTAAACAAGATTTACTGAGTATTTCATTGAATTTGGAAAAAAACATGTTTACTTTCTCAAGTTTGTTGCTGGGGGGTCTGTAAATGTTGATTATAATAACATTATGCTCTAGGAGTTCAATGGCACTACACTCTAAAATATTTCTCACAGTATGCTCCTTTATGTCATATATTTTAGCCTTTTTTATTTTATTTTTTTTTATTTGTGATGGGTTTGCTCTGTTTTTGATTATTATGTACCAATATACACGCCCCTCCATTTCTATTGTGCCTTGAGTAAGATGAGATCAATGAGTAATTGGGAATTGTCAGTGAATAAGTATCTTCACTTATCATATTATGTTCCGTGATACAAAGGACATCAACATGTTTATTATTGCGGTGCAACTCTTCCAAATATAACTATAGTTCGTCTGATTTACTTATGAGACCATTGATGTTCTGATGTAATATATATAAGTAATTATACACGAAAAAAATTATTATCTCTTGGTGGCATTGATGGAGTACAACATTCAGAAACTACGTTCTCGTTTTCTATAGGTAAGTTTTCATTTTGTTTGTGTTTGCTACTAGGGGTATGATTAATGTTATCGAAGTCTGTTTGTGTGGATTTATTCAACATAATTTTATGAGTGGCGGACATTTTTGTGTTATTGTATGCAATTGATTTTAACCTATAATCTATACGTAATATCTCTCTCAACCAATACCTGCATAAATTAAGACTGAAGTGTATGCCTTTCGGTACATGCCTTTCAAAATCTAAATCCAAGTATTGTACATTGTCAAATTTGCTACACATAAACCTCAGTTCATAATTATGCTTCTCAATATTTAGGAACCTATTATATGGAATTTCCGAAAAAATTACTTTTGTGTTCGTCACAGATTCTAGCCATTTCATTGTGTTAAATTGAAACTCACGCGGATTTACATCATTTGTTCCGCCAGCTATAACTATGTAATCGTCCTTAGATAATGTTAAAACTTCACTTTTATAGCTTTCCAACACATCGCGTAGTCTTGCTCCTTGTTTCCACATACACGTTACATAGAAACCATCTCCAACCAAACGTTGCAATAAACTCTGGACCCTTTTCCCTTGGTGATCTGCCATAATTATAATATTCCTTCGCCTTTTTAGTGATGCTCCTGTATCGTTCAATATAGTATTTCTAGGTGAATCAATGTTGATATTGTGATTTGACTGGTTTTTACGAACGTCATTTTCTTTCGCACAGCCCTCTGATTCTGTTTGTTTAGGATTATTTGGTGTGTGTGTAGATCAGTAGTATTTTTAGACGGTGCTTTGGGGGTGCTCATGTCAAATGTATTATGTGTTTTCGTATGAGTAATTTTCCTTCCTGAGTCCGGTGTTCGTAATATTAAACTGTCTGATATTCCTACTTTTTTATAAACGTCTATTAACTTCTTGTATTTTGCTAATTGTTTTTTTAAAGCAGTGTTCTCAACGTTCAAGTTTTCTATTTCTTGATTAGCAGTTTGTAGTTCCTCTTGTTACTGGTTTAATTTATATTCTTTTTCGTTTGTACTTTGATTCTCAATTGAAACATCAGGTAGGCTGCGAATTGTTGTCTCAAACATTGAGTTAAGTAGAGTAGTGTTGCTGCTGTTGTTACTCAAAGAACTTGACCGCGGCCGTTTCCGTATCGTAATATTATCTACTATACAATTACTATTCTCCATTATTTTTAAATTACTTTTATAATGTTTGCAGGATTTGTAAATGTTCTTTCTTGTTTTTGATACATTACAAAAAGTCAATCGTGAGAGCGCTCGGTTTCGAACCCACGACTCACAGTTCAAATCATCCAGCGCCTTACGCCTCCACGCCACGGAGTCACGTAATTAAGATGGTGAAAATGTGGATCGTTTACTAATTTGCAACTCTAACTTTTAATGCAAGAAAGTATTGTCGGTAGATTTGGTAGAAAAAGAAAAATCACCAACAATATTTATTTGAAATCTTTTTACGAGACTATAAAGTAGTATAGGCAGAAACAAAAAGTAGTAGGTACACTACATACTCGAAACTCAAACAGTTTGACCTCGAGTTTCGAGTATCTTTATATAGATCGTAAGCAGAAAAGACGAAACTGCTTCACAAAATTGTTTTTGTCTGACCTATATTGTTTTACTTCTATTTAACCACATTCGTATAAAAAATGAGACCAGTGAATAAAAATATGGCTAACGTATGTATTTATCTAAACTAAAAATTAGCCGTGCAATCGCCATACTCTTGTGTAGTCGTAGGCAAAAAAGCCGGCTTGGCGCGCATGTCTGCGTCCTCGCATAATCATTGATAATAGTTTTGAGGTAGCGCGTGCGCTACGGAAATGTTTGTGTGTGCGGCGCAAATATGAATGTGTGGCCCAGATGCTCAAGGTTATTGAGCCTACTATACACCTTAAGACAAAATAAATCGACGACTTTGGCAATATTTACGCTAGCGAAAGCAATGATGACCAATATTAACGATAAAATAACTACTTGTGCATTGCTCTTAGACTTAAGTAAGGCGTTCGATCGTGTTGATCATGCGCGTCTTTTAGAAAAACTTGAAAGATACGGTATCAGAGGTCCAGCAAAAGAATGGTTTCAGTCATACCTAACTAACAGAAAACAGGTAACAAGGCTAACAAAATTAAACAAATTAAGTAACACTTCAGAAGATTTTGATTCTGAAGCACGGACTAATTGCTGTGGTGCAATAATGGTCCCACAAGGTAGTATCTTAGGACTATTATTGTTCCTTCTTTACATAAATGATTTGCCTCAGTCAATAAAACATCAGCGTGTATTGTTCGCCGATGATATTATTATTATTAAATGTACAAAATGTTGACATTGAAATTTAAAAAAAAAACATTAAATGACATAAAATAATAGTTAGATATTAATACATTTAAAATAAATATTTCCAAAACTAATGTACTTCATTGCAAAACATCTAAAAGTAAGCGTATACGCCTTAATGTCGCACTTAACAATAATAATATAGAACAGGTACGTAATGCAAAGTTCCTGGGTATAACACTTGATGAACATTTTACTTGGAAGAATCACGTCGAGTTCATTTAAAAAAACATTAACCAGGAATATTTTATCATCCTCACTGGTTAATTTTGAGGTACCGTGTTTGACCGATGCGTTGAATGCTTGGAAAATGGCTTGTCCCAACTCGGATTTGCCCGACAACCTGACCTCTCAGAGACGATGGGACGTGCCGCTCTGCAGTATTGTACGGAATAACTTGATTCATTAATCATGGAATACTGTTGAGCGCGCACGTCTGTTAGCTGTGGGAGAGTGGGAGTCGGGTTTGTGGCTTCAAGCACTCCCGTCATTCACCATAGGTACTATGATGGATGACGCATCGTTTCGGATCGCGGTCTGTCTCCGCTTAGGCGCACCTTGTGTTGCTCCGCATCGGTGTCACTGCGGAGTAGCTGTCGACAGCCTCGGACACCATGGCCTTTCCTGCTGCAAGAGCGCAGGCCGCATAGCACGGTACGCTAGCATCAATGATATTATTCGTCGAGCTCTTGTCACCGCCGGCTAACCTGCAGTATTAGAACCTAGTGGCTTGGTACGTAACGATGGGAAGAGACCAGATGGTATGACGTTGGTGCCGTGGAAGGTGGGTAGGCCTCTGGTGTGGGACGCTACATGTGTCGACACCCTTGCGCCATCACATGTTCCAAGTACGGCGAGCTGTGCCGGCACTGCTGCTGCGACTGCTGAGGCCCTCAAGCGGCGCAAATACTATAACCTTATTGGTAATTACAGTTTGAGCCGTTTGGGGTCGAAACACTAGGGTCATTGGGTCTGAGTGCGCGTCTCCTTTTTAAGGATATATCTCGCCGACTGATCGACACTTTGCGTGACCAGAGAGCTGGCTCGTGCTTTGCTCAAAGAATTAGTATTGCCATTCAACGTGGCAATGCTGCCAGTCTTCTGGGCACGTTTCCGGATGACAGCGATGCGGAGGAATTCTTCGACGCCTGAGTGTATTTGTTTTTGTATATTCATATGTATATAGTTAGGATTTATTGCTTATTTAATATTACTTTTTAGCTTGTCAAATTGTATATAAAAAATTAAATAAAAATGTCTATTTAAAAAAAAAAACAATCAATTCGTATTCGCTTTAAAAAGAATTAAAATTATTACATCTTTGCGTACTGCCATTGTGGTCTATTACGCATACGTCTGCTCAGTAATAAGATACGGTGTAGTTGTGCGGGGAAACTCTTCCGAACTGGAGAAAATCTTCATCGCCCAAAAAAAGTGTATTCGTGCAATATTCAAAATGTAGTGGTCTGACTCATGCAGGCCTATATTCAAGTCGCACAATCTGTTGACGGTCCCATGCAT
Organism: Lacanobia wlatinum; assembly: GCA_947578705.1. Taxonomy (NCBI): domain Eukaryota; kingdom Metazoa; phylum Arthropoda; class Insecta; order Lepidoptera; family Noctuidae; genus Lacanobia; species Lacanobia wlatinum. The sequence goes on from OX388026.1 coordinate 1,652,975, forward strand.
TTATATTTACGAAGTTGCCAGGTTTGTGAGGTCCAATCTTGAACTATTTGAGCGGAAAGATAAAACAAATAAAAGGAAACCTACACATTTTGATTTGAATGCCCGTTCCAAAGCTAGATCTTTTTCGGCGGAGCTGCGTTTATATGGCTCCCCTAATTTACAATGCTTTGCCAAGGTCAACTACCATTCAATAAGTTTTGTGTTACGTTGCGGAAGCGGTTGTTACAACTGTGTTTTTCGATAGATGAGTTTTTTCAAAAGTGTCCCTGTAGATTTTATACAGTAAAACACAGACATTTTTTATTGATAAATAAATTGACGAAATGTACCTATTATTGCATGCTATATATTTGCCAAATGTGTGTTACTTTATATTGTATATAAGAACTTGTACCTACCATATTTGAAGCAATACATAAATGAAATGAAAAATAAATAATACACTATTGTAATAATAAAAACCAATACTAAATTAACAAATATACTAACTAGTCATCTAAGCATACATAGAAATTGCAAGGGAATTAACAATAAAATAAGTAAAAATGTAATTTAATCAAAAAATAGATATGTAGATAATAATAATATGCATAAAATGTTCAATAATAGGTAAAAGATGGACAGGAAATAATAAACATTTATTTTATAAGAAAAATTATCTAAAGCGCTGTTCCTCGGTCCTGATTATTTAAAGTTTTGCTGTGCCCGACAGGGTCCATAATTGTTTCTATTTATTCATTTTACCACCTGTATGTGTACATTATGGATTTAAACGATTTGAAATTTGATTTGAGATTTGAAGGTAATTCACCCATTTTGGATATCTCGCTGTCGGAGTTCGAGTTCGACATGGTGCAGTTACGAAATAATAGTCTCAACACTGATTACAACAGTCTGTTTATTCACTCTCGTAAACTGAATAGCAATATTTCAAGTGATCAAGCCGATGGAAATGGATTAATTATGGAAACGCGGTAAGTTTGATACAGGCTGGCAGCACAACCTCTCGCGTTCGTTTCTAACCAAAAAGTGAAGTCTCCCATCCGTCACCTTTCAAGTCAAATGCGTCTAATGTCAAACAATGACAACTGACAGCTGCCAAACCCTGTATTGACCTCACCCAAGCACACTACTTGACGTTTCTGGCAAAAGATAATAGACGGCATTATTCTAAACAATAATCCATAGCGATTCTAATATTATTGTGCCTCCGTGTTGGTGCTGCGGCATCTACACTAATATAATAAAGAAGAATTGTTTGTTTGTTTGAAATGAATAGGCTCCGAAACTACTGGACCGATTTGAAAAATTACCTGTACCTACATGTAATATTTACATGTACCTACATGTAAATTACATTTAAATTATTCAAATCTGACTTTTCGTTTAAAAGTTACAACGGGTATAAAATGCTCTAAGTAGGAAAAATGTTGCGGTAAGAGCGAACTGCCTTACGGCCCATTCACGACCTTACCGCGGTGAGCGGCGGCGGCGTGCGGGGCGGCGAGCGATAAGAACAAATGTATGAAAATGTTTGAAGCACGCCACGAGTCGCCCGCCGCTCATAGCGAAAACGCGCGCGGTTTTGTCGGAGCGAAACGCTGCAGCGGCGCGCGGTGCGGGGAGCGGCGAGATCAAAAGTACAAGCGAATGAGCGCGACGCCACGAAACAGAGCGGCGCGGATAGCGGTGTAGGTGTGATGGACTCGGCGGCGAACTCATATACAAAAAAATTTAGACCCTTTTGCATTTGATGTGCTGTTTTAAATATACGTCTATGTGCTGCAGAATATAATCAAATGTTTCCACACTCATTCTTGTGTATTCATAAAACTTGTCCGGATATTTTCTGTAATCTTCGTATAGGTCACGAAATTCGCCATTTAAATATCGATCTTTATTGAGTTCGTGCACCCCTTCTCTCATATTAAGAATATCTTGTTTTAAAAATATACTGCTTTCTAAACACGGAAGGGATAATTTTGATAACGCCATAATTTTGAGCACGTTCCGGCTACCTAAATACGTCCACCTCGCCCGCTGCCGCTAGCCGCTACTGAGGGTACGTGGCGTGTAAAACGCACCGCTTGCCGCCGCCGCGCCGCCTGCCGCGCCGCTCGCCGCTAAGACCAAAGTCGTGAATGGGCCGTTACGTTGAGTCTATTAATAAGTAATTTACACATTACTCTAAAAAGAGAGAAGAATAGGAGATGAAGTTCGTGAAGTACCTACTAAAGCCGCGCGAACGAAGTCGCGTACAAAATTCTAGTATATTTATAAAACATTACCGCCTTTAATTCTGGAACTTCCGAATGATGTATGTTTCAAATTTCTGTCTAGGAAATTACATGTGCTTTCTTCTTCTATAGTTTTTTGTGATGGCTATTTTTAACCTCGGTGGCACTGGAGAGGAGATACTTTCAAATAAATTGGTTGCTGCCCGCAAATCTACGGATTATTAATTTGGTCATTTTTATTTTTATTTATTTATTTATCCAACAATAACAATCTACCATATACGAAATATTTTTGACCTTATGTAGCGAAAGTCGCCTTTTTGCCGCCTTGGACTACCAAACAGGTCAATAATACAAAGTAAAAAAGATGAAATTTGTAAAGTTAAAGTTTGTAATATTAAATGTTCAAAATCAGGAGTCATGTCTCATCTGTGTATTAATAAAGTAGCTTTTATATTAAGAATAAGCTTCTTTTAGCGAGATTGAAGGTTTTATAAATCAGAAAAATACGGTGTGACCAATACATATGCATAATGTTTAACAACATTTTAAATTGATTGAATACCATGACACAACAATCCAATATAAACTTAATAAATATTGATAAAATTTCCTCTCCACTAGTTGTTAGGATTACCTACAACAAGAAAAATATTGTAACTGAAATTTAGTTGGCAAGTGATGCGGTACGTAATATTTTACTACTTCATAGTGGTCAAGCAATTTGTGATGTCATCAGCACCTCGCTTTCGACCCACGATAGGAAGAGCATACTTTCACAAAACAAATATTGTGACAATTAGCCCTATTCAAATGCAACAACCACTGGAGCAACATGATGAAAAGTGGCCAAAGCTCACTACTTGTTCAGATAATGATCAAAATTCAGGAGCTGGGATTTTAAATAAAATGGCTTGTGGCATATTCGGTTCACAGTCCATACATGCTGAGGAGTCAAGTCCAGTATTACGACAGCATAATTTTCAACGGCCAATTCAGGAACCGTTTCAACAGCCGAATCAGCAACCAGTTCTAAAACCTTTTCAAACGCCATATCAACACCTACATCAACAGCCGCTGCGACAACCAATTCCAAAACCATTCCGACAACCAATTCAAACACCATTTCGACAACCACTTGGGAAACCGTTTCCACCACCAATTCAAACACAATTTCAACCACCGAATGGTCCTAATTTCCAAGAACCGTTTCAACAGCCACTTCAATCTTATAATCAATTGAGGTTAAACCAACCGACACAAATGCCGTTACAGAAATCTATTGCAGTGGCGAGTCAACCGCCAATAAGGTCGAATTTACAATATGAGCCGACCACCCAAAGGGTTTTATACCAAAGTAGAAAGAAGAAGCTTCGAGGAAATTTGAGACAGAAGCACAGAGGGTCGTCTAGCACCAGACCACCTTATCCCAAAGGAATCAAACCTCATGAAGACCAAGATGATGAAAATAACCCCGCTATTCATCTTTTGTGTGACGGAAATGCTGTATGTCAAAAGCACGAATGGACGAAAAAGACTAATAATTAATTCAAACAAAAAAGCAATGGTGTCCTTAAATCTTTCATAAATTTATTTGTTTGCTTATAATAATAGGCATGTAGATATTATATTATATCCTTTTTAGGTGTTTTTTTTATCTGTAGAGGTAAGCGATTATATTGTCATTATTTTGGGTTTTGAAGTTTTTTATCGTCTCAAAACAGTTTAACTAATTTCCGTGGTGGCGTTTTTTTAACTTTATTATAATAATAATTTATAATAAAGTTATATCTTTTTAAATATTCGTTAATATAATGAATTTTACAAAATCAAGCGACACGGGCGAGTATTCCTAGAAATAGTTAACTAGAGTTACAATAGTGCAATGCAATTTCATTTTGATGACCCATTTATGACATTACCCAGGGAATAAAATTGAAAAAAACGATATATATGTTACGGCTAATAGCCAAAGTGCGGCTATACCTAGTTTGAGCCGGCTACAACTAGGTGCAGTTGGCCACATGCGGTTAAACTTAGATGTATCCAACTTATCTTCGGTTAGAACTAGATTTAGCCTTTATGATCATAGCTGTTTGGCGTAATGATTTTTTTTCTTTAGAAACAATATCAACATCAAAAAATTTCGTCTCGCATAGAGTGAACTGATTCCTAGAAAATAATACAGTGACAGTGCGAAACTGGTCACCCAATTTATACAATCCATCATCCTTACATTCAAGTACAACCATTATATGTCACTTCAACATCCCTGTCTGTTATTTTTTCAATATAATCGAATCAATTGGGAAACGCAAGATAAGAATCTCAAAACAAAACCAAAATGCTTAGCTGAACTGAAAACCTAGTTCTAGCCGATGATAAATAGGATACACCTAAGTTTAACCACCGGTGTGCGGCTGCACTTAGTTCTAGCCGCAATGATGAAGGCTAAACCTAGTTCTAACCGAAGATAAGTAGGACATATCTGAATTTAACCACATATGGCCGGCTGCACCTAGTTGTAGCCGGCTAAAACTAGGTGTAGCCGCACTTCAGCTATTAGCCGTAACATACACATAACATAGGATACTCGGTATTGTATACTAGCTTCTGCCGGCAGCTTCGCCCACATGAATGATACAAACTATCCCAAGGGAGCATGCTCTCAGGTCTCTGAACAAGAAACCTATTGCAGACAATAATCTATCTCTGTGCCAAATTTCATCTAGATCCACTCAGCCGTTTTGACAGGATTGAGAAACAAAAATCTATCCAATTTTTCGCATTTATCCTAATCCTAATATATAAAATTCTTCCGTTACTGAGTGACCAACCGACAACGCACAGCCATAACTCCTGGTTGAAGAAAGCTGAAATTTAGCACGTAGGTTCCATGGGGAGTGTAGGTAAGCACTAAGAGAGGATTTCCTGAAATTCTTACCGGAACGGGAGAAAATGGGATATGCGCTACGAAGTCGCAGGCAAAATCTAGCAACAATATATAAATATACTAAGTAAGATCCTACGTTACGACTACCCGGCTCGACTCGATGACCACTGGCTCCCGTGGACTCCACCGTGACAGTCGATGCCTCTGAATTATATTTTTAATTATTGTCCGGGATAGTTATAATACTTGTTATTGTGTTGTTTTGTCAAGTATACGGCAATTAACCCTTACTTAAAAAAAATACATAACATTACTTTTATTTTATACCACCAGCTAACGCGGACGCTACACTTCATAGTCCGCAGTTATTCAGTGTCACCCGTACCACTTCTTGTCGATAAACTTAAACGTTATTTCAAGTGTTAAAAATTGCTGTGACATTTTATATTTAAGACCTGACGCAAAAAGAGGGGTGTTATAAGTTTGACCGCTATGTGTCTGTGTGCGTGTGTGTCTGTCTATCTGTGGCACGTAGCTCTTAACGGGTAAACCGATTTGAAAGCGGTTGTATTTTTGAAAGATAATTTAATCGAGACTGTTCTTAGCTATCATTAATGAAAATCGGTTCAGCCGTTTGAAGGTCATCAGTTTTTTTCTAGTTGGTGAAGCTTTGTGATGGATCTCACTCATACTGAAAAAAATACATAAAAATCAGTACCCAGACTTAGAAAAGTGATTCAAATCAAATCGTATAATAAATAAAATACAATAAAAAAAAAATAGTTTAAAAAACTGTAACCCGACTACAGAAAAATAAAAGTGATCTGAAAAGTATGAAACAAGAAAATATTTCAGAAACAAATTAAGAGAGGTACAAAAAAGGTCAAAGTAAAGCCGTGGTCGCATGCCTTTATAGTTTTATAGGTTTGCCAGGCACCCACGTGATATACAGGCATGCGACCACGGCTTTACTTTGACCATTTTTGTACCTCTCTTAATTTGTTTCTGAAATATTTTCTTGTTTCATACTTTTCAGATCACTTTTATTTTTCTGTAGTCGGGTTACAGTTTTTTAAACTATTTTTTTTTATTTTATACTTTTCCGTTTTAAAATCGTTTCTATTTATAACTGCACGTCGCTATCATTTTAATTATGTACAACTAGCTATGCTCGCGACTTTGTTCGCGTGGATATGGGCGAAAAAATGTGATGGTGATGCATAGATAAGATGTAAAAATTTCTTTAGTTTTTTCTTGCTGTTTTCTGCATTTGCGGGTGACACTAAACCGTTCGTTGACTTTTTTGTTACGGTCGGGTGTCACCCCTTAACAGGGGACGCAATTAAATATGTCCGAGATGAGGTTTAAAAAATTTCGAAAAATGGCTTGTGACTTCCGTCCCCGCACAACGCATAAATATTTCGGGGTGCCCCAGGTGTCACCCATGCTTGCTACGCCACTGTGGCTGAAGTCGGTCTGTGGATGGTTGATCGTCTTATCTTCTCATACCAAGACTCTTGCGTGCCTCGGAATGTACTTAAATCTGTTGGTCCCGCCTGTTATTTGTAGACTTTGACAGTCGTTACGGATTGTCAGAAGCCAGAAAATCTGACACCAGTCTGGTCAAAAAGTACCGGGTCACCCAGTTATTGGGCTGTGGTATTCAGCTGGATCCAGTTTGTCTGGAAGCCGAACCTAATATATTTGGTAAAAGGTGGGACACATGATGAAGATTCAGAACATAGATAGATAACCAACACTTTATGTCTTGTCTTAAAAGTCGCGACGAACCTATCAGGGGGCTTTGCCCCTCACCTACGGGTGATAAACCGTTAAGGCCTGCGGATGACCTAATGTTGCCAGGTTTCCGCATAAAACCGGAAATTTGATTTTCACTGAAATTAAATGAGTGAAACTTCTTTAATATACAGTATGTTAAAGAACTCTGAGTCATTTAATTTTGTTTATCTACACTAATATTATTAAGAGGAAAGATTTGTTTGTTTGAAATGAATAGGCTCCTCCGAAACTACTGGACCGATTTGAAAAATTCTTTCAGCAATGGATAGCTACATTATCAGGGAGTAACATAGGCTATATTTTATCCCCGTACTCCCACGGGAACGGGAAATGCACGGGTGAAACCGCGTGACGTCCACTAGTCTATTATAAGTTAAAACGGTTTAAGGTTGCAACTGGTCATAAATTCTGGATTTACTTACAATGCTACTTAATATTAGTCAGTAACATCAGGAGACTGTTCGCAAAATTACGTAGGGTTGGGGATACCAATCAGACTTATTATTATTATTTGAAAGATACAAAATCATAAGTAACATAAGTTGTCAGACTTTTCATCCCATTTAATACGGCTAATTATCAATATTGGTCTCTGAGAATCTCGGGGCTAAATGATAAAAAACCACGCGAGTCGATCTTCTCGGTTAAACAACGCATGCTAAGACTCCTCCGTGCCTCGGAAAGCATGTTAAGCCGCTGGTCCCGCCTGTTATTTGAAGATTTTTGGCAGACGTTACGGATGGTCAGAAGCCAGAATATCTGACACCAGGTCTGCCAAGAAGTACCGCGTTACCCTGTTTCTGGGTTGTGGAGATCTGCCGCACCACGTAAATTACTGGTATTCAGCTGCGGATCGCTGGAAAAAGGCTGGATAGATATTATATGTACATATCTATCGGCTGTTCCATGCGACTTTCTAGTTTGAAGACCTGGCAAACTTATACGGGTCTATCTTTTAACAGTTTTAGCTTATTATAAGTTTGGTTACATGTGTTAGCAGACATGGGCGGGGGTCCTTCTTTCGCGAAGAACACCGCTAAATTGATATCAAATTAAGAATGCTATCCCTCGACCTTGAAGTTGATCTGGCAAAATATCAATTCGGTTACATATATCGATAAATCCCTTACGATAAGATAAGAAAATGCTTACTTTTCTTTTGCTATGTATCAAAAGTTTCACAAATAACTCCACAGTATGTAATGTTCTGGTGTTATTTCCATGAACTGGTAGTACTATTTTTGTTCAATAGATGGCGTTACGTGTGTGTATTTGCTTTACGTAATGAAAATTAATGTTAAATTCACAGATCTTTCGATAGAGCGAACCGATTCGGATGAAATGAAACCTTAATTTTGTACTTTGAGTTACAAAATTACAATTGATAAAAGTTATCTGCATTCGTTTTATAATTTCCACGTGTTTTGAGCAACTAAACAGACGAACGGTCAAAAAATTAAATGCTGGAAATGGTTTCTGTTAGTACCTATTCCTGGCTATTTTATTTTATTTTAATGTACAACAAGGACTCTTCTACAGATTCTACACAGATACTTATTCAGTAATACTCACTGTTGCTTGTTTGTTAACAATTTACACATATTTATTTACTTAGACCATACAAGATATGCACGTATTTGTAAAGTGCTCGTTAAGGGATTTCCTTTGATACCAAACATGTTATGATTATCTCAATTTAAGTTTTTTTCAGAGTCTGAAATTTACGTGTATTTTCTCGCATTTTAAATAAAGTGAAAATGTATACCTAGCCTATGTCACCCGCAAAGTTCTTACAAATCTATTGATACCTTATTCATCACAATCAGTTCAGTGGTTTAGTTCGGCGCTAGAGTGGAACATACACATATAGGTACATACATACATACATAGACAGCTAAAATCATAACCCTTTCTTTTGGATTTGCCGTAGTCGGGTAAAAAAACAAACGAAACCTGTTGACTACCGACTAGGTGTAGTGAAATGCGACACTGAGATAACGGCGCCGCAGCGCGCTTGCAGTATACAACATGCATTTATACACGTTGCGTATGAGTTGCTATCACTTTTTGGGCAGGCGCACACTCGACGAATTTAAGCATTTGTAGCTATGGAACACAGTGAGAGGGTCGTTTTACGGGTCGAGGGGTTGCCAAGGGCAGGGTCGTGACCGCTCACCACGTCCCATCACGGGGACGAAGCGACATCAGAGACGAAAGCATGGCGTGATTTATTTCGACGCTAACACCATCTATCGAGCTTCGAAAAAATTCGAAACATAAATATTTCGCTTTATGTATTTTTCTTCTAACGAGTAGTATAACAAATCGTAAAGATTTCAAACATTTGATTAACTTCGCGTTGGTATCACTTTGATCATGTTTTTCACTAAATTGTACAGCCACCTCGTATAAAGTGCAGGCTTGATTTTACTTGTTTGTTAGCAATTTAAACATATTCGTTTACTTAGATAATATGATATACATACATATTTGTAATGTGCTCATCAAGACCTTTCTTTTGATATCAAACATGTCACAATTATCAGAAATTTATTTTTTTCGTGGTTAGAAATTTACGTGTCAAGTACACCATAATAGATTTAGGAATAATTTATATAACCTATGTCACCCGGAACGTTTTTAAGAATATATTGATACCTCAATCATAAAAATCGGTTCAGTGGTTTAGGCGCTAGAGTGGAACATAGTTATATACATACATACATACATAGACAGCTAAAATCATTACCCTTCCTTTTGGCTTTGCCGTAGTCGGGTAAAAAAGCCTTTTATTTCTTACTTCACAGTAGAGATTGAAAATTTAAAACAGTGTGCATGCAAAATCAATGTTACAAATCTTAGTATTTTGGTAGGTATTAGTTATGATATTTAGGAGTTTTTTTTTTTTACTATTTCTAGGCTCGCGTTTGACCACTATCTCACCTGATGGTAAGCGATGATGTGGTCGAAGATGGAGCACGCTTGCCTAGAAGTAACCTATTCACTCTTGACTTAAATACTCCCAGGTTATAGCTATCAGGAAACACAGACTCCGGCAGGGAATTCCACTCCTTAGCTGCACGCACTATGAATGTTGTTGATTAAGATTTAAAATTAAATTTTCCTATTTACAGAGTAGCAATCATTTGTTAAAAATGCTGACTATAGACAGATTTTTGCGTTGCAAATGTATAATTGCAAGAACCCCTCTCATCGGAGGGTAAAGGCCTCCTCCAGAGATAACCAATTTTTTCTGTCCTCTGCTACTCACATCCAGTGGGTACCTGCTATTTTTATTACGTCGTCTGCCCAGCGCGCAATTGGTCTGCTCCTTTTTCTTTTGCCCGATTGTCCTGACCATGATGTCGTCTTTATGGTCCAGCGATTGTCAGTAAGTCTGGCCACATCTCCAGCCCATCGCCATTTTAGCTTCTGTGAGTAACTGAGAGCGTCGATGGCTTTAGTTTTGTGTCTAATGACAGTATGACGGATTTTTTGGATTTTCTTAATCTTCAGCATGCTTCTTTCCATACATCTTTGACTTGTTATGATTTTATTTTATTTTTTTCCTAGTAAATTTCCATGTTTGACAGGTGTATGTTAGTGAGGGGAGTAGGCAGTTGTTCATGACTCTGCTTTTCAACCTTATGGGCATGTCGCTTTTTAGAATTTCCTTGAGGCTCCAGAACTTCTTCCAAGTGATGTTGACTCTTCTCTCTACTTCTAGGTCGTTCTTGTTTTGGTTAAATGAAATTTGTTTGCCCAGATAAATGTAGGTATCAACATAGGTTAAAGGCAGATTTTTGAGATATATCGGTATTTTAGTATGATTCGTCATGACATTAGTTTTATTTAAGTTAATTTCTAAGCCTACTTTACGACTTTCTTCATGTAGAGAGTCTATCATCAGTTGAAGTTGATTTGTGTTTTCTGATAGCAGAACTATGTCGTCAGCAAATCTGAGATGACTCAGGTAATATCCGTTTATGTTTATGCCAACCTTCTACCAGTTTAGTTTGCGGATGATGAACTCTAGCACGGCTATAATTATTGTTGGTGAGATTGGGTCTCCTTGCCTTACACCTCTTTTTATTTGTATGAGCGGCCCAGTGGTCTCCAACTTCACTCTGCTAGATATAGATGTCATAGATGTTTTTTAGGACTTGTATGTAATCCAATTCCACTTCTTGAGAGAGTAGAGCTTCCCAAATCGATGGGTGCAGTAGAGTATCAAAGGCTTTTTGAAAATCAATAAAGATAACATAGAGTGGTCTGTTGAACTCTTAGAATTTTTCTATTATCATCTTGCCTACCATCAGCCCTTGATTTCGGTTTTTTCTTTTGTATTTCTTGTCTTCTACTGATTAGTGCTTTTGTGCGTGCTGATATTATTTGGGTTTTCCCTGTATTTGTGCTAGATGTTAGCTCATGTGCTTTTTTCAGACTGATATCTATTACGTTTGTTATTTTATCGTAGCAATTCTGGACGGTATCTTCGTCATTCCAGTAGTCGAGTAGATTTTCTGAGCAGCTGTTTAGCGATTCAATGTAGGTTTGAATTTCTTTTTCGTTCTTTAACTGGGATCTGGGGCGTTGACCAAACTTGCTACGGTTTATTGACCTTGAAAGTGTATTGAACGTTACCCTAACAGGTCTGTGGTCCGAAGGGTAAGTAATGTTTAAGACCTGTATATTGTCTACGTTTTTCGGTAGGTTTGTTAAAAAGTAGTCTATTTCGTTTCTTGTATTACCATCAGGTGATTTCCAAGTCCATTTCTGTTTGTTGTTCTTTTTGAAAAAAGTGTTCATAATGGCTAGATTGTTCTCGTACGCGAACTCGATGAGTCTATTTCCTCTACTGTTTCTATTACCGTAGCCATAGCTTCCTGTAACAGTTTCGTTTGGTATTGGTTGCCCAATTTTGGCGTTAAAGTTGCCCATAACTATTATATTATTTCCTGAGAGTTGTATGGCTTTGTCGACAGTACTGTAGAATAGCTCTATTTCTTCTTCCTTCGAGGCCTCTGTTGGGGCGTAAGCTTGAATGATGCTTAACTCTAAATCGCTGGTATGGATTCTTAGCAACGCTACTCTTTCTGACAGTCCCTTGAAGCTTTTTATTTATTTTTTTAGATGTTTTTTGACAATAAAGCCTACTCCATATAATCCTGGCGTTTCTCCGATGTAGAAGAAAATATATTCATCATGCTCCTCTATTGTGTTGCCAATTTTTCTGACTTCTGAGAGGCCAATAACATCGTATTTTACGTTTTTTAAAGACTCCGTTAGTTCCAGTAGGCGTGAATAAGTCGATATGGTTTTAACATTGTAAGTCATTATATATAGGGTGTTATGATAATTATTTTTGTAGTGTTTCAAGTAACTGTTAATGTTTCCTCTGGAGGGTTTCGGTCGTGATCTTCCACGGGGACCAGCCGGCTTGGAAGATGTAGTTTGGCATTCGTTTTTATTTGTAATGTGTTTTCCGTGAGAGAGGGTGGTAATTGCTATTGTTCATTATTTTTGTTTGTTTGGTCGTTTGGTAGGTTATTTTGGTTGTTAGTGATTTGGTTTTTAGTTATTAGGAAACTAAGTATTCCTGGTTTGATAACTCGTTCAGATAAGCTCGACGATCTGCGTAGTCCTGTTTGAGTTTTATTCTTTTTATTAGCTTGTACCTTTGCTTCTGGTTGCGTATAATCATTATACTTTGGTGATATTGGTAGCGTTCTTTTCTTGTTGCCTGATGTATCTGTATTTTTGTGGTGTGTTATCAGTTTGTCGTACTTGATAGTGGCGGAGTTTCCTTTCTCTTTTTAAATTTTTACTTGCTCTTGCAGCTCCCTTCTTTTTTCTAAAATATGCTGTGGAAAGTCTTCTTTTATATAATAAGTGGTATCTTTTAATAATCTTCTCTGTTTGAAGATTTCAATTTTCGTGCCCAATGATGTAAAAGTTACGATAATCGGCCGGGGATTTTTTCCTTTCTTCCCTATTCTCCTAGTTTCTTGTATGTCTCTGCGTTCTAGCCCTACAGAGAAATAATGATTTATGAAACTTAATACGTTATTTTCTAAATTTGCATAAGATGCTTCAGTTTCCGCTAAACCAAAAATTACGATGTTCCTCTGTCTTGACTGTTTTTCTAGGAAGTATAATCTTTTTTCTTGGTTTTCCAGCTTTTCATTAAGGTTTTCGCATTTTACATCTATTGCTTTAAACTTTTCCTCCAATGTATAGTTTATGTTGTGCGTAACTTGTTCTGTAACTTTAGCAGCTGACTGTACAATTGTTGCCTTTTGTTCATTCAGCTCGTTTTGAATTTTTCTTAGCATATTCATAACTTCCTCCATAATTATCGGATGTATTTTACGATAATATAGTGTTAGATTATTTGTCTTGTTTTACTGCTTGTGCTGCCGTCTGTTGACCCTCCTAGGTACTAGAGAATGGGACAGCTCTTTTCTCTAGATGGCACTGTCTTATTGATCAAAACTGCAAAATCATGCATCGATATTATTGTTTTTTCTAAGTTTTACACTTGAAAGATGTAACTTATTGTTTATACACATCGCACATTGATCGAAGATGACTGTTAACAATTTAATGCGAGAAATGTTGCTAATAGTTTAGTTTAAGGTTTATTTCTTTTCACTGTTTTGCACGTATAATTAATTGTTATTCACTGTTTTGCACCTTGTCTACAATGTATTTCGATAGTCACTTGTTTGTAATTCCACTCCACTTGTTTTTAATATTAAATATCACTTGTTTATATTTTTAGTTCACACTAAATACGGAGCCGATGTTTATTGTGCCTCAGTAGCGCCCTCTCTCTATATTTCATATAAACCATTTACAGGCACTTTTGAATTGTCAAAGTCGGTCAGTCAAAAACATGAAGCTATTTGCACGTTCCAAAGCGCAGATCTCTATGGAGAAGAACGTGCAAGAAACTCCACGGACACTCTTTTAAACCATGTGATGTATTACAAAAATCTTGTTAACATTATCTTTGATTGCTTCTATATGTGAGGACAATACAATGAACAAGAAAATATATAAACAATTCAAAATGTAGGTATAGATTAAAATAAGCCAGAGGCAGGTAAGAGATGACCAGTCTCAACTGACGGCGCCCATTCACGAACATGACGCGTGCATCAGCACCAAGTAACTCAATCATTTTGAAGGGAACCAAATGATCCAAAACACGCGCCACCATCAGCAAAACATTTGTGTGCATGACAAGCTCTCAGCTGCCACGCTCGTTCATGTCAAACTAATTTAATAACGAAA